>JAKSZT010054334.1:56718893-56927128 GCA_026826555.1 Tolypeutes matacus
AAAAAAAAAAAAAAAAAAACAACTCAGGGAAGCCAATGTGAATCAGTGGTTGAGCACCAGCTTCCCACATACGAGGTCCCGGGTTTATTCCCAGGCCCCTGGTACCTCAAAAACAAACAAACAAACAAACAAAAATAAAACAAAACAAGTTGGGAGAAAATATTTGTTAGGCATCGTGGTAGGCAGAATAATGGTCCCCCAAGATACCCATGTCCTAACCCCCAGAACCTGTGGATCTGTTACCTTCCATGGCAAAAGGGACTTTGCAGAAGTAATTAAGCTTAAGGACCTAGAGAAGTGTTATACATGCTCTTGCAATGATGGATACAGCCCATGTTAAATTTCATCGAAAATTTATAAAAGTGTATGGTTCAAATTGTAAACCATAATGTAAACCATTGACCGTGGTTAGTAGCTATGTTTCAATATTTGTAGATCAGTTGTAGCAAATATATCATCCACATATAAAAAGGTTGTTAATACAGGAAGGGGGAGAAGGGGGAGGATGTTGGGTAAATGGGAGTTCCTTGTATTCTGTATGTGACTTTACTGTGACCTAAAACCTCTTTGAAGTCAAAATGGAAAAAAGTAAGACACTGAGGGATTAAATGGAAGAAAATATACATACAGGACAACAAATCTTACAGTGATGAAAGGCAAAATGTAAAAAAATTTAAAAAATATATTTTTCATTATTTTTTAATATCCCAATTATTTTATTTTAGTTTAGTTTTTAAAAATTTTTTCTGTATTTTATTTCTTATGTTCAAAACTATCATTATTATTTCATTTTCTTATTAATTGCATTTGACTATTTTATTGGCTTCATTTTTGAAGATGTTTTGGATCACAGAAGGGTTACAACTGTGGCAGGGGAGGATCATTGGTGTGGGTGTCAGGGATGGGGGATACATGGGGGGAAGTTCACCTGGGCATACATATAAGGCATATAAATATGTTCAAATGTTCATGGGACATTGCCACAGTGGGTGAAGATTCACACAATAACCGAAAGAATATCAAATTCCCATCCTGGGGAGCTCTGCACATTCTTTAACGGAACAGCAACAATCCCCCAAGTACAGGGACAATGACTAGTGAAGGAGGATGGCTCATTGATGGGCCCTTGATATTGACAACTATGCTTATGAACTTTTGCTCTTGAAATTGAAACTTAGCCTAGTTTTGTAGGGTGCCTAAGAGTTACCTTCTGGGAGCCTCCTTGTTGCTCAAATGTGGCCTCTCTCTAAGCTAAACTCAGCATATAAACAAAATAACTTCCCCCCCAGTATGGGTCATGACTCCTGGGGATGAGCCTCCTTGGCACTGAGGGATTGCTACCAAGTACCAACAAGCAATGCAACTGGGGGAGAAAAAGACCTTGACCAAAAAAGGGAAAAGGTAAAGGCAAATGAGTTTACATGGCTAAGAGACTTCAAAGTGCTTAGGGAGGTCATTCAAGAGTTAATGCTTATGCATGTCCCAGCAGGATCTTATTTACAGCCAAAGTAGATACTACCCCAAATAGCAGGGCTCCTGAGGGCTCTGGAAACATCCAGACACTAAAGTCAGGGCGATAGCTTAGGAGTTTGGTCCCTTGCCAGTAGGCTCTACTTTGGAATTTATGCTCCCCAGTGTGACAGAGTTGGACTCAGTTGTGTTTCCCCTACACATGGCTTTTCTGTCCTTCTATTTGAACTTTTTATAAGTAGTACTAAATTTGGTAGGAGTACGTCCAAGAGACTTAAGTCTTTGGGCTGTCCATGTGCTAGGTGGGCCCTGAATCTCCATGGAGTTGCAACACCTATTCTCCAGTTCATTGGACTCACCCAGGACAACTAACAAGGAGGAGATGATGATTAACCAACATACCAAGGAACCTAGTGTGTCTACAACTGCAAGCAAGAGAGTCCTGTCCATCGGCTGTATGGGATCGAAGCCACCCCCTCAATTAAAGGTGGAGTGGACATCACCATTCCAGAATCTTCAGCATTGGGGAATGAACTATGGACTAAAGAAGATGTACTAGTACTCTACTACAGACTTAATGTGAGTCTAGCAATGGAAGAAATATTGATGTGGAGGCAGTGGCCACTGGAGGCTCTGAGGGTAGAGAGAGGGAAAAACAGGTGTAATATGGGGGCTTTTTTGGGACTTGGGAATTGTCCTGAATGACATTACAATGACAGAGACAAGCCATTATAAATCTTACCATAACTTACAGAATTGAGTGGGAGAAAGTGTAAACTACAGTGTAAACTATAATCCATGCTTAGTGGCAATTCTCCAAAATGTGTCTATCAATTGCAATGAATGTACCACACTAATGAAAGATGTTGCTAATGTGGGAAAATGTGGGAAGTGTGGGGAGAAGGGCATATGGGAATCCCCTATATATTCTCTGTAACATTTATGCAATCAAAATATCTTTTAAAAAATAAAAAAATGAAAAGACAAAAAAAAAAAAAAAAAAAAAAGGTTAAGGACCTAGAGATGGGAGATTTATTACCTTGGATTATCCGTGTGTGTCCAGTCTAATCACATGAGTCCTTAAAAGGGGAGAACCCTCCCAGGCTGTGGTCAGAGGGATATAATGGCTATGGAAGAATGGTCAGATGCAATGTTGCTGCCTTTCAAGAGAGAAGACAGGGCCTTTGATCCAAGGAATATGAGTGGCTTTTAGAAGACGGAAAGGGCAAGGAAATAGATTCTCGAGCCCTCACAAAGGAATGCAGTCCTACAGACACTTTGATTCTAGTCCAGTGAGACCTCTCTGTGGAAACTCTAACCTTCAGAACTTTAAGATAACAAAGTGATGCTTTAAGTCATTGAATTTGTATAATTTGTTACAGCAGCAAAAGAAAATCAGTAAATTCATGTAATTGACAAAAGATTGATATTCATAATATATAGAGCTCCTACAAATCAATAAGAAAATATTTTTAAAATGTAATACAAAATGAGAAAAGGATATAAGTGGGCAATTAGAAAAAGAAATCCCTATCTCCAATACACATATAAAAATGCTTAACTTTGCTAGTGAAAAATGAAATAAAAATTAAAAGAACAAAAAATAGTACATCATATCAATATCAAAATATCTGAAAATGCCAAATGTTATGAAGAAGTGGAAAAATTAGAACTCTCATACAGTGCTTAGTAGGATGACAAATTGGTACAACCATTTTTCAGAGCAATGTGATAACTTCTTCTGTACCTATTATCTAGCTATTTCACCTTTGTGTGTCTTCTCCAGAGGAACTTGCACATGTGCTTAAGAAGAAATGTACAAGAACGTTTATTAGAGCATCGTTTGTAATAGCAAATGATTGAAAACAACTTAGATTATTCATCAATAGGAAAGGGTATACCTAAACTGTGGTATATCTCTGCTCAAAATTTTGCAAGTGCCTCTTCATTTTACTAACAGTAAAAAAGTGCCCACCATGTTCTATAAGCTGTATATAATCTGACCCCCATTATGTGTCTGATTTCTATCCTTTTGACTCATTTCATTCTAGCCATACTGACTTCCTTATTGGTCCTTAAGCACCTGCAACATACTTCTGCCCCAGGGCCTTTGCACCGGATAGTCCCTCTTCCTGGAACAGTTTTCTCCCACATTCCTCACCTTCTTAAAGTATTTAATCAAATGTCACCATCTCAATAAGCCCTGCCCTGAACCCCCTATGTAAAATTGCAACCTCCTTTACCACTGACTCTCCCAGTGCCCCTTACCTGCTTTTTCTTTTTCTTTTCTGTATTATTTATCAAATTCTAACATGTTTTACCATTTATTTATAATGTTTATTGTTTATTATCTGTTTTGTTCAAGAACAGTATAATCCTGAAGAGAAAGAATCTTCGAGTTTCACCAATATACCCTAAGAGGCTACAGCTTTTCCTGGCATATAGTAGAAATTTCATAAATACATTTTTAACAATGAATAAATGAAATATATTCAAACAGAAGAATGATATTACTTATAAAAAGAACAAAAATCTATAAAGCAATACTATAAATTCTGTAATAATACATGTATCTATAATATTAGTATAACTTACATGGGACAGATAGATGTGAAAATCAGTATAATGATTTTTTGAGGGAAAGGAGAATAATAAGATTATGGAGGTGTGCACAAGAACTTCAATCATATCTGTCATATTTCTTAAAAATGAGATTTGAAGCAAACATGATAAAATGTTATGAATATGTGAAAAGTATATGGGAGTGTTATTTTGTATACTTGTCTGTCTGTATAAATTTTGTTATGATAAGTTTTTTGAAAATGACAGGATAGGAAATATGAAAGTAGAGACATTTAGGGCTGACACATTTTTTAACACAAATTTAACATGAAAGGAAGGCAAGAAAGTGAAAGGTAGAGGGGAATGTTGAGCTTAAGGGAGGTTATTGTTTTAAGATGAGAAATTGAACATGTCTTCATTCCAAAGGGGAGAAGCAAATGGAGAGGGTGAGTGGTCCTTTGGAGCAAAGTCCTGGAACCAAGGAGCCAAGAAGAGAGGGGGTCAAGAGCACGGGTGGTGGAGAGGGCTCTTTCATCCTCTGAGATTATGTTTTTTGCAGTGTGGCTGGTACCTGTCAGGTGAAGTCAGATGGGGGTGGAGCTTGAGAAGGATGGTTGACTTATGTAGGATTTCCCAGAAGCAGACCCTGAGATGTATTCATGTGGAAAAGATATATTCAGATGTGGTCCCTGGAAAAATTGGTAGGAGGTTGGGAAAGTGAGACCAAGAAGAAAGGAGGCCAAACCAAAGTGAGGTCTCAAGACAAATCTCATGATGGTTAATAGCAGTGCTTCATATTTGTACATCAATTAAAACAAAAAAAAAATTAATAAAAAAGAAAGAAAAGTCTCATGGAGGGTAATATTGGCTCAGTGTAGCATTGGCTTACACCTCTGAGTTGTCCTGGTCAGCATGGGCTAGAGGTTGCCAATGCAGGATTGTAAATTACCTGGCTCTTCTAGCTCTCTGCTTGGGCAGGCAGGCAAAGAACTCTGGAAGACCAAAGATAGTCTTCCATGAAAAAAAAGATGCATCTCCTTAAAAAAAAGGTGCGGGGGCAGGGAGCAGGTATAGCTCAGTGGTTGAGCTCCTGCTTTGCATGTACGAGGTCCCAGGTTCAATCTCTGTTACCTACTAAAAAAAAAAAAAGATGCAGGTGCTGCTGTTAGGTGTGCAGGCATTAGTGTGCCTGAGAAGGATAAAGGGGTACAGGGTGTAATGGGTGGGGTGCTGTCAGTATCTGCTACAGCGGGAAAGACTTAAACTAGCTGCTGAGAAGGGAGACAGAGCTCATCAGGAAACATAGTATTATGGAGCCATCCTGGGAAACTGGCTCTCATTCCTTCATTCACTCATTCAGCCAGTATTTGTTTGTCAGGCACTGAGATAGGTGCTAAAGAGATTGAACCAAATATGACAGATAATGCCTCTGAGCCAGAGAACTTACATTCTAACAGGGGAAGAAAATCAATAAGCTAATAAATGAAAAACATCAGCCATCTAGAGACTGAAATAGAGTGATGGCAATGGACTGAGTGGCCACTTAGATTGGATTATCAGGAAAAGCTTTTCTGGGGTGAAGACATTTAAACTGAAATTCTAATGACAAAAAGAAACAAGATAAATGGATATTCAGAAGAAAGAATGTTCCAGGCAGAGGGCAAAACAAAGGCCCAAAGGCTGGAATAAGCTGGGTAAGTTGAAGGACAAAGAAAGTTCAGTGTTGCTGGAGTGTAGTGGATCAAAGGGAGAGAGGCGAGCAGTGAGACTAGAGAGAGAAGGCAGGGACCAGATCACGTAGGGCTTTGTAAGCCAGGGTAAAGAGTTTGGATTTAGTCCTTGAACGTTAGGAAAATACTGGAGGATTTTAAGTGTACGAGTGACCTGATTATATTTTATAAAAATATCTCTGGCTTTATGCAGAGAAGAGATTGTACAGGATAAGGGTAAGCACACTGTGGTGGTTTGAAGCAATATGTTCCCCAGAAAAATATCTAATCCCTTCCTGTGGGTGTGAACCCAAGGTAAGTAGTTCTTTTGATGAGGCTACTTCAGTTAAGGTACGGCCCCCAGCAATCAGGATGGGACTTAATCCTCTTTCTGGAGTCCTTTGTAAACAGAACGAATACAGGGAGAGAGGGAAAGAGAAACCCATGCAATCAAGAAGCCGAAATCAACAAAACCCAGAAGAAAAGGGAGAGACCAGCAGACACAGCCATGTGCCTTGCCACATGGCAGAAAAGCCAAGGATGTCAAGCAGCCAGTTTTTGGGAAGAAAGCATCACCTTGACGATGCTTTGATGATGCCTTGATTTGGACAGTTTACTGAACTCTGTGAGCAAATAAATTCCCATTGCTTAAGCCCAACCCTTTCATGGTATTACCTTGAGCTGCCTAGGAAACTAAAATGCACAAAGAGACCAGTTAGCAGATTATTGCATGGGTCCAAGCAATAGAGCACAGAGAGTAACTTGAATGACTGTGGTGGTAGTAAAGTTGGAGAGAAGTATGCAATCTGCATCATTTTAGGATTTTCTTCAGTTGCTCCAGATTTTTGATGTAGAAACAGAGCAGGCAGATATATTGGTTGAATCAAGTTATACAGTTATGCTTAGTGAGAGTAGAATAAGGATAGGGGCATGCTCTAGTTATCTCTTGTTGCATAGCAAATCACCCCCAAACTCAATGGCCTAAAACAACAGCAACTGGTTTATAATCTCTTGTTGTTTCTGTGGATCAGGAATTTAGGAATGACTCCATTCTGGCTCAGGTCTTTCATTGGATCAGAGCTGGAGCTGGAACCATGGATGGGAGTAACAGTGGAGCCTGACCAGGCAATTTTCTCACTTCGTGTAGTCTTCAGGCTTCTCGACGTGGTCTCTCTGAGTGGGCTAGTTTGGGCTTCCTCATGACATAGATGCCTGAGTGCAGTTGGGCTGCTTATATTGTTGCTAAAGTCTTCAAAACTAGTATTGCCCTTAGCAAGTCTGAAGCTAACCTCACAAGTCACCCAGAGACACTTCTGTACTCTATTGGCTGAAACAGTCACTAAAGCCAACCCAGTTTCGAAAAGAGGAGTCACAGAATTCACCTCTTGACTGGAAGAGTGGTGAAAAATATGTGGACATATTTTAAAACTGTCACAGGGCACATGGAGATAAAATGTCTGGGAAAAGGGTCTTCAGATGATCAACTGAAATGAGGACATTGGGGGTCTGTTAGATTGGGAGAAATTGGAGGCATCAAGGAAATGGGGCTTTTCTACAGGCCCAGGGTCAGATGTGTGGGAATGGGCACCTGAGAAAGACAAAGGCTGCAAGGCTGTGGCTACTGCAGTAGGCAGAGAAATGGCCTCCCAAAGATGACCATGTCCTAATCCTGAAACCTGCGAATATGACACCTTACATGACAAAAGGAATTTTGCAGGTATGATTATGTGAAGGACCTTGAGAGGGATGCTGGAGGGGCAGAGAGAGAGAGTTTGAAAATGTTATGCTACTGGCTTTCAAGATGGAGGAAGGGGCCCTGAGCTAAGGAATGCAAGCAGCCTCTAGAGGATAGAAAAGGCAAGGAAAGAGATTCTCACCTAAAGCCTCTGGAAGGAACACAGTCCACATGGCACCTTATTTTCAGTCCAGTAAGACCCATTTCAGATCTCTGAACTCCAGAACTGTAAGAGAAGAAATTTGTGTTGTTTAAGCCACTAAATTTGGATTATTTGTTATAGTAGCAATAAGAAGCTAATACAGTTAGAAAGTAGGGATTTGGAATTTGAAGTTTCTTTTATTGGAGAAAGTTCTAGGTGATAACAAGGACCAGAACGCAGAAACCTGGAGAGAAATTGTTTAGTGTCCCATGAAGACAGGAACAAAATCCAACCTGTCTGGTTACTTAAGGAAAGACCTTCTCATTGATGGCATGAGCTGGCTGGGTGGCCTGAGTCTTGACCTGGGGGGCCTGGAGGTGATGGACATGAGGCATGACTGACATTGCCCAATTTCAGCTGTGCTCCACTGCTAGGAGGATCTTGTTACCTTTCATAGTTTTTGGTTGTATTTGGAGGGTAGGGGTGGAAAATAAGTGGCACTACCCAGCTGTCATGAAAAACCTTAACTGTAAGTATTTTTAAAGGACAACTGAATCACTTTTAGGTCCTGCATATGAATATTCAAGTTGTAGCTGAGTGGTAATTCATAGAAGGATCATTTTTGTTGCATCTCTAAATGTATAATCCAAGAAGTATTATATAACTGCAAATCCCCAATGCATAAAACCCACGTTAAGTCATCCATTTGATAACTTTTTACTCAATGAAAGTCACGTATGAGGATGACACTCATAGCCTCATAAAGCCAGGTCCTGGCCAAACTGACCACAGTGGGTTACTGAATGTGGACCCTCATGTTACAGATAAAGAAGCAAGGAGTCCTTCCTGTTCCAGAGGACTGGGCCCCAAAGAAGCAAGAACTGACCTTATGCTAGAGCTTGGGTTACAACACACTTATGATGCCTTTGATGCCATCCCCTAATGTCTTTACCCACTGCACAACAAGTCTTCCTGAAGGTATCCTCGGATGTTTACAATGTTCTCATAACCTAGAATCTAGAACTTTTTTTGAGTCTCTTTGTTAGACTTCTTTCTTGTGATTGAATCTCTACAGAATTTCGATGTCCATTATATTACAGATAACTGCCAACTTCCTATTTAGGGTCAGAAAAAAAATTATACAGACAAAATATTGGGAAAAATTGACATGGTACTTATGCAAGAGAAAGAAGTTTAGGAGATATTGGCTATCAATGAATTATTTACGCACAAAACCTAAACAGAACTGGGTTTGTTTGAAAATTAATATGCAATGCTAAATGTAAAATTCAAGAAGAATCTCTGCTGTTACAGTTCAGATCATTATTAGGATGCAGGAAAAATTATTTTGTAGAAAATATTTTCTTAATGAAAGTTTTCAAACCACAGTCAATGGCTCACCAATTTCAAACAATAAAATAAAATAAAAACACTTACTTGAACCATAGAATTTTTTTCTATATTACATTCAATTTAGCCTGGAGGAAATGATAAAAAGTTCAAAATAAAAGAAAGGACAATCATTTTAAATAGGAAAATGATGGTAACTAAGATTTATTGAGGGCTTACTGGGTGCAGGCATATAGAGTTTTATATGTATTAATTGTCGTAAAAGTCTACATGAGGTAGGTACTATTATGCTTCCCATATTACAGATGAGTCTCAGTGAAGTTAAGTAAGTAATTCAGGATTAAACAGCTCTGAAGTGGTGGGACTGGAATTCAAACCCAGATAGTCCAACTCCTGAACAACTGCTTCTAACCATGGTGCTATCCCTCTGCCCCAGGAAGAAATTATTAAAGGGGTGGGTTCCTTCATCAGAGGCAAAGGGTACAGAATAACTTGAAAATAATTGTCTTTGTGTACATAAGGAATTATGCTTTTGTTTTCTTAAAAGGAAAGAACAAAATGGTTTTGAGGTGGCAGTATAACTTATATAGAAACGCATGCTATATAGTGTTTCTGGAGAAGGGTTCTGCATATAAGTAACCCAAGACTTATTATCTCCCTCAACCCTCTCACCTCCATAGCTCACCACAGAGACACCAGGTAGTCTCTTAATTACTCCCTGTCCTGAAGCTGGGGCCACACTGCACATGGATATATAAAAGCATACATATTTCTAGAGGAAACTGTGGGTTAATGGGGGAAAGCCTGGAATTTCTGAACTACTTTCTTCTTTAGCTGGAGTCAGTGGTTTAAAGTCATTACTCATCTTGCAAGGCAGTGGTATGTATTATAGTGGTTAAAGCATAGATCCTGAAGCCAGGCTTCTACTGCCCGACTGTGTGACCTTGAGTAAACCATGTAACCCATGTATGCCCTCAGTGTCCTCATCTGTAAAATGGGGATAAATAATGGCAATGTACTTCATAGGGTAGTTGGGAGGATTAGATGAGTTTTTGTCTTTAAAGCCCTTAGAACAGTGCCTGGAACACAGTGCTATATAATTACTGAGGACACAGAGGGCATAATTGAGAGCCATGGAGGATTGTTTTCAGGCACTGAAATCAAATGGCTTTTGCCTGGCTGGATTTCAAAATTGCTTTGGACCAGTGTCTTCTTTTAACCTTCCATTTTCCTCCGTTTTGAATGAGAATGGCTACAATTCTTGCCCTATGCCTGATCCCACCTTTGTAAGGCACCTTGTTTCTTTAGTTTTATGGGAGCACAGATGGAGAAGAATTGTGTCCTGGGCGTTGTACTTAATGTATTATACCCAGAATCTCCTCTGCATCCAATTTTGGTACCTTAGATGATTACACTTGGGACTTTTAGACTGATGAGATTTAGGTGAGATTTTAGGTGAGATTATGCTGTAATGAGAAGAGATTTTGAAGGACCTTGGTAGGAGGTAAATGTATTTTGCATGTGGAGTGGCCATGAATCCTGGGGCCACAGGATGACTCTACTAATCTCCACACTTACTGTAACTCCTGTGACATGTGACATGGCAAAAGGGACTTTGCAGATGGAATTAAGCTTATTAATCAGCAGACCTTAAAATAGGGAGATTATCCTGGATTATCCAAATGCAATCGCATGAACTCTTAAAGAAGAGGAAGACAGAAGGGGAAGCCAGTAAGACTCAAAACATGAGACAGACTTAACCAACCATTGCTTGCTTGAAGATGAAGGGGGTCACACGGAAACCACAAAAAGGAAATGAATTCTGCCAACAACCTGTAAGAGCCTGGAAGAAGATTCACCCCTAGAGATTCCAGATAAGAGCCCAGGCCACTTTGATTTTGGCCTTGTAAGACCCGAAGCAAAGGACCCAGACAAACCCGCCAGACTTCTGACCTACAGAACTGTGAGGTAAATGGATGTTGTTTTAAGCTGTTTTAAGGTTTGTGATAATTTGATATGGCAGCAATAGACAACAAATGTACTGGATATTAATTATCTGTGCTTTCAGTTGAAACACTTGGATCACAGCAGTGCTCCTTTGGCCAAATCTGGGGTGGCACCACACTGCACATCCCCTCCCCACCCTGACAGCCCCTAAAGCACTTGCGTAGATTCTGTCCTGGATCGGGTGTGGATGTCCCACCACCAAGCTCCTCTGTCTGTCACAACCCTGACTATAACGTACTGTGTTCTCTGTTTTACTTCTTCATCAGTCCCACCAAACAGTTCATGCAATGAGATCAGGGGTACTTCTTAATTTTTGTCCCCTTAGAGCAAAACAGAGTAGGCACTTGATAAATATATATTTTTGGAATGAATGCTGAATGAGTCTGAAAATGAATGCCTTTAGACGACAATATTGGATATGGGTAGAAGCACAGCAAGAGACCAATGGCATGGCAGGGACAAGAAACAATCTGCAAGGACACAGGAATGTAGAGTTTAATACTTGTATAATTGCTGTTGGTTTAGAAAAATATCCTTGATATATTTCTCCTACCAACACAACCAGCAGTATAAGTTTCGGGAAGTAGGCTGACCATTGCATAAGTGGCTTGTGAAATATCCCATAGTAGCTCACATTTCCAACAAGTTGAATAAATATATTTGTGTGTAGTTTACCCCCCAAGGATGCTTCTCCTGGCTTCCCCGCAGCTGGATTGGTGTTTAGTAATTGCGTGGCAACCGCCTGCATTTTCCGTGCTCTCCCTCCGGGAATGGAATGCCCACGTCTGATGATCCCCAGGAGGAAGGAGCTGGGAAAATGGATTGGGTGTGGCCCGAAAGAGTGTGGTCATTGGAGACATCCCAGGACACCAGCGAACACCCCAAGAACCTTGAGCTTGCCTCCTAGATTCCAACAGGAGATCGCCTATGGTTGCTTACATCCAAAGGCATGCCAGAGGTACGGGGTTTGAAGATATCTTCTAGGAAAGCAAGCCACAGGGACCTCGATTTTAAAAGCAATTGAAAGGAAGCATTAAAAAAAAAAAAAAAAAAAAAAAACTAATTTTTATGAAGAGCGATTCTGTCTCAAAAGCCAGTTAAATAAGTGCCAGCCCATTCTCTAAACCCACAGCAGTTCTTGTTATTTTGGACACACACTCAAGAGTGAAAATAATCTTGTACCATGTCTGAAAAACATACTCGATTTTAAATGATGTAGAAAAACACGAGGGGATTGTGAAAAGCAGCCTTCTAGGGATGGCAACTGGCTATATCCAGTTTCACTGGTTGTTTCATGCAGTTGACAATTTTTTTTGTTCATTAAGTAGATCACCACCTGTTTTAAGGGTTTTCAGTGCTCCAGGAGTGGGATGGAAAACAGTACCCTATTATCAGGAGTACATTTCATGACTTCATTTCAGGTTGGGAATTTGGGTCAACCATTTTACTGTTCGTGGTCTCAGCTTCTCAGCTCTAAAAAAAGCAGAACAAGCCAAAGGGGAGATGAAAAGTGGAGGAACTTGAAAGTGGCTCATTTTGACTGGTGTCCGGATGTTCCTTTTTTCCGTCACTTGATGATTTTGTCTACTTGCCACGAACTCTAAATTTTCTTGGTGTTTTTGACCAGAAATATATCTTCTGTACAGAGACAGAATCCAGAATTTGTGGGACTTGTGCATTCAATAATGTTGGGGGCCCTGTTTTAGAGAAAGAATACAAGAATAGCTACTTTGGCAAATTTTACAAAATATTATGACCCCTTGTGAGCAGCACATCATCCCTTCCAAGTGCCTTGGAAGCCGTCTGTGCTGGTGAGTGGCCCGGAATCTTACATATCATTAGCTTCCCAGTAAATCCGCCTCTGCTTCTTTAGAGGATGGGAGTCACATTGCTTCTCTAAGAACAAAGGAAAGGCAAGGACCACAGAATATTTTTGTCAAAAAATCATCTTAAAAATTAACCTCTGGTTTTACATATACCCTGGTAGTAATATTTGTAGATGAATAGATGAGGAAACTGAGTTCTGAGAGGATAAGTACTGCCCCAAATGTCACACATATAATTAGTGTTAGAAAACAGCTTCTTTTAATATCCACTTTTTAGAATGTTGTCTCTGTGCTATTTCTCTGATACTTTGTAAAACCTGAGAAAACAAGAGGGTATATATGATACAATTTACTCTTGTAGAGATACAGAGACAGTCAACAAGGAGGATGCCAAGCAGGTGAGTTGGGAACCCAGTAGAACCTCTGAGAGGGAGAATGGGAGACTTTATATCATCTTACCTCTTTCCTCAATCTTATTTTCAAAGGCTTACAAGCTACACCCACCAGAATGGCTACTATTTAAAACATGAAAAATTACAAGTGTTGGAGAAGATGTGGAGAAACAGAAACACTCATTCATTGCTGGTGGGATTGTAAAGTGATGTAGCTGCTGTAGAAGACTGAAGAGAAGGTGGTTCCTCAGAAAATTATGTATAGAATTACTATATGACCCAGCAATCTTGCTTCTAGGTATATACCCCCCAAAATTGAAAGCAGAGACTCAAACAGATATTTGTACACCGGTATTCATAGTGGAATTATTCACAATCACCAAAACATGGAAGTAACCCAAGTATCCATCAACCAATGAATGGATAAACAAAATGTGGTATATACATGCAATGGACTATTACTCAGCTATAAAAAGGAATGAAGTTCTGATTCATGTGACAACATGGATGAAGCTTGAAGACATTATGTTTACTGAAATGTCAGATTCAAAAGGACAAATATTGTAGGATTTCACTGATATAAAATAATTAGAATAAGCAAACTCAGAGAGACAGAATCTAGAATTAGAGGTTACCAAGCAATGGAGTCGGGGTAAGGAGTAGGAAGTTAAGGTTTAACATGGACAGCATTTCTATTTGGGATGATGGTAAAGTTTTGGTAATGGATGGCAGTGATGGTTGCACAACATTGTGAATGTAATTAACAGTAATGAATTATATATTGAATGTGGTTAAAAGGTGAAATTTTAAGTTGTATATATGGTACTAGAATAAAAATTTTTTAAACACCCATGGTATGGCATAGCACAAACAGTGAGCCGTAAGTTAAACCATGGACTATAGCTAATAGTACAATTATAAAAATGTGCTTTCATCTGTAACAAATACACCACACCAATGCAAGATGTTAATAAAAGGGTGGTATAGTTTAAGCATGTATTTTAAGCATGATGTATTTTAAGCATGATGGTTCTGCAAACCCAGAACTTCTCTAATTAAAAAAGAGAGGCTCACAAATTGTGACTAGACTCTATGATTTTTTAAAAAAGTTAAGTAAAAATATCCAAATGAGTGTTGTCCTCTTGTATCCTTTGAAATAAGTTCTTATTCCAAAATGATGACACTGCTGAAGTTGTTTTTTAGGAATTCTTTTTAGGACTAATATTTTGTCAGTTTATGAGTAGCCCAAGAAAGTCAGTACCACAGGGTATCCTCCCTCCCTCCTCCCTCCCCCCCTCTTCCCTCGCTCCCTCCCCCCCTCCCTCCTTCCCCTCCCTTCCTTCCTTCCTCCCTCCCTTCCTTCCTTCCTCCCTTCCTTCCATCCTTTCCTCCTCACCCTCCCTCCATTCCTTTCATTCATATTTTTAAAGTAAAAAAAAAAAAAAAAAAAATGTTATCTAGTTTATTTTCCAGGTTTTGTGCTGAGGGATTTTTGGATGTTTCTCAAAATCAAGCCCATGATTAAAGGTTTAAGATTTGGTATGATGAAAATATTAAAAAATGATTTGATATGGAGTCTAAAGAGGGCTATTGTCTTCACCCAAACCACATAGGAAAAAAGATGAAAGCCTTGCTGGGTGTTTCCCTGCCACAGAATGGATCGAAGCATATTTATTTCTCTTATCTGTAACTCCCACTCAAGTTTAGTTATTTCCTCAACTGTTCACCTCCTTCCCCATCCCCACCAATCTCTACCTCCAGAGTAATTTTGTATTAACAGCTCTAGGCATTGCTTTCTCTTCATGTCAACATTAGCTCTACCCTTATCTCCTACTGTTCTTTATCTCATCAGAGTAAAAAATATAAGTAATTACCTACAGCAAATATTTTCAGAGCATCCCTTCAACAATGAATTCATTCCTTCTCATACATTGAAGTGTGGTGATAATGGAATTTAGAGAAGACATTTGGAAATAAGTGCCCTACTATCCACAGATATTAGAACTAGACATTTAAGTCAGTTTTTATTCTGAGGGCTCATCATGGTACTTTCTGTACACATATACTTTGAAAATTTCCATCCACATTATTTATCTTGGAATGGCCCATGTACTTAAACAAGGGGCTTCAACTCCTGTAAGAGTGAGCAAGTAAGGAGCCCATGGGCTTTATATGGAGGTAGAACCTGGGTTTGCAGTGAGGCCCATCCCTGATGGGCTCTGTGACATTCTCAGTTTCCTCATCTGAAAAGTGGAGATCATAATAGCTCTGTTATAGGGCTGTGGTTAATTAAGAGCATAGGTTTTGGAGTTAGAACAGAGTTTGACGCCTGCACTGCCATTTACTAGCTGTGAGATTCTGGGCAAGTTAAATTCTCTAGCCTTGTTTCCTGGCTGGTAAGATGGGGGATAATAAATATTTATCCATAAGGTTGTCAGGAGGGTTCAAATAAGTAATATGCTGAAAACCCTTAGTCCAGCATATAGCACAAAGCAAGCACTCAATAAATGGTAGCTACTCTGAAGATTCAGGGGACTATGGACATGAAGTTCCCCGCACAATAGCTGGCCCATAATCGAGGTCCAATAAATGTTAATTCCCTTTACTCTCAGGCAAAATCAGCAAAGTAAATTGCATACTTACTGATGAGCCCCCCATTCAGCCTAATCTGCATAGGATTACTGGCCCCCATTTTGAATCCTGTGATGCTCTCAAAAATATATGTGCCATCAGCCCTCCCCTAAGGGAGAGTAAAGAGCTACTTATATCCTGTAATTTCAGAAACACTAAAAGCTTTGTTTGCCTCCAACACCTGTCCTCTAGCAGTCCTCTTAGAGTTGGAGAATTGCTCCTTTATTGGCTTTCATTGAGTTACAACATCATCTCCAGAAGGTTTTTGTTACATATTAACACGGGTTAGTCTCGGTGAAGGACCAGAATATGGCAGTGGTGAATTTTAAGAAGATAGAATAGCAACATCTTGAGCTGTCCAGGAGAGCAGTGAAGGGCTGAAGCAGCCAGGGGGTGGAAGCTCTGGGTGCCCAGGTGGGCCCAGCATAGACTTTGCCTCCCTTCTCTTGGCTTTGAGAGCTCCCCTGTAGGAAGTAGCAGGGCTCGAGCAAGCCCAGCTAGCCTCTCCCTGTGGGCACTAAGAACCTTGTGGGCAATGGACTCCAGAAATGTGGCCACCGTCCACTGAGACTAAGGTGGAGGCGGGGGTGGCATGGGTTGGGGTGGGGAGGTAGGGCAAGGGGTACGGGGTGTGGGACAGTGGGGAGTGGCTGATGAGGACCTTCTCAAGACTTACAGGATCTGCATCTAATCAGATGCAAATTGGAGAGTGCAAAGCTCAGGTGGAGATGTGTGTGAAGGGGATCAGAGAAAGAATAAAGAGCCTGATGGAAACGGGAGGGAGAAGCTAGACAGGGTCAAGTAGTTAATGGGGTGATGCCAAAAACAAAGGTAGCCCTGTAAGTTATAAGTGGGTAGAAAATTGGGGATCACTGAGGATAGGTTGATAGCAAATAAACAAGAAGTGAAGATAAAAGATTTTTTTTTTTTAACTCTTAAGAAACGTAGTGTTTGAAGAACAGCAAACCATGAAGACAGAGCCCTTTTCTATTTAAACTCTGGTGTCCAAATCCTATAGTGGCAAAATCAGCACTACATTAATAAGTGAGTTCCACCTACTAGAGCACTTCTTTCTGAAAGCCTTTTTATTCACAAGAGCTTAGGCACTGTTATCTCAATATTTCAAAGTTGTCATGTAAACAGGGATATTGTAGAGACTTTCTCATTCTTGGTTCACACATGGGATAATGAAGACACAGCTAGATTATTACCTTTGTAAGAGACACAATGCTTCCTTGTACATCGGTCAGTCCAAAACTCAATTCACTGTTTTGATGTCAGATATCACATACATACCATCATGATCAATGTTTACAGATGAGGCCTGGGGAGGAAGCAGTAAGTTTGTTTTGAAATTATAATTACAGCTGCTGGGGAGGAATATTGGTAATGATATGTGAGAAATATGGACATAAAGTAAGTGCTGTCTACAAAATCAAGAGGTTGGAGATCTTTCAGGAACGACACAGATTAGAAATTAATCTTTTCCTGCCAAGACCTCGGGAGGTTTTACAACTCTTTCTCCTACCACGGTGTGACATTTTATAGCAGTCCATCTTTAGACTTGTAGGTTGAGTCTTGTTTTCAGCATTTGCATAGATAACAGTAACCAGTCATACTTATTGAGTAATTACTATGTGCCACACTGAATACGCTACAAAGCTGATGTCATTATATAATTGGAGTGTATAAAGTAGCAAATAAAAACAAATGTGGTTAGAACCAAGGAAATAGTGTGGTTAGAACCAAGGAAGTAGCAAATAAAAATAGACATGGTGAAAACCAAGGAAATAAAGATTCTGCACTTACAAAAAAATCAACCTTTGAGTAATTGCAGAAAGGCTAGAAGTTCTCTGTAATTTGTAGGTAAATCCTGGTACCATCTATTGACGTTCAGTGTGGTTTGTAGACCCAGATGAAGTGCAACAAAGACAGACGATGACTCCAAAATAGGTCAGCAAAGAAGAGGACTCTGTGTAGAACCAAGACAGAGAAATTGTTCTTGGCTTCCCCTTTTAATAGGAAGATATTGCTAATTAACTGAGTGTTCTGGTTATGGGTTGTTTTTATTTTATTTTTTTTATTTTTTATTTTTTATTTATTTTTTTTTTAACTGAATGCATAACTTTATTAAATAAATGCTTTGTCATGACAAAAGACAAAGATCAGGAGTAACATAAATTATACGTTGAATAAATAGTATACAGCAATCTTCACTTTTAATAAAACGTGAGATCCTCTGTTTGTTTGTTTTTTTATTTATTTTCTGAAGTACAAAACGCTGAACAGAAGTTGAGCTCTTCCACATTCAGGTGATTCTTTTTTCTGCTTTTTTTTTTTTTTTATTATTTTTTTCTCCACAAACTGGTTTTGTTTGTTGGTTTATTTTTTTTTTCATCCTTTTTACCATTAAAGATTATGAGCATTTATTTAAAAAAAAATGAAAACAAAAAAGAAGAGAGAACAGAGCTATGGTATGTATGTATGTCAAACTATAAAGAACTACAGTAATACGTGCTGTGGTTATTGCTGTTAAAAAAAAAACCGGTAGGCAACTCGGAATCTGAAGGAATCCTGTCTGACAACTGTGCTATCCATGTGGACTACGGTGTGGTGGTGGTGGAAGGTACCGGACTCAGGCACTGACCAGGGACCAGAGAAGTGGGCCGAAAGGGCACAGGATGGCTGGGAAACCCTGCCCCGCTGCCCCTCCATGCCTTCCCTTTCCCATCCAGAAGGAGTTACAGAGAGGAGGCCAGAGTCTGTGGAAGTGGCTAGACTATATACTCCATTAGAACACCAAGACAGTATTTTTTTTTTTTTTTTTTAAAAGAAACAAAAACCTAAAGGGAAAAAAAAATGGAGAAAGAGTGCAAAATCATTCTTGCACTTTAGTGGTTTTAAAAATAAAGACAGTACAATGCCCAGGTTGCTGGTTGGTAAAACCCCCATTCCTTTGTCCCACCACTTTTCAAAATGTAGCCTCCTTGCTCTTGGAAGCCAACACATTCCTCTAAGAGCCCAGAGGTTTCTTCCCCTTGGCCCACTCCTCTCTGAAGTTCCCATTCTGAGTTGATGGAGAAGGGGAACAGACAGCCCCACCTTGAAGTGGGGCTTGGTGGCTGCCGCCGCAGCCCAGCTGCTGCCAACGAGCTAGGTGGTGGGAGGACAGCAGATGAGGCCCACCTCCTCCAGAGGAAGTTAACCCTAAGGGTTGCCATGGAGCCCACAGAGGTGGTGATAGGAAAGAGGTGAGGGGAGAGGAGGCGTGGGGGTTCAATGTCTCCAGGACTGACTTTCTAGGCCTGGCTGTCAAGTGAAGCTATTGATCTCTTCCTTCCCAGATGCCCTGCTTTGCCTGGCTGGGTCAGGGCAGGCTGGGGGAAGAAGGATCTGTCCTGGTGAGGCCCCTCTCAGTTACCTGGCAGTCTTGGGGGTAGACAGAGGTATCTTCTCCACTGCTGGAGTGAGGCATGAGTCAGAAGGGGGAAGAGAAGAGACCTCCCATAGGGAGTGGGAGGACAACACTTAGACCTGAGCCCATGGAAGAATTTGCCAGTAGCCCAGAGTCCAAGGCCTCTACATGAGTAGAGAGTTGGCAGTGGCCAGTCTAGAGTCAAGGAGATGGATGCCCTGCTCCAGACCTAACATACTTGTGCCATTCTAAACCTGCCTTCCTGCCCATGCTGCCAAGAGAAAGAGGCTCCATCTCTCCTTCAAGGACTCCCTTCCTGTGATCGCCTCACCCCGGGCTAAGGCCAGATCTCCCATTGGGGAGTTTAGTTCCACAAGTCCATGAAGACCCAGCTTCCTCTAGGAAGTGGCCTGCTGCACAGCATCATCCTTTGCAAGCACTGATGATGGATCAGTAGGCATAGGCTCTGGAAATCTGAACAGCCAGGTGGAGTTAAACTAGACCATGACCCCCTACCCTAGGGCTGACAGTAAAGAGCCAATGCAAGGGGCAGAGGCCCATTCAAAGTCCAGCAAGCAGTGGGGAAAAAGAGGGAGCCCCCTTTCAGGAATCAGGTCCAGCCTTGTAAGGGTGTGTGTGTGGTCTATGCAATTCCTGGCTCAGTCTTTTCTTAGGGGTAATGGTACCCCAGTATCCCCTTGGCAGCAGTATCCACTGCTCAAGATCCATAGAAAGAATGGGCAGAAAGAAGAGTGAGGTGGAATAGGTTTAGGATACTGGCCTAAGACATATAGAAATGTGAGTTGGGGGTTTGGGGGACAGTTGTGCAGAGAGATGGGGCAGGCCGACATGACAGGTCAAGTAAGTTCTCACTGCTGGCTTTCCCATCTGGCCCTTTGTCTCATGAAGACTGAACACCTCTCCCACCTCCATCCAACCATACTGTCTGAGGGAGTAAGAGACATCCCCCAAGGTCCATGGCTGTACATTTTCCATTAGTTGAAATCAATTTGCTTCTTTGCTATCCCTCTTCATTGCCCCAAGTTCATGTTTAAGTTGGCCTTCGCTGGGTTATGCTATCAGGTAAGAGTGGAGAGAGCTGTGTCCACACAGAAAAAGTCTCCTTTGCCAGTGTCCGAGCTCCCTTTCTTGACAGGCTATCTCCAGCTTTAGAGGACAGCCCTGAGGCCACCCATCAGTTGAGGAAGTCAGTGGAGAATCAATTTTTCTTGGTTCAGAATCTGGCTGCCAAATGATAGATCCTCCCGAAGCAATCAATTCCCTGGTTGTCTTGGACCTTCTTCCTTCTTCCACCCAAGGGAGGAAGCATGGACTGGCCAGAGTAGATGATGAGCTCAGGATACTCTGGCCTCAGACTCTCATTGCAGCCTCGAGGTGGGCATCTGAACACAATCTCTTTGTTTCGGAAGCATGACCCATCTCTATTGATCCTTGTTCCCTCCCAGCTTCCACACTCCAGAACCCACCTAACATAACCCACCTTCCCTGGCTCTGTGGCCTGCATGAAGGTCCTTTCTATTTTAAACTTGTTCCTCCATTTTCATCTGTCCTTCCCCTTGAATCCCAGAGAGCTTATGGAGTGGGGCAGCCAAGGAAAGTTCTACTGACTCTGTCCCCCTTTCCGTTGCTTTGCTCCCAAGCTAGAATGAGGCGGTTAGCTCCCTGCTTTTCCTCACCCGAACAATCAAGTTCATTGTTTCCCCTGTATTTAAATGTTTTCTCCTCCATCTTCCTCTTTACCACCTCTCTCTCAATCTTTCTCCTTCTCTGCCAGAGGGAAGACTGAGAGATCTTCAAAATGCAGGCTCTGTCCAGATGAAATGAAAATGAAATGAACTTGGACGAGGTGGCCGAGTGGTTAAGGCGATGGACTGCTATGGGTTGTTTTTATGTCAATTTACGCTCAAGTTCTTCTGATAATAAGCTGTACATAATGCATGCTGTCATTGTATATTCTGTCATGGTTTTTAAGAAATCCCAACCTAAAAGGACTTCTTTGGGTATTGCTTTCCAGTGGGATACAGCTGTTGATGAGATTCCAGATTTTGGCTCTTTATGTTATAGATGAGATTCATTGACCTGGAAAGCTGTTCATAGTATATCAGGAGTGATTTAAACAGATTATAAAACACCATGTGTGATGTGATCCCATTTTGTAAGCCACAAAACAAACAAACAAAAATCAGATAAAACCTTAAACAGTATTTTTTATTAGTTTTGAAAAATGGCAACAACTAAATGTCTAACTAAGGGACTGGTTTAATAAGTTCAGGCATTTGGATATGCAGCCATGAACGATACGGCTGTAGAAAAATATTTCTCAATGCTGACAATGTTCACAACTTATTGTGAAGAATAATGACATAATCCAAAGAAGTCTGGTCTCATTTTTTATAAAAGGACGTGTAGGCATAAACAAAATGATTAGAAACCTAGACACCTAAGTACTACATATTTACTCTGTATGGTAAGCTGACAGTTTATTTTTTATAAAATTTTAGAGATTTTACTTTTAAGAACATTTTAGATTTACAGAAAATTGAAATGACAGTACAGAGATTTCTCATATACACCACATCCACTATTGTTAACGTATTACATTAGTATGGTATATCTGTTACTATTAATGAACTAATATTGATACATTATTATTAACTACAGTCCATACTATCATCGGATTTCCTTCATTTGTCTTTTTTCTGTTCCAGGATTCCATCCAGCATGCTACATCACATTTTATTGTCATGTCTCTTTAGACTGTTCTTGGCTGTGACAGTTCTTCAGATTTTCCTTGTTTGTGATGGCCTTGACAGTTTTGAGGACAGGTATTTTGAAAGATGCCCTTCTTTTGAAATGTCTGATGTTTTTCTTATGATCAGAATGAGTTTATGGGTTTTGAGGAGGAACAGTTGATTTTTATATTCTTTTAATTTATCTGTATCTTTCAAATTTCCTAAATGAACATGTGTTGCCTTTGTACTAGAGCATTCTCATAATAAAAGTAATATATACATGTTGGTGTATGAATTGTCACTGGCCATCAGATTCAAGATGGCTGCTTGGTTGGGCCCTAGATGGATCTATGCTTGGCAAGTTTTTCTCAACAAACTTCATCCTCTTTTCAGAGCCCTCCACTTCAATGCCTCAGGACAGTTGGTAAAGGTTTAAGATACAGTTTCTCCAGGGAGACACTTGCATTTTAATAGAGGATTCTTAAAATCAGAGAAGGGTTCAAGACCCGAAAGAATTAGACTCTAATGGTGGATTTGCAGGGGCCAGGGGGAGGAGATGCTTTGGATGGATAAAGGAAGGGACTATTTTCCCTACCTCTATATCTAATTCTGCACAGAGTGATTATTCTCTGTGTGAGATGCTCATATAAAAAAAGACTCATTAGAGACATTTAATTAAAGCTTATCAAAGGAATAAAATCAGTTATTTACCAGATACTGAATTAATACCTTGAAATAGTTTTCTTCCTGACCTTGGAATCTGTGCGTTTGCTTTCAAAATACCCTTCCTTCCTTTAAAATAATCAATTTTCCATTAGTGCCTCCCTTTCTCCCACACTCCCCCATTATCCCAGAAGTAGCCATCTGACCAGACCTAGAGTCCCAAGGCCTTGTTTCCCTCACAGTGATTGGTGGATCTATGATGGACATGTGACTCTAAGTGAGCCAATCAGGGCCTGCCCTGGGATTTTGCAGAAGCTATCAGGAAAGAGAAGCTTTCTTTCTTGCTATAGTTATTAAGCTGATGGAATGTAGGTCTGGAGTTACTAAGGACCATTTGGACAACCACAAAGGAAAAAATCTATCTGAGAAGGTAGCCAATCCAAAGAAAAGCAAAACTGGAAAGTGAAGAGGAACAGATTCCTGAGGATAATGTGTGAACATCTGGATTCTAATTAGCCAGATTTATCCCCTGGACTTTTCTGCCACTAAGGCAATAAAGCCCCTCTTTTTGCTTAAGCCAGTTCATGTTGTATTTTTGTTGCTGCAACTGAAAGACTTTTGATTGAAACACACTTGCAAGATCTTATCCCCTTAAGTAAATTAGCTGTTTTTTTTCACCCAAGCATCTGACTTTGGCACCCTTCTGTTACTTCTCCATGCTATTTATTTCACCTTTGGTTTTTTCTATCTTGTTTCTTATTAAAGGAATAAAGACAACCAGTTAAAAATTCAGCCAAACTATTATTTAGTTTCATGATGCTCATACATCTTATCTCCTATGGTGATTTTGCAAATTCGGAGTGTGTTACAAATATTGAATATCTTGAAAATTGTCTCTGTGATTAGGATGTAGCCATGCCTTTGTGACTTTAAAAAATATCGCTTCATTTTAAGCAAGACTGCCAACCAATGGGGATCTCTCTCCCCTTGCAGCAGTTTCTTAACTATCCGGAAATTCTCCTGGTCAGTTGTCATGGTGATGGCAATACCTCAACTCTCCCGATGTAAAAGTGTTATTTGTCAAATGAGCAATCAGCCTGTTTTCTACCACATCCGGATCACCGAGCCAATATGAAACAAATTAAAAGAGTAACATGATATTCCTTGCAATAAAAGAAATATGAGGGCAATACAAGTGCTCCCAAGTGTTCATTTGGGTAGAGGTTGAACAATGGGGTTTCTCACAGCCATTTAGAACTGTCTCAACCCTAACTCTACCATTTACTTTCTGTCTGATTGTGGAGAGCTTATTAAAGGTTCTGTGACTCATTTTCTTCATCTGAAAAATGAGAATAAAAATATTAAAATAATATAATACAATACAATTATATAATAGTACACAAAATAATAGGGATGATGCGAGATCATACCTGGAAAGCACTAAACACCGTGGCTGACACAAGGAAAGCTCTCAGTCAGTGTCAAGGGCCTGTTTATATATACAGCATGATCATATCTGGAACTTGCTACCTGCTTGAAAACAGATGCCTTATATGAAGCTTGTGAAGCAGAGGCATCTCAAAGTAGGAAAAATTAGGTGTCAGGCTGACTGTTTTTTTAAGAATAATAAGTGCATGGAAAAAAAATACAATGGTCTAATTTGGGGAGCTGCCTCGCCTGTTCTGGAATTACAGCTAGAAGTGTTAACAAAGAAATTAAACCACAAATAAAATGACCCTGACAAGTACTATCATAAACTTTTCTTTTCTTTTAGGAGGGACTGGAGATTGAACCTGGGACCTTGTACATGTGAAGCAGGTGCTCAACCACTGAGCTACATCCATTCCAATGTCATAAAATTTTAACTTCTGCCACCATGCCTGTTGAACACGCATGCGTGTTGAATGATGCAAGTCCATTAATTTTTCTATTGTATTGAGGTTGAAATTTATGAGGTAGTATCAAAACAATTTATCCTTTGTGAGTCTATATCAGAAATGATTTTCAAAGCAAGTGCTATTGCATGTGACCGTAATGAACATAGGTCCCTGGACTCCAATCAGCATTGGAACTACAGTGGCAATCCTTATATTTTATTCTGAAAGGTCAGCAGATGATTTTAGGCTAGTGCTGGCAATCAGCTATAGTTGTACAATCAAAGCATGTATGAGAATTCTTTTTTTTTTTTTTTTACAAGTATCTTTTTTTTTTTTAATTTAAGATTTTATTTATTTATTTATTCCCCCCTTGCTGCTTGTGCTCTCTGTGTCCATTTGCTGTGCGTTTTTCTGTGTATGCTTGTCTCCCCCTGTTGGGTCATCTTGCTGCGCCAGCTCACCACGCCGTACGGGCTGGCCTGCCTTCACCAGGAAGGCCCCGGGAACCGAACCCGGGGCCTCCCATATGGTAAACAGGAGCCCTATCAATTGAGCCACATCTGCTTCCCCATGTATGAGAATTCTAATGTTAAGTCCTAACAGATTCTCTAAGATTTGTCCTTTCCTGGTGATGAGGTGCTGACATGAAGGGAACCTGACTTCCAATCCTTGAATCTATTGCTTCTGACTTACTTCTTTTAAGCAGGTTGGTGAAGATAATTATACTTTGGGATAAATGCTGATTATGGTTCATTAGTAGCAAAAGAGCTGTACCAAATCCATTTGCAACCTGTGACCAGGGTTGCTCACTGAATTGTTGAACTCACTGCCTAAATTGCTGAGTAACTTCAGGATTTCTTAAAGTCAGACGACTACGACAGGGAGGACACTTATTTGCCAATAGTGCTTCTTGTACAGCTGGGTAGAATTTGGGGTCATTCATTTTTGTTCAGCATTTCCAAAGGTCAACAATGTGAATCATGCCGCTGAAACTGGCATCACATGGCTTCAGCATGTCACCACATCAAACACCCAGCTAGCGTCAGGGAAGCAGGCTTGATGTCATTGTATGTTTGCCTATATGTTTTCCTAACCCAATAGCTAGTTTCCTGTGAAATGCTGTGGATCTTAGTGGGATGTCTCCGTAGACCACATGTAGAATTCTGTGAAATTTCTACCATCTTACCTATGCTTGTGAGACTCCTATAGCCAAATGCCAATTTGGAAACTAGATTCTGAGTTATACAGATGAAAGAACAGGGAGAAAGTTTTGCTGAAGGACATAATATAGCATCATACCGAGGAGACTGAGCTGGAGAACAAAGAAAATAAAAGTTACATCGACTAAGTTAAATCCCATTGCAGGTTGCCATCACACTTAAGCATCACAGATCTAGTGTTGCATTTGCAGCAACCCGCTTGACCAGTCAAGCCTACCTCAGGTTTATGATCCAGATGTGGTTCCTTAAGTTCAGGGGGCTCCTGGCAAATGGAGCTCTGCCTTTGCAGAGCTTTACAACTTTTTAAAGAATTGAAGTTTATCATTCATACATGAACATACACAAACAGCAAGTGTATAGTAAATTTGTGAAGCTACAAAACAAATATGCAGAACATCATACAGGGCTCTCATACATCTCCCCACCACCAACATCTTGCATTGTTGTGAAACGTAACAAACTATGAAAGAGCATCATCAAAATATTACTACTAACTATAGTCCATATCTTACATTTGGTGTATTTTTCCCCTAACCCACCCGATTTTAACACCCCGTATTAGTATTCTACATTTGTTATAGTTCATGACAGCATGTTCTCCTATTTGTTCTGTTAACCACAGTCCATCTTCTACCACAGAATTGAATGTTACACAGCCCCATGCTTTGTACAACCCATTTATAGTGTACACTCAGTGGCTCTCATTTTCATTATAGAGTTGTACAACTTTTAATTACCCAATAAGTAAAAACCTGGTTTTTGGCATTGCTAATGGCTAACCTGTTAACCTTCAAGAATTTATAACCTGATTTCAGGTGAGCCATTAAAACAAGAATCTTGACAACACACATGGTCTTCAGATCATTGTTTGCTCTGGGTTATTTCCAAAGCCAATGTAGTCATGGTATCTGCCTTATTGCTTCTAGACGTGGGCAAATTAGAGTTCCCTAACCCTTCCCTACTTTGGAATGCATGGATTTGGTGAAGGAGGAATCTTCTGTTCTACCCATGCTTCCCAAGGGGAAGAGCTGGTTCTTATTCAGAATTATAACCCCTGTGCGTAGGATGGAGCACAACAAGTAATGGGCACTTGTGAATTTGATTGAAAAAAAGAATGAGTTTACATTTGTGAATGTGAAGTTAACCAGCCACGAAGAGTTACTATATATTTATTAATTGGCTAATTAGCAAATAGGATATTTTGGAAACAAACTGGTCGTAATTGTTTTTACCCTCCAAAGAATCACATTATGTCCACATATTGTAATATAGGTGTGACTATTATGTTAAATAGGTATAAATTCAGATTAAAAAAAAGAGCCCACCAAAAAAAAAAACAAAAACAAAAACAAAAAACCCCTGTGTACTAAATGGCACAATGATGTAAATGTCTTTGAATGGTTCAGCAGTGAGGGATTTGATTCTGAGGTTTAAATTCCTTCCGCTCAGGTGAGCTAATCTGCTTAGTCTGGCTCACGCTCAGTCCAGCAGCAATGCTATAGGAGAGCAGTGACTAATTCAGCAGAAAGACCACAGTTCCTCAGGAGGCCAGGGGGCTGGAGACAATGGCTTTTAGGACTCGTCCATTCCCAAGTCCATCAAAACCAGCAAAATAACACATATAGGAAAGTCCCCACCCACAGAACCAGCACATTCTGTGGGGAAAGAAAAAAGCATCAAACTGTTATTTAGTGCTTTGTTAAAAAGACAAAATTTTAAAAAGAGCCTGACATTTCCTTGAAATGCTCTCCAGTTGTGTGGCTGCGTTTAGAAATGGCTCAACCCTGGCACGTTG
Source organism: Tolypeutes matacus (assembly GCA_026826555.1). Lineage (NCBI taxonomy): Eukaryota > Metazoa > Chordata > Mammalia > Cingulata > Chlamyphoridae > Tolypeutes > Tolypeutes matacus. The sequence continues at coordinate 56,746,441 of JAKSZT010054334.1, forward strand.
AGTCAGGAGCGGCTTGGCTTCTGCCCCCAGCCCTTGTCCAGTGGCTGACGCTGGCAAGGAGGCTTTTGTATTTGTCTCCATGTTGGCTGAGCCCAGGGTTGGGGGGTGCTGGAGTTTGCAGTATCACTCATAGGGACAGGTCCTGGAAACGGCCTGGCAGCTCCTTCCCCCGGCGCTGTCTGTGGGTGAACTCAGGCAACCAACAACTCCATGACTCCGATAGATGTTTTTGTCTCTAGCCCTCGGGCACCTTGCCCTGTTGTCTCGCACACAGCGAGTGATATCTGGCACCCTGCCCAGTGCCACCAGGAATGGGCCTCGCCCGGGGAAGTGCTGCCAAGTCGTGTCGGTCGCCGGCTAACTGCGCCGTTCTGCTTGCTGAGAACTGTCAGGGTGACAGGCTAGCTCAAGCATCCCACTGCTTCATGTGGCCCTGTGTCCTAAATCTACGTTCAGTGTTTTAAGCCATTTTATTTACACATTGCATTTGCCCTGTTGTGCAATTGTGGTGGCTGGAGGGCTTCACTGGACAGCAGCCAGAGGTTTCACGGCCATGTCTGCAGCAAATTTTTAGTGGGAAAATACGCTGCCTTGAGAGTGTTATGGTTCAGCCCTAAGGATTGAAGTTGTCTAAATAATAAATAAAACATAACCTCTGCCAGTCAATACAGATTACATACACCGCCTTTTGGTAAGGGCACGGCACAGTGGGAAAGTCTTCAGCTTGTTGTCAGAAAGCGTGGGTGCTGGTTCTGGCTCACCATTTTTAAGATGAGTCCTTTCCATGTGTTAAAACTTTTAAACTGTCTTTCCTGTTCCTGTTTTAACAGCTTTATTTTGCATGGAAGTATTTCTCAAATTAAAAAAATATATATGATGAAGGGTTGTACCACTTGGCCAAATTAATTAATCTCTTTGAGCCTTGATTTCCTCACCTGTATATTCATTTATTCATTCAACAAACATTGATTGGATATTTTCTCTGCTCTGGGCACTGACATGGGTGCAACGGGGTAAAAGACTGGAACTTGTACTGGCTGAGCTCCTGGTCCAGTAGACAGAATCATCGTTCAGGGCTAACACCCAGAGCAATTTGCTAAGTGCTCTTCCAGAGATAAGAACTCAGGACCACTGGAATACAGAAGCCAAAGAAACATAATTCTGGGACAGGTTCCCTCGAGAGGTGATGTTTTGACCTGAGTCTAGAAAAGAGCTGGAATTGTATCAGGTGGCATGAGGCTTGGGGCAGGGGAGTGTGTTCTGATCAAAGGGGAAAGTGCATTCCGGGCATAAGGATGGGACAATGAAAGAGACCAGTGCATCCAGAAACATGGTGACTGGACCTGGAGGTGGGGGAGAGAAGCTGGAGCACAAGGTGCAGCTGCCACCATGCCTCATGCCTGCACTACCTAATTTCACAGAATTGCTGCGACCATCAACTGTAACAACACTCTGTAGGCTAGGAAAATAATTAAAAAGTTTTAAAAAAATTTTAAGAGCAATGTAGAAAATATAGAGAAATATAAAAAAGAAAATAAAAACTATCCACAATCTCCCAACCAGAGGTAACTGTTAATATTTTTATGTATTTTTAAAAATACCTATATGCTCTTCCACATGAACTATCTGTGATGTTTCAGCTGAGACCTAAAGGATAATAAGGAAGCAATGGCAAAGACAGGGGAGGAGCCTCTCATCAGAACATATGGCATCCCCAAGAGGGGAAGGGACTGGCTTGTGGAAGGAACTGGAAGCAGGCCAGGGGGTTCTGGAGTTTAGGGGTGAGAGTGGAAGTGGTAGGGGTGCGGACCAGATCACGTGGGACCTTGTAGGGTGCATCTGGCATTTGGGCAACTGGGAGCTTTCCCACGTTTTGCCCAGGAAATGACATGACATGGTCTTACATTTTAAGAAGATTATTTTCTCAGGCGCAGGGAGAACTGATTGAGAGGAGACAGGAGTGGAAGCGGGGAGAACAGTTAAATTTTGATGAAAGATAATGGCAGCAGTGGAGATGGGGAGAGAGTCAGATTCAAGGTAGATTTTGAAAATATGATTGATGGTGTTTAGGGATGGATTGACATGGCTGGTGAGGGAGAGGAAGAAACTGAGGAAGAATTATAATGGATTCATCTATATTAAATATGTATGGTTATAGAATACTTTTTAATTTTTAAAGAAGCTTTAGATTACATAAATGTTACAAAATAGCTATAGTTAGGACTCGGTTTTTCCATATTATATCTCATATTATTGCTGCTTTATTATCAAGTCCCACTAAGTCTGATGGTCTTCCTTTTTAGGACTTGAAAAGTGCATGTAGGCATGTTGGCAGAGAGGATTGCTTTACCTCCCATCTCGCTCTCTCTTTAAAAAATTATTTATTTAAAGAAGCTTTAGATTATATAAATGTTACATAAAAAATATAAGGGATTCCCATATGCCCCTCCCTCTGCCCTTCCCAAACTTTCCCACATTAACAGCATCCTTCATTAGTGTGGTACATTTGTTACAACTGAGGAACACATAGTGAAGCATTGCTACTAACCATGTACTACAGTTTACATTATAGTTTATACTCTGTCCTGCACAATTTTGTAAGTTATGACAAAATATACAATGGCCTGTATCTGTCACTGCAATGTCATGCAGGACAAATCCAACATCCCCTAAATGCCCCCATATTATACCTATTCTTCCCTCCCTCTTCTCTCAGAACCTCTGGTGGCCACTGCCTTTACATCAATGATAAGAGTTTTTCCATTGTTAGAATAATAATAAGTCTATAATAGAATAATAGTAAGTCTACTTTAGTCCATTGTTCATTCCCCAATCTTGAGGATTTGGGGATGGTGATGCCCACTCTGTAACTAATTCAGAGGGGGCTTAGATCTCATGGGCAGATGGATGGAGCTATCTGGCTTGCAGTTGCAGATGCTCTCAGTTCCTTGAGATGGGCGTTGTCCATCATCATCTCCTTATTAGTTGTCCTTGATGAGTCCAATGAACTATAGAATAGGTGTCACAACTCTGCTGAGATTCAGGGCTCAACCAGCACATGAACCAAAGATTTAAGTCACTGGGACATATATTTAACAAGTATAGTGCTAATTACAGGTTCAAATAAAAGCGGCAGAAGAGCCGTGTGTAGGGAAAATATAAATGAGTCTAACTCTGCTACACTGGGGACCGTAAATTCCAAAGTAAGGCCCACTGACAGGGTGCCCAATGCCTGAGCTGTCTGCCCTGCTTATAGTGTCTGGATGTCTCTAGTGCCCTCAGGAGCCCAGCTATTTGAGGCACTATTTACTGTGGCAGTCCCATCTCTTCTTAACCTTTTTATCTCTCACCCACCCATCCCTGAATTCTAGGAGTTTCCATCCTTTCCTGGGTGCTGGTCAGAACACTGGTCTGATGTGGACCAATGGGAATGTGTGTGTGTGGGAGACCAGGTACCCCGTGTGTGTGTGAGACCAGGTACCCCAAAACCTGCTGGACAAATACATGATCCAGGACTGGATCTGATAATGCTCAAAGGGCATTATTGACACAATTGAAAAAAATGGAATATAACTGTATGCTTTATAGCAATGTTAAATTTCTTGAATTTGATAACTGCACTTAAGGTGTTTACATAAGTGAACATCCTTGCTCTTGGGAAATATACAAGGAAGTTTTAAGTTATAAAGGAACATTATGCTTGCAACCTACTCAAATTTTTAGAAAAATATGTGATAAATAGGTAGGCAGATAGATAGATAGATAGATAGATAGATAGATAGATAGATAGATAGATAGTTGGAGAATGATATAACAAATGTGGAAAATTGTTAGGGTGGTAAGTCTGGGTGTCTGGGTGGGGATATATTGGAGTTCTCTGTATTGTTTTTATATCATTTTGGCAAATTTTCTGTAACTTTAGAATTATTTCAAAATAAAAAGGTAAACAACAACAAAGCCTATTGGACAGGACAGGAAAAGTTGTCTGGATGTGGAAACTCCCTTCTCCGACCTTCCACATTCCAGAAGGTCTCCAGCTTCTCTTGACTGGCTAAGCTGCACCAGTTGCTACAGGTCAGGCCTGGGTTCCTAAGCTCTGAGAATGGATGGGAAAACCAGTCTGGTGAATGAAACCGAACCCTGGTTAACTATAGAACATGGTCAAAAGTGGAGTTCAGGGGGACTGATTGGAATCACTGGCCGCTGGAGAACTAGAGTGTTAGCAGCAGTGGCCTCTATGTGGCAGGGTTATAGTTAACAGTATTTTTCTTCATTGTATGCTTCTGAATTTTAAGAATTTTCTACAACGAATGTGTACTCTTTCACAATCAGAAAAAAATCAGATTAAAAAAAAAGATATAAAAATGAACATTTTATTACTGTCATTGCAGTAAAATTGTAGACACTTTAAAAATTCACTAGTTTACTAATTGTGTAGAATCCCTGTGAATGCGTTTGATGTCAGGGAAAAGGTGGCATAGTTTTTATTGGAAGGAGCTACCTTTTTTTTTTTTTAAGATTCAGATGACAGAGCTGAGAATCCCTAAACAAAATCTTTGTGAAAATGGCCTTGTTTACTTGGAGATTTTCTGTTTTTAAAGATGTGGACTCATTTATGAACAGGATTTTCGAAGATCTAATTAGATGAGGCCACATTGAATCAGGGTGGATCTTAGTCCATATGGCTAAAGTCCTTATAAGGAGAGGAAATCTAGACAGAGTTGCGGACAAATGAGCAGAAATAGAAGCCAGAGGAAGCTGTGTGATAGAGGCAGAGATGCACAGCAAGCAACCAGAATGCACAGACTCAGGGAAAAAGCATGGCCTGTCAGAAAACTGTGAGACAATAAATTCCCATTGGTCAACCCCCTGTGTAATGTTTGTCACAGCAACCCTAACAAACTAAGACACCAGCAATGAGTAAAAGTAATTGTGTCTCTGTATATGCTCACCAGCAGTGTTGCAGGACTTAGACGTCGCTAAGTGAGAAATGGTGCATTAGTGTCCTTTTAATATCAGTTTCTTTCACTGAAGGAGGAGATGCATGATTCTAAGTTCACATTTCCTTTCCTGTGCACTCTCATTCATATACTTTGTCCAGTTTTCTATTATGTTGATAATATTGCTCAGTAAACGCTAACCCATGGCACATAGCTCCTGTGATCTGGTACCCAGACACGTGAGAATTTACCGTGGGCTATAAAATACAGGAGGAAATTTATGAGAGAAAGAGCTGATAACAAAGGGATAATGATGCCAAAGCATTCCAGAGGGCTATTGACCAGGATGCTAACTTTTCCTTTGATGGCAAAGGAGAGTGTTTCCTTGGTAAAGCATTTTGATTTCATAGTGGAATGTAGGAGAAAATATTTGCATTATGAAAACTTGAATTATCTTCCACTTTTATGAAAATCTCCTTTTTTTTTCCCCCTACAAAGTAATAAAAATTGTGTTGTGGACTCAGAAAGTGATTTTTTAATAGTGACTTACGTATATATTAGCAAAGTGAAATGGAATATTGAAGCTGTTATATAGATTGTTTAGACCAGTGACTAACTACTTCAACTGATAAATGCATATAATTGAGTTAAAAATTTTAAGGATAAAAGAACGGTGACAATCAGCCATTTTCCAATATGCATTCTTCTTTCCTTCTACTCAACTAGAATTTTGCCTGGGTACGTAACTGCTCAGCCTCCATTGCAACTAAATGTGGCCTTGTGATTATGTTCTGTCAATGGGATGTGAGCAGAATTGATGCATGGACCATGTAAGACTTGACCTAAGAGGATTGCATGTGAACATAATTTTATTTCTCTCTTTTTCCAGCTGGGATGTAGTTGTGATGGCAGGAGCTAGAGGAGCCACCTTAGACCCAGAGATGAGTTGAGGAATCCTGGAGACAAAGTAGCTTCTTATTTAACCTACTGTATTTCTGGATGTTTTGGTCATAGCATCTTAGCCTGTCTCTCAACAAGTATAAATATCAATTATCTTTGCTTTATAGTAAACCACCCCCAAATATCATGGCTTAAAATAACAATCAATCATTTATTAGCTCATGATACTGTGATTTGTTCTTTGGGCTGGGCTCAGCTGGGTTGTTCTTTTGCTAGTCTTTCCTGGGTTCACTCACATGGCTACAAGGTGCTGGTGGGTCTGCTAGGGAGTAATTGGCTTTGAATGGCCTTATTCACCTGTCTGTAGTTGTCTGGAGCAATGGGGGGCAATTGGGCCACATGTCTCCATTACTTAAGAGAAAGTCCAGGCTTCATTGCATGGTGCTTAGATTCCAAATGCAGCAGGAGATAGCAAATCCCAGTGAGCCTCTGCTTGCATCACATGGCCAAACCCAGGGATAAATGTGGGAGAGGATAAATATAAACAAGTGTGTTTGTCCATAGCAGGGCTCCTCAGCAAAGGCACTATTGATATTTTGGTCAGATAATTCCTTGTTGTGTGGGGTCTGCCTTGTGCATTGCAAGATGTTGAATAGCTTCCATGGCTTCTGTCCAACAGATGCCATTAGCAGCCCACCGTGCCTCTCCCCCAGGTCATGGTAGACATTGCCAAGGACCTCTGGGTGGCCAAATTGCCTGTAATCACTGGATTACAGGAAGATATGACTCATTGAGGGCCATTAATGCAGCAACTTACCACACTCAATAACTGGTAACTGATGGAGTGCCTCAATTGGTTTTACTTTGCTCTGGTGTTAATCTTCCATTTTGAGGCTGTTGATGATTATTTCTGCTGATGTGTGTGTTTTTGAATGGCTCTTTGGTTCAGGGACTTAGCCCCTATTTTCAGAGTTCTATGCTATTTGTGATTTTTTTCAGACTTAGACTTTATTAGAATAGAATTGGCGTTATTTATTAGAAAATATTCGGTATTGTGTTCAATTGAATTATTATTATTATTTTTATTTATTTATTTATTTTATAAATACATATTTTAAAAGGTACTTAGATTACATAAATATTACACAGAAATGACAGGGATTCCCATGTGCCCTACCTCCCACACCTCCCACAACATCCTACACAAACATCCTTCATCAGTGTGGCACATCACCCGCAATGGATATACACATCCTGGGGCTTTGCCACCAAGCATAGACCACAGTTCACATCATAGACCACACTCTCTCCCACACAGTTCTGCATGGTACATGCTGATGTAAAATGGCCTACATCTGTTGCTGCAACGCCACTCAGGACAACCCCCAAGTCCTGAAAAAGCCCCTGTATTTAAACTTCCCTTCCCCTCCCTGCCCCGAAAGCATCCAGTGGCCACCGGCTCTACCTCACTGTTATAATTTCTTCCATTGTTTGAATCACAATATGTCTACAACAGAATACCATTAAGTCCACTCTAGTCCATAGCTCTTCCCCCAATCCTGAAGGGACTGGGATGGTGATGTCCACTCCACCTCCAAGTGAGAGAGGGCTTATATCCCATGGATACGGTGGTTGGGATTATCCTACCTGCAGCTGCAGGCCCTCTCCATTCCCTGGGATGGCCGTTGCCCATCGTCGTCTCCTTGCCAGGTGACTTGGGTGAGTCCATCGAGCTGTAGGGTAGGAGTTGAAGCTCCACCGAGATTCCAGGCACAGCTGGCACATAGGTAGGCCAGAGGCTCCAGTCTCTGGAAGTACACCTAAAAACTCCTGCATCACATATAGGTTTGAATAGAAGGGACTGATGGACCATGTGCAGGGAGGACTTATTTGAGTCCAACTCTGTCACTCTCAGGAGCACAGATTCAATAGTATAGCTCACTGATAAGGCATCAATCTCTGGAGCTATCCCCCCTTATATAAGACCTGGGTTTCTCCAGAGCCCTCAGGAGCCCCTCTGTATGGGGTGATATCCACTTTGGTGTTCCATGAGATCCTACTGAGGTGTGCGTAAGCCTTACCTCTGGGATGACCTCCTGATTCTCTTTGAAGTCTCTTAAGCCACATGAACTCATTTCTCTTTACCTATTCCCCCTTTTATTCAAGGTCTTTTTCCAGTCGTGTTGCCAGTTGGCACTTGGTATTAATCGCTCGTTGCCAGGGAGGCTCATCCCTGAGAGTCATGTCCCACACTGGGGGGAAGGTAATGCAGTCACATGCTGAGCTTGGCTCAGAGAGAGGCCACATCTGAGCAACAAGGAGGCTCTCAGGTGGCAACCCTTAGGCACCCCATAACTGTAGGTTAAGTTTCAATTACAAGAGCAAAGACTCATAAGGTTCTTGTCATCAATAACAAGAACCCATCAGTGGGCCATCCTCTTTTGCCAGACACTGCCCCTGCACTCAGGGGACTGTTGCTGCTCCCTTGGAGAATGTGGCAGAGCTCTCCAGGCTGGGAATTCAGATTCCCTCATTTATTGAGTGATTGTCTACCCACCGTGACCATGCCCCATCCCTTGATCATTTGAACAATTTTATATATATTTCATGTATATTCAGATGAACTTACTACCATGAATCCCCCATCCCAGACACCCCCCACCAATGATTCTCTGCAGCCCCCCATTGTAACCCTTCTGTGATCTAAACCTTCCTTGAACATGAAGCCCATATAATAACCAAATACAATTAATGGGAAAAAGAAATAATAATGATAAGCTTAAATGCAAGAGATAAATACAAAGAAACTCAGAAGAAGGAAAAAAAAAACTAAAAATAAAATAAAATTAGCAGATTGGGACATTTTAAAAAATGGGAAAAAAACAAAAAAAATTCCTTTTTTAAAACATTATTCTTTTTTCCTTTTATCATGGTATTATTGGATGTCCAGTATACTGTGACACCTTCCCCCTCTCATTCCCCAGTGTCTCCCAAATTATCATTTAATTTTCAAAGAAGTTTTAGGTCACAGCAAGATCACACACAGGATACTAGAGACTCCCACATACCCAACCTCCCTCCCCCTTCCCCACCCCATATTAAAACCTTTTTTTTAAATGGATGTTAGTATTGTTATAACTGTTATACAGAGAGTAAAATATAACAACTAAACATTATCCATGGTTTACAGTATAGTTTACAATTTAGACAGTACAGTTTAATAATTTTTGATGGTCTTTACCATGTCTTGTGTCCATTACTATAAGGTAATGAAAAACCTTTCCCATGACCACTAAATACCCCATTTGATCTTAACTGTTCCTTCCTCCCCATCCCCCTGGGCATATGACACTCTACTGTCTTGACTCATGGAATGACAAGATTCATAGTTACATTGCCCTGGGTATTCCAACCTGCCCTTCTTAATCTACCCACCTGTCAACCCTGCACTACCAAACCCAGTAATATCATTACCCACCTGTCCTATCCTTCAATATGCAACTATACTCTATCCATTTACCATAGATTATGTTCATATGGGTGACGGCTCACAGCCTACTCTTCTCTTTCTCTCCCTTGTTAACCTATCTTTCAGACAATGGTTCTCAGAGACTGCTCACTTTCCTCAGTTCAAAATCAGTGAGGTCATATAATGTTCATCTTTCAATGCCTGGCTTGCTTCACTCAACATAAGGTCTTCAAGATTCATCCACGTTATTCCATGTGTTAGCACTTTATTCCTTCTTACAGCTGAATAATATTCCATTGTACCACATTTTGCTTATCCATTCATCTGTTGATGGGCACCGGGGCTGATTCCAACTTTTGGCAGTGGTGAACAATGCCGCTATGAACATTGGTGTGCATATATCTGTTCATGTCTTTGCTTTCAATTCTTCTGGGTATATATCCAACAGTGGAATTGCTGGGTCATACGGCAGATCTATTGTTAGTTTTCTGAGGAACCGTCAAACTGTCCTCCACAGTGGCTGGACCATTCCACAATCCCACCAGCAGTGGATGAGGGTTCCTATTCCTCCACATCCTCTCCGACACTTAGAGTCTGCTGTTTTTTTTAATAGCTGCCATTCTGATGGGTGTCAGATGGTGTCTCATTGTAGTTTTGATTTGCATTTCCCTGATAGCAAGCGATGTTGAGCATTTTTTCATGTGCTTTTTTAGCCATTTGTATTTCATCCTTGGAGAAGTGTCTTTTCAGGTCACTTGCCCATTTTTTAAATGGGTTGTTTGTCCTTTTATTTTCAAGGTGTAGGATTTCTTTATATATGCAGGATATTAGGCTCCTATCAGATATATGGTTGCCAAATATTTTCTCCCATTGGGTAGGCTGCCTTTTTATTTTCTTAATAACATCCTTTGAGGTGCAGAAGTTTTTAATTTTGATGAGATCCCATTTATATATTTTTTCTCTTGCTGCTCGTGCTTTGGCTGTGAAGTTAATGAAATCATTTCCTATTACAAGGTCCTGTAGATGCTTCCCTATATTATCTTCCAAGGTCGTTATGGTTTTGGCTCTTATATTTAGATCTTTGATCCATCTTGAGTTGATTTTTGTATAAGGTGTGAGATGGTATTCTTCTCTCATTCTTTTGGATATGGATATCCAGTTCTCCAAGCACCACTTGTTAAAGAGGCCATTCTCTCCCAACTAAGTGGGCTTGGTGGCCTTGTCGAATATTAGATGACTGTATATGTGAGGATCTATATCAGAACTCTCAATTCGGTTCCATTGGTCAGTAGGTCTATCCTTGTGCCAATACCATGCAGTTTTGATCACTGTAGCTTTGTAGTATGTTTTAAAGTCCGGTAATGTGATACCTCCTACTTCATTTTTCTTTTTCACTATGTCTTTGGCAAATCAGGGCCTCTTACCTTTCCAAATATATTTTGTGGTTAATTTTTCCAGTTACTTAAAAAATATAGTATTGATTTTTTATTGGGATTGCATTAAATCTGTGGATTAGTTTGGGTAGGATAGACATCTTGATGATGTTTAGTCTCCCTATCCATGAACAGGGAATATTTTTCCATTTATTTAAGTCTTCTTTGATTTCCTTTAAAACTGTTGCGTAGTTTTCTGTATATAAGTCCTTTACATCTTTAGTTAAATTTATTCCTAGGTATTTGATTTTTTTAGTTACTATTGTAAATGGCATTTTTTTCTTGATTTCCTCCTCAGATTGCTCATTATTGGTGTACAGAAATGCTACTGATTTTTGAACATTGATCTTATAGCCTACAACATTATTGAACTCCTTTATAAGTTCTAGAAGCTTTGTTGTAGATTTCTCTGGGCTTTCTATGTGTAGGATCATGTTGTCTGCAAATAATGAAAATTTTACTTCTTCTTTTCCAATCTGGATGCCTTTTATATCCTTTTCTTGCCTCAGTGCTCGAGCAAGTACTTCTAAGACAATGTTAAATAGGAGTGGTGATAGTGGGCATCCTTGTCTTTTTCCCGCTCTCAGAGGGAAGGCTTTTAGGATTTCACCATTGAAGATGATGTTAGCTTTGGGTTTTTCATATATACCCTTTATCATATTCAGAAAGTTTCCTTCTATTCCTATCTTTTGCAGTGTTTTTAACAGGAAAGAGTGCTGTATTTTGTTGAATGCTTTTTCTGCATCTATAGAGATGGTCATGTGATTTTTTTCTTTCAGTTTGTTTATGTGGTATATTGCATTGATTGATTTTCTTATATTGAACCATCCTTGCATACCCGTGATGAAACCCACTTGGTCATGGTGTATAATCCTTTTGATATGTTGTTGAATGTGATTATCAAGTATTTTGTTGAGGATTTTAGCGTCTAGGTTCATTAGAGAAATTGGTCTGTAATTTTCCTTTCTTGTATCTTTGTTTGGTTTTGGTATTAGGATAATGTTGGCATCATAGAATGAGTTAGGCAATATTCCTTCTACTTCTATTTTTTGGAAGAGCTTAAGCAGAATTGGTGTTAGCTCTTTCCGGAATGTTTGGTAGAATTCAGCTGTGAAGCCATCTGGTCCTCGGCTCTTCTTAGTTGGGAGGTTTTTGATGACTGAGTCTATCTCTTTACCTGTAATTGGACTGTTGAGTTCATCAATTTCTTCTTTCATCAATGTAGGCTGTTTGTGCATTTCTAGAAACTTGTCCATTTCCTCTAAATTATCATTATTGTTGGCATATAATTTTTCAAACTATTCTCTTATGATACTCTTTATTTCTGTGGGATCAGTAGTGATATCTCCTTGCTCATTCTTATTTTGTGTTATTTGCATCTGTTATCACTTTTTCTTTGTTAGTCTGGCTAAGGGTTTGCCAATTTTATTGATATTCTTGAAGAGCCAGCTTTTGGTTTTGTTTATTTTTTCTAGTGCTTTCTTATTCTCTATTTCATTTAGTTCTGCTCTAATCTTTGTTATTTCCTTCTTTCTACTTTCTTTAGGTTTAGTTTGTTGTTGTTTTTCCAATTCCTGCAAGTGTGCAGTTACGTCTTCAATTTTAGCTCTTTCTTCTTCTTTAATATATGTATTTATGGCTATGAACTTCCTTCTCAGGACAGCTTTGGCTGCATCCCATAGGTTTTGATATGTTGTGTTGCGTTTTCATTAGTTTCAAGGTAGTTACTGATTTCTTTTGAGATTTCCTCCTTGACCCACTGTTTGCCTAAGAGTGTGTTGTTTAACTTCCATATCCTTGTGCCTAACCTGTTTCTCTGATCCTTAGTGATTTCCAATTTCATTCCATTGTGATCAGAGAAATTACTTGTATAATCTCATTTTTTCTGAATTCATTGTGAGTTGTTCTGTGGCCTAGTATGTGGTCTATCTTGGAGTATGATCCATATACACTCAAGAAGAACGTAAATCCTGCTGTATTTGGGTGTATTGTTCTGTATATGTCTGTAAGTCCAGGTCCTCTAATGTATTGTTGAGAGTCTTTGTTTCTTTATTGATTCTCTGTCTAGATGTTCTGTCTAATGATGATAATGGTGTATTAAAGTCCCCCACTATAATTGTAGAGGCATTTATTTCTCCACTTAGCTTTTCCAGAGTTTGCCTCATGTATTTTGAGGCACCCCAATTAGGTGGGTAAATGTTTATGATTACTCTCTCTTCTTGAGAGATTACCCCTTTTACTAATATATAGTGCCCATCTTTGTCTCTTACAATAGTTTTGCATTTAAAGTCTATTTTGTCTGATATTAGAATAGCTACTCCTGCCCTTTTTTGGCTATTGTTAGTTTGTAAAATTGTTTTCCAGCCATTCACTATCAGCATCCTTGAATCCCTGGGTTGAAGGTGGGTTTCTTGTAGACAGCATATAGATGGATCATATTTCTTTATCCATTCTGCCAATCTGTGTCTCTTGAGTGGTGAATTTAATCCATTAACATTCAGTGTTATTACTCGCAATGAATTTCTTACTTCAGCCATATTTTCTTTGGATTAATGTATGTCATACATTGTTTTGTTTCTGTTTTTGTCTTTTTAGTTGTTTTTAAACTCTCCTCCAACTCTCTCTCCCCTGATTTTTCATTTCAACTTGTAGAACTTCCTTTAGTATTTCTTGAAGTGTAGTTTCTTATTGACATACTCTCTTAATTTCTGTTTATCTGTGAATATTTTGAACTCTCCATCATTTTTGAATGCCAGTTTTGCTGGATAGAGAATTTGTGGCTGGAAGTTTTTTTCTTTTAGTACTTTGACTATGTCATACCGCTGTCTTCTTTCCTCCATGGTTTCAGATGAGAAATCAGCACTTAATCTTATTGTGCTTCCCTTGTATATGATGGTTCTCTTTCCTCTTGCTGCTTTGAGTATTTTCTCTTTGTCTCGAGCATTGGACATTTTGACAAGTATATGTCTTGGAGTTGGCCTGTTGGGATTTATACTGTTTGGGGTGTGCTGTGCTTCCTGGATCTGCACATCCATCTCTCTCAATAGGGTTGGAAAGTTTTCAGCCATTATTCCCTTCAACACTCCTTCTGTTCCCTTTCCCTTCTATTCTCCTTCTGGGATGCCCATAATGAGTATGTTTGTGCGTTTTGTGTTGTTACTTAAATCCCTGAGTCCCTGCTAGATTTTTTCTATTTTTTTTGTCTATCTGTTCTACTATCTGTTTTATTTCAGATGTATTGTCTTCCACATCACTAATTCTTTCTTCTGCCTGTTCAAATATGCTGTTATGTGAATCCAGAGTCTTTTTGATTTCTTGGATTGTGCCATTGATCACCATCATATCCATTATCTTTTTGTGTATGTTTACAATTTCTTCAGTATGTTCTCCCAGTGTCTTCTTTATATCCTTAATCTCTTCCTTCACTTCATTAAGTTGGTTCATGATATTTGTTTGGGAATCTTTGATTAGTTGTTTGATGTTCTGCATTAATTCCTGGTTTTTAGTTTGTTCATTGGAGTGGTCTGTGTCTTCCTGTTTCTCAGTGTGGGTTGTAATTTTTTGTTGCCCTCTAGTTTTCATTTTATCTTGATGGCTTTATTCAGTTGATTAGCTTCTCTCTGTCCTTTAGAGTTTTATTTAGCTGGTGGTTCTGTGTGTGTGTTAAGTTTTCTCTTTGACACTTTTTCTTCTTATTTTGTTTCCTTGCTTCTTCCTATGTTACCTTGAAGGCAAAAGATTAGTGCCAGAGGAATTGAAAGATGTGAGAAAGGAAGAAGGATAATAGTAATATTGAAAAGTTAGAAGAGGGGCCAAATAGGATTTAGTGAAATGAATATTTAACTTGTGTAGGCAGTATAAAGTAATAGGAAAAAAAGTGGAGTACCTACAATGGACTGGGAAACCAAATACAGGAATATATATATATATAATGACTTAGAAGGCTAGAATGATGAGGAGGGAGAGAAAGACTAAAGAAAGGGCTAAAAGGAAAAATCTAATATTAATAAAAAAAGAAGAAAACAAAATAGATAGAATAGAAATTGACACCCTTAAGTTGTGGGCTAATGAAAAAGCATGGTGTCTAAGAATCACAACAGTAAGCAGAAGGCAGAGAGATGAAGGAAGGATAAGAGATAGCTTGGATTACAATATCAATATAGACAGGGAATGGGAAATCACTGAAGAAGCACAGCAAAGAAGTGGTAAGCTAGCAGTACCTAATTAAAAAAAAAAATGAAGGAAAACAGAAAAGGGGGGTGAAAGAGGAAAGAAAAGCAAGAGACAACAAATAAACAGAGAAAAACAAAACAACCACATCAGCAAGCAGTCAAACAAAGCCAAGGAGGAAGTATTCCTTCTAGGGTCCTTGCAGATCCTCTCAGCCTGCTTGCGTTTATCAATTTCCCTTCAGGGTTCTATCTGCAGGTTTTGAGGCAGATTTTCGGTATTAAACTAAATTAAAAAGAGGAATTCATCTTTTAAAGTGACTGTCTTCTTTTTTTTTTTTTGGCAATATAAGGGGCCCAAAAGAAGTCCTCTGCTAGATCACCCCCTTCACCGAGGGGTCCCTAAATAGGCTCGTGAAAACTTATCAAGCCCTTCCCACTTCCTGGCCTCCCCAGGGGAGCTGAAGCTCTGATGCTTGTCAGTGCAGAGTGATAAAACTGGCTGACTCTGCCCCTTCTGGGGCCAAGCCTCAGGGTCAGTGAGCTGGTGGGTAAATCAGGTTTCCTCAGCAGATTCGCCTCTCCCCTCAGCCTGGCGCTGTTTCAAGCTGGCTTATCTGCTCCCCAAAGCTATGAGGGGGTCCAGGCAGCCAAATCCATAGAAGTTAAACCCCTCTCCACCTTCTGTCAGAGCCCTCCCTCTCTCAGAGAATGCTCCCTCACACCAGGAGTGGGAGTTGCGGGTGGGGGATTCGCGGCTCAAACCAGCCTTTTTCCCTGCCGGTGGGGCTCAGCCGTCTGTGTTAACCACCATAGGCAGGCTCAAAACTCACGAAACTCTACTGATCACTCCATGCCATCGATCTGCCTGCTGCTAGATGACCCAAGCTTCTCGCTCCGTGCACCCACAGCAGAGACCTTCGGGCAGGACCTTGTCCACAATCGGCTGTCCTCGAGAGCTACTCAGTGAGTGCCCTGCTAAACCAATGCCATCTTGCCTCTCCTCAATTGAATTATTGTACCCAAATCTTTTCTTCCTTTTTCTGATAAGATAATACATTTCTTCTCATTGTTATGTGCCCTGACCATGCCTCCCAGAGGCAGGAGGCATGCTCAGAGTCCTTGGCCACATGACTTGATTTCATCCATAGCTTGTGATCAGAAGTGGCAGAGTGCAATACTGAGCAGGAGTTTTAAAAGGTATTGCATGTTTCTGCATGTCCCTTTTGTATTCCCACCACCTACCACGAAAACAGCATGTCCCAGATAGGAAAAAATCGCTTGCCTGTTCCCTGTAGGAAAAGTCCTGTGGAGCAGACCTGAACTTGACCTACAGTCTGGAACAGAGCTACTGCAGCTGACCCAAAGACACTGAGAGAGAAATGCAGGTTACTCTTGTAACCCTTTGATAAGCTGGAGTTAAGCAGCATTTTTGCAACAAAAGCTGACTGATAAAATTTCTGATTTTTCTATTCTTTTAAGTAGTTTTTTTTTTTTTTTTTTTTTAACTGAAGTAAGTCATAACCACTGTAGAAAAATTAGAAGATACAGAAAATCAAAAAGAAGAAAGGAAAAAATCACCTGTAATCCCACTGTTCACAGAAAATTATTGTTAACATTTTGGTATATATACTTGCAAAGTTTTTCCTATTCATATTACTTTAATCATTCATTTATTCTTTTTAGTTTTGTTAAACATTTGCTTTGGAGATGCTTGCTAAAAAGTAGATGCAGCTAGATACAGCAGTGGACACGTCCCTGCTTTTAAGGAGACATTAAACAACTATGAAGCAACTAAACATTTATTTACAATTGTGATAAGTGCTATGAGGGGGAATACAGTAAGCTAGGAAAATGCTTACCAAGAGGGCATCATGTAGTCTGGGGTCAAGAAACACTTTCCTAAAGGATAATATATTATACATAAAGTACAATGTATATGTTACTTAATAATTTGTTCTCTTCACTGTATACTTTAAAATGAATATTTCCCTTTGTTAATAAATATGTTTTACAGCATCATTTTAAAGACTATATCATATTCTACTGATAAGTTCATAAAAAGATTTATTCAGTCAGTCCCCTGTTGTTGGTCACTTAGGTTGCTCTTAGTTTTTTGTTACTCTATGCAATCTGATAAGGAACATTCTAGCAAAGACTCCAGTATGTTTATTGAAGAGAAATAATTGTGTTGCATATTAGAAAATTATATGCTGTTAAGTAAAATTCTACATCACGCCCTGACCTCTTGTATTCCCTAAGAAAGCATAATGACAATGGTTATGCTTGAAATATAATTGCTCATGTATTGTCAGTTATACTCAGTCATTCCCAAAGATCCTAGGGGAAAATTTAGACTCTCTTTCTCAGCTGAAGGTTTATTGGTGGTAGACAGGAGCAGAATGTCAAGGAATGATATTTGTGTATAAGGGCAAAAAAGGCAAACAACTACCTCTGCTTTTTAAAAATCATGATGTGATCTGTTGTCATAATACTGTATTGCTGGTTTAGTGCTTTATTTCCATCCGTATGGTTATTATTATTACTTCATCTGTGGTCTGTGTCCAAAAGCAATGAGTGAGCCTCCTCAAGATAATCACTAGAGTTTCTGATTCTTTCATGAGTAATAGGGCAGGAGAATGTACTAAGCAAACTGTTCAGCTTGAAAGTACCTCAGGAGATTGAAACTGTCTGAATGAAAATAAAGTATGATAAAATAATAGAGTTCACATGATTTGTCTTACACAGGACAACTGAGTATGACATTCTTATTTTGCTTAAGAAGTGGGTCATTTAGAATTGTACATTCAGGAAGGATATAAAATGCAATTTTGGCAGGTTTTATAGTATAAAATGATATTTTGGGTTTATAAAAGGGACAACTCCATTTACCTGGTGGGTGACTCTGAGGCAAATTTGCAAACATGTGTTCTTATTATACTCCTCTATTATGAGCAAATGCCTTTGGTTTGTGAACCCAAGGAAATAATGTGATAAAAAGGCTTGTTTTGGCTCACGAATTTCAGTTTACTCAGGTAACGTGAATGCGGTAGAAACACATTTGCAACTTTTAAGGATAAGTGGCTACATTTCAGCAAATGATCATCAGAAATGGCATTACAGGGGGCGGGGGGCAGTGGATTCCCTTTCTTTTTGGTTAAACCTGGATTGACTCATATCATACAGCATTTTTTTTTTTTTTTTAGCATTTTTTAAAAATCTATTTTTATTAGAGAAGTTGTAAACTTAATAAAACAATCATGCGCATGATTGGAATTCCCATACAATACCCCTCCACCAACACACTACATTGTTGTGGAACATTTGTTATAGATTATGAAATAATATCATCAGACCATTACCACCAACCATGGGCCACAGTGTACACCTGGTATACCTTTTCCACAACTCCCCACTATTAACACAGGACATCTTTGGCATTGATGCAAGAATATTAAAGTACTGCAGTTAACTATAGTCCATTGGTTACATCAATTATATTTTTCCCAGGCTTCTCCATATTCCTAACACCTTGCCATAGTGATGTACATTTGTTCTAGTTCACAGAAGGGCATTCTTATATTTGTACTACCAACCACAATCCTCATCCACCTCCAGGTTCACTATGTTATTCAGTCCCTAGATTATTCTCTAGCTTTCTTTCAGTTGACATTTACATCCCTCGACTACCCTTTTAGGCCACAATCTCATTTATAAACCAGCTGTGTTATTTCTACTCACTATAATGTGTAACCATCAACTCCATCCATTTCCACACTTTTACAGCCAAGTTAATAAAAACTTCTACATAATTTAAGCATCACTACTCCTTCTCAGCCTTCCTCCTATCTCCTAATAACCTATATTCTAAGTTTTAGCTCCACATGTTTATTCTTCTTATTTAGTTCATATTAGTGAGACCATGCAATATTTGTCCTTTTGTGTATGGCTTCTTTCTCTCAGCATAATGTCTTCAAGGTCTTAAAGCATTTTTATCCAGAAGAGTCAATGTAGTCTAACAACTCTCTATTTTAAGTCCATGACTGAATCAGACAGTAGTATCCATAGTGAAAAGAAAAAACAAACAGAAGCCAGTCCTTTGGGCGAAATAATTTCTTTTCTTTCCCAAGATACCAAACTCTTGTTCTCAGGTGAGAGAAGGAGGTACATTTCTTATCTCCCTATTTCCTTTGAAAAGGATCATAGTAGAAGATGAGAAAAAATGTTTAGGGTCATCCGAAGTCCTGCTCATTTTAAACAGAGAAAATGTGGCTACATTATTTTATTCTGTGTTTAGTACAAGTGTCACATAGCATTCTCAAGGGTCATTTGGCAACCCACAGTGATGTCCAGGGCTCTGAAAGGTGACCACTCTTTTGTCCTCTAATAGGGAGGCATTACTACTCAGATTTACTGTTCTCTCAAAAAATTATCAACTAAACAGTTTATCTTTTCAACCATTGTGTTCTGAGCACACCCCAAGTGTCTTCTGGGTGCTGACTTCTTGGTGCATAAAGTCTAGTAGAGGAGAAAGACAATATACAGATTTGAGAAGCTGAAAGGGGCATGGTGGTTGGTGGAATCTGGAGAGGTTGTGGAGAGGGAGGAGAGGCAGTTAGCTCACAAATTATGCAGAGAATTGTGAGTCGTCTTGGTAACAAGTCTCACGTTTATGTGCCATGCGAAACCATTGGAGGGTTTCAGATGGGAATTGGTTCAAAAGACTGCATAACATTAACACTCTTAGGGAATATAAAACATACAAAATTCGTTCTTCCTCTTCCTAGCACCAGGCCCTCCTGTCAATAAGTGACCTGAATTCTGGAACCATGCAGTCTTTTCAGGCTGTGGCCCTTTGTTTCTTTCTTTTTTATTGTTCTTTATTATTATTATTATTTTTAAAGAAGCTTTAGATTATGTAAATGTTACAGTGAAAATATAGTGGATTCCCATATACCCCACCCTCTACCCCTCCCACAGTTTTCCCTATTAACAACATCTTTCATTAGTGTGGTACGTTTGTTACAATTGAAGAACACATATTGAAGCATTGTTACTAACCATGACCTATAATTTACATTATGGTTTACACTTTGCACTGCACAATTTGATTTTAGGTTTTGACAAAATGTATAATGGCCTGTATCCATCATTGCAATGTTGTGCAGAACAATTCCAATGTCCTCCAAATCCCCCATGTTACATCTATTCTTCCCTCTCCTTCCCCTCAGAACCTCTAGTGACCACTGCCTTTATATCAATGTTACAAGTTCTTCCATTACTAGGATAATAATGTCTACTTTAGTCCATAGTTGCATTCCTCCCTTATGTTTGTTCATTCCTCAATCTTGAGGATTTGGGGATGATGATGCCCACTCTGCTTCCAATTGAGAGGGGGGCTTAGATTCCATGGGGCAGATGGGTAGAATGGTCTTGCTTGCAGTTGCAGATACTCTCTGTTTTTTGGGATGGGCATTGTCCATAATCATCCTTTTGTTAAATGTCCTCGGTTAAGTCAGATGAATTGGAAAACAGGTGTTGGCTGCAACTCTGGTGAGATCAGCCAGAAGATTTAAGTCTCTGGGATCCATAATTAATGGGTATCATGCTGATTATAGGTTCAAATAAAAGGGGCATAAGAATCATGCATAGAAAAGCTATAAATGAGTCAAACTCTGATACATTGGGAGAATAGGTTATCATATCTTCCAAGGTAAGGCCCCTGATAGGGTGCTAATTACTGGGGTTGTTGGCCCTACCTATAGTGTCCAGATGTGTCTAGGACCCTCAGGAGCATCCCCCTGCTTGTGGCATTGTTTACTGTGGCAGTCAGTGAGTTGCTCCTAAGATATGCATAAACATAACCTCTGGAATGACCTCCCAACTCACTTTGAAATCTCTTAGCTCATTTGTATTTAATATTTTCCCCTTTTGGTCAAGGTCTTTTTCCAAATGCATCGTTTGTTGGTGCTTGGTAATAATCTCTTAGTGCCAGGGAGGCTCATCCCCAGGTGTTATGTCCCATGCTGGGGGGAATATAATGAGTTTATATGCTGAGTTTGGCTTAGAGAAAGGCCATATTAGAGCAAAAAGGAAGGTTTCAGGAGGTAACTCTTAGACAACAGATATTACTAGGCTAAGTTTCAATTTCACAAGAACAAGGTTCATAAGTACAAGCATCAATATCAAGGGCCTGGGGTATTGGTCAGTCTTCATTTGCTATGCACTGCCCATGTATTTAAGGATTCTTGCCACTCTATTAGACAATGTAGTAGAACTCCCTGGGATGGGAATTCAATATTCTTTTTATTGTGTGCATCTCCACCCATTGAGACAACACCCCATGACCACTTGTACACATTCATATTCCACAGAAGCATACCCAGGTGCACCCCTCCCCATACATACCCCCAGCCCTGACACCCTACACCAGTGATCCTCCCGTGCCATAGTTGTGACTCATTTGTGATTCAAAACCTCCTCAAAAACAAAGCCAAATAAATAAATAAAAATAGTAAAAAAAACAAAATAAAAAATATATATAAATAAAAAAATTTTTTTTTTGCATTGTCTCTTTCATCCCCATAAGGTCTGTTATCTTTTATGTACAGGAACAATTTCTTCTGTATGTTCCCCCAGTGTCTTGTTTTTTTCACTTTATTTACAAAGAAGTTTTAGGTAACAAAAAGGTCACATAGAGAATATTTTCCCCTATTAATAACATCTTACATGACTATGGTACATTTTTTACAATTGATGAACACATACTTACCCATTGCCTCTAACCATGGTCAATGACTTTTACATTATGGTTCACATTCTGTACCGTACACTTTTATAAGTTCTATCGATATACATAATGGCCTGTATCCATCATTGCAAGATCATGCAGAACAATTCCAATGCCCTAAAAATGCCCCGTGCTCCATCCATTCTTCCTTCTCCCTCCCCTCAGAACCATGGTAACCACTAGGTTGCAAGTTTTGAAGAATAAGGTGCATAGTTACATGCATCAATATTGAGGGCTTGACCTATTGGTCTGTCTTCTTTTATTAGGCACTGCCTATGTTTTTGGGAGACTCTTGCCTCTCTATTTGAGAACCTAGCAGGGCTCCCCAGAATGGGAGTTTAATATTTTCTTGCTTATTGTATAGGTCTCCACTCACTGAGATAATACTCTATGACAAGATGAGCACTTTCATATTCCATAGAAACATGCCCCAGGTTTGCCCTTTCCCACATATCACCCCACCCCTGACACCCTATACCAATAAACCACCCCTTCCATATTTAATAAAAGAAAATTCCCACCATTGTAGTTTCAACCACAGACCTACAAGTTCCCAGAGTTCACCTGTTCCTTCTTCCAGCCTTACCCCCAGTTCCATGGATATCCAGCTCCCCCACCCTGCTTACCCTCACATTCCAGAACTGTCAACTCCACTCAGAGCCCTGCACCATTATCACCCCCATGCACTGCCAAACCACCCCCCTTCCACCTTTTCAAAGGTTTTGCCCATATTGAGCATTGGTTCATCAAGCTGTACTTTCTTTCTGTCTCCTGATAACCTATCTTCCAGACTCTGTGAATCTGCTCAATTTGCTTAGGTCATATCAGTGAGGTCATGTAATATTTTTCCTTTAGCGACCGGCTTACTTCACGAAACATAAGGTCTTCAAGCTTCATCCATGTTGTTCCATATGTTAAAACTTCATTCCTTCTTACAGCTGAGTAATATTCCGTTGTATGTATCTACCACAGTTTGCTTATCCATTCATCTGTTGATGGACACTTGGGTTGCTTCTAACTTTTGGCAATAGTGACTAATGCCGTTATGAACATTGGTGTGCGTATATCTGTTTGTGTCCTTGCTTTCAATTCTTCTGGGTATATACTCAGCCTTTGTTTCTGTTCTGTGCTTGCATTTCCCTCTTGACTGGAAACTCCTTGCTCACTAGAGGTGGCGTGGTGCTGACCCCCACAGTCTGCACCCCGTTGGTGTTTGTTGTCAGTGTGAGATTAGGAATCACCTCCAGGAGCCTCTTCTTCAGATGGGAAGGACAGTGTATGTTTGGGATTGGTAGGCTCAGAGGTCAAGGACAAAAAAAAGCCATAGGTGAAGACCTGGTTCCACAGACTTTAAGAACAGCATTTGGGAGGGTGGTGCTAGTGCGACGGTCCCTGGTGATGTCACGCAGTTTGGCTGGCCAGAAGGATGCTGGGAAGGGTCCTTCCTCTGCCCGGAACTATCTCACCCTCAGTGGTGACTGGCAGAAGTGTACACCCAAACTGTTTCCAGTTTGTTTCTTTCTGGTTTCTCACACGGTACGAAATTACTGGTTTTATTTGGAAATATAAATATGTGTAACCAAAGGATTTATAAAATTTTCTTGCATCAATTTTATTCCAGTTTAGGGTACACAATGCCAAAATAGATGGAAAGTGATCAACTGCCAAGTATCCAGATGGCCCAAACCTTTGTATATTTGGCATCAAACGGATGACTTTCTCCAGCTAGCACTGTACCCCAACCTCAGCTTTCCATCAAAGATGAGAGAGCAAGACAAACAGGGAGAGAAATGGAAAATATTTTCCCAGAATCCTAGGAGCTTCTAAACTAGTGTTTCTCAAATTTTACCATGTATCAGAACCACCTGGGGGCTTGATAACAAATGGATGCCGGGGCCACCCCCAGAGCTGCTGATTCAGTAGGTCTTGGGTGGGGTCCAAGAATTTGCATTTCTAATAAATTCCTGGGAGATGCTGGTGCTGCTAAGCCAGAACCACTCTTTGGAAGACCACTGCCCTAAACTAAATTAGTGCTTCTCAATCTTGACTGAACAGGAGATTCACCGAGGAGCTCTGAAAATTCCTGATGTCCAGGATGTGCACTGAACCAATGAAACCAGAATCTCCAAATACAGAACCCAGGTGATAGTACTTTTTCAGGGTTTCCCAAGCATTTACAATGGTGCAGCCAAGATTGGGAACCACAGTTCTAGGCTCTTGCTACTCACATTGTGCTGGACAGACCAGAGCATCAACCTGGCCTGTTAGAAATGCAGAATTTCAGGTCCCACCTTCGACCCACACAGTAGCATCTGCAGTGAGCAAATGTCTTAAACTTGACTATGCGTTGGAACACCTCCAGAGAAAGCTTAAGCAGTATGGGGCAGGTTCAGCTGGGAGAGATTTCTGTCCTCCTGGCCACAGGATAAGGTCCAAACTCTGGAGAGAATTTATCAGGGATCGGGAAACTTGCCCCTGGAGAGGTCTAAGGAATGCTCAGATCAAACAAGAAAAACGCCGACTGGACCCTCTGACCAACATTGATTTTTAATATGTCCAGATGTAGGTTTTTTTTTTTTTTTTTAAATACAGTTCTGGCATTTTAAAAATTAAAGTGAGAAAGAATAAACATTTTTGCTCGTCATATGGACATATTCCCCAGCGTATTAAAACACGCTTTTTTACGTTGGCGGTGCTTAAAATACTAATAGTTACATTCTTTATATTTTCTAGCATCAGGAATAGCTGCTGCTTTCCTAGGGGCAGAGCCAGCCAAGTAATTCCATCTGGGTGGCCCTTTATTAAGGGCTCACCCGGTCATCATCAAAGTGGGTTTGGTCACCACATTTTGAATGCCGGGAGAGGCGCAAGACATAGCAAAGCAAGATGATTCCAACTTGGGCTCGAATCCTGGTTCTGCCTCTTACTAGCTGTGTGTACTTCTCAGACTTAACCTCTCTGTAGCTCATTTCCCTCATCTGTAAAATGAGGGTGAAGATGACAATAGCCCGTACCTGCAGGGTTGTTGCGAGGTTAACTGATATTTGTCACACTCTCAGAACCCTATGGTCCATCATAGTTGCTATAGAAATGATTGTTAAATACACAGGAGAAGAAACATACAAATTTATATTCTTTGAATAGATTGGCCCCTGAAATGTAATATCTCAACTTACAGAAAAATTTCCTGAGTCTGTAGGTATCTGCTGGCAAACCAAGTAACTTGAAATAGTTCCCTCTAAGGAGTCCTTTCATGGAGAGGGAATCTTTAGGTTCTGATGCTGGGGCTATTTGGTGAAAAATTTGGTGAACAAATTTTTCCAAATGGAAAGGAACATAATCCTACACTGCAGAGCCAAGTAACAAGCAGCAAGTAATGGCATCAAGTAGAATAAAAATGATAAAAAAGACAAATTAATGAAGAGGGATATTTGAGAAAAAAAGATAAAAAACCTTAATACTCAATAAGCTTCTTAAAGACACTGAAGAAAAAAGTTGGTTACAGTGAATTTAGAAGAAAAGGCTTTTGTAGACCATTTATATGTATAAGAGGTATCATATTAGTATGTTATTAGGAAATTGTTTTTAAAATGATTTCAAATAACAAAATGAAAATGAAAACCTTTCCCCCTTTGTCAAGTGGAAGGCAAGGCACCCGCCAGCATTATTCAGAGGGCTTCCCTGGTCACGAGGCTCCATCTCTTGGGGCATGTGGGTGCAACCAGCCACATAATCCAAACACACTAAACACACACACACAAACATAATCCAGGCGCTTTCCCTAACCCCAGAGCCTCCACGAAACCACCATGAGCCATCCATGAGGATCACCTCACCTTTCTCCAAATCACACATTTCAAATGGTAAAAACAGTCTGGCAAACAGCCTTCCTCCCACTAGCGAGAAGTTTCTCCTTCTTGCTTTTAAAGGATATGGCCTCTCTTATCAATCTTTCTCCACCTCTATTGCTGGTTCCTCCTCTTTTTGGTTTCCTTTTCTTAACTTTTTTGTTTTTAAATAACTTTAAACTTACAGGAAAGTTGCAAAAATAATACAAAAACAATACATAGAACTCCAATATACCCCTTCACCCAGATGCCCAGATCTACCAATTTGTAGCATTTTGTGATATTTATTCCATCCATCCATCCACCCATCATCCATCCATCCATCCATCCATCCACCCGTCCATCCATCCATCCATCCATCCATCCATCCATCCATCCATCCAGTCACCCACCCAGCTATTATCTATCTATCATCTATCTATCTATCATCTATCTTACTATCTATCTACTATCTATCCATCCTCTAAATATTTTAGAGTAGGTTGCATAAATCATTCTTTCCTAACACTTAACACTCCCAGGTACATGTCCTGAGAACAAGGACACTCACTGTGGAACCACCTTAAGTACAGTGTTCAAGTTCAAGACATTTAACACTTATATAAAGCATATAGTCCATCTTTCAATTTTCTCAGTTGTCCCAATAATTTTTGGGGAGGAGTTTGAAGATGTTTTAAAAATTTTATTTTAATAACACAGATATGACCTAAGATTTCCCCCTATAACCACATCCAGATACATAAATCAGTTGTGTTATTTACATTCACTGTGTTATATTACCATCATCATCATTTTCTGTGACCCATCCTCAGTGTGCTCCTCTTCAACTCTGCTCCTGTGGCAATCTCATCCAGTTGCCAAGCTTCTGCCTTTGCATCTCCAGTCTAGACCTCTCCCCGAACCCCAAGCTCCTCATACACAAGTGTCCACACTTCCTCTTGCATGTCTAGCAGACATCTCAAACCCATCATGTCCAAAATGGAACTTCCCATTTTCTCCCCAAACTGGGTCCTTCCCAATCCCAAGTAAGAGCAGCTTCAACCTTCCAGTCATCCAGGCTCAAAACCTCGGTGCCATTCCCCAGTCTTCTCTCTCACATCCAACAATTAATCCATTGGGAAATCCTGATTCAAAAATTATCTGGAACTTGACCACTTCTTACCATCTCCTTCCATTGCCTTCCACTTTGGTCTGAGCTACCAACCTATCTGAACTGTATGGTTGCAACAGGCTCCTAATCTTTTAAAAATATCAGTCAGATCATGTCACTCCTCTGCTCAGAACTTTGCATAGCTCCACATGTTGCTGAGAATAAAATGTGAAGTTCTTAAGCCTACTTGTTCCAGTCAACCCCTCTCAGACTTCATTTGCTGCTCTTTCCCTCGTTCTCTGCCCTCCAACCCTATTGGCTCCTTGGTAACTCCGTCCACCTGAAACGCTCTTGACTCAGGGAATCACATGGCTCTTTCCCTCACCCCTTATCATCTTTGCTGAAAATTCATCCTTTCCATGAGGCCTGCTGTGGCCACTCTGTTTAAAGCTGTAGCCCTCACCCTACATTCCCAATCCCCTTACGCTGCATTACTTTTTATTTTTCTTAGCACTTTTCATCTTCCGAGGTACTAAATTATTTACGTATTTCTTATCTGTCTCCTCCTTGCTAGACTGTAAGCACCATTAGGTCGTGGAAATTCGATGTGCTTTACTCATACAGTGGGCACTCAGTAAATATGTGTTGAATGAATGACTTCCTGATGGACTTGGCCCTTGACTGTAGTATTCAGCCATCCTGCTAGGTCACCAGGAGTGTGTATTACGTTTATTTTTTTATTTTTTATTTTTTTTTTTCAAGTTTTTTTTTATTTTGGGTAAAAATCAAAATTTTCACAATACATACCAATATTTGTAAAATTATATATAAATATATATGTATATATGTGCATTTGCTTACATAAATGTTATTATATATTTTAAAGGTGCTTAGATAACCCAGATACTACACAGAAATCACAGGGATTCCCATGCTCCCCACCTCCCACACCTCCCACAACATCCCACAGAAACATCCCCCATCAATGTGGCACATCAACTGCAGTGGATATACACATCCTGGGGCCTTGCCATCAAGCATAGACCACAGTTCACATCGTACACCATACTCTCTCCCACACAGTTCTACATGGTATATGCTGATGTAAAATGGTTTACATCTGTCGCTGCAACGCCACTCAAGACAGCCCCCAAGTCCTTAAAAAGCCCGTTTTTCAACTGCCCTTCCTCTCCCTGCCCCAAAAGCATCCAGTGGCCACCGGCTCCACCTCACTGTTATAATTTCTTCCATTGTCTGAATCACAACATGCCTACAATAGAATACCATAAAGTTCACTCTAGTCCATAGCTCTTCCCCCAATTCTGAGGGGACTGGGAAGGCGAAGTCCACTCCACCTCCAAGTGAGAGAGGGCTTATATCCTAAGGATACGGTGGATGGGATTAACCTGCCTGCAGCTGCAGGACCCCTCCATTCCTGGGATGGCCGTTGCCCATCGTCGTCTCCTCGCCAGGTGACCCAGATGAGTTTATCGAGCTGTAGGATAGGAGTTGCAGCTCCACCGAGACTCCAGGCACAGCTGGCACATAGGCAGGCCAGAGGCTCCAGTCTCTGGAAGTACACCTAAAAACTCCTGCATCACATATAGGCCTGAACAGAAGGGACTGTTGGACCATGTGCAGGGAGGACTCACCTGAGTCCAACTCCGCCACCCTCAGGAGCACAGATTCCAAAGTAGAGGCCACTAATAAGGCACCAATCTCTGGGGCCATCCCCCCTCTATATAGGATCTGGGTGTCTCCAGAGCTCTCAGGAGCCCCTCTGTGTGGGGTGATATCCACCTTGCTGTTCTATGAGATCCTACTGAGGTGTGCATAAGCGTTACCTCTGGGATGACCTCCTGACTCTCTTTGAAGTCTCTTAGCCACATGAACTCATTTCTCTTTACCTATTCCCCCTTTTATTCAAGGTCTTTTTCCAATCATGTTGCCAGTTGGCACTTGGTATCACTCCCTCGTTGCCAGGGAGGTTCATCCCCAGGAGTCATGTCCCACACTGGGGGGAAGGTAATGCAGTCACATGCTGAGCTTGGCTCAGAGAGAGGCCACATCTGAGCAACAAGGAGGCTCTCAGGTGGCAACTCTTAGGCACCCCATAACAGTAGGCTAAGTTTCAGTTACAAGAGCAAAGACTCCTAAGGCTAGTCATCAATAACAAGAACCCATTAGTGGACCATCCTCCTTTACCAGACATTGCCCCTGCACTCAGGGGACTGTTGCTGCTCCCTTGGAGAATGTGGCAGACCTCTCCAGGCTGGGAATTAAGATCCCCTCATTCACTGAGTGATTGTCTACTCACTGTGACCATGCCCCATCCCTTGATCATTTGAACAATTTTATATATCCTTCATGTATATTCAGATGAACTTACTCCCATGAATCCCCCATCCCAGACACCCTCACCAATGCTCCTCTGCAGTCCCCACTGCAACCCCTCTGTGATCCAAACCTTCCTTGAACAGGAAGCCCATATAATAACCAAACAAAATTAATAGGAAAAAGAAATAAAAATGATAAGCTTAAATGCAAGAGATAAGTACAAGGAAACTCAGAAGGAAAAAAAAACTTAACTAAAAATAAAATATAATTAGCAGATTGGGACATTCAAAAAAAATGGGAAAAAAAAAACAAAAAAAAATTCCTTTTAAAAAAAAATTATTCTTTTTTCCTTTTATCACTGCATACTCGGATGTCCAGTGCACCATGGCACCCTCCCCCTCTCACTCCCCAGTGCCTCCCAAATTTTCATTTAATTTTCAAAGAAGTTTTAGGTCACAGCAAAGTCACACACGGAATACTAGAGACTCCCACATACCCAACCTCCCTCCCCCTTCTCCACCCCATATTAAAACCTTTTTTTAAAAAATGGATGTTAGCATTGTTATAACTGTTATACAGATAGTAGAATCTAGCAACTAAACATTGTCAATGGTTTACAGTATAGTTTATAATTTAGACGATACAGTTTAATAATTTTTGATGATATTTACGTTTGAAAGGCTGGCAATCGGCCTCTTCCAGTGTGTAGCGCTGAGTTTCATTCCTGTTCAAGCCCATTTCTGCACCTGCCACTTATCCCTCCTGGCCCTAAATGCCCATGTGACCCTGTCATCGGCTTGGCCACCCTGATGCTAGCCCTGGTCAAGCTCTACCTCTTGGGATCCAGCACCTTCTGCTACCCTATCCCATGCAAATGTAGGTAATCATTAGTGACACCAGGTGGCCTTGTATACACTGGGCCAGTCCTGGCCCAGTGCTAGGCTTCAGAAAATAGAGGCATGTGTGTAAGTCTGGAGTCCTTCATTTTATGTACTGTGTAATTGTATGTCCTCCTCAAAGGGAACCAAAAGGAAGGGCCAGTGCTACCAAACAGAATGAAACATAGTAGCTTGGCTTCTTGGGGGGGCTGTCAATTTGCAGCCTCCTTGTCTTCATGTATAAAATGCATATCACTCAAAGCCTTGAGAGTCTCATGCTCTACCAACTGAGCCAGCTGGGTGCTGTACACTCAAAGCCTTAAGATTTGGTTGAGAAAGCCATAGATTTGTTTCAGAACCGAGTCAAGATTTGATCCCATATATTGCCTTGAAGGCCATTAGGCCCTGTCATCTCAGAACTGTTGCTCTTTCTCCCATCTTTCTCTCTGCCCCAATTAGCTCCTATTCTTTAGTAAAAAAAAGAAAAGAAAAGTTGCAGAGGGAATTAAAGGAAATTTTATATTGTCAAATATATCAGGCTGAACAGTGAATACATGCTATGTTTGAAACACATGCCTATTTGAAATTTAACACTCACTCTTGTCAGAGCTTCACATCATTTAATTTTTCCTTCACTGTAGATGTAATGATTTAAACAGTTATTTTTTTCCATGAAAGAATGATAATGAAATTATGTTTAAATAGTAAAAGCAACCATTGGCTTTGGTTTTTTCCAAGGGAGGTTACCAGTTCCTTGGGAGGGAAAAGCTAACCAGTAATTATAGTAGCAACATTATTTTTGAGAGCCTATCCTGTGCCAGCCATTTAAATATACATATATATGTATATATATATATGTGTGTGTGTGTTTATATATATATAAACTCATTAGATCCTCACAGCCACCATGAAAATTAGATGTTGTACCTGTCTTACAGATGAGGAAATGAGGGCTCAGAGAGTTGAAGCAACTTGGGTCAAGGACACACAGATAGTGAGTGGCAGAATCAGGTTCCCCCTGCTTCCCCCACTTCCCCTGAGATGGCTCCCTCATCTGTCTGTTCATTATTTCCACTCATTGTCTGCTCTCTGTGTCTGCTCATTGTGACTGCTTGTCTTCTTTTTTAGGAGACATAGGGAACCAAACCTGGGACATCCTCTGTGGGAGGCAGGTGCCCAACCTCTTGAGCCACATCCACTCCTTGCTCATTGTGTCTGCTCATCGTGTCAGCTCGTTGTGCCAGCTTGTTGTGTCAGCTCGTCGTGTCTGCTTGTCTTCTTCAGGAGGCATGGGGAACTGAACCTGGGACCTGCCATGTGGGAGGCAGGCACCAACTACTTGAGCCATATCCACTTGCCCCAGAGTCAGGGTTTGAATCCAGGATGAGGCTAGTCCAAGGCCATGTTAAGTGCCTGGTTCATACCATACTTCTCCCCCCTTGGGCCTGGCAGGAAGAATGGGTCAGACTTAGAGACAGTGTATATACATTTTCTAATAAGTGCCCTACATGTAGTATAGGCTCAATGTCTGTTAGTTTCTCATATCCTCTCTTCCAATTATTTTTGAAGGCATATGAAGTAATGAAGCAGACATCCATGAAATGCGGCCTTAGACAAAGAGTATGGTATAATTATAACAGCAAGTGTTTATATATTTGCTAGACACTGTTCTGTTACTCATGTGTCTTAATCTGGTCCTTTCAAAAACCCCATATGAAAAAAGTTCTACTATTGTCATCTCTGTTTAACAGACTTGCCCAAGTTAATACATGTGCAGTTAGTAAGAAACAAAACTGGGACTTGAACTTGGGTAGTAAGTCTGGGGTCTGCCTCTAGGTTCCAAGTTCTTAACCACTATGCTATCCTGCCTGCTAAGGTGTTGGCCTCTGGTAGTCTAGCAGTCATGTCCTCTGTGAATTACACTGATATGAATTTGTAGTTCCATCTTAGATCTCATTGGTATGACTCCACAATGTAAGCTCTTTCCACCTCCTATTACAATGACTTAATCAGACATATTATGCTAAAATCCAGATGGCAAAGATGTCTTCAGCACCCAGAAGAGGTGGGCTAAAGCTGAGGGGATTCACTTGTGGTCCCATGGCTCAAGCTGCTCTTAGTCTCCAGGCACAGTGCTTCAAATCTCCACGGGAAAGGAAAATTGACCTTGCCATTTGTTGAAATGCAGATGGTACTGATAACCATAGATAGAACAAATACCCTGTCCTATGAAAGCCTCAAACCAATTCTACAGTGTTAGAGACACAAGGGTTCTTTTTCAAGCAGGAAATAGGCAAAAATCCATTTTTTGGGGTACAGAATCCACTGTTTTGGAATTCACTGCTGCCCTTTGGCACTGTTGAACTCTGCCTCTTAGGCACGGCCAGGCCCCCGCTGTGGTCGCTACCTTCACGGAGATCTATGACTTAAGCT
This sequence comes from Tolypeutes matacus, assembly GCA_026826555.1. Taxonomy (NCBI): domain Eukaryota; kingdom Metazoa; phylum Chordata; class Mammalia; order Cingulata; family Chlamyphoridae; genus Tolypeutes; species Tolypeutes matacus. The sequence continues at coordinate 56,778,728 of JAKSZT010054334.1, forward strand.
ACTTGCAGCGAGGAGGCCACTTTTTGTGCCACAAGAAATTATCCCCAAAAAGGAATGTGAGAGGCAAAGTTTCTTCAAATAATGGTATGTTTTGTTGTTTACTTTAAAAATCTTTCCTAGAACAAGAGAGAACTATGTCCTAGAAGAACTGTCCCAAAGAGCTCATGAGCAGGAATGATGGTTTGTGTCACTACTTTCTGGAAAGCAAATGGGATTTTGATGTGAACCCAGGAAAGGGTCAGACCACACTGATATATATTTTCTGGTTTCTAAACTTACCTCCACTGCCATTATGGATTGCATTACACAACCCTCTGACCCAAGGACCAGACACCCTACAGTTTTTTATCAGCTCATGGCATGGTCTCTGCACAGCATGCCTCCAACTGAGGACTGATGGACTAGAGGGCAGCCAGACCTCAGGCTTTGGGTGCTGGCCTCCAGGCCCTCAGTGCCATTCTGAAACAGAATGATGATATCACCGTGGGCCAATCAAATTGCCTATAGCAGTTCAATTCTGGATGCATCAGGATGGCCATTCCTGGATGATTTGATATATGATGTTGTCTGGTGATCCAAATACTATGATGTTAATTAACTGCAAAAATAGTCCTTTACCATGTTTTCTTTGGTTTAGGTTTATTTTTTGTTGCTGTTGTTTTGACAGTTCAGAGGGAAGTTGAGGAAGGGGGATTAGATTTCCTTTTCTTCCCCCTAGTTTACCAGAACATAAGCTATGAAGTAAATTTACCAGTAACTGGTGCTCACCATCCACTCAGTCGTTTAATCCAAAAATTTAACCAGGAGCCATTCTTGAGTCTTCTCTTTCAGTCACAGCCAATATCTTATCCATCATTAAGTTTTGTCCTCTCTACCTCCAAAACATTTCCTGAATTTGACCATCTCATCATTTCCACTGCTAACCCCTGCATCCGAGACATGGCCACACCTAGCCTAGACCAACGCGACAGCTCCCTAACTGGTCTCTTGCTCTCCTTCTTGCCTCTCTGTATTCCACCCAGCAGCCAGAGTGGGTCTTTCTAAAAAAGCAATCATACTACAACCCTTTCCCGATTAAGCTCTCCAGTGCTCTCAGTCTGCAACCAGATTAAAATCCAGACTCCTTACCATGTCCTGCAAACCCCTGCAGAGCACCAGAGCCCCGCTTCTCTCTATGACCTTCTCTCTCTCCTCTCACTGTCTCCTCTGCAATGTTCCAAGCACAGTGGCCCTGTTCTTGTTTCAAAGCTTTTGCACTGGACGTTCTGTCACCTGGAATGCTCGTCTGTGCTCTTCTAGCTCTTCACGTGGCTGCCTCTTCCTTGTCTTTCACTGGGCATGGTCTGACGGCAGAAATGCGAGGGGCAAATGGAAGCACATGACTTCCTGAGACCTTGGCTCAGAATGGGCACACTATGACCTTGTCCTTATGCTATTGGTTACATCCAGTCATGAGTCCAAAACCAAACTCAAGAATCGCAGAAGCACACCCTGCCCACACTGCGAGGACATAGCAGTACATGGCACGGGATGAACACAGGGAGAGATGAAGAATTGGAGCCAATAACACAATCTATCATAGAGTCCAGTAAATAAACTTATTCCTAAAAGTTATTAATTTGCACAATACGTTGTTACTGAAGAAAGATGATCTCCTCAATTAGCAAGTTTCTGGCCCTTCTCTTTTATAACAAAATGTCTGATGAGCATTTTGTTTGTTTTTCTGATATTTTTGGAGTTTGGTGGCAGCATAATAAGCTCTGTCTACTTTCTTTGTTGCCTGGGAATGGCACTGCCCCTTTGAATTCAGTCTCTCTCTGATAAAAGGGTGGAGTGTGTTGGAGGGATGTGTGTAGTGTTGGGGTAGGAGTGGGGTTCAAAAATCTTTTTACAGCTGGAGAATAAAATCTTCAGTATTTAGATTTTAACTTCCTTGTAGGCATTCATGTCTTACCCATCTTTGAATGCCTGCATGTAATAAAAACTGGTGGAGTACAGCGGCAGAACAAATACTGGGCTGAAAGTCAGAGGCCTGACTGGCCACTACTTGTGAACCTGGAAAGTCATTTTAGCTCTTTGGGTCTCAAATTCCCATTCTGTAAATGGGAACTGATGGTAAGGTGTCTTACTTCCCTCCAGAGGTGTAGGTTATGCATAATAAATGGTAGCACATGGGAAAGGGGATGGAAATCTTCATCCCCTTCACCCTGGCAGGTCATCAGAAATCTGGGCTTGTTAAACCAGTTAGGTCATGAGCTAAAGGAGGCCAAAGCCATGGGTTTAAAGTACATAGGTTTTCACTTAATAAAAAGGTATTTCAATGTCCCTAAGTATTGGCTCACCCCCCTCTGTAATGATTGGGGCTCCAGAGATCCAGAGCAATTGGGGACTTCTGGCAGGACAGGTTCTCTGGGAAACTGAGCCACATGCTCAAAATGTGGAACATGTTCCATACTGTGGAACATTGCCCAAGTTTTCTCATGTCTCTTCCCCAAGATGACTCCACCTGGAGCTAAGCAGAAAGGACTGGTTCCTCCCACCTGCCTCATCTCTTCGTTTTCACCCTTCTTATCCAGAGACTAAACTGAGGTCCAAGGCACTAGGAAATACTGACCAGCTTGCTTTCTCTCTTTGAAGGTTGTATTGCACAAACATTTCTTCCAACTGGTTCTTTACCAAAGCTTGGTCTTCTCTTCACAATCTTTTATTCCCATTTTTATTTTACTTAAAACCAACCATTTCCTGCCTGTCATTGGTCATTAATGTGCAACTAAGTGATATCTTTTCTTTCATCGGGAAAGGTTCCAAGGTATTCTTTATACTTCTTACTGTGAGTGAATGGAATAGCATTTCATTTTTTATGGAATTGTGAGCTTAGCTCTACAGTATCATTTACTGGTTATAGGTGTAAATGAACTCTATTATCATTTGTGTCATCCCACCTTTGAGGAAATTTTGAATCATAACTGTCGGAAGATGAGGATCATTGGAAAAAATGAGCAAGGCGTAGAAGGGCCGAGTGTGGCAAAAGAAACCATAGCTCCAAAAATTCACAGACCATGACAACTGCAAAAAGAGATGATATCAGCAAATGTGGTGATTTTTCTACAGCATTTGAATTCCTATCCTGCATGTCTACTCAAGAGAATTTTGTCAGAAGGACATGACAGAATAATCCAACTGAAAATACCAGCTGAAAAAAAATTATAATGGGGCTGTATATTCATTTTGTCTGTTGCCCCTCTTGATGACATTTTCCTGATGATTAGGTAAGTGGCCACTTTATTATATGGCTTAATATCCGTATCATTTTTATACTTATTGTACATTATGTTGCTTAGGATTAATTTATGAGAAACTCAACAGAGGTGCTGCCTTTTTATAGTGTCTTTTTAGGTGTTTTAAAGGAGCCAAGTGAAAGAACAGCCAAAGGAGGTCACTGGTGGGCAGTGTGTCTTGAGCCACTTTTTTTTTTTTTTGAGGTTATGAACTCTATTGAAGATCTAAAGAAAGTGATAGCTTCTCTTACCTGGAAAAATAATTAACTATGCATATGATTTTGAGTATATTTCAGGAATTCGGTGGGGGAATATTCCTCCCAGCATCCCTACTTTAGAGAATTAAGTGATTTCCCTTACCCTGATAGGAAGATCGTGGTTCCTCTAGCCTCAGTGCTTGAAGTTGTTGTTTTCTACACTTTCAGGCATTAGCCTGCTGGAAATAACCACTGAATAAACAAATCAGGCAAGATGTAATAGCAAATAACCAGTCAACTTAAAAGAAAATCAGGGTGAGCAACCACACCTTTCTGTATGTTTTTACTTGGCTTTTATGAAAATCTTTGTGGGTGTGGGAATCCCAGAGTTTGTGAGATTCTCTCATCCTTTGAACCTTGTTGTATGTACAGCAGCTGTAGAAGGTGGTGAAGACCATACATAGGGGCTTGATCACCCTTGCAAATTATTTTTGCTGCATATTTTACCAATGCATTTCAGAAGCATTTCAAATAAGTGCCCACCTGTTTGAGAAAGCTGGTAAAGATGAAGGTGAACAAAGAAACTATGTGGACCTTGATTTCCATGCTGTCTGCAAGGCTATTAGAAAACTCATATTGTCATTGACAGTCATTGCTCAGAAGTGGTCTGAAAGGGGTGCGGTCTTGAAAAAATATTGTTTACTTTGCAAGAGATGTTGTCTTCTTTGTTCTGCCACCACTGAGAAACTTGTAGCATTAATTAAATGTCTCATATGATTTTTCTACTTAGATTTCTCCCTGGAGAAGCTGGTCTACCATGCCATAGTAAATACAAAGACTGTCTATATATTTTTCTCTCCACTTATAGTGATTAAATCAACAAGCCCTGTAAACTGAACTAAAAAATTACAAATAATAAAGTGTGTAGTCAGTTGCCTGTGATTTGGACTTTTCTTTCTTTCTTTTCTCCTTTTCTTGCCTGCCCTTAAGGGAGCTATGCCTTTAATATTTGCCTTCACTAAAGGGTGAGCTGAAAAGTGAGAAAGAGAATAAATCTCAGCTAATCAGTCTTATTGTTAGTTAAGAAATGTGATGGGAGTACTTTGAAAAGGAGATGTTTCAGCTGTAATCAGCTGTTTTCATCACCACCACCACCACAATCACCACCAACACCATTATCACCATCACCACCATTGTCATCATCATCACCACCATCACCATCACCGCCACCATCATCACCATCACCATCACCACCACCACCATCACCATCACATCATCGTCATCATCACCACCATCCATCATCACCATCATCACCAACACTACCATCATCATCACCATCACCGTGAACACTGCCACCATCATCATCATCATCACCACCATCCATCATCACCATCATCACCAACACTACCATCATCATCACCATCACCATGAACACCACCACCATCATCATCACCATCACATCATCATCATCATCACCATCACCATCAGCACCACCACCATCATTACCATCACCATGATCATGACCACCATCATCACATCATCATCACCACCACCATCATCACATCATCATCACCACAACCATCCATCATCATCATCATCACCAGCACTACCACCATCACATCATGACCATCACCATCCATCATCACCATTATCATTATCACCATCACCACCACTATCATCACCCCCAACATCACTATCATCATCACAGCTAATATTATTAGCCATTTACCATTTTCCAGCAACTATTCTGGGTGCTATTTCAATAAGCCTCCTATTTCATATGGGATGGGACCTTTGCACAAGTTAGTTTCTTTGCTTGGACTTCTTGACCCTGACCCTTTCTGGTGAACACTGTCCCATCTTTCAGAGAGCACCTCAGACATCATTTTCCCTGAGAATATGCTCCTGACTCTGCAGACTAACATGCACCCCACTGTGTCCTTTTGCCCTTCTCTATCACTAAACTGCAAATTCTAAGAGGGCAGGGATCATGTTACTTTTTGCTTATCAGTGTATCTGCAGCATGCAGAGCACCACTTAGTACACTGAACTTGGTATTTGTTAAATACATGTTGCACAGTTGGGGAAAAGAGACCATGGCCATATAGCTAGGAAGTAGCACAGTCAGGATCCTATTCCAGTACTTTTCTGACCCCAGAGATTTCACTATTATTATTCTACCTTTTCCCTCCCTCTCCTTTTCATCTGAATTTTTGCTCTTCTTCTTCCACATCACAACAGCATAGTAGCATTAAAAGTGTAGGCTTCCAATCTAGACTGTCTGTGTTTGAATTCAGATAGATAGGGCATGCAAATACTAAGCGCTCAATATTTATTATTACTGTGATTGTCCTCATGCCCACTTTCAGTCTATAGGTGGGGTTGTGTCACATCAGATGTGCTGTTGTGTTATTTGAATTAACCAGGCCCCCTGCTAATGGAACTGATAATGTCATACCAACAATGCTGACCCAGAGAGGCATATAACACACACAGTCGAATGGAATATATTAAACTCTGCCTGTGGAAAAGCAAAGAGATCAAGGACTAAGTACGCAGTGAATGATGATAGAAGGAAGTTTCTGGTTAGAGGAGGCATCACCCAATGAGAGAAATTTGGGAGTTGTCTGAATGGTTTTAGCTTAGAGTATAGTTGACACTGCCCCAAGAACTGGGAAGGGCCGAGGGTAGTGAATAAGAGAAATAAAGGGAGCCTAGGAAATGTTCTAGAAGTAGACAGTGGACATTAGTAAAGACATGGGTTGTGATGGGAATTCATTGCAAAATAAAGAGAGTGATCCAAACACTAGGTAGAATAGACAATTGTTGGTTAAAAAGATAGTGAATTAGGATAAAGTATGGATTTGCTTTATCTCTCTTCTGTTCTGGTTAGTGTCTTCAAGCAGAGGTTGTACTAATTGCATTCAGTATATTATTACCTTCATATTCAAGGAAAAAAATCAACTCACAAGAAAAGCTATAAGTGGGATCAAAACTGGTCTTAAATTTATTATAATCCTTACAATATGACAAATCCTAGATTTACAAAGTCAACACCAAAAATACAAATGAGAAAAAATTAGGTATTTGTGTACATGTTGCAAAATAGAGAAAAATCAACATATCCTAAAAATTGGTGCTGTAATTGCAGGTTTAATTTTACCAGTGGTTACATTTCTCATAGTTTCCTGTATTGGAGTTTATGGAATGGGACTGAATGACCACAGAATTAGCAAATTATCCTATAATTTTAAAAGTGTGGTCAAATTTGTTTCTGTTAGCATGAAGTTTTCCACTTGCATAAAATCCTTTTTTTTTTTTGCCGTCTCATTTGCTTTTTAAAAATTTTTATTGAAGTATATTATTCGTACATGAACATACATAAACAATAAGTGTATAGTAAGAGTTGTGAACTTACCAAGCAAACATGCATAACATCATACAGGGGTCCCATACATCACCCCCCACCAACACCTTGCATTGCTACAAATTATGAAAGAATATCGTCAAATTATTACTACTATCTATAGTTCATAACTTACATTTGGTGTATTTTCCTCCCAATCCACCCTATTATTATTTTTAAAAAATATTTTTATTACAGAACTTCTTGTGAACTTGAAAAACAATCATGCACTTGTGTAGAATTCCCATACAACACCCCTTCACCAACACACAGTGGTAAAACATTAGTTACCGATTTTGAGATAATATCTTAACTATGCAAAAGATTTGGGGAAAATGGATGAGTCTTACATTCCTTGTGTTAGAAGCTAGTGAAGATAATGATATCATTAAACTCAATATGCACATGACAAGGAGAAAAGTAATGGCTGATTTGTATCTCTAAGTAGCTGCATTAATTAAATCCTACTGTCTCACAACACTAGATTTGGGGAGAGTTCAATATGATTCTGTTATTAGAGTTTTAATTTTGCAAAATAAAACTGGTTAAGATTATTCTGGCCAGTCTATTTATTTATAACACAGTGTGGCTTAAAATGAAAAGTTGGATGTCCTTCCAGATATATGATTCCAACCTACCGGAAACTCACACTTCCATATTGTTAGGTAACTTTTCCCTTGATTCTAATTCCTCAGGGCAAGAGAGTCACAGTTGCTTCTTTGTATCTTCTACTCTGCCAGATACAGAGTAAATCCCCAGTAAGAATTATTTGATGAGGATAACTATATCTACTTGTGTTGAAATTCAAATTCTGGAGTACCAACTTAGTGGCTGACCATGTACTGAGAGATGAAGGTCGGGAGACCTGAATTGAGTATCAAAGAAAATAATGACTATGCCATGTTCTCACTCATGTGTACCCTGGTTTTCATAAGCAAATGAAGATGGCAAGGTGGTGTTTTGGAGAAGCCAGAGGACTGGGTGCTTTTCTTGCACTTTGACCACATAATCCCTCTGGCCTCAGGTTCCTTTCTGGAACATGTTGATCTGTTTTACCTTTCAATGATGGGGCATGGCTGGAGATGCCCCCCACCTTTAAAGAAAGCCCTCACAGGTAGATGGTCAGAGCCTGGATGGAGCAGCTGGATGCAGGTCTGTGTGTCTTCAGCTTGGGTTAGAAGCTCACTCACTTGAGCTACAAGAAGGCAGAGCCTCTCCACTTCTTCCATTTAAGAATGAGAGAACCCAGTACCCCAAAGGACTAACTTGACCATTATAACCCATTGGTCAGCTGCAGGGTTACAGAATATAACTAGTTCTTTAGGTACTGGGTTAATTGTTGGACCTTGTAGGCAATAAAGAATCATTTATTTTTTTATGACTCTAAAAGTAATGTGTAATGATTATAAACATACAGAGAATACAGAAAGATATAAAGTAGATAATAATCATTTGGAATCATCCAGCAATAATAACATTGGAAAATTTGGAAATATTCTCTTCTTTATTCCATAAACAAAGGAATAAATACTAAAAGCTAATGGGATAATAATGCACATACTGTTTACAACTCGATTTCCCCCATCTTAATGTTATGATCATTGTCCTATGTCTTTAAATGAGCTTTAATGACTGCAGAGCATTTCATTATATATTTGTATTTATCTAAGCTCTATTTTTATCTGTTCAGGTTGTTTACAGTTTTGGTAGGCAATGTTAAACTTCCTTGTCAATTAATCTTTGTGCACCTTTCTCAGTATTTCCTTCTGATACACATGTTTTCTATTTATAATCAGACAAAAATGCTATTTAAAAACCTTAAGAAGCTCATCTTTTAAATGTCATTGACACACACACACAGAATAGGAAAGATTCACAAGATTTAAGAACACCTCAGGCCTGTCGCAAGAGGTTTGATGGCAGAACTTCCCACTCCTACTCTTTCTGAACCCTCACCTATGACCTGCGAGGTGAAGAATCTGAGAAGAAACATCTCATTAAAAAGGCATCACCCTGGGTGAAGTTACCCGGGAGAGTGGAGATCTCATGATATAGTGAGAATAATGAAGTGAAGTCCAATTTGATAAAGACTCTTGTCCCTTCCTTAACTTCTTTGGCCTTTAGGGGAAGAAGGGAGCAGGGCCATTTCCAGACCTGATTTACTGAGATTATTGACAGGTATTCTGCTTACTTTCCTTCAGCCTGGCACAGTTGTCTTTAAATCAGAGCTCTTCATTTTTAACCCCTTAGTCCCTGTCTTTCACTCAGTATGGGAAACAAAAAAAATCTCAAAATCTGCATCTTGAATTGTCTTTACAAAGCTTTTGTGGTTTGGAAGATAGCAAATTTCCAGGCATTGATTTTCACCCATGCCATTACTTACATGCAGCACCGAATCACCTTCAAAACTATGAGTAAGGAAGCATTTTATTTTGGTAGCCAGCAGACCTGCCAGGAGGCTTCACCTGTGTAGGGTGAAATCTTTCACCAGGGATTGCTTCCCAAGTCACCCTGGGAGTCGGGCAGTAGCAGGGGCCCTAGAATGGTGGCAAGAGAGAGAGATGGACTGGAAACCGCAAAGCAGTAATGCTCCAAAAGAAACCACAAAGCATTAATGCTCCAAAAGAATCTTAGTGCCAGGCTAGAATAGTGAGCCTTTTTGTCCCATCCACGCACCCTCTGCTAATTTCAGGTCTGTACCTTAGGCTAACTCGGGGTAAAATCAAGATTGTGGTAATGCTGATATAATGTTGAATCCCCGCGCTTCCAGCCGTTCTCTACCTTTATTCTACTTAGCTTAATTTTTCTCACATCTGCACTGTTTTCATATCTCTGTATTAACAAAATCAGCTCTCCCAAATGATTCCGATAGGTTTAGTCTTCCCACACTCCAGCAGAAGTCAGGGATTGGTAAGCTGGTAGAGGAGGTAATGGTGGTATGCATGGCTTGCCCCCAAAACTCTCCCCTTTCTCTTTGGGGTAAGGATGGCTCAAACTACTTCCACTATCCACGGAGAAGGGTGGTTTCTTGGTGAAAATTGAATGGGGGTACAGTACATGGATGTGTCTTTCAAGTTATAAATCACAAGACTTAAAAAAAAGTTTTGCACCACAGAAAGGTTTTCTGTGTACCCCATTTTGAAGCCGATAAAGGGGTGCTATAGTAACGATGATCCAACTGATCAGCAGGTAAAACTTTTCTCTTTTATTGCTCTCTTCTTCTGGGCATCCTTGGACTCTGATTCTTTGAACAGCTGTTTCTCACTCATTGGGATTTTCATAAAAACCTACATTGGAATTTACGTTCAGAGGTTGCTGTTTGTTTCTTTGATTTTTAATCCAGCTGCTATTTAAGTTATTCAAAGATGTTATTAGTCATTTGATAATGCTAACAGCATGCGCCTTCCATCAATTAAAAATCAATGTGCATGATATTAAAGGCAGTGGCCACAGACATTCTGAGGGGAGGGACAGGGAAGAATAGGTGTAACATGGGGCATTTTGAGGACATTGGAATTGTCCTGCATGACATTGCAATGATGGATACAGGCAATTATACATCTTGTCAAAACCTATAAAATTGTGTGGTGCAAAGTATAAACCATAATGTAAACTATAGACCATGGTTAGTAGCAAGGCTACTACTGGCTCAAGAGGAATGAACCAGAAGTCTAGCAGGTAGCACTAGTGCATGTCAGGCATGGGAAGATGGGGGTCATCCGTGTGGCCTGTGCCCATGTGGGGAGACTCATGGGTGTGTGACACCTTCTGAGGGTGGCCAGATTGCAGCCTGCAGGGAAGAATCCCAAAGGGTTCATGATGGATTTTAATATTATGTCCCAAGAGGACTGGATATTCACAAACTCATTTCCTCATATTCACAGTTTTGAGAGTGTGTCTTATCCTGGCTATGGGGAAAAGAAAATACTGAGCTCTGAGGTGGTGACTCTGCCAGTCTTTGGGTTATTGCCATTGCATTTGTTTCTCTGGTCTGACACCGTCTCCTGTCAGCTGGATGTGGTTGACCTCAGCATTTATATCCTCCAGGTGACATAGGTGAGTCCTGTCTGCTTGGAGACCTACTCATCGTCTGAAGTTCATCTTCATTGATCATCCCATAATGAAGCTCATTATTTCTGAGACTCGGAAGGCAGAATTTGTGTGAGTTCAACTGGACTCCACCTAGAATTGTTAACAAATGGAAGAATTCCTTTCTCAAACAATCTTTAGCTGTAGAATTTTTTGGCCAAATGCAAATGTTCATCCAACCCCGATACAGAAAGCAGGTAAAAGTGGATATTCTCTGGTATTCCTGGTGTCCCAACCATAGAACTTTTACCTCAAGACACAACGTGAAACCTCCTCAGGCAGAGATGTGCTAACCCAAATGGAAAATTCCTCTCCAAATCTGTAAATGAGCAGAACCTGCTTGCGCTAAATGGTAGCCCATGGAAAGAACCTGGCAACACTGAGGGATGTCGTAGGAAGCAACCCCATGAAACTTATTTTTGTGTTGACTGCAGGGATGTTGTTAAGGATGTGGTTGATGATATCCCACAGTGTTTCCTTTAGGAAGATCTGCTGAAGACATTTTTCTCTTCCCTCAGGACGACCATGAACCATGTTTGTCCTGAGCAGCTGGAACTGAGGCCTATCTCTAAGAATGCCTATAGGGCAGTGTTTTCCAGCCCAGCTGCACATTAGAATCATCTGGGGAGCTTTTAGAATTCCAACGCCCAGGCCATACCCCAGACCAATTGCATCAGAATCTCCAGGAGGAGATTTTTAAAGTTCTCTGGGTGATACCAAAGTGGGGCCAGGGTTGAGTGGCACTGCTACAGAGTTTTATGGCATGGATTGTGGGCATCTTCTTTTTCTACTCAATTGCTCAATTTGTTCATTCTTTATATGTCTTTTTTTTTTTTTTTTTGCTGGAGATGTGACCACTGTAATGTGTGATGCCCCTTTATTTTCTTTCTTTCTTTCTTTTTTTTAACTGTGGGTAAAAATCAAATTTTTCACAATACAAACCAATATTTTGTTAGCCTTGTAGGTCTTTCTCAAAAGTGATTAGATATCCATAGAAACATATACATACACGTTAATTTATGACAAATAACTACAATGTATTAGGAATAATCTCTTAGAGTAAAAGAAAGTTATTCTTAAAACTCTTTCCTATCGTGCATGTGCCAGTCTGGGGCCTCTGACCAGGGTAGACGTTTGTGAGGGAAAATGGAGCAGGAGCTGGGGAAGTCTCGGGGAGCTGTCAGTGCTAGATGTGGGACTGATTTTTGTGAGGAAGTAAGGAAAGGAATAAAAGGTGGGCGATGCCCCTTGGATTTGTCCTGCATGACATTGCAGGGACGGATACAGGCCATTGTATATTTTGTCATAACTTACAAAATTGTGTGGGACAGAGTGTAAACTATAATGTAAACTATAGACCATGGTTAGTAGCAATGCTTCAATATGGGTTCATCAATTGTAACAAATGTACCACACTAATGAAGGATGTTGTTATTGTGGGAAAGTGTGGGAGGGGGAGGGGATGGGAAATATGGGAATCCCTTATATTTTTTATGTAACATTTATGTAATCTAAAGCTTCTTTAAAAATAAAAAATATTAATTATAATAAACAGCAACAAACAAACAACAAAAAAAGGTGTGTGATGGAGTCTCAGCTGGCAGTGCACTTCTCGGTAAGTTTGGCGAGGCTGAGGAGGAGCCCTTGAGCCCACATCGCCCATCGGAGAAGCCCAAGGCTCCCAGGGACAGGCCACCCTTGGCATCCTGCCAGGCTCAGCCTCTGGCTGGGAGCAGCCCCAGCACAGGGTGTCCTTGGTGCTGGGGTGACGGTGAATTTCTGAGCAGAGCACCAGAGGCCTCCTTGCACTTGGCCATCCAAAGGCCACAGTCTCGTGGTTGCCATAGCACATCACCTGAAACTCTCTCCCCCTGTGATTCTCCCCATTATTGTGTTCAGAAAAACAAAGGATGGAGAAGGATAAGGATGTATGCCAGGAGGCTGACAGAAATAAGCAGGGTGAAGAGAGGGACAAACAGGGTGCATGGAGGGGCTGCAGGGGCAGGATGGGTTTAGCCACAGATCAAGGAGAAGGGAGGCTGACACTTTTGAATGAAAAATATGGACAAGGAATGTAAGTAAAGACTGTACTGGTTAAACTTCAACAGGCATTGTCAGATTCAAGTGTGCTGTCCCTTGCACATAAGAAATGGGGGCATATTTTCACCTGTGTGGCTGCCTTGTGCCTGTTACGTCCTATAAGGCACATCTTGAGCTTGAATATTAGGAAATACATTTTACTTTTTTGTTTGTTTGTTTAGCATAGTGGTTTTCTACTTTGGTTTCCAGGGAGTTGAGATATCCTGATGCCTGGAAACCTGTCTCAGAATAATTAAATCAGAATTTTTTTGAGGGCAAGTACAGTACATTGGTCTTATTAAGAAGCACCTCAGGTGATGCTAATATGCAGCCAAGATTTAGCTGCTTTAGTAAATGGATCCAAAGACTATCAGCAGAGCATTTGAGGAACCCAGGAGTGAATGTGTATGTTTTATTCACGTAAGTCCCTGAGAATCATTTGAGTGTGTCGGACATTATATAAGGTGTCTCTAAATGGTAAAATTTAACATTTAAATAGTCCGTGAAAATTGTATTTTCAGCTTGCCTCTCTCTGTTTGCATCAAAGGCTATAATAAAAACCATATTTGCTCTGCCATGCCAAAATTAAGGAAAGAACCCCTTTGCCCTCCCTTCTCACATGCTTCTGTTGGGGAAACGTTTCCATTTCTTAACAGGCCAAGGCAGACATGAAGCAAGGATGTAGAGGTCCAGTGCATGGGTTCAGAACCTTGCTGAGGATTGCAACAGTTATTCATGAAATACTTACCATGTGCCTGGTGCTGTGCAGGGCGTGGAAGCAGATGCACCACTGAGCAGAACGACTAGGAGTCTTCCTTGGACCCACAGACTCCACCTTTCTCAGGAATGGGGAGGCTGGAGATGCACCTCTTAAAAAGACAGATCCTTCCTATTGAAAAGGGGAACACCTTTTGGATAAAGATGACCCACCCAGAAGACAGTCCGACATTGGCTGAGGGATTGGTGGTAGCAGTGGTGGTCAGTTCATTTTCAGTGCAAAACAGCAATCATTAATTAGTTTTAAACATATTGTGTGCAGGACATTTAACTGATTTTGTAGGAGAAGCCCTGGGAATCTGTCCCATCTGCCTTTAGGGGGTTCTCTGGTCCTGGCATAGAGAAAGTAAGTCTCAATTTGTGGTAGATAGAGTAATAGTCCCCCCAAGATGCCCGTGACTCAATCCCCAGAGCCTATGAGTATATTACATTCCAGGGCTAAAGGGACTCTGCAGATGTGATTGAGTTTAGGACCTCGAGATGGGGATTATCCAGGTGGGCTCAATCTAATCACATGGGTCCGTAAAAGAGGAGAGCCTTTGTCACCTGAAGTCAGAGAAAGGTGACAAAGGAAGCAGGGCCAGGGAGGGGGTAGGGTGTACTGCCGTTTTTGGCTTTGACCATGGAGGAAGGGGCTAAGAGTCAAGGAATGAGTGCAGGTAGATGCTGGAAAAGCCGGTGATAAGGATTCTCCCCTGTATCTTCCAGAAAGGAACTCAGCTCTGCCAACACCTTGATTTTAGCCCAGTGAGACCTGTATTGGATTTTCTGATCTACAGAAATAAATTTAGGTTATTTTATAACACCAGGTTTCTGGTAATTTGCTACAGCAGCAACAGACCCCAAATCTTTTAGTAGCAAGAAAAGACATGCTGCTTCATTTTTCGCTTTTATTTTTTTAAACATTAAAATTTTGCAATGATTTTAGACTTAGAGAAGAGTTTCAAAAATAGTACAGTTTCTGTATGCCATTCCCCAAGCTTCCCCTAAGACTAACAACTTATGTAATCATCATAAAATGATCAGTACTAAGAAATTAATACTGGCATGAAAGTATTAATTAAAGTACAGACTTTGAATGTCTTCAGAGTTTACCAGGTTTTCCACTAATATCCTTTTTACTCTTCCATGGTCTAAACCAAGATCTCACGTTGCATTTAGTTCTCATGCTTCCTCAGTCTCCCAATTTGTACATTTCCCTAGTCCCTCCCTATCTTTTATGACTGTGAGACTTTTGAAGAGGGCTGGTCAGTTACTGTACTGAGTGTCACTCAATTTAGATTTCCCTGATGTTTTCTTATGATTAGATTGAGGTTAGGCATTATTGGGAAGAATGCCCAGAGGTGATATTGTCCTTCTCAGGGTCTCATTTCAGTTGGGCACATGATGTTGATTTGTTTTATTGGTGACGTTAACCTTGGCCACTTAGCCAAGGTGGTGTCTGCCTGGTTTTCCCACAGTCGTTACCATTTCTCCCTTTAAAATTCATACATGAAAGTTTTGGGAGAGATACTTTGATTATACAAATATCCTGTTTCTCCTTAAACATTTGCCCAACAATGAATCTTGCCTGTAGCAATTACCGGTAGTGTGGTCATGGTGACTTTCTAGTTCCCTCATTCCTTCTACATTTATCTGTAAGGAAGAATTGTCCCTCCCCTACATTTTAATTTATTTATCCAGTTATTTATGTGAATATGAACTGAAGGATATTTGTTCTATTCTTTGGATCATAATCCTTTACTTTCATTATTTCTTTTATTCAAATTGTATCAGATTTGGTACTGGGAGCTCTTTCAAGTCGGCTCCTATGCCTATACAGCACACCAACTTTTTTTTCCTCCTTGACTACCACATTACATTCTGGTGCTACAAAATGCTTCAGGCTCTTCTTGTATTTTTCCTGCCCCAGCCCTGGAATCAATCACTTCTCCAAGGACTCTCCATTCCTTTTATTGGAGATTCGTATTTAGAAATCAAGATCAGGGTTGTAGGTGTGCTCATTGCTACTGGGGTGTTACTGTTTCTAAACTCTCTCAGCAGACAAAGCTAGAGATATAGGTATACATACTAATCTAAGCATACATACATATTATATATATATATATATATAATTTTTGTATCTACCATGTGTATATATATTTTAAAAATCAATTGATAGTAATTTCTCCAACTCCAATCCAACATCACATTTTACTCTTCTCCTTTTTTTACTTAAAATCTGTTTCTCCAACTGAGGGAAACCTGGCTTTCATTATTTATAATATGTTTACTTATTAGTTAAATCCTACTATGCATATAAAATAGTTTCAGAATTGTAAACCCATGTTGCCATGAGAAACAAATTATCAACTAGAGTATAGTGTTTGTGTATAGTTCTTGTGCTTAGCCTAATAGTGTCCAGTCAAAACACTGTTTCCCAAAGAAACTTAGGTCAAAGAAAGCTGCACTATTCTACACTGCTTAGTTTTTTAACACTCATTTTCCAACTTTTCTATTATTTCAAATTATAAAGTGACTTGCAATTCATTCACTTTCAACTTCTTAACCTGGAAACATCACTTTTGAGCAGGAATAGTGCTCTTGCATTAGCACCAAATTTTTCTCAGAGATTGGGGCTGGAAATCTGGGGCTCTAACTCATTGATACTCAACCTCTTCTGCCCTGGGGATGTCATTTAATATGTAAAATGAGTTAGCTAGATCATCTTGCAGCAGCCCATCAACCCTAAATAGCTCTGATAGTTATAGGCATAAGTGTCAATTTCCAGCCCTATAGGATTATTTGGCATGTGCATATCTCACTCTTCTAACTAAATTACAAGCTTCCTGAGTGCCCTCAAGGCACCAATAGTTTACATCCTTCTAGCAGACTACCTTGGCCACAGCAGATGCTCAGTTTCTCCACTTTTATCTATGATGACTCAAGGTGTGAGATTATGACTCTGTCTTAGTTTGCCAAGCTGCTATGACAAATATCACAAAATAGATTGGCTTAAACAACAAGCATTTATTGGCTCACAGTTTTGAGGATAGAAAAAGTCCAAAGTCAAAATATCAGCAAGGCTTGATTTCTCCCTGAAGATTGTAGCATTCTGGTACAGACTGCTGGCAGCCATTGGGGTATTGTGGCTTATATTTCTGCCTCCCATCACATGGTGATGTCCTCTCTGTTCTCATTTCTCTTTCTTCCAGGTTTTCTTTATAAGACCTCTAGTAGTTAAGTAATTAAGGCCCAGCCTAGTTCAGTTCTCCACAATTTAATTAAAAAAAAAAAAATCTTCAAAAGGTCTTATTTACAATTGGTTCACACCCACAGGGACATGGAGTAGGATTAAGAACGTGCTTGCTGAAGAATATAATTCAACTTCCTACACACTGTGTGTGGCCAGTTTTATGTTCCTGAAAAAGAGACAATTTTGTCTTCTACCTGGAACACTCTTTCCTGTTTCCCCTCCTCTTCCCCTCTTGCCTGGCTAACACTTCTGGTCAGAATAGACTCAGCTGTAGCATTCTTGGTCTTCCTTCTCCCTTCCACAGTACTTAGCCCCCCCCCCCCCCATTCTCTTCTTTTCAAACATTGTGTACAGACCTTATGGATAAAAGTTATGACTCTGGGATGTAGTCATCTCCCTCACGAGGACATCAGCTTCTTCAGTGCAGAGACTGGAGCTTCTTCACTTCAGTGTCCCTACTGCCAAGTTCATATAGCTTAGGAGGTGTGATGGTTAGGTTCCTGTGTCAACTTGGCCAGATAATGATGCTCAGTTGTTTGGTCAACCAAGCACTGGCCTGATTGTTACTGTGAGGACATTTTGTGGACTTAAATCATCAGTAATTTAATTGCATCTATGGCTAATTACATCTATAATCAATTGAGGAGGATACTTTCAGTAATGAGAGACATCCAATCAGTTGAAGGTCTTAAAAAGAGGTGATGAGTTCAGCAGTCAGAAGAGAGAATTTCTACCTCTACTCCAGCCAGCAAACTTTTCCTGGGGTATTCATTGAAAACCTTCATTGACGTTCCCAGCTTGCCGCCTGCCCTATGGAATTTGGACTTGTTTATCCCCTTAGTTGCATGAGACAATTTTATAAAATCTCATGTTTACAGATATGTCTTGTTGGTTCTGTTTCCCTAGAGAACCCTGACTGGGTAATTGATAGGTAGGCAATTGATACTCAGGTGTGCTTTTTGAATAAAATTAATGGTAAGTGGAGACATCAACATATGAAGCCATCTTGTTTTGGGAGCAGGACACTCTGACCCATGGGGACAAATGGGCACTTGCAGACAAAAATTAAATGTGAAGAGGTCTTACTTGTGGATATAGGGCTTTTTGGAAATGAAAAATGATAAGGAAGAAAAATATATTTATCAAGCATCAATTATGTGGCCAAGAATTAACAGATGCTTTACACATATTATCTCATTTTAACCTTTCAACAGCCCAAGTCAAGTGACTTTCTGTTGTGCAGAAGAGAAAAAGAAAAACAGTCCTGGCAGAAGGGTTGCGGAGGTCAGGTTGGTTGTGGTTAATAACTTGTTTAAGTTTTCACAGCCCTAAGTGATGAGACCACGTTTCAAACTACCTCCATTTTCCTCCAGTCAATGTACTTCCTACTATATCAGGATATTTGGAGGGAGAGAAATGCATTAAGTTAATTTGTTAAATTATTAGAAATGTAAATTAAAGAGCAATATTTTATAAAAATCATTGAAAATGAATAAAAAATAGTTAAATTGAGGTCCAGCTGCATTTTGTTATCAAAGTCGTCAGAGGCCAAATCTTCCATTATTGCAGTACTACTCTTGACAAGTTTCCTAAATGACAACAGAGGTCCTTGAGATATTTTGTTCACTTCTAATACAGACTTACAGGATAAAACTTGAAAGATCAACCTTGGCAGGCACTCAGACATCCAGTACACCATCAGAAGTTGTTTGTTTTGTGTAGAGTACATGTCCTGCCACTTTCTCCCCAGAAGATTCAAACAGCCGAAAGGTCATGACATCATTGATTTCAGTACAATAATCCAACTAGGGAAAGGTTTTCTTTTGATTTTTCTGGCCTTACTCACTGGTTTGGAGCAGCTGGATATCAACTCATTAGAATGTTGTACAACTTTCATTGGGTCTAAAGCTGGCTCAATGAAACTTGGCAGGAGTAGTGAGGAGTTATTTTAATGCACAACTTTTTTCCAAATAAATTCTTCACAGACCACAGTTTTGTTCAGCAAACTATTATGATTAGAATGGGGAAATTTGTTACAGTTCAAAATTTTCTCCAAATATTGTGTTGCAACTAGTTTTGCTTTCTAGCGAATTTTATATGCTTGGCAAGCGAATTATTAGCAAGAGCATCTTCAGATGAAAAACCAACTTTCACTTCCCCACAGGTGCTCACTCTTCCACTCCAGAGGACACTTGCTGCCTCATGAATTAGACATGGAAGAGGTAAAGCCAATACTTTACAAACATTGTGTCTCATTCAACAAGGTAAAATCTACTCTTTGGCCAAGCTGATTAAAATGTTTTATTACAGCCTTGTGACAAACAACTCTCTGACTTGCTCAGAGCAAAGAAAAATTGATCTTGGATGAGGAAGTGGAAATCATTTACTGGATAAGGCATATAAACAGGAGAAAAGCATTAGACAGAAGAGTGACTGGCAGTTATTGGCAGGCCTTCTTCACTGCAGTTAGCCTACCTAAAGACTCTATGTCTGAATTGATAAATTTTTTCTTTAGAGTAAAAGAAAAAAAAAAAAACCCCCTCAGCTTCCTTTCCTCTTTATTCATGCTTGTGTAGAAGCAATTTTGGATGATTGACTAAATGAAAGCCAGGCTAAAAATCTACAAAATGATCTAAATTTGGAAGAAAATTATGGGGCTCCCTTTTTGTTCAAGATATGCACATGAAAAATAGAAAATCCACCCTTTGAGCTAGGAAGTAATTTTAATAGCTGTTGAAACTGAAGTCTTACAGCTGTGCTTGGTAAGCTTTTTTCCTATTCTTTTTTTTCTCATGCAAATAAAACCAAGAAAAACATACAGCCATGCAAACCCCACCTCAGACAAGTCTGAGAATATATTGTTTCTCAGAACCCATTTGGATTTATGGTCTATCTAGTGTGGACTCTTTTCTTAGAAGATAAATATAGGAAATAATTTCAAAAGGATAACACTTCTGTTTAAAACAAACACAGCTTTCTGTCTCTCCGTTTCTCTTACCATGCCCCTAGTCCTAGGCTTTATCCTCATTCCTTATTCTTTTTCTGGGCTTTAGCTCTAGGCCCTAAGAGGGTGCCAGGTACACAATATGCACTCTGTAAATTATATGCATTGAATTTAGGAGTTCGGGGTGGGGGGAGTGTGGGTGGGTGGGTGTGGGGATTGCGGATGAAAGCCTCCTTGTTGCATATAGGCAAAGCAGCTTCTTCATTACGACGATTTTCTTCCAGCCTAAGCCAGGCCTCCACCGTAAGGCATTAGCTCAATTCAGGCCACTGTGTGTCACTTAAACTCTGGAGCAATAACACTGGAACACTCACTCAGGGACTGTGAATGGCACGTGAAGATCAAATCGGATCCCAGCACAACCAATTCAGAGACGCCCTCCACGACCACATTCGAAGGGTACAGGAGACTACACTGGAGGGTAGCACCTTTTCCCTGGCCCCCTTTCCCATGCTCAACACACATTCATACATACACACATACACAGACAAACATCAGTTGTTTATACATGCTATGGTGTAAACATATTAACTGTGGTGGCTATCTGTTGTTTTTGCCTGATAATGTCCTTTATCCATCTTCTGATAATAGAACTCTATGTATCTTTTAGGAATCACCTCTCTGTTACTCTCAGACCATTCTGGTTTTGTGTAGCTATCCACATACCCCAGGGAGGAGCTAATCATCATGATTATCATCCTAACAATAATTAAAGTATCTAATTTATTGAGTGTGTAGTATGCACCATATATTACCCTAAGCAATTAATATCTATTAGCTATTTTGATTCCTACAATATTCCTATAAGGTAGAACAATTATCTTCATTTTACAGATGAAGAAGATGATTCACATAAAGGTTAAATAACTTTCTTAGGGCATACAACTAATAAATAAAAGAACTGAGTTTTGAATCCAGGCCATCTGACTTTAAAGCCCCATACTCATAAGCATATACAAAAATGCTCTGGTCTCAGTATTGCCATTGTAATTTTTTAACAAATGGACATGTGACCAAAGTTGGCCAATAAAAGTCTTCCCTGGGATTTTGGCTGGAGATTTCAGGAAAGAGATACATTCTTTTTTTTTTTTTTGCTGGAGTTGCTAAGTTGGTAGGATGTGGGTCTGGAGCTACTTGTGGTTATCTTGCCCCTTCTGGGGGACAGTGTGCCTGAGGATGAAGCCACCACTGATGAAAGCAGAGTTTAGAATTAGAGAGAAAGTGATTCCTAAGGAATCATTTAAGCATCTAGATCTATACATACCTGACACTAGACTTTACTTATTTGGCTTATGTCAGTGTGAATTAATTTCCTGTTTTCAGGTAGAGTTTTAACTAATACACTCCAGAGTCTTGGTCAATACACACATACATTCTCTCTCCACGTGGTGATCAAGAATATTTTCTAAAATTACTTGCAGTTATAGGAGTATGTAGGTCAACTATTGTGGGACAGAGCTTTTGTTAAATGGAATTTGCCTTGCTGAAGCAGTCACCTGATTAGTCTCTTCCTTTCCCAGGTGCATCCCTAAATGATCTCTTCAATCATCCAAAGTCAGCTATCTGGTTAGCATGATTGTCTCTCTTTGTCTAAACCATGGAAATCTCACATTCTGTCTTCTTTTTTGTTACCAGCAACAGGTATAGAGGCAAGGGCTCAAACTGGGGACACCATATACCAGGCTCAACTCGTACTTGATGTCCAGGCTCTGTGAGGCTTCAGTGGAATTGTGGTTTGATAAGCAGCCGAACCACTGGCCAAACATTTAGGATCAGGCAGGTCATAGGTTTGCTCATAGACAAGAGTCAAAACAGTAAGAGAGTGAGACTGAGGATGAAGGTGGACTGGGAACACAGGAACAGGCATGGCAGAGACTGAGGACTGGATCTAAAGCATCCCTGGGAATCTTTTTGCTGTTTTTACCTCCCAGCATCGACTCTCCTTTTTTGTAATTACGGCATTCTGATTCTATTAAGAGACCTACTCCTTCCTCACCATTTGTCCATGTGGTCCCAGAGGAGCTTGTGCACTTGGCTAAGTGAATTCATCAATTCTATCCCCCAGTCACAGGGATTGGTTTAGAGATGGGTATATGCTCCAAATCAGGCCAACTGAGACCGACAACACTGAAGTCTGGAATGATTGTTTGAGTAACTAGAAAAGTGGACTCAATCCTTCTGGTTAAATCTGAAACCCAAAAGAATATTAAAGTCGATGGTGCCACCATCTTATTGCCAAGTGTACCCTGGGTTAGAAATCAACACAAAGATAGAGTTGTTAAATGGAGTGAAGAGAAGAACAAATTCCTAAAGACATTGGTCCCTGAATCCAGCTGAACCTGAAGCCATCAAGCTCCACCCTTAGATTTTTCAGTTATTTGAGTCAGTAAATCCAACCCCACTTACTAAGCTAATTTGAATTGGGGTCTTTATCACTTGGAACAGACAGGTCATTGCTGATATAAGATTGCACAGAGTCGGTCTCATTACTGTGACCACATTTTAGAAACATGGACAACTTTTGAGCCAGGGTGGCTCAGGCTCCATAAAAATTCCCCAATGGTATATTTTTCTCAGATATGTACCTAAAAGCTCTGTCCTCTGGATAAGAGCACAGGCAGAAGGCACAGGTGAACCCAGGGCTAGGTTGACGGCTTGAACAGCATGATGGTGCAGGAAGCCTTCTAAAAACAAACACCCTATACTACTCACAGCACATCACAGGTAGGGATGGTCTGAGAGACTCTCCCTCCCAGACATCTCTGTTGTGGTTGGGCCTACCAGTCCTGAAAGAAGGCTTGGCATTCAAAACTCAGAGATATGACCATGGTATGTCCAAGAGCTGTTGTGGTTCTTGGACATGGGATCTCAAAGACTATGAAGGAAAAAGGGAGTTGGTTGAAGTCTTGAAGAGCTGTCAACCAATCAATGAACACGTTGGCTTCCAATGGTCACTAGAAGCTACTGAGACTCCTGTGTCCCAAGTAACCTTCTGTCTGCTATAACTATCATTGCATGGCTTGCTTTTTATTGCTTAGCATATAAATGTGGTTTATGAGACATCATCAGTAAAGTTTTCTGGACTTCCATATTTTCTCATTACTTGGGCCTTCATGTTTTCTGCCTTGTCTTTTCCTGCTGTTGCTAGACCAGAGCACAGGAGGGATGTGGCCCATTTGCAAACCTGCTCAGATAGGTGTCTAGTATGAAAGCTCACCCTGCCTAGGGGTAAGGAGCTGCCTTGTCCACAGCTTCATGTACACTTGGTCTGGGCTAGGAAGGAAGCTAAGTGAGCAATGCTGTGTCCTGTCATACTTGACCCAGGTGCTGGTGGAAATGAAGTGGCTCTGGGACCCTGCAACCCAAGTGTGTGGGTCCAGAAAGCTAGGACCATGGGACATCAGGTGGTGACCCTGATTTGTGACCGTGGTCTCTTGCCATCTATCATGGACAGTTTGGAAACTTCCATCCATCAGTGGAGGGCTAGGATAAGGCCACTGTTCTGGCTGTGTTATCAGTGGACTCAGTGAGGTAAATTTGGATATCTGCAAATCCCTTTACCTCTAGAACTTTGTGTGCTGTTTAGTCTTCTCAGTGGACCTCAAAGGGCTAATATGGGAAGTTTGCCTCTTCTGGGGCCTGGAGGGGGTGCAGGATGGGGTCAAAGGAAACTTGGAATTTCCAGTGGATTCTTCCTTCCTACACCCACCTATCCTTAGAATGTAAGTTCTTGAGAGCTTTGCATTTGTTCATGCCTCAGCTGTTCCTGTTAGAGAAATTGCATTTAGGATTTTGTTTTCTGGGATAACAGGACTTCTCCAAAAGCATGAAATTTCTCCATGCCTGTAGCTTTTGATTATTTTAAGCAAAAATATATAAAGTGAAAATGCAACACATTTATGGTATATATCCTTTCTACTTACAAATAGGCTTTGGGATTACTTCAAAAAAAAAAAATTCTACAGAAGCTTTGGCTAGTGAAATTGAAAAAGAAAATTAAATAGTGTGCAGAAGTAGGGAACAAAATGAATTACATTATCTGATATATCTAATTACACCAGTTTCATGGGAGATACAATCTTTTTCCTGGTACTAAAAGGACATATTGTGTATGTACATGTCCTAACACAGGGGACACTGAACTACATACTGGACAACATCTTCAAAAATAGTTTCAGAGACAATGGAATCCTGGTCAAGAGTACAAGCTCTGGTGGCAGGTTGCGTAGGTTCAAATCCCATCTCTGTTGATTTCTAGTTGTGCATGACCTTGGGCAATTTGCTTAACCTGTCTAGGTCTTGGTTGGGTTTGCTTATTTCAAAAATGGGGGCAATTATTGAAACTTTTTATATTTCATTGTTGGTAAGATTAAATGATTTACTATATGAAGAAATTAGTGTTTGGCCCATGGTGAGTGATCAATAACTGTTCCTTGCATTATCATTGCTATTTTTTTGGTATGAATCCTAGATAGAGACAAAGGTCCAACAAAGCTCCAGTTCAAGCATGGTCCAAGGGCTCTAAAGACGAGTTTAGGCCTGGCTCTAGGCCAATTCTGTCTTAAAATACCTCCACACTCCTCCTCATCCTCCAACTTCTGGGGCAAGTTCCTGGCTTCCCCTTGCCCATGGCCAAATTCCCAGCAGCCCTGGGCCCTCACAGTTCCCCTCCTGGCTTTGGACTCCCCACTACAGAGTGTGACACAGGTTTCCTGTTGTCAGGTCTTCCTGTTCTGTTGTTTCTTTCACCCTTCTCCTCTTCTATGCCTTGTTAAAACTAGCCTTTCCCAAGTACTGACCCCTCAGAAAACTGACAAATAAATATGATAAATGAATTCAGGCCAAGGTGTCCATACTTAAAATGGCTAAATATCTTTGCTTTGGCTACCATTTGCATTTTAGAAAAGGCTCATTTTTTAAAAGTGAATCACGTGGACATTTCTGAATACCATTGTGAGCCCATGAAGATAGAGGGGGTATTTCCTCCCCACTTTGAAATCTCTTCACTTAGGCAGCAAACCACTCTTTTTTTAAAATTTATTTTTAACTAAATTAAATTAAATTAATTAATTATT
Source organism: Tolypeutes matacus (assembly GCA_026826555.1). NCBI lineage: Eukaryota > Metazoa > Chordata > Mammalia > Cingulata > Chlamyphoridae > Tolypeutes > Tolypeutes matacus. The sequence goes on from JAKSZT010054334.1 coordinate 56,803,868, forward strand.
TTAAAGATACTTAGAATACACAAATATCACTTAAAAAATATAGGGGATTCCCATATGCCTCATTCCCCACACCTCCCACTTTTTCCCACATTAGCAACATCTTTCATTAGTGTGGTACATTCATTGCAATTGATGAACACATTTTGGAGCATTGCCACTTAGCGTGGATTAAAGCTTACACTGTAGTTTACGCTCTCTCCCACCCAATTCTGTAGGTTATGAGTGGCCTACTCTTGAGATAGGCCCTGGGCTGGTCCATATTTAGATTTATTTCCTCCTCCCTTGAAGCTGTGAATGGGGCATGTAGAAATAACTTTAGCTCTTAGCACACACCACACACATCACACATTTCTTCTAGTCTGGGCTAACATTTGGAAATCATATATAAATAAAAAGTCTTTGTGTTGTGCTGTGCCTCTGATACGAGTGTTGGAGTGTCGGTATAATTCACCTATTCATCATAATCAGCATAAGAGCAAGGTAATCATGAATCATTGTTTCCTTAAGAGTCTGGAAGAAAACAAAATCAGATTTTTCTCTGGAATTTCCTGGAGGAGAGTCAGTCTTATACATTAGGGCAGAAAAATCAATCAGTCCAAAATCAAAGTCTTTTCACCTTTTAGCTTTTCATGTGGAATACTGTCATCAATAAATCTTCCTGAGTCACCATTGTTCTCACAAGGGTAAAATTGCAATCTTTCCAAAATGGTAGAACAATGATAATGTAGGGGCAAAGTGGACTTTGGAAAAGAACTGAACTCCACCTGGGTTTTGATAAAATAGCAAATGATTTTGGTGTCAAAAATGCAGACCATTATTATGGGGATGGTGTTATCTCTGCATGACAATGTAGAAAATCTGTATTCATTGATTGAACATAGTTACCCTATTTCTTGTTTATTGTTGGTATTTTCACAACTACTTATTCTCATCTATTCTTACTTGCTCACCTGCTCTTTCCTCCATTTTCCCTCTGCCTCAGAAGCTCATGGGTGTCACATGCTGCAAGGAACCAGAGGTTGTGACTCAGCACCTTGAAATAGAAAACCTGTGAGCAGGTGAGGTGGAGGAAGGAAGTGTGCAGTAGAAGAACAAGAGGCAGAGAAATTCTAGGCAAGGTTCACTGCTGAGACCATGAGGCTATGACTCAGTTTTTGGAGCAAGGCATAGCTGAGCCCTTGTGGGAGCTGGCAGAGGTAACTTTTCTGGAAGTAGTCAGGAGAAGGTGGGTGTTGGCCAATGAAGAGGTGAAGAAGGACCCAATAGAAAGAAGTGTGAAAGGACCAGGGATTTGGGTCTGGGTCTTCAGTCTGAGTCCAGGGGTGGTGTGAGGTATTGCAAGTACCAGGGAGCCAGCGAGGAAAGGTGAACTATAATTTTATTAGAGATATTATGGTGGGATAATCACACAAAGGACTAATTAGTTAAGTTTCTCTCCTACCTCTGCAGTCAGCAAATCCCTTCACTTATATCCTGAAGGCCTCGTCTTCCCCAAGTCTGAAATTACTTTACTAGTCATTCACTGTGGCAGCATAAACAAAGTCTACAAGTGCTGCTTGGGACCTGAGTGAGAGAGCAGCGTCTGGATGCAGACTGGCAGTGTATGTCTTCTTTTGCAACAGATGCAGGGGTGAGATGCAGGAGGACCAGAGGAAGGAGAGCACAGAATGCCTCCACCTAGAGCAGGAGCTTCCTTCATCAGAACTGGGAGCTCACTCGATGCTGAGAGATCACTGACTAGTCCTTTTTGTTGTCCTGTGAACAATTCCTCACTTCAGGACTCAGTTGCTCTTAATGTCCCTTAGAATGAAAGGATCATACACATGCCCTCGGAATACTGTGAAGGGACAAGGGCCTAGGCTAGCGTTTCTCAATCTCAGCACTATTGACATTTGGACTGGCTAATTCTTTATTCTGGGGGGGCTGCCCTGTGCATTGCAGGTGTAGCAGCACCCCCTCCCACCGGCTGTGACAATCAAAAATGCCTCCAGACATAGTCAAATGTCCCCTGGGAGGTAAAATTGCTCACAGTTGAGAACCACTGGTCTACACCAAACCAGTTTGAAATCTTCCACTGAGCCAGGACCGTGGTATGTTACAATGACCATTGTATATACATGTATAAAATCTCCTAAACACCTTACAAATCTGTCCTCTCCTCTCTGTCTCCAATACTTTAGTCTAAGTTACAATCATCTGTAGCTTGGATAACTGCTGTAGTCTCATAACTGGTTCCCTATATCCCTCTTACTTTTCAAAAACCTGTTCACCGTGCTAAAACCATAGTGATCTTTTTAAGAAGTTCCTGTGCTTAAAACCTTTGGACCCTGCCATTTCCTTAGGATGAAGACAAAATCCTTTACTGGCTGACATGGTCCAGCATGGTCAAGCTGTTCTGAGCTTCTTCTCCCCTTACTTACCTCCTGGCCCTCTGGCTCCAACAACCCTGCTCTGCTTTCACTCATAGACGGGGCTGCAATTCATTTAACCATTTGGCATTCCACATGCTGCTCCCATGCCTGAGATACTCTCTCCTCACTGTTGTGCTTAATGATAGTTGCTGTTTATCATCATCTCAAGCATCACTTTCTCAGGGAAAGTTCTCTGACTGCTCAGAAGGGATCAAGGCTCCTGTAAAATGTGCTACTAACCCTCTGGAGAGCTCCTTTGTAGCACTTATCAACTGTAGCTTTGCAGCACAGTTGTGATTTTAGACTCATTGAGTAATTATGCAATTAATGTCTATCAATTCCTCTAGGTTGTAAGAAGTAGGAGGCTAGTCCCAACTGGCTTTCTCCCTCCTTCTTCTCCCTTCTCTCCTTCTTTTCTTCCTTTCTTCTCCCCCCACTTTTTTGTGGACACAAGCAGTCTGCTGAGCCCCATCTATGGCCTTTGGTCACAGCAATCGAGGTCTTGACCCTTTCCAATCACATTCATCCACAGCAGTGCAGCCCAGGGCTCTAGCCTATGTAGCTGATGATTAAAAAAAATCAGACAATGGCAAAAAAGGAAAATTTAACCATTACATGACTTTTTCAGGCTAACTTAACTTTAGCAGGGTTTTTGGAGGAAGGCAAGGGAAAATACAGTTAGAGATAATGGCTGATGGTGGCATCGCTGATGGGTTGTGAACTTGTCTGGCTGCTCTGTTTCTGGTTTGGGGTCAATCCCAAGTCTGTGATGACATGTGAAATACAAACCACTTATGCTAGTCCTTCTGCCTCGTTGAAATCACATTTCTCAAGAAAATACATGGAATTTACAGGGTGTAAATGTGTCAGTAAAAATGTGCACTACTCAATAGAGTGTTACTGATGCAAGAGCTCACACCTCGTTTTTGCCTTAAGCCTGTTTCCTCTGCATGGTTCCACTTGAAACAAGTTTTCCTTGTTTCCATTTTGTCTTTCTTCCTTCTCAGTCCCTTAGGCTGTGGAAATCCACTAATTATTTCTAGATGAAAGCTTCAATAAAGTGTTCCATTTTAAGAATAATGAACCCACGAACCCTTTCACAGTCTTGGCAAGACAGTACTGGGGACATCGAGCTAATGACTAATGATTATAGTCATAGTAATAATAATGGGAATGTGTTACAGATCTCTATAGCTTATATGGCACTTTCACAAACATGAGGACATCTCAATGACTCCTGTGAGAAAACTCAAAGCCTCAGGCAGAGAGTGGAGAGATGCTCTCTTCCATAGAACATTCTGTTTTACTAGGGATTTCTATTGCAAGCACCTGAGGCCACATTTCTTATTTGCTCTGTGAACTTGAGGAGAAACGCCCACTGAGAAAATTCACAGTAGGTCTAGATCAGGGGTTCTTAACCTTTTTGGTTCCACAGACACCATTGCCAGTCAGGTAAAATGAATACTACTGTAATTTATTTATTGCATAATTCCTAAGTGAAGGAAATGCTAGGTTTCAGTTAGAGGTCAGAGAAAACAGATAATGAGTTGATTTATTTTTTCAATTCAAGCTCACGGACCCTCTGAAATCTTTCCATGGACCACTGGTTAAGAACTCCTGCTCTAGATGGTAACTGGCTTAATGTCCATGATTGCAGGGGCTATGCCTGCTTTGTTCAACCATATCCCTGGATCTAGCAGAGTGTTTGGCATTACATGTTCCCAGTAAATATTTATTGACCTTCTATGTTTGTGTAGCAAGTGACACAATATGGAATGGTGGGAACCCTTCTGTGTAGGCAGAAAGCAGGGAGAAGAGCGTGATTCAAGAGTGGCAACAAATGTACTTAAACTCATTTTAAAATAAATTTTTTTCAATTATATTGTCTTTCTTAAGCTGTCTTTAAGATGCCTTCTTAAAGGATTGCTATGATTCCCATTGTTCGAACCTAGAGAAGAAGGAATACAAAGCTTGGGTTCCTTTGGGTCATATAGTGAATCTATTTGATCCTTTCTCTTTTTTTAAAATAGGCTTTCTTCCTTTTTGACCTGAGTAAACAAAATGCATCTTAAATAGACTCACATCTGTCTATGACTGTTTCTTCATAGGACAGAAACTATGCTACTAAAAACCTTATAGTCCATTCTAGTGTAACATAGAGTTACATTAATAGAGAGATTTAAGAAGATTCAAGAGTCACTCCCTTAAAGGAAGCAGCTGAATGTAAGGAGTGATCAGCTCCCAGCTGTGTGAACAAGTTAAAAACTTCCACTTAACCTTCCATGACCCTGGAGGCCTTAGTTCTGATGGAAGTATTTTCCTGGAGCCTGCGATTAAAAGCTTACCTATCTTTCATTCCCTTCTTCATCAGTATTTGGGAGGTATCATACCAGGAATATGTTCTAAAGTCCTACCAAAGAAAGGAGATGTTCATGAAGTACTCACAGGATACCCAGGTATTCAGGATACAGACAACTGAAAATACATGGAGGAGCTGGTATAGCTCAGTGGTTTGAACACCTGCTTCCCATGTAACAGGTCCCGGGTTCAATTCCCGGTACCTCAAAAAAAAAAAAAAAAAAAAGAAAATATATAGTCCCTTTTTCACTACTCCCACTGTCTATATTATTTCTGCTTCCTTCTCTCTTCCAATTCCCAGGAATTATATCATGGCACTAAAGATACAAACTTGCAGTTCTATAACACACGCACCAGTAATTCCATGGTTACTCTTTTTAAATCTGATTTTTTTTTTTATTTGTATGACCTAATAGAGCCACTCCATGGCTTTTGTGCTTGAGTCGCTTTTTTTGCAGCTAATTTGCAAGGTGGCGTCAGTTAGATCATGGATCTCTGTCCATGTTTTACATTTGAACTTGAAGTTGTCCTTACTTATGCCACAATACAGGTCTATATGGAGAAATGTAGGCAGATATAAGGAGGATCTAGCAAGCTATTTTCTAAAATATTCCTAAAAGAAACTCAAATAAGTTTACTGTTGCTACCATATACCATTGAATCTGTGCCACTAGCGATTGTTAGCTGTGGCAATATTTTATATACCACTAAGAGAAAAAAAATGCTGCCACCTGAACATGCTTTCTTATCATGACAATTTTAAGATACATACTGATCTCAGAGATGTTAAAATGTGGGAAAAAAAAGTCAAGGAGGAAAGAATGTGCACTTTGCTTACCATTAGAGCTGATGGTGTGGGCATACCAAATACAAGCCACATTTTAAAAATGATAAAGCAGGCCTTCTAAACTATTTGCACTATTACATTAGTAGCATTCTGTTTCAGTACCATTATTTTCATGTGAAACCGGAAAGAACCGAAGGCACAGAACTCAGGCCAGCTGTTTTTTTTTTTTTTTTTTTTAGTGAGGCGTGAATAGCCATGGTCTAATGCCCAGGCTTTTCCTTACATTACAATTTTATTCAGCTTCCATGATCCCATTTATTTATTTTAAATCCAACATTCTTTCTATGAGAATTTCTTTTAAAATAATAGCCACTCTTTTGGTGCCTCCCACAAATAACCATCCTTGCACGCTCGCTGCTGACTCGGCACTGGCAGTTAAGCCCTGACCAGTTCCCAGGCCCTCCCGGCTCTCCATCTAGCAGGAGTGATGCGAAGGCCGCCTGGCCCAGAACATTTCAACCTCAACTCGCCTTGGTCGTACAAGTTCATCAGTCAGACAGCTGTCAGTCTGCATTTAAAAGCACCCTGAGGGTTCTATTTTCCAAGAGAAAAGTAAAAAACGATGGCTGGTTGCCTTTTTGCATTCTATGATAGGAAACTTTGCTCAGGGAAGAATACATCCATTCAAAACTCTGAAAGGTGAATTAAGAGCCTCTGTGACCATCTTCACGAACAGTCAAGAAATCTTGATGGCATTTTCAAGTTGGGTCGCTTCCCTATCCATCAGCCTGGGTTTTTTCCATGGAGCAAGGCATGTGCTATCAGGGCAGAAGGGCAGTGCTGGAGAATGTTCCACCACCCTCTGTCAATTTGTGTAATATCCACTACCATTTATGTGCCAAGGACTGTTCTTAGCAACTTGTCCACTTGAACCACTCTTTCCTCGAAACACGTGTAACAGGTGGATACCGCTATGAGTGCCACCCCACAAACAGGGAAACCAAGGCTATGTGATCTGCTAGGGATCCCATAGATAACAAATCACAGAGCTCACACATAAGCCTGGAGCCTGGGCTCCATTTAACAGTGCCCAGAATTTGCCTTCAGGATCCCATCAGCACAGGGTGGGTGGTTTCTATATAATTTTTTTTTTTTTTGAGGTACCGGGGCCTGGGCATTGAACCCAGGACCTCATATGTGGGAAGCCAGTGCTCAACCAGAGCCACATCGCCTCCCCTGAGATGTTTCTTTTCGTTTGTTTGGTTATTTTTATTTTATTTTATTTTTTTAGTTAGGCCAGTTAAAAGAATTTATTGAGAAATGGGGGGAAAGGACAAAGCTTGCTGAGAAATGGGAGAGAAGGATAGAAATATGCACTGAGATTTGAGGGAGGCTCCTCTAAGCAGATAGAGCCATTTTTTGTTGTTGTTTTTAGGAAGCACTGGGAACCGAACCCGGGACCTCCCATGTGGGAAGCAGGCACTCAACCGCTTGAGCCCCATCTGCTCCCTCTATATAATTTTAATATCACACAGCAACTGCTGGTCTGCCACATTATATTATTGATGAAAAACTGGTTATATTATCATTCCCTGGGGGAGAAGCCAGAGCCAACTTGACCCTGTCCCCCTGTCCTGTATCTCTACGCCTACTCTGGAGCCAAAGTCAGAGTCAGAAACAGGCTTCAGGTGCTGTAGCCTAAACCACCCACGGGATGTGGTGATGAGGATCACTGTGATCTGAGCCTGGAGCGGATGTCTGAAAGGCAGCTCATGTTTTCTGAAATTGTAGCCCTGGTCATGTCACTCAACAGCTTGGAAACCTGGATGAGCATCCATCTCCTCGACACTGAATAAGTTCCTGCTCCTTCACCTGGCATTCCAGACCTTCCGCAGCCTCGCTCTGGCCTGTGTATTCAGTCCTCACCAGAACACGCACTCCTTTCTCCCCACACATAGGTTCACACAGACACCTCCTGGACTCAGGGTCATGCCACCTGCCTATCCCTTCCAGTCCAGGCTCACCTGGGTGCCCTCCTATCTGAGCTCCTGACCTTATGGACATTCTGCCTATGGACATTCTACTCACTTACAAAGGCCAGTTTAAACCTCACCTTTTCCACCCCTTCAATTACACTTATCTCCCCTCTAACTCAAAGTCACAGGGCCTGTTGCACAGTCTGCCTCGTAGTAGAGCCAATTCTGAAACTCTTAGCCTCATGAGCTCTTGGGAGGCCGGGCCTCTGTTAATTTTTGTGTCCTCCATGACCTTAAGCATGGTCTTCAGTTTTTGTTGGATTTAATGCAGTCTCCAGGTCACCCCATTGAAGCCTTCCAAATGGGCTCCAGAATGTGTACCAGGCTCTAGAGACAAAAAGTAAAGGCTGGGAGCCTTGCCTTTAACTTTGCATTTAATCAGAGTCAGCTTATAAAGGCAGAAAACCTCTTTCTCATGTTTTTCCTGGAAGACAAAATGTGGGCAAATGATCACCAAGTGTGCTTTGTGGTCTCAATTTCATTGTCTACCAGCTTATAAGGTTTTCTTTTGTTTCTAGACTTAACTGCTTTGAACTTCAGGATGTGCTGCGACAGTGTTGTCTGCCATCAAGTCCTTCACCTTAGGTCAAGTAACAAAATGACAACCACGGTAATAGCGTGGTCTCAAATATAGAAAGAGCTTTCACTATCACATTGGAAGCTGCATACGGTCAAAGTCTATTGCATTTCTTTAGGTTGCTTGCTTCTTAAGACACGTGAAGGCAGCACAAAAGAAATATACTTTCCAGCTGACAGGCCTCTCTGAGTGTGACCGTCTGATTTGAAGTGGCCTGATCTTGATAACATCTTCATGAGCTGCACAATCAAAAACTCTATTTCTTTTCCTTGGGATAAATTCATTTTGAATTTGATGGAAATTATTCAGCTCTAAGTGGTGGCAGGGAGTAATTGTTAAGTGCATGGAACCTGCCTGGGGATAAACCCTAGCTATACATTTTACTAGATCTTAGGGATCCTGGATGCCAATGAACTTTCTGGGCCTCTGTTTCCTTATCTGTAAAATGGGGATATGAGACTGTTTTATAGAACTGCTATGATGAGTGAATTGAGTTAGTACATATAAAGTGCATTCATTGAACAGTATACATTAAGCGTTGGATTTGATGTTAGCAGTTACTTTTTCAAAGAGTTCTCTTTGCTGAAAAATTAAAGGAAACAGCAGATTGGCTTCTGTTGTGGACTCCATCTCATGCCCTTTCCCTGCTTCATTTTTCCTTTGGGGAATATGTTGGAAATTACACACACGTGATGTATGTATATTTAGTTTCACATACAGCCTCACTGTTATTTCCTGGTGCTCTTCCAAGGTATCTTACAAGTTATCAATCTCGTCAGGACAGAGTGTGTTTTCTGACCACTTCCCCTATGCAGTTGAGGATTGTGCCCACTTGCTTACGCACGGGCTGAGACCAATAGCCCTAACCCCAAAGGAGGCCAGAAACTCCCAGCTCTTCCCACCGAGGGGGCTAGCTGAGAACCCGATACCGTGTGTTTTAAGGCTGTGGCTAGGGCTGTGACCATAGGAACTGGGAACACCCACCAACACCCTGTCTCCTCCCACAGCCCCACTTCCTTCACCTCAGCGCCATGAAGTATGGTTGCAGCGCATTTGTGAATGTTTTCAGTGGAGTTAGGTTTCTGGTGCTTATTGTTTTGTCGAATTGCTAAAGAGTTTGAGGGAAAAAAACAGACAAACAGACAAGCAAAGGAACAGATGGAAAACACCCCTGGACAGACGAGCATGATGAGCAGTCACGCTCAGGGCAAACTGGGCTGGCCGTGGACTCCAGGAACCATGAAAAGTTGTAGAGAAGTGAGGCAAATTCACTAAGACTTCTCCTCTGAGGACATGGTTTGGCTCTGAGTGGGGTTGGTTTGGGCCGAGGATAGAAAGGTTGTGTTGTGTTGTGTCATCCTCAGCCTTTCCCGGCTGGGTGGGAGGGCTTCCCTGTCTCACTTGGTACCTCTTACACACTCCCTCACCCACCTAAACTAAACTCCATGTGGGTGGGAGCTGTGTCTTTGCTGTCTGCCAGTGTATGTCCAACCTCCACCACAGTGTCTGGCACATTGCAGACACAGTACATATTTGTTGAAAAAATAAATATTCCTATAAATAGATATAAATACTTCTCATTTTGGATGGCCTCGATTGAAAATATTCGGTCCTATTATCTTCATATGTACCTTTATGTTTTCCAGAACAATCACTGGTTTTTGGTTTCGTCAATATGATGACTATATCTGTTTTCCCTTTTTTTATTGCTGAAATAGGGATAGTAAACTTCCAAGATCTGGGGAGAGAATATTTTTGAGAGCAGCATTGGAAGCCATGTGTGATTTCCTGGGATAATGGACTCCAAAGGCTTTTCCACCATACTTAAAGAGCTTTTGTTGTTTTCAGGTGTCTCCATCCAAGATAGATTATGAATTCCTTGAGAGCCAGGACTCTTATCGCCCCTTTGGGGGGAGCTTAAGGTTTAAAGAATCTGAAGGTCTTGGACCTGATGGGGAGGAAGTTGAATGGCACACTTAAAGATTATAAAGTTTATGCTCTCTTGAAGATGGTGTTGGCTGCAAGATTATAAATTAAAGCTTAAAATATGTGCCAAGATGCTATGGACCATAGTTAGTGGTAACGGTCTGATCAAGTTCTTTCATAATCTGTAACAAATGTTCCACAACAATGTAAGGTGTTGGTGGAGGAGTGATGTATGGGAATTCTGCATATTATGCATGATTGTTTTGTGAGCTCACTACTTCTCTAATAAAAAAAAAAAAATGTACCAAGAGTTTTAAAATTTTACCTTTCTATCGAGTAATTCTTCTAGGAATATAAACCCGTATAGTATGGAAATCAGAGAAAGATCCATACCCAGCAAAGTTTGTCACATCATTATAGATGAGAGCCAAAAGTTGGAAACAATTTTAATGTTCAACAATGGGGAATGGCTAAGCAAATTAGGGGGTACTGCTATTCAATGGAAAGTAGGACATTTTGTTGTGGCTGTTTTGATGCCATGGATGTTTTCTGTCCCTAAAGAACAAACCACTGAATTTCTAAGTGAAAAAAAAAACAAAAACAAAAAAAAACCCTGCTTTTAACACTTACCCCATCTCTGGAACCCTAATCCTGCATACCTTTGACCCTCACTTCAGGAGCATTAAAAATCAAGTGGGTTTCATATATAGAGTGAGGCTATCTGATGTACAAATAATTTATAGTTAAAACTCAGAAGTTTAGTGATTTATTTTTAGTGTTAACCAAACAGCTGTGGATGTTAAAATGTACATGAGAACCAAAAATAGTGTCAAAATTTTATTCATCAGGGTAATATTCATAAAGAATATTTGTTGATAAGGAGAAATACTTATATCAAGTAAAAAAGCAGAACACAAAATATGTATGTACAGTGTGTTCTAAATAATATAAACCCACTTATATAAATGAGTACAGATATTAATATGCTAAATTGCTTACATAGATCTTAATCAGTGAGATTATAAGGGATTGTTGCTTCCCTCTTGTATAATTTTGTGTACTTTTTTCAGATGGGAATATATTGCTTTTATAATAAAAATTAAAATGTTATAATGAAATATTTTAAAGTGATTAAAATTACACTGTGAGGAAGTTAACGATGAAGAAGAACATATTGATGGAAAAATATTTTTCAATGCTCATAATGAGCTCCTCAGGTAAAATGTATGACAACTTCCACCCTGGATGTTATGGGAAAAGGATGCCCACTTTTCTCCTTAAAGGATTCATGCATCTGAGGGATGGGCAACTCTGGACCACTGAGTGCCTCTTGTGTTCCTAATAGCTATGAATTTAGGGGGACACTTTAGCTGTCTTAGCCGCAGCAAGAAATGGGCCACTGTACTGCTTGGTCATGATTTTTTAGGCAAGTGCTTTGCCAGTGAAGTGAGCTAAATATCTGTCTCAAGGGCCCAGTTTTTAAAATAAATTCCTGGTTTTTTCACCTACCTTCGCCCTTTACATCTCCAATATAATCCCCCAATTATAGATGGTGGAATCCCTGAGGGCTGGAGCTAATCTACTTCTTGCATGGCCTCCTATACACTTTAGATTGTTAGGCACCTAAGTCACGCTGATTGGTTAAATGACAGTTTTAGATTAAAAGCCAGAAGAAGCCAAAGCTGAATGTTTTCTTGCCTAGTGCTTGCCTCTGACACTCTGCTCTCAATCCGAGTTCCATCTCTCTCATGAATATAGATCCAGGCTAGGATGGGCTTCAGGAGAGGGTGAGAAAGCCTCCTGTGATCTTCAGTGGGCTTTGGGTTCTCAACATAAGGCCAACTCTCTAATAAAATGGTACTTATGTGGCAACACCGAATAACAAAAGGAATCATATAATAGTGATAATCCATCAAGTAGACATCTCATCTTTTGAGTAAAATTAAAGGCAACATCATTTGTTTCATTAATAATTTTGACTATTTGGGGGCAGTGCATGGAAGAGAGCATTTTATGGAGCAAATATTTTATGCCCATCAATCCTGACAAAAACCTACCTGTACAGAAACATCTGGGAAGAGCTTTCCATGCAGCCTAGAGTTTTCTAGGGCTAAACTTGGAAGATCGGCCTGAACTCTGGGAACCACTCAGAATTTCCCTTGCCTCCGTGGGTACATCCTAGAGATGCTTTCCAGAAGCTCTGAAGACTAATTCATTCTGGGCAGTGGACGAGGGAGGAGCAAAGGGAGAGAGGTATCAAGTGGATTGCTGCAACTTATTTGCTACATTCTGGATAACGGTGTCCAGGGAGGAAAATTAGCTCTAACATGGAGCAGAAGCATGCCCTGGCGTTTCTTCTGGCAGCACGTTCAAGGGAGTGAAAGAGGGTCCCAGGCAAAGTGATCATATCTCTTTTAGGAAATCTGTGGACCTGTACAGCTGGAGCTGGAGATAACCCATTCATTTCTTTCTTTCTTTCTTTTTTTCTTTGAGGTACCAGGGCTAGGAATTGAACCTGAGACCTCTTATGTAGGAAGCTGGCACTCAACCACTGAGCCACATCAGCTTCCCTGAGTTAGGTTTTTTGTTCATTTGCTTGTTGTTGTTTTTGTTTTTAGGAGGCACAGGGAACTGAATCCGGGACCTCCCATGTGGGAAGCAGGTGCTTAACCGCTTGAGCCACATCCGCTCCCCCCATTCATTTCTGACTATGATAAATTCTGACATGGGACATCCCCAGTCTTTAGTTTCTGAATATCTGGGACCTCAACCCTTTCTATCAGTGAGAGAGGAGTGGAGAAAAATTGAGCAGCTAACATTGCATGCAAGACTTCACTCTTGTAGCAGGAACTAAATGTCCTCCTTACTCAGTCCTGGCCTAGTCTGGACCTGCTCTCTTAAATGGAGCAGTTGCAGAAGAAGCAGAGTTTTATGGTGGCTCTGAAGCAGTCTGAAACTACGAAGCTGGGCAGTTTGGCTGTGTGGTGTAGCCCATTAATTATAGTGTGTTCTGATCGTGTTTGTCTAAACTCTTCTTGGTGTTGCAAAACTGACCCCCTCGGGCATTAAGTAACAAAAAAGTGATAGCCCATGCAGCTGTATTCGTCTTGCCATCCCCTGTGGCTGCAGGTCTATGGCCGGGAGGCCCAGCCAGACTAACAGGAAGCCCTGGACACAGCAGACACGCTGACCTCACTGGACCTGGGGCCCTGCATGACATGAGTTCACCAGGGTCTTGTGGAGGGAGACCTTCCTGGGTTCAGTTGAGGGTCGACTGGAGTGGTCCCAGTATTATCTTCCATCGTGCTCATCATCATCTTTCCCATCCTTAGCTTTGCAGGTTAAACTGATGGCTTGGGAGAGAGGGGGATGGTTAATGAGGAGAAGGAAACACTCGCCAGTCCTTTCCTAAATGTCTTTTGTCCCTGCCCCAGACTGTGGTAAAATAGAGCAGGGACCAGCTGGCCAGCCTTGTTTGTTTAAGCTATTGACTAATCTGAGTTCATGTGCTGAACTGGTTCATGAAGTTCTTGAACTTTTATTTTCCTTGGACTTCTGGTATAGTCAAAATGAAATAAGAAACTGGTACTATCTTGAAAAGAAGCCTATGTGATTTAGTGAATTAAATGCTTGATTTTGAATTAAGAAATTCAAGAAATTAAAAGGAAATTTGCATCATATTCATTGAGCCATGCTAGGCTCTGAGATCTGAGTGAAAACTGAATTCTTCTTTCAGTTCTGCCAAGATCTCTACTCTCTCAGGCTTACTTCAAGTCATCGAGCCTTATAGATCCTCAGTTTCTGTGATCTATGATAAAGAAAACCGAATATACATCGTACAATCCAATATGGTAGCCACTAACCTAAGTGGCTAGTGTAGAATGGAGGAAATTCAGTTTCTCGATTGCAGGAGCCAAATTTCAAGGGCTTGTACACACATGTGGCTAGTAGCTACCATAATGAACAGCATGGATATAGATTATTTCCATCATCACAGAATTTTTTATTGGGCAGCACTGATGTAGAACATGAGAAACCATGGTTCATTTAGAATATTTTTCATTTTATAACATTTGAACTGTCACCTGTGGTCCCTCTAAAAGCCAGTGAAGATTTCTAGTTTATATCTCAGGACTGGAAAGTGCCTTCATGATTACCTGGATTAACTAGTTAGCTGATGATTATTCTACCCTACTATATCCTGCCAGGTCTCTGACTATGGTGGGCTTGATAATTCCAACAATAGAGATCTACTTTCCAAAGCAATGGATTTTATCAGTGAACTCCCCTGGTCTAAAATGTTTGTTATAATTCAGTATGATGTTCTTAGGAATGCTAATTGTCTTTGAAACTATAAAAGCATTCCATATTCTTACAAATGCCTTTGCAGATGAGTCACACAATTTCCATTAAAATTGTGTATAGAAAGAGTAAATGTCAAATGTAAATGCAAATGTCAAAAATAAAATGAAGTTATGCCTGCCTACTTCTCCTAAGGTTTCCTTAACTATGCTAAAAATAAAAATATTGGTTTGGATATATTAACCCAGCCAAATGGACGACTCACCACTAGTAGTGATCTTACATATTACTCAGTGTTTTTCTTTCTCCAAAATATTTTATCATTGAAAAATGAATGAATTTTCCAGATTAAAAAAAAAAAGAAAAAATAAACTTAACTTTTCAGACACCTACATCTTGAGAATTATAATCAATCATGATAGAAACAGGTTTGTGGAATGCCTATACGTGAGTAAACAGGTTATACTGACATATCTCACTTTTTCTTAAGGACTTGTTATTGTCAGTACCATGTTACCCAGCCAGGCCATCCCACCACTGAAGTGCACTTCAGCTATCCTTTCCATAACTTCATCTTACTGCTTCAACTCTCCTGCCTCTTTTCATGCACATTGGGCTTATTTTCAAAGACCCTGAAATGACTATTCTACAAAGATTTCAAATTACTGCCACTAAATAAAGCGCATAGACTTTGTGACAGCTCTTTCCTTCAGTGCCCTTCCTCTTACTTCCAGTACTCAGTGATGTGGCCAGAAATCTGACTGCTGAATAAATGATGCTTTAGAGTAGTCATAGCAATAATAAAAACAGTAATAATAATAATGATAATGATAGCAATAAAATAATAATATGCATTTATTGAGCACTACTCTAAAGATTTTTTATAGGTTGATTCATATCATATTCGTATCAGCTCTGTGAGCTGGATACTATTTTCCTCCCCTTTCAAACAAGGAAACCAAGGCACAGAAGCATAGGTCACCCAACCACTAGGTGGCAGAGCAGAGCCAGGATGGAGGACATGCCGCTCCAGGGTAAATTTCTGAAGCCTTCACTCTGTAATAAACCATGGATATCTGCATGTTTAAAACCATCACTTATGTCCGCCCTCTATTTTACATGGGGAATTTGGTTCAACCTGCGTACTGTTTTATGAGAGGCAACTTGGTATCATAGAAAGAATATAAGCTCTGTAGTCAGACAGAACTGACAGGACATTTGTTCAGTGTCCGGCAGGGAATAGGCATTCAATACAGAGTGGCTTGAACAAAGTACCATTTTCAGTTTTCTTCTGTCTTGTACTTATGAGTATGTAATACATAGTTTTTAAATTTTGTTTTGTTTTATTCTTGTGATTACATCATAACTGTTGTGTCAGTATATTAAGTTGCTTCAACATATTAAGATTCAGGAGAATCCACTTTGTTGCTACTTTGTGCTCGCCATTTTTCCTGGTCCTGAGGGTACAATAATGAAAAACGCAGGTTCCAAGGCCTCAAGGCTCTTTCTTCTGCTGGGGAAGCCACCCATTTAAATGCATAAAGTCACTCTAATGAGGAAAGTGATAGAATAAAGGTGAGTGAAGAAAGAGAGGCAAAGGGCTCTTACAAAAACCTCGAGATTTTGGAAAAGCCAGGAGGAGATATTACATAGGCTGGGACTTGAAGGTTGACTACGAGCGAGCCAAATAAACAGAAGTGGTAGGAAAAGCCTCACAGGCATCTCAGACCTACAAATGTGAACTAACGGATATTCAAGTCCAAGGTGCTTCTCCTCTGGGGTTCTCATTTCGTTGGCTGGCACCATTCAGTTGCCCAAGAGGGAAACCTGTGGGGCATCTTCCACTTCCTTTCTCTCCCACAGCCAGTCAGTCACTAAATCTGACTGACTCCACTTCCTAAATAGCTCTGAGATCCACCACTTCTCTTCACCACTTTTGCCACCACCACAATCATCTCTCTTGCCTTGATTCAACAATATTCTTATAAATGGCTCTCTGCCTCCCGGTTTTCTCTGCCCCTCTCCCCACACTATTCTCCCTCATCTTCTTTCTCTAAATTGCAAGCTAGAACATACCATTTCCCCAAGAAAACAACTTCAATGGTTCTCTAAGGCTCTAAGAATAAAACCCAAGGTTTTAATATGCTTGTCAAGGCCTTGATAACTTGATGCCTCCTTGTTTGCCTAGTTTTGTCTTTCTCTACTCCTTCCTAACACTCTCTGATCAAGCTATACTGAACTCCTTTCAGTTCCTTGAATACATCCTTTATTGTTCTGAGCCTTTATATTTGAGTTTTCCCACTTTGTTTGGATAACTGTTACTCATCCCACAAGTCTCATTTTAAATATAGCTTCCTCCAAAAAGTGTTTTCTGAACTCCCAAATCTGGCTTAGGAACTTCACTTATCACATAGTATGTCTGCCTGTGTAATAGCATGTTAAAGTGGGAACAAAATGGTGATGTAGCACAATACTGTGAATGTAATTAATGCCGCTGAAAGTGGTTAAATGGGAAAATTTGAGCTGTATTGTTATTACAATAAAAAGTTAAAATATTGGGAACAGAATACTAAATGTCTAAAATTCCCATATATCAGAGAAAGATGTCGGACTAGCTATGTGTTACTTGCAGAAAAGGAGTCTGGAAACCAGCTTAAGAATATGAAATGATGAGGTTGAAGAGACCAAGAGACAATTTGTTTAAAGAATCTATGAGAGGACTAAATGGAGAGCTTGATATTTGTTTTGAAGTTTGAGGGGACAAAGGTACTGGTGTTTGTCCCATGCCTAAGAAGACTAAAAGTAAGTGGCTATGGCTGAGGCTGCCCATTTGGTGGCAGATAGGGAGTGACAGAAGATGAGGCTAAAGATACAGATGGGGAAAGATTAAGGGAAGAAGATCTTGGGCTTTTTTTTAACTATTGGTATGCCAAGGGTTTCAAATGGAGAAGTTATATGGACAGTTGTACATGTTAAATAAACCATTCTGGAAGATGGATTTAAGTAGAAGAAGGTTTATTTCAGGGAGGACAATAAGGAAGCCACTTTAGTACTATAGGCAGGAAATGGATCTGATTTAGAGACAGAGGTGAGAGAACAGCACTCTGGGAAGATGGCAGCATAAGCAAATTTCTTTGACATCCTCCCACTTCCATCTCAAGCAATCAAACAGATAGTACCTGCAGATGAGACGCCTATCTGAGGGTTTGTATCTGGAGGAGATAGTATAAGAATAGAAAAGCACAGGGAAATTTATGGACAGAATTACTTATAGTTTATAAGCCCTAGTAGACTCTCTGAGGGACATAAGCCCTAGTAGACTTTCTGAGGGAATTTGACAACAGAATCATCCCTCAACTTACGCACCTTTAACCACATTCAGACATATAATCCAGTGCTGTTAATTTATTCATAATGTTGTGCTACCATCACCACTGAATTAACAACAACAAAAAAATCATAGACCTATACAACACAAACAGTGAACCCTAGTGTAAACCATGGACTATAGTGAATCATAAATTCTAATAATGCTCTTTCATCAATTGTAACAAGTGTACCACTATACTATGCATGGTGTTAATAATAGAGGGGCAAAGGGGAGCCCTGTGCATTCTGCATAATTTTCTGTAAGCCTACACCTTCTCTAATTAAAAAAAAAAAGGTTTATTTAATGAACAAATGAGAGCGACTTAATGGCTGTTTAATGTCTGTGGCAGTGGGTTTCAATGCAATTGTGCAGAAAGGCAGACTTTATGAAGTTCAGAGCAAATAGTTATGGAGTTTTTTGTTAAAACTGTCCAGTAGGAGAATATAAAGAATGACAGATTTTTATATAATTGGAAAGGCCATAAGGTATTTGTTGACTGTTTACATCAAAGATAGCAGATTATATGTGAATGCATATGTATACATGTATACACATGTGCACACACAGACACACACACATACTCAAACAGTGCAATAAAAAGAATGAGGATGTGGGACCAGATATAGAAAGTGCTCCCTGGAGTGGCCCAGAGCTCAGTGATTTTTTTCACTCTAAGCTCACTCCTTTCCCCTTGGCTTATCTTGCTTCTCTGAGCCATGGGACTTTCTTCCTTGCTTCATGATCTCCGGATTTTAATGGCTCTGAGAACATCTTTTGATTATTTACTATATATAATAGAACTAGGTTGCACTACATAGAGCCTTCCCCAAAGGCGCCTCCATCCAACAGATTAGTGTTTCTCAAAGTGTGGTCCTTAGCCCCTGGGGGCCCACTAAGGGGGTCCTCAAGATCAAAGGTATTTTTGAAGTAATAACTGAGATCATAATTTGCTTTCTCCGCTTTTATTGAGTAGGCATTTGCACTGATGGTGCAAAAGTAATGATGGATAAAATGCTAGAGCTAGAGCACAAATTACATACAGTTGATACCAAAACTGTACAAACAGTGATTATGTTCTTCACTGCTACACACTTTATAATTTTTTAAAACTCCAGTCTCATTTAAAAACAGCCTTGAAGAAGCAGTAAAAATTATTATTTTTATCAACTGTTGACACTTGAATATACATTAAAAAAAAAAATTTCTGTAGGAAAAGACAGGAAATGTGCATGCAAGCCCTCTGCTGCATTCCTAAGTATGCTAATCTCCACATAGCAAAGGTCTCTTGTGATTGGTGAGTTGTAAGCTGAGCAAATGACAGAAAAACTAGGGTTTTCAGGCCTGGGTGTTTGGCAGATATCATCTGGAAAATGAACAACGTGAGCTTTTCAATTTAAGGGAAACAACTGACAGCATTTGTTGCCAATGATACAATTCAAGCTTCAGGGAAGAATAGAATTTTGGAAAACTTATATCTGCCACTGTGAACTTAGCTTCCCAATACTAAAGGCTTTCCTGAAGAAATCAGTGGTGATGTTAATGAATGCACATTTTCTATATTGTCTAATGAAATGTGTCAACGTTTGGAAGATCTACAAATTAGTGAACCATTATTTTCCAAACAGCCAAGGCAGTATATCACAAAATCATCCCTGAGTGAGAGATCCATTCAACGTGCAAGATAGACCAATGGATATTAAAGTAAGAGAGGAGGAAAACTTCACTGTTATGGTTTTAGCTTTTACATTGCAACTAATGGTTAAGAAAAGTCCACTTGTGTTTTGGTGTAGTAGCAAGGACAAACTACACAATTATCTGGAAAAGCAATTAAAATATCCCTCCCTTTTCTAACTACATTCTTGTACGAGGCTAGATTTTTTTCATATACTTCAAGCAAAACAAGATATTGCAACTGATGGAATGCAGAAGCAGATATGAGAATCTACTTGTCTTCTATTAAGTCTGACATTAAGGGGATTTGTAAGTTATAAACAATGCAACTCTTTTCACTAATACTTTCACTTTTTGAAAATATTGTTATTGTTCATAAAACATGTTACATTTTGTTACCTCAAATGAGTAAAAGTCTCTCTGTATCAATTTCTAATATGGTAAATATCTATAACCCACATTTGAAATGCTTTTTGAAGTCCTGATTTTTAAGAGTGGAAAGGGGTCCTCAGACTGAAAACGTTGAGAATTGCTACTGTAGATAATTTTTAAAAATCTGAAAAGCATTCCAGTTCAAGTTTTCCTAAGTTCTTGAAGTTAAAATTCTGTAAAATTTGCATTAAAATACACATATTTATTCCTCGTTATTATCCAGGCATATTATGCCCTTAAGTTTGCTCTATGTTTTCCTTATTAAATTATGCTATCCATATAGTCAGAGAATGACATTATTTGGGTACCTTGACACTCACCTCTTTAACATTTAATCTTCTCCCCAGTCCAGCCTTCTGCTAGAGGAAGGTCAGAAACATCTGTGTATTTTATTGTTTTACTTGTCCATTTATCAACAAACATTCCTGAAGCACTGTGTTAAGTCAATAGGATTACAAAAATAAAGACTGCCCTCAAAGAGCTCACAATCTGGAAGGTGAGACAGGGAAGAAAATTAAAGATTATAAAATGAGGTTTCAGGGCTATGGTAAACATATGCGCAGAGTGTAATAA
The DNA here is from genome assembly GCA_026826555.1 of Tolypeutes matacus. Lineage (NCBI taxonomy): Eukaryota > Metazoa > Chordata > Mammalia > Cingulata > Chlamyphoridae > Tolypeutes > Tolypeutes matacus. Next base: position 56,824,311 of record JAKSZT010054334.1, read on the forward strand.
AGAATCGTAGGGAAGTCGTGTCCAAACTAGGGTTTCTTAAGGCAGAAGGGCTGTAACTGAATGTTTGTAGATGGGGAACCATTAACAAGGAGAAAAAGCCAAAGAAAGGTAAACCTGGCAGGAGAGACTGGATAACTAAAGGTATAGAGATAAATGTTAGGGAGGATGCAAAGAGTTCTGTGTTTTTGTGGCATAAAGTGTCAGCCAGAGGGAAATAATGAGGCCATAAAGAAGTAGGACCCAGAAAATGATATAGTCATGATAAGTAGCTCAAGAGTAATCTGATGGGCCAGTGGTTTAAGGGGGCTCCATGAAAGCCTAGCAAGGAATGCCAACTGTAGTCACTCCTTGCGTGTCCTCCTGACTCCTGACTATTTAACTGATGCTTTGGCCATTTGTGTTGTACTATCCAGCCATGCCCTACAGGACTCTCTCTTCTAGATTTTGCCAAATCTTGTTCCTTGAGCCCTTTGACATGTGAAGCAAAAACAAAGCACAGCAAAAAGATGAAATTTTTTTGGAAAATTCTGAAAACTGGAAGCTTTCTTCAAAGACATTTACAGTGTATCTTTTTGTATTCTTTCTACTAAGTCTGCTTTTTTTTTTTTTTTAAAGCAAACTGATTCTGTTAAACATCACATTTACCAAGCTTATTTGACCATGGGACTGTCCCTTTTCTTAAATGCATATCAAGTAACCTCTAGAACAGCTGTTTGTAAAATGTGGTCTGGGGATCTGTAGGAGTTGCTGAGATCCTTTCAGGGGCTCTATAATGTCAAAACTATTTTTATAATGATATGAAAATATTATTTTCCATTTTCATTCCCTCTTAAGTATACAGAGGAGTCTTTTTAGAAACTACATGATGTGTGATATTGTAACAGATTAAATACAGAAGTGGATTATGAGGATCTATTAGCCAAACATTAAATAGATTTGAAATAATGTAAAACAGTACCACTCTTGTTTTTTCGTTCTGGAAAATCTGATTATTTTTCATAAAATTATATTAACATGCCAATATATAATTAGTTAAAAATGCCTCACTTTGGATTTCTAATACAGTAAATATTTCCAGATATAATGCAAATAGACAAAAGTTCTTTGAGGTCCTCAATAAGTTTTAACAGAATAAAGGGTAGGGAAGGGGGAGTCTTAAGAAAATCACTACTTATTGACACCTATCATTTTTCCCTACCCAACATTCCAGCATCCATTCCTTATCTTTCTGATATCTATATCTTAATTTTCCTTTGGGAAAATTTTCTCTTCTCCTCTCAGGACATATGGTTCAGATTCAGTTAACTCAGTCCCCTGGCTAAAGGGAAATGTGCAGACCTGAACCCAGCTATACCTGAATCCAGACCTAAGCCTAGACTTTTTCAACTATATGAACCAATAATTGTCACGAGACCAAAAGAGTCCTGCCTTAATACACCAGGGTACAAGGAAATACATTTGGAGAAATGCTGATCTAATCATTGTCTTCGTTGTAGTGGAGAATTGCCATAAACTTTGAACCTTCTGTTGTGTTCTGGGTCTTGACATCTCTTGATGCCTACTGGTTTACTAGGGCTCTGACTTAATGTTTTATGATTTTGATAACTAATTAACTGATATATTAGAATAATAATAAACATATTAATGAATTCATGGTGATTAAGCTAGACATGTCCTATTGGGAAGACATAACAAACAAATAATTTCAATAACCCCATCACCCTCTTCCCAAGATAGCCCCATGGTCACTTGGGGATTAGTTTAATCATTATCTTTGCCAAATAAGCCTTCTTGACCTCTCCAGAATAGTTTAAACCCCACTATTATTATAATGTTCTCATTGTACTTGTATGTTACCTTCAAAGCACTCATCCAGATTTTAGCTAATTATGCATGTGACTATTTGTTCAATCTTTTCTTTTCCTGCTAGAGTGTAAGCTCCATGCTCTGTCTTGCTCACCACTCTGTTCCTAGGACCCAGCTCAGTGCTTGGGATATAGTGGGGTCCCACTAATATATCTGTAGAGTGAGTGAGTGAAAGCATGAGTGTGATGATAGGAGAAGTAAATGGTGTGATAGAAGAGAAACAGAGAGCCAGTCTGGGTAGGAGAAGCTGAGAAGGACTTCTGGAGAATTGACACTGAAGCGGAGAGAGGAAGGATAGGTACAAGAGTTATCCCTTTGCAGGGAGGTAGGGAGAAAAGTACACTACAGCTAGGGGTAGTATTTGGAGGGGAGTGTCCTGAGCTGATGTAGAAAACGAATCTTAAGCTAGATTGTGAAGGAGTATTTGAGGTTTCCATCTCAAGAGATTAGTCTTTATATCAACAGCACTTAGAAGCCATGAAAGGATTGTAGGAAGGGGAATGATGTATCTTTTTGCATTTAAAAGGATGCCATTACCAGTGTGGCCAGAACTTTTCAGGGGAGAGCAAACTGGAGGCAGCAATACCAGTCAGAAGACTGTTGCAGTTAATTCAGATGAGAAACAGGGCAGCATGGGCTGACATGATGGCAGAGGCTCTGAGGATTCCTTCAATCATGTTTTATTCAGCAAATATTTACTGTTCACCTACTACGTACTAGGGACCATTTTAGGAAATGGAAATATAGAAGTGAATAATATGGTTTATATACTAGTTGGGGAATGGAATGTTGACAAATAAATTTTAAAAATGGGCAAGAATGATACCTTCCAAGGAACAAGAAGTGGACTGACTGCAGAGTTTCCAGTTGAGCCTATGGAAGCCAGGGTACAATAGGATGACATCTTTAGAGTGCTAAAGAAAATAAGTGCCATGCACTAGGAATGTGTTATGGGTTAAGTTGTGTCCTCCCAAAAGATGTTGAAATCCTAATCCCTGATCCTGGCAATGTAAAATTATTTGGGAAATAGGTCTTTGCAGATGTATTCAAGTTAAGATGAGGTCATATTGAATTAGGGTGGGCCCTAGTTCAATATGACTGGTGTCCTTATTGGAAGAGGAGTGACACACATAAGAATGCCATGCACAGATGGAAATTGGAGTGATGCATCTACAAGCCAAGGACTATTGGCAAACACCAGAAGCTAAAAGAGGCAAGGAAAGATCTGAGGTCTCTCAGAGTGATTTTGGATTCCCATCCCCCAGAATGGTGAGAGGATAAAAGTCTGTTGTTTTAAGCCATGCAGTTTGTGACACTTTATTATGGCAGCTGTAGGAAGCTAATATAGAGTGCTATATGAAGAACTCTATTGGAATATAATAAAGGGATCTGTATATGAAACTACTGTGTCAAACATAGCTGAATCATGATTCAAAGACTTGTGGGACCTTCTTGTAGGATCAAGCTGTCAAGTGGTAAAAGAAAATGTGTATAAAATATGTGATATAAAATCTTGTTTAAAAGAATGGAAGAGGCCATGGTAAAGTCATTGTGGGTTTAGTTGCTATAACACATTTTAAAAATCTTTGATCCTAATTAATATTTGTAAAAAAGAATGGAATACAGGAAGAAAACCAGCCCACTAATTTCCAAACTTGACAAACAAAACGTAGGAAGAGGGGTAAGGACTGCATGAGGTAGAAGACTAATGCTCATCGTTTCCATGTTGACATTTGGAAATTGTTTTTTCTTTCACTATTACATTCAATATCCATGAACATATAAATGCTAAAAGAGTGTTTAAATGTAAAGAAATCTTTTGATTTGTTTGCATGTTTTTTCTGCCCAACTTGGTTGCTCTACTTCAACATGTGCTGAGGTCCTACTGTTCAATTTAGAATTCGAGCTTTAATAACCCAGAGATGTGCCATTTAGAGAACCATGAACAAAGAGGTGGGAAAACAAAAAAGTAGCAATTAAGAATTAGAAACATCTTAAGTTTTATCGATGTTTAATTTGGCCAGCACTTTCCCTCTAAAGATATGTCAGAATTTGTGAGCAATGCTAATATTTTCATTGTAACATCAATGTTGCACAATTGTGCACCAAGAAGCACAATTCTGAATAGACTGCTTTAAAGCCCCGGAAAGTGCTCTTTTAGCAAAGAAGCTAACAATTACACCTTCAGCTTTGTTGGCATCGCTCTTCCCTGAATGGTGTTGGGTGAGCCCTCCTCGGTTGTCTGCTTCTGGGGTGCATATCCTTCTGCAATTCTCTCTTTACCCTTTGCTTTTTAAAGTCAGAGATGGTGTCTGTAGGCCTCTGCCGACACGTTCAAAACCTGCCTCGCTCAAAACCACTTGGAGTGTGCAGAAACAGAGATTTGGGAAGGGGTTCTGGAATTTTCTAAGACTACCAAAATACTTTGGAACCTTGTTAGAGGTTGGACCCTCAAGATCCCTGAAGATGTTCCTGGGCGGGGGGTGGGGGTGGGGGTGGGGGTGGGTGGGGTGGGGACAAGATAGGGGACAGATAATAGGATAAAAGGAAACTTTAGAGATCACCGTGCGCAAATTTCTAAACCCTATGGAGGAAACTGAGGCTCAGTATAGAGAACTGCCTTAAGGAATGCCTGTAACGCTACCCTTAGCCTTTACCGAGGGATTCATGGGCATCTTCCCCAGCTCCTCTCAGAAAGGCAGCTGGACATGGACAAGTGGTGTCGGCAACCGCTGGACAACCTTCGCCCTTCTCCTCTGGGCAGCCCGGCGGCTAGGAGAGAGTGAGAGAGGGAGGGAGAAAGGAAGGAAGGGGAGCTGGAGGTGGGAGTGGAAGAGGCGGCCTGGCCCGGGGCTGATTGGCTCCGAAGCCCAGCCCTCCCAAAGCGGTTTATAAGAGTTGGGGCTGCCGGGCGTTCTGCCCGCTCGCCCGCGCGCCCCGGGAGCCGCCGCCCTGTTCCGAGCGCCCCACGCTCGAGGCCCCGCCTTGGCCCGCGTCGGCTCCGCGGCGGACTTTGAGTTTGCCGCTCGCAGAAAGAGGAAGGAAGGAGCCAGAGAGGGAGGCGAGCGCCCAAGCGAGCGGGGCAGAGCGCCATGCGCCGCGCCAGCCGAGACTACACCAAGTACCTGCGCGGCACGGAGGAGATGGGCAGCGGCGGCTCCGGCGCCCCGCACGAGGGGCCCCTGCACGCCCCGCCGCCGCCGCCAGTGCCGCACCAGCCCCCCGCCGCCTCCCGCTCCATGTTTGTAGCCCTCCTGGGGCTGGGGCTGGGCCAGGTCGTCTGCAGCGTAGCCTTGTTCCTCTATTTCAGAGCGCAGGTGAGCACCCGCCTCCACAGGAACGCGCGGTCTCGGCGCACCGACCTCGTTCCTCCCGCAATTGGGGGAAACTGAGTCCGACTGCCGAACTCGGCTCCCCAAGGCCTCCAGGTGGGAAAAGTGACTTTAAGGGAAAGTCCGGCTCCGGGAGAGCGGTGGCGCAGGGCGGTGCCGGGCCACGCTCGGGGAAGCCGGGCGCACTCGCCTCGGCTCTCCGCGCAGCATCCTTTGCACCGCTCCATTGCAGTGCCCGAGGCCGGCCTGGCTTGGTCTACACTATCTGAATTCCCCCCCTTGAGACAGGGTTGGCCGCTCACCTGTGATTGGAAGTGACTTGCAAACTTTTTCGCCTTTTCATTTCTCACTTGGAGATGAGAACCAATTTAGGCCCACTTAGGAAAAACTTAAGCCTTCGCTGAAGTGTCATCCCTTTCCCTTCCCGCCCGCCATCTGGGGGATTTTAGTTCCTGGGGCTGGCAGCTTTTCAGGTAGTCTCAGGACCACGGTGCTTGACGTTCAGTGGTTTCAGGGGGCACAAAGCGGAAGGTGGCTGGACCACCTTCTGATGATGCCCAGGTCGTCAGATAGAACGAATGGCACAGCGCTGCTACAGATGCACGGTGGCAGGGCAGGGGGTTCTAAGGGCTGCTGGTGCGCTGTCCTGTGGCAGGGTGGAGGAACCGAGAAGCCCTGTGCCTTTTCATTGGGGTGGCCAAAGGAAGGCAGGAGGATGTGTGGTGGTGGTGGTGTGTTTGGGAAGTAATGGTCAAGTTTTCTCCCCTGGCACAGCCTCGCTATAATCTAGCAAATAACCACCCATTTTTTTTTTTTTTTTTTTTTTTAAATGAAGTAATCTTGCACAGCGGCTCGGAACTGCAGGGAGATAGTAGAAAGGAAGGGGTAAATTTGTAATATTATGCTTTCTGGTGGTTTATGCTCTTGTGTTTTCTTGGAAATTGCAGTGCAGTTGGTTGGATTCATTCAAATATTCTTGTCTGGTGCTGTGAGCGCTTTCTCAAAGGAAGTGGGGGGCTGACTATGCAATTTTTTTTTTTTATGGGAAAAGAGAGTCGGGTTTGGACTTCTTTGGTTTTCAGACTCAAAAAGGTGATTACTAAACCAAACTGGATACACCAAAATATGGCATTGCTTGGGTTGTAGAGGATTTGGCACATGCCAGCATCTTAATGGCCATTGCTTTTTTAATCATCGGAGTTTTGTTAAATATTCATCCTTCAATACTTTGCTTTTTGTAGAACTATTTGTACTTACTAAAATAAAAGGACTGCTATGAGCAATACTTCAGAAATTTGTATTTGCATATTAATAAAACTAAGTTTTACCAGTTGAAAGAATATGATTTTTTTTCTCTAGAAAGACAATGTTTGAGTAGTTTACTTGCAACACAGATTACACAAATCTATATGAAAGTGATGAGATGGTTTTCTTTCACTGGAGTAGGCTGCTATCAAGAATGAGTGGTTTATCCACTTTCCCATCCAGCACATTGTCTCTCCCCCCATTTAATGCTTGTGTATTGAGTGCCCACATGACAGTTTTAAATGCTATGGAATGGGAATAAGTTATTTATTCAACGTACATTGTGGCCCTACTGTGTGCATGGTGAGGTGCCAAGTAACAGAGGGACCTATAAAGATGTTTGACAAGGTTCTGTCCTTAAATGGCCTGCAATCAAAGACTTAAAAATTCTTAATCAGCTGAGAGAGTGGCATTCAGAAAAGGGACAGAAAATGCTCTGGTTCTCCACCTTTTGTTATCTCCAGCACCTTAGGGATATGACATTTTTGTAGCAGAAATAGTGAAGTGATGGGTCAGTGTGGAAAGAGCAGAGAGAATGAGTGCTTTTTACAGCCCGTGAGCAGTGTAGCTGGGCAGGAACCATGGACTCTGCATGGCCAGGTAGTAGGGTGATCTGGGCTCTTACTAAGGTTCACGTATCTTATAGGAATTCTCAGTATCACTGTTCCAGAGTTCAGAGAGGTCTGAGGATCGATGATTATAACAACTGCTGCAATCAAGTCAGTCTTGGTGGCAAGTGGATGACAGTGAAAACCTCAAAGTCTTTTCCTAAAGTAAACATCTAAGTTAGTAAGCCTAGCTAGAGAGGTTTCATTTGGAGAATTTAATGTCTTCAAATTTCTGGGTACAATTTCCCCAAATGCCGTGAAGATTGGGTTTCTCTAAGACTTATGTGGAATATTTCAGCCATTTCTCTGAACTCAATTTAATACTTCATTTTTAAAAGGTCATCTTCTTCAGTGAAGAAATAGTATTGGGCATAGTGTGTTCATATGAATACTAGATCTGGTTGCATTTTACTGGATATGGTATCTATGTCTTATAACTAAAGGAGTCATACTTTTTTAAAGAAACATTCTGAAATATTTAAAAGGAAATGATATGATGCCTGGAATTTGTTTCACAATAATTGGTGGGGAGAATGAGGGTTAGGCAAGAAGCTGCGTATTGGTATTGATGAAACGAGACTAGCCCTGAGTTGGTACTTGTTGAAACTGAGTGATGAGTATATGGAGTTCGCTCTATTATTCCTTCTACTTTTATATACATATGAGGCCTTTTTTTTTTTTTAAAAAAAAAGTTCTAACTAAGAGAATAGACTTGTTTTGACCTGTCACTGATTGCACATTTTCACTTATATCAATTTCTTTGGATTAGAACCTAGCATCAAATAAGACATGGTCGTTTTTTTAAAAATTTCCACTGAAGTGTGGCTCAGTGGCTTGGGGCTTCTGAATGCATTTGAATGAGAATGAAATCATTTCACATCAAGTCACATGTTGGCCGTTTACAGTAAAGAAAAAATGAGAAAAAGGAGCCAGTTTCATTGGTTTTTATTTAAAGGTGGGGAAAAGAAGGTAAACAAATTCTCAAGAAAAAGCAGTTTAATTTCATTTTCAGTGCATTTAGAAGAATGCCCAGCATAGTGTAAAATTTAGTGATTATGTTTTCATTTTTCTTTCTTCAATTCAAGCTTGAATAGTTAAAAATGAATCAGCCTTCTGAATGTCTGCAGCTTGCCTGTGTCTAGATGAAAAAGAAATGTACTAGATCCAGTGTAGATTGGCTTTTCCCCCACCAACCGTGCCAAAGAGAAAATAGCATGTGGTTTGTGCTATATATTTACTACATAGTATTCATAGTTTGGTTTACAAAGGAAAAAAAAAAAAGCCTTCCAAAAAGCAAAACGTTCTTGTAAAATTTATGTGTTTTTTTGGACATCCATAGAACCATTTTCAAAGTTTAAAGTTTAGCTTACAAGATAAGCTTTTCAGAAAACTCAAGCTTTTTTACCCTTTTAACTCCTTCCTCCAATCTCCCCATGTGCACGCATCAGCCTCCCAGGCTGCTACCCTGGAGAGCAGTGATGACTGAAAATCTGATGTAGAGGTGTGCAGGCTGCCTCTTTGAAAAACAGATAACGAAGTAGCACAAATGTCAAGCATCCTGCCTCATTTACCCTACAAATGATTAAGTAAGTTTCCAAAGAAGCTATAAAAGCTGAGTTCATTTCATAAGAACTACATCCTCTGATAAGTGCATTTTATAAGTCCATTTTAAATCAGATATTCAATATTTATTTAATGTTTTTAGACATTTCTAGGTATAATAAATTCATTTGCTGTGATTTTTAAAAAAAAATTAATTTCTGTCTTCCTCAGTCAAGTGTAAGTTCTAGGACGGTCAGGACTGCCTGTTTTACTTACTACCTTATTTGCAGCATGTTGCCTAGTGCCTGGTGTGCTTAATTTACTGAAAAGCCTTCTCAAATGATCTGTAACACTACAAAATTTCTAACTTGTAATATGAAAAAATTATCTAATTAGTTGTCAAAATAGACAAAATAGTATAATTTTTCAGTTATGGAAACCCTCTATCCAGATTCCTGGGCACCAGAGGATCTGTTATTGGGTAAGAGAGAGATGTGTTCAGTCCTCCACGAACCTTTGTTGAGAGTACAGTACCATTCACACTTCCTGCCCAGCAATTCCTTCTGCTAGAGGTCCTTATTTACCTGTGTGAATGGGTGGCCCTGCATTCCTGAATTTCCTCTGCTCCTCTCTTATCTCCTGGTCTCCATTGAAAGGGAAGGGCACTGAAGTAAGAAAGACATTTGATTGTAAGTTAAAATAAATTCCTAACAGTTGACCAAGATGGTGGCATGAGACACTCCAGGATTCCATTCTCCCACAGACTCTTTGAACAACTAGTAAAATCTGGCAGCACCATCTTTTTCAGAGCTCCTGAAAACAGTTAAAAGGTTGCAGTAACTGCCAGTGATGAATCAAGAAAAGAGCAACTCAAAAACAGTAGGAAAAGCTTGTGGTACCCCTGTTGATCCTTCCCTCGCCCCTTCCCTGGCTTGGTATGGAACCAGCCAGCACTCTCATTGTAGGTTCTATTCCAGAGGGAACAGCATAATCCCCATGTGCATATATTTATGTTGGTGCCAGTCCATCTGATGGCAGCCTAAAGGACTGAACCAGGAAACTCATCTCTGGCTTAACCTTCTAGAACTTGCCCTGCACACAGGAGCAACTAGTGAACAGCTAAACCAGTGTAAGAAACAATCAAATCAAAGCAGCCTGGGGCAAAGGATTACCAACCTTAACATATAAAATAGGGCATGCAGAAGGGGGTGTGAAGTCTATTTCTTAGGGAGAAGAGGGGGCATTTGGATCCCTGAAAATCAGGGAATTCCCAAAGTCATGAGCGTGTGTCCAGAATAAGACACATGCTCAGAATAAAAAACAGAGAAGACCCTGCTCTTCTGCCTCAGGCTGGTCTTTTTGGTAGGAGGGCTAAGCTCTGCAGTAGAACATCAACCAACACAAAACCAATTTGCAAAGACTGTAAAAGATGTTTTTTGTATTGGTTTGTTTGTTTTTGTTAGCTCCTGGCACTCAAGGGAAAGTCTGTCATATCACTAGCTGGACACAAACTTAAGGAAGCTCACTGAATAAATCCCAGAGTTAACATATTAAAATATTAAAATGTATAGTGTGCAACAAAAGATTATAAGACAAAGAAATAAGAAACGATGCCCCACCCAAAGCAGTAAGTTTAAATATCTGAAACCATCAACAAAGAAGACCAGACTTTGGATATACCAGACAAACACTTTTGAAAAATCATATTCAATATGCTCAAAGAGATAAAGGAAAAAATGTAGAACTAGAAGATATCAAGAAAATTATATAGGAACAAAATGAGAATCTCAATAAAGAGAAGGACATTTTAAAAAGGAACCAAACAAATATTAGAGCTAAAGACCAGAATAACTGGAATTAAATATTCCCTATAGGAGGTTCCACAGCAGATTGAAGCTGACAGAAGAAAGAATCACTGAATTTGAAGATAAAACATTTGAAATGATTCAGGTAAGAAGCAGAAAGCAAAAATGAAGAAAAGTGAACAGGGCCTCAGAGACCTGTGGGATACCACCAAGCACACTGATATACATATATGAGAGGTTCAGAAGAAGAAGGAAGAGAGAGATGGGCAGCAGGAATATTAAAAAAATAATAATGATAGAAAACTTCTCAAATTTAGCGAAATATATGAGTATACACATTCAAGGATCCCAGTGAATCCCAAGCAGGATAAACTCGAAGAGATCCACACCCAGGCACATTATCTCAAACTGTCATATGCTACAGGCAAAGAGAGAATCTGAAAGCTGCAAGTGAGGAACAAGTTGTCATGTTCAAGGGAGCCCTAATAAAATTAAGTGCTGATTTCTCATCAGAAACCATGGAGGCAAGATAGCAGTGGACAAAATATTTAAAGAGATGACCAAAAACAATGGCCAGCCAAGAATTTTATATCTGGTGAAACTGTCTTTCAAAAATGAGGGGGAGATTAAAGACATTCCTGGATAAACAAAAGCTGGGAATTTATTACCACTAGACCTGCTCCGTAAGCAGTGCTAAAGGGAGTTCTTCAGATTAAAAGGAAAGAACACAAGGCAGTAGATCGAAGCAGCATAAAGACAGAAAGGTTTCTGGGAAAGTGCATCTTCACTCTCATGGGACAACTGAGCCACCACTGCTGATATTATTAAACATCCTTGGTCATCATTTCTGCTACGTCTTTTCCCTGCAAACTGCACAGTGGTTGGAAGTAACAGCTGGACTGTTCTAGAGGACTCCAAAGCAATACCCTGAACACTCTTACTTGTTATATAAGAAATAACTCCTCTCTTGAACAAGAGGTGGAACTTTCATTCCTTGTAAGAGATTCTAATTTGGGCCCTGCATACTAGTCCAGACTTTAGTGTGGACTTTCCTAATGGTAGGCCATGTCCCTGAGCAGGCTCTGTCCCCATCCCAGCTCTTACCTAAGATAGTGCACTACCATTAAACCACAGAATGTACTATGTTTGCAAGGACTGAACAGCTGTACTCTTCCCAGACAGACTGCACAACTACCTGCCCCTTTTCTGTAAACCTATTGCCAGAACCCCTCAGACTGCTCCCAGACCCCTCTCAGGTATTTTCCAGTTTCCCAAGTCCCTTCCTCTTTTCCTTTAAAATATCCAGCTACCTCTGTGCTAATCAGAGTTGAGACCAGGTCTTGATGGCTTCTCTGACCTACTAAAAATTTTTTTTTTTCTAACCTGTGATCCTTAAGTAAGCAAATTAAAGAGTATATAAAATTTAATTAGGCCATGCTTTCATGACTTGGGCAAAACAATCGATGAAGATTTATGTGTATTTAGCTCAAATGTTTCTTCCAAAACAGTGGTTCTCACTGTATATTAGAAACACTTCAGGAACAGTACAATTTGGCCCATACCTTCAGAGATGCTGATTTAATTAGCCTGGGATGTGGTCTGGGCATGGGCATTCTTTAAAAGAGTAAGAGGACAAAATCTTTGCATTATATATATTTTACTTTGAATCATGAACCATTATGAACTATTGCGGTATTTTTGTCCTAATTGGTGTTACTTGTGATCAAAATTTAAAACTTGTGCCTAATGAATTTTGTAAAAGGCAAAAGAGTTACACGATCTGAAGAGAAACCAGAGTATATCTAATGAATTTTGGAGTCATTTTAATAGCAGAAAAACCTCTTCTTGAATATCCAAACCTATATTTGCATATTTGGCATTTTAAGGCATTACTTCTTAAACTTTGATATGCATTGGTATCACCTGGGATGTAGTTAACATGCAGATTCCCATGAATGCTCTTGGGGTGGGGGGCTGGTGCTGAGATTCTGCATTTCTAAAAATCTCCTAGTGAGCCAGGGATGCTACTGGTTCTCCAACCACACTTGGAGTAGGGGTGGCCGCTTCTCTTAGAAGACTCTTATCTTGTCAGAAGGACTTGAACTTACCCCGTTTCAGGGTCCATCAGCATTTGCTTCCCAGCCCCACACTGTTCTGTTAGCTTGGCATTTTCTGATGGTGAGCCACACAAGGCCTTTGCATGGTTCTTCTTCCCTGAAGTCTGAACCCAATGACCCTTCCTATCAGTTGTCCAGGCTTCTCTCGTTTTGTGGGATAATTATTGGCATACACTCTAAGTGAGCTTTCCTTTTGTTTGTTTTTTAAAAATATGTGGTTGAAAGCTCACATATTCTGATTTGTACTTATCATTTTAAAGACAATATTAAAAATACATATGCTTGCCAATAGTTTTTTTTTTTCTTCCATGATCATAGGGATCATAGATAATTCTTACATTTGCAAGACTGGAGATGATAAAATTTGTATTGTGGGTACACATTTGTTGAGAGGCTATCATTTCACTTTGAGGATTTCAGATACTGAAAGGTACTTTCCAGTTTATTTCTGATGATCAGTTAATAAACCTGCACATCTCTCTGATTACTCTTAAAAAAAGATAATTAAACCAGGGAACAAGAGACTTGGTATAATTCCAGCTGAGCTTTGGTTATTGTAAACTTATTTTATTTTTCTTACATTTTTCATTTTTCTATCTAGTTTGTGCTGACCAAATAATCAAATACACATGAAGTACTTTGACTTTTTTGAAAGAAGAGGATAATAAATTAAACTAGTGTCATTAAAACTATTGAGAACTGATGATCTCTACCCTTTTTATCTGGCACTTCAAAGGCTTCAAAGGCTTTGTCATAGCCCAGAGGAGGAGCTGGCAGATGGTTTAAAGAGAAGAACGGTGTTTAAAGAAGTGCTGACCCCTGACCACTGCTATAACCAGGCCCTTGGCTAGTAACGCAGTTGGGGATATTAGGGTTGGGTCAAATCTTTACAAGAATTTCAGCATCCCCCAGCACCTGTTACTATAGCCTATTTGCCCCTGCAGCTCTCTGCACCCCTCTGTGACCACCAAATGTGGCCCACACACATTTCCAGATACCTTTTGGCAGTGGTAGCACCACAGATCGAGAGACACTGATGAGAGACTCAACAAAAAGGGAAAACAGGCTTCTGGCTTTTAGGTTTTGTTTGGAGCTAGGAAATGGATTCTCTCTCCTTCTGCTGATTGAAAAATATACAGAGATTTCTCAATTAAATGTAATGGATACATGTATATATTTATTCATCTGTGTTTACTTTTTAGTTTTTAATTGTTTATGTTTTCAATTATTAAATGTACAAAATAAAGTTAAAAAAAAAAAAAAAAAGAAAGAAACCAGGCACAGGTAGCCTTTCCCAAAGAGCAAAAAAAAAAAAAAAAAAAATATATATATATATATATACAGTGATTAAGGAAAAGTTCCAAGCACACCTGGCGGCAAAAGGTGATGCCACTTTTGCCTGATTTATATTGGCTTCATCTTTGTACCTGCAAGTAGGCTTCATAACCCTGTCAGGTATGCTCTATGTAACTTAAAGACAAAAAACTGTGTCCATCTGCACTGACCATATGTGATTTTCTTGATGCCCATCCCCTTCATGAAGACTTTCCTCTTGTCAGATGGTTTTGGTGATTTTGCCATGAATTTCAAATGCACACTTCTCTTGTTGAAAATGCTCCCCAAATTTTGCTTTGTGTTGTGGAAGATATTCAGCTACTCATCACAGCGAAAACAGTGGTTTTACGAACTTGAGGGTAATTGTGTTAACTGTTAGTCGCTGGGGAATGATGAAATGACTTGTAAAAATGAATTTTTTATTCATAAGTCGCACTTTATTAAATAGCACTTTATTAAAGCTAACCACTCTAAGGCCCTTATATGTATATGTTTTTTTTTTTTTTTTTTTTTTTTTTTTTTTTTTTTCAGATGGATCCTAATAGAATATCAGAAGATGACACTGACTGTTTTAAGAGATTTTTCAAACTCCATGAAAATGCAGATTTGCAAGACATGACTCTGGAGAGACAAGACACAAAATTAATACCTGATTCGTGTAGTGGAATTAAACAGGCCTTTCAAGGAGCTGTGCAAAAGGTAAGTCCACATTGCAGATGAGACCTCAAGAGCCCTTGCCTTCTTTACCAGTACTGAAATTTAAAAGTGGCTAAGTGTTGTTGACTTTGTCCCTTGTGTCATTTTAATCGCTTGTAAAAGAGCTAAAGAGAATTTTTTAAAAGGGACTAACAGAATTCTTCTGAAGTTGGTAATGGTTGAGTACAGTGACCAGAGATGTTCATGAAAATATACTTGGCTCCTATTTCTTTTTTCTTTTTCAGAGGAGGGTTTTAAATTCACACTTGGAAGGAGGACAAGGTGGTTTGTGGTTAGTCGATGGGTCAGTTTGCTAGTTTGAATTCACTGACCTAGAAACCATTCCCTGAGTTCACAGGACTTTCTGGTAGCTATTTCCTTTACATTTGGTTTTGTAATGGTAGGATCCCCTATTTCACATCTGTTGATCCAGGGCTCTGATGAGAAGATATTGTGTCTAGTTCTTTGTTGTCATCTGTGGTGAGGAGATAAGCAAGCAGAGTTGGAAATTCTATGTCCATTTTCTCATTTTCCAGCACACTGGGTGAGAAGGGAGGAGATGGGGATAAAAAGGACTGATGATTTCACTCTCCTGGTAAATCCTATTGGAGAGGCCTGCAGCTTTGGAATTAATTTACTTACTGACTTCACAAAAACTGGATAGAACCGGAACCACATGCCAGTGCTTGTACACCTGCAGGCACTCATGAATCCAACTTGCCATCCCAGCACCTCCCTGGGAATATCTATTATCATCTCAGAGTGAATTGGAAATCTTCAAAGTCCTTAAATATTGAGTTTTAATTTAGTTTTTTTTTTTTTTTTTCAAATCCACCTACAGTAACAGCATTTTTTTTTCAAAGACAGTGCATGTTGGAGGTAAAGGTGGGATAATGAAGCTGTTGGTAGATGCAACTGATCAAGGTAAACGTGTGTAAAGCCCATAAGGTTGACATTTGCTGTATTTTATAAAATCTAAAACACCACCAGTTTCCAGCTAACTTCATTATTTCATACACCACTAAGAAAGAAAAAAAATGTTGACTAGAAAAGTAGATGTGATCATTCAAGTTGTATCACAATTGCAGAGATACTAAAATGTAAAAGAAAATATGCAACATAGAATTGAAGGAGTAACTATTACTCTAATATCTATAAGAAAGCCCATTGCTTATGAAAATTAATTTTTCATCGTAATTAGTGTATACGTGGCTTAGTTTTGTGCCGTAGATGTGTATGTTTCAATGTGGGCTTAAATTCAGTGCTTTTTTTTTTTTTTTTTTTTTTAATTCTATATGGTAATTTCTGAGCTATAGCAACAACGATTCTGCTAGTCTATTCATTTTTGTTTTTCTTTCTTAATATTTTATTTTCATTAGTCTGGTTTTTACCCCAATTATCAAGTTCATCTCTCAAATATTGAATAATCTCTCTATAAACAACTATTTGCATGTACTAGGGATAATCTATTAGTTTAAAATTGAATCCCTTAGTATGGTAAACCTGGTTAGGTGAATGATCTCCTAATTTTCTGTTTTGATTGATATGTATTATAGCTCCTTAAAATGGAAAGACAGATTTTTTTATTTCATTGGTGTCCCAGTTCTTAAAAATTATCCTTTGTGTTTCTTGTGGAAAAATAAGTATGCTCTATCAGCCAATATAATTTTGAAAATAAAGAATATTAAGAACAGATACCACCACCATTTTTTTTTATTGGAATGCAAGAATGGTTCCATCTTAACTGGTCAAGGGAGAAAAACATACTGTCATCTCATAGATAATGAGAACTAATTGACAAAACTTTGCATCTATTTCTGGTGTTTAACATCCATTAGAAAATAGAGCTAGATGGATTCTTGATGCTATCACACATATCTAAAACCAAAAGTTATCTAATGATGAAAAAATAGGAGCATTCTCCTTAAAGTTAGGAACACAACAATGATGTCTTAACATGTTAAGGCTGTTCTCCAAGTGCTAGCCTATGCAATTACATAAGAGAATGAAATAAGGAAAAATATGTATTGAAAAGGAGAAGGCCAAATTTGCATGTGGTATGATTATGTACTTGGGAAAATTCAAGAGAAACTGAAAGTCTCCAGGCAACATAAAAGAAACCAGTTTGTAAAAATTAATAATAATCACTAGTGTCCCTGTTTCAAGTACTAGACAATACGATGAAAAAAAAATTTCATTCTTAACACAAAAAAATGCTAAGAATAAATTTAAAGAGAGATATACAAGGCTCTCAGAATTAAAGTAGAAAACTCTTCTGAGGCACTTAGAATAGGATTGGCTGCTGTAAAAACCTAATCATGGGGGGCGGATGTGGCTCAAATGGTTGGGCATCCATCTGCCATATGGAGGGACCTGGGTTCGATCTCCGGGACCTCCCGGTAAAAATAAAAAAAAATATATAGAGAGAAGGCACATGGGCTGCCAGGCTCTGTGTGCTGGTGAGCCGCCAGGCCCCGGGAGCCATGCAGCAAGATGATGATGCAACAAGAGAGAGACACAGGGAAGAGACAAGACGCAGGGAAGAGACATGCTCCGAAAGCTCCGGAAGCCAGGAGCCGAGGTGGCGCAGGCGGCAGAATACCTGTCTCCTACATCTGGAAGTCTCCAGGATCGAATCCTGGTGAAGACTGGAGGAGGAGGAGGATGAGAAGAGATAGCAGAAAAACAGACACAGAGAATTGCCCAGCGAATGGACACAAAAAACAGCAAATGGGGAAGGGGGGGGGTGTTTAAAAAATGGATAAAGTAAATAAATAAATCTTTAAAAAAAATAAAAAAAACCTAATCATGTAAAGTCATCATAATTATTACACTATAACTTGGGCAAAGAATAGGTGAAAGAGAACAAACAGCTTTGAGTAGACCTTATTGTATGTGTCTTTGTGTGTGTATAAAATTTAGTATAATATATAAAATTGTTTTAAATACATGAACATAATTTGGATCATTCAAGATGTCATTGGGACAATTTGTTTACTATTTTAAAGAATTTATAGCCTTACCTCATGCCCTAAGTGAAAATAAATCCAAGATTTTTTCCGTTGCTACTCTCTGGCAGCTTTGCATTTCCCTCTTGTTTCAGGGTACCTTTCTGCCCCACCAGAACTCACTGCATTGTCCCATTTCCTTTGAGCTTTCTAAGTGACCGCCTAGATGCTCTGATAAACCGTTTTGAATTTAAGGTGTTGATGATAATAATGACAGAATTCTCACTATTTTAGGAAACTTTTTGAGACATGGTGCCTTGTTCTAATCAATTAACACTATTTACGAGAGGTTTGGTACCTGGCAAGCCAGAAGTTGAAAGATTTGTGGGCAGACACGAATAATCAACTGCTTTTACTAAAGGCATGCCATCTTAATTATACTAACAGATTATTTCAACTCAGAGGATGAGTAGAACATTATTTCATTAATTTCTCATTTGTTTTTCTTGGGCTCTAAGATTTTAGCTGTTACACATGGGTAATAATATTACACACAGGTCATTCATTGTAAAGAATAAGGAGCTGTCATAATATGCCAAGGTGTGTTTGGAGGTAGAAGATGTCATTTCTTCCCCCTAGACAAGAGGATCTTTACCGAAGAAGATGAATGTTATCCCTACCTTGTCATTAAAACCCACCAAAGCTTATTAAGTGTGCACTGTGTGGGGGGTACCATACTTTGCCATGCTTTATCCCATACCCAAAGACTCACTTTTCTCTTGGGCTACCCAAATAATGATTTGCCAAATGTGTTATCCTTCGATGAGGATTATTGGTTAATATGACATTTTGCACCTCTTGCCAAAATAATCAGATATCTCATTTGTCTTGCCAATGCTGACAATCGGATGGCTGTATTAGGCATTCACAAGTAATTTTAGTTCTAATATAGTAATTGAGACAACCCGTAAAACAAAATTGCATGTGTGGCTGGAATCATTATTGAGAGATCAACCCCTCTGGTGGTAACAAATGCTAGACATAAGCACAATGACATTATATGTGTGCAAAAAATGGTGTTTACCCAGCACATCTTTGGTCAGACAAGTAATGCTGCTCCGCACCCCCCCCCCTTTTGTTTTGTTTGTGGCTGGGTTTTCTTGGCTTTTTTTCCCCTTTAGCACAGAACTCTAAAAGCCTCTTAGTGATCCAGTCCTACCAACCACATTTTATAAAGTCTATCATAACCGTCTATGACAATAAAGAAAACACTAGTACAAATATGGTGTCCAATTTATAAAGCGATTCTTGTTTCCAGCTTTGGCAGCTGCCCCAAGCCTCTGCCAGGCCAGGGAGTGGAGTGGTGAGCTCAGGCCAGAGCCAAGGCCTGCCTGTGTGGCAGTGAGGACAGTTAGCCCTCAGACTGCTGGGCCAGTCTCAGTGGAGAGCCATCTGATTGTGAACTAAATATATATTCTGGGCTCTCGGAACTGTGACCCTGCCTTGATTTTTTTTTTACAAATCAATTTTATTTATACATATTAATAAAGCATAAATCCATCCAAAGTGTACAATCAATGGTATTTGGTATTAGAGCAATTTCATTATTTCAATAATAATAATAAAGAAAAAAAAACAGACACAAAGCGCTCATCACCTCTCAATCTCTCTATGCTTCCCCTGCCATATATAGCTGCTATTCTGTTTCTGTCTCTCTAATTTATTTGTATTTATATTTTGTAAAAACAGTCTTATATATGCAATATTACCCATATTCGTATTTCACATGAGATTTCACTGTTATACAGTCCCCATGTCGCATTTTTAAGCTTTCCTTCTAGTAATATATATGACCTTAGACTTTCCCTTTCAACCACTGTCATACCCATGTAATAGCTCTGTGAGTTACCAACACTATGATGTGCTCTCACCATTTCTATTCATTTCCAAAGATTTACAAACTTTTAACACAATTCTGCACAGATTAAACCTCAGCTTTCCATTCTCTACCCTCACTCTATTTTTTGATGTCCTATATTCTAATTATTAACTCCGTGAGTTTACATAATATATTTACTTTATAATAGTGCAGTCATACAGAATTTGTCCTTTTGTGTTGGCCTGCTTCACTCAACATAATGTCCTCCAGGTTCATCCACGGTGTCATATGCTTCACAACTTCATTTCTTCTTGCCGATGCATAATATTCCATCTTGTATGTGCACCACAATTTGTTTATCCATTCGTTGGTTGATGGACACAATTTGTTTATCCATTCATCAGTTGTTTCCATCTTTTGGCAATTGTGAATAATGCCACTGTGAACATTGGTGTGCAGATGTCTGTTCGTGTCACTGTTTTCAGCCCTTCTGGGTATATACCTAGTAGTGGTATTGCTGGGTAATGTGGCAAGTCTATATTCACCTTCCTTAGGAACTGCCAAACAGTCCTCCACAGATAGCACTTGATTTTAATAGGCTAGGCTGTTGATTCCATGTTGGATACCTGTTTGTGAAAAACTTCCTGATACTTATTTTCAAAGATATTTGAAAGAATACTTTGCAGGAGAGAGATCAATATACTTTACAGCACTCTCAATGGGATTATCTTTTGTATTCCCCATTAGCAAGAGGCTTGTTCTGGAACCTAACTGGACTGAAACCCATTGTGCTCCAAAGTGGGATGTTTAGCCTGTTCCAGATAATCCCCTGGGATGTGGGAAGGAAGCACTGGGATTTATATTTATTTTTAGCTTCAGCTTTTAAAAGCTTTTATATCTTTGTGACTACTTTGTAATGTACATAATACCTTTATATGAGAGTGTGTCTATTTAATATTTAAATAATTTCATATGCACGTTTTGGGAGTATTAAAATTTTTTTCTCTGATAGAACTGCATAATCGGAAATGTTTAGAAAGCATGGCATGAAGCTGTGAATATTTTGCTCATATTTGAATATATCAAGCCCAATTCAGTTTCAGGAATGAATAAATGAACAAATGAATGACTATTAACCTCTGTGAACTAATATTTTTAAGTGAAAAAGAGTACATCAAACAGCTCATTGAACCATTCAGAATGATACAAGCCTGGTTTTCATTTATCTGAGTCTTACCAATGTTACATGTTATAATTATGAACATTTTTAGCCTGAGGCAATATAGCCCAGTTTTTGTTAAAAGTTATCTTCAGACAAACTTCTCACTTTTTCCTCAGACCTCTTTGCCCCTCCATCACTATAGAAGCAGCCTTATAATGTGACCTAAGTCATGGATCTAGTTCTATAAATACAATTTTAGAAAACTCTCTAATTTTACTCCAGAATGTGTGAGGCTAATGAGGCTAATGCCTACCAGTAAGTTACCTTGTTGATATATTTTTGACTAACCATTTCTTGGGAGCCAGTGAGCTTCCAAAGACCCTCCGGGAAAATGGGGAGTAAGACCAGATAACTAGAATTACTGAACAATTAATTCTCACCTGGAATTATTTTTTCTCCTTGGGGGATCAGCACGTATTTGGGCTCGTCTTCTGCAGAATCCACACTGTAAACACACACTTTCCTCTGATATTAAGGAGTACCCAAAGCATTGCAATACTTGGATCCTCAATGAATTATTCACTTGTTTGGTATGTCTATGCTGAAGTTACAAAGAGACCCTTACATTTGTAAACTAAATAAGATAGTTTTTTTTTTCTCTCTCTCTGATGCCGTATCAAGAGGTGAGCAATCAAGGACTAATAGGGAGGCTATTCCATCCTCAACATAGACTTTCCATCTCTGTGGCCAAGTTGGCTGCTCCATTTGTTGTTATTTCCAGAAAAAAAAAAAAAAAAGAAGGCAGTACCTGGTAGTAGAGACACCATTCCCAGTGTGGCTGGAACTCACTCTTAAGACTGCATTTTGCTGGAAGGGAAGCTGGACGATGTTTGCCCACCAAAGCTTGAGAAGACAGGGGGTTGCTTGTAATAATAGGAAAAAAAAAAAAAAGACAATGGCTACTAGGGGACAATTAACAGTATTTGACACTCATATACCATATTTAGGCAGAAAAGTGGACTCATATACCCTAGGAGCAAGAGCTAATCTGGAGTGTTAAAGAAATATAAATCTCTGAAAAATGTTAATGGTCAAGATTTTATTTTGTAAAGGTTAAAGCACTTTAGGATTATTTAGATTGCAGGACAGAAACTTTAAACTAAATTTAATAGCATTTATCCTTTTGAGGATGTTTCAAAAGGTCTGTTTAGGTATATGCATCTGTAATTTTTGAATATACCTTCAGTCACCTGTACTGTTTTTTGCTAAGTTTTATGGTTTCAAGGACATTAATTTAAAATCAGAAAGCTAGTAAGTTTAAGTGGTTGGGTTTTCTATAAATATTAAGGTGATTTCTTGAAATTCCAATCTCACTTATTACGAGAGGCCTGTTCCCTTTTTGAAAAGTAAATAAGAAATCAATTAAAATCTGAGTATATCTTAACTGCTTATGAAATTGTAATTATTGGAGTTGCTATATAGCCATCATTTCTCATTTGTTTTTTAATGAAAATAAAACACCACATGACAACAAAAACAAGGGGAAAAAGTAATCCCCAGTCGTTGTCTCTTTGGATTTGTATATAAGAGCATGTGTCCCAAGATAGTTTTTTGTAAACCCACATGGAAACTTGGGTTTTGGGGGCACTGATGTTCCCAAATCAAGATGTTAGTCATGTAGTGGTTTTCCAATGGGATTTCATCTCTGTTTGCCGTAACAATTTTGGGAACTGCAGTTCAACCCCAATCATATTTAGCTTTTACAAAAGCTGTCTTTATGGGAAAGCTGAAGTAAGACCCACAGAGTTTTCCTACAAAGCCAAGACCACCTTACTGCTTTTTGCCCAACAATGGACTATTGGCTGTAAAGTGTCATGAGACACCCAGGGCAGAAGGTTTGCAAGAGAGCAATAACCAGTGTGTGATGCTGCCAGAGGTGGGCTTATCTTTGTGCTACAAGCACCCCAGCATAGAGTAAAAGATATTCTGGGCTGACACATTTAAAGAAACAGAGAACAGGAAGGACATCTCTGACAGAGGATCTTCTCATTGATTGGCTCAGATCTTGGGTTAAGATTCTAGAAGTGAATGAAACTGAGGCACCTTGATTGGAGAGCATGGTGGTAAGGGATGGATTGGATTGTTCCACCAGGAGTGGCTTATCCCAGGAGAGGTACAGTCTATGTAGCTGGAGAAAAAGATCTGTCCCAGAAGAGTGTTTCCCACACCTGCTTGATTTTAAGAATCACTTTGGGCCCTGGTTGGAAAAGAATGCTCCCAGATCTGCCACTGGAGATTCTGATTCTATAGTTCTTGGATGGACCCTGTGACTTAAGAAGTCCTCTCCTGTAAAAAGGACTATCTTTAAAGGAAGTCTTCAGGGTAGGTCTGGATATAGTGCTCAGGACCCAGGAGATGTTCTAAACATCCTAAGAAGGGGTGAGAGCCACCAGTGGCTCATTTGTGAAGTGACTGTGTGGAAGTAGGGTCAAGCAGGTGTGGTGCGGACAAGGTGGGCTTGGAAGCAGCAGAGAGAAATTTGCATCTGGGATGACCAGATAACAAATGTTCACTTGAACTTGTTGAGGTTCAGGTGTTGGGAGAGTTCTTTTCTCACTCAGCTTCCTTGTCTCAAGATTGCTCCCATAATCCTCATCTTTGCTCCTAGCGATGAGGATTAAGTAGTATTAGTAAAAAATAATAATCCTTGTAAATCTTAGGGCTCATATTTATCAAATTCAGTGAACTCAGCCTTCCTTTTCCTCTGTGACCATTCCTGCATCTCACCTGCTGTACCTTTTCCTGGTGAATGACAATAACATCATTGCCATTACCCCCAGCCAGAAGCCGGAGGACAGTTTATACACTGTTCACTGCAGGCCATCCTGTGAATTCTGCCTCCTTACAAAACCTTCAGACACTTTTCTGTCACTACTCTTGTCACTCGAATACATTTCTTGCAAAGGGCTACCCTGTCCATGGCCTCACACACTCTGTTCCATCCAAAATGCAAATCTGAACATGCCACCTGCTTTCCTGCTTAGACATCCTTCAGTGGATACCTGTGGTCGTTGGGATAAAGTCTGAGAGGCTTCACGTGTAGCCGCAGGTCCTCTGTGTTCTGGATGCTCTCACCTGACCCCTGCTTCTCCAGGTTCATAGCCCCCAACTCAAATGGTCCCGCCATAAAAAGTGCTTGACCTTCCCTAATCTGGCTGTGCCCTTTCACCTCTCTGCCTGTCTGCTCTGGGCATAACCTCAGTGACAGCAAAGGGGGTGCCTGCCCTGTAAACTTGACATTCTTAGCGCCTGGAGGATGCCTGGCCCCTGGCAGCCATCAATAAACTTTGTTAAATGGAGGCACAAATGAATCCTAGCCTTTGTGCATGGTCTTCTCTATGCCATTCCAGGCCCTTCTCTGTGTAGTCAGTTTCCTCACTGTCTTCCAAGATCCTGCCCAGGCATTACTTCCTGAGGAAGGCCAACCCTGATGCCTGCCTGCCCTCACCCTGGGGTAGGAGCCTCTCCCATGTACACCCCCGGGGGTCCTGCACTCACCTCTGTCGTCACACTGACCACACAGGCCTGGGGTGTGTCTGGCTAGTCAAAGACATCTTGTCCTTTCCAAGGCCAGTGTGATATTTGGTTTCTATCCCAGGAGGTTGGCACATAGTAGGTGCTCAGTGGAAGTTTAGAGAATAAGTTGACTGCATCAATGATATCTGCTTGCCCCTGTGCTTGGCATCACCATGTGGCTAGCTGTTTCATATCACCAAATGCTGGCCACCTTGGGAATGTCCGGAAAGATTCCTAATAAAGTGTCAGAAGTCACTCCCAAGTGGAGTTTTTCCTGCTTCTTTGAGAGGGGAGCTCCTTCCTTTCTGGGGTGTGGACAAGTTAGGGTCCTCGAGGCTGGGGGCGCCTGCCACTGGCCAGGGACTGTGCTTTGCAGCCCACTGCTGCCCTTCTGGCCTCATCTGCCTGCTGCAGCTTGCCTGGTACCTTTTGTCTCCTTGGGGTCTGATCATCAGCCAGCAGTCCTTCTGGGACAGTCTGTGGGAATAAGTCTCCTTCAGAGGAGACTATGCTTTATAAGCGTAGAAAACTCTGCGAACGTAAGGTGGCATTGTTATTTTTCAGGAGGCAGAATAAATCAGAGATAGGGTAAATAGCACGGTTAGTCCAAGTTGCCACACTGCAGTTATCCTGCCAAGCCCTGAGATGAAACTTTTTTAACGAGGACTGTGGTGTAAGACCTTTTAAAATCGGGCTCTTTATGAAGACTGATATTGCTGTCAGAAGACTACTTTGTGAAAACCCGAGGGGACCTTTAACTGGAGCAGAAGCTTCCTCATTTAAACTGTGAAGGTTAAACAATAAAAACTAATTTTCTACTCCCAGCATACCCATCCTAGTGCCAGGAAAAGTATCACTCTGCTTTATGAAAACAAGGGCATGCCATTGCTCAGCCCTCTAGTGGGTAGCGTACGTTATCTCTTTGTAAAGACTGGTCTTTTCCAGTCGGCTGACCTCTTTTGGAAGAACCCTGGTGGTCTTATTTGGAGGTGGGGAGGAGGCTGGGAGGCTGGTGGGCATCTTGGGAGAGTTCTTTGCGAAGAATTGTCACAGATGGTTGTGGGATGTTGGAGGCGATTCCTTTAGGAGGTGCAGAGATTCGGAGGTTGAGCATAGGTGATGCTGGGGGGAGGCTAGAATCCCTGTTGAGAAGGTTAGGCTTCGGGTGAATTTTGTAATCTGTAGTTTATATTAAAAAGTAAAGAATTTTAGGGCTCAAACTATAAGCTTACAAATTTAAGCCACAGATGTCTCTTCCCTTCAGGGTTACTGGGACCCGTGATCCATCTATCTTCTCCCCTCCTCTGCTACTTGCTGGGCCCCTGGACCTCTTGTCCACCTCCCCCCCCCCACTGGGATGGTGGGGAGCTGCCTCCTCCCTCCCCGGGACCCCCTACTTCACCTTTCGTCATGCGTTGCTCTAGGATCCTGGACTGAGCAGCATTTGTCATCATTGCTGATTCTTTAAAACATGTATTTAGGTGACAGACCAGTCAACGGATCCTGCTGTTAACATTCTTGACATGAGGAGGGTTCTGGACTGTCGCCTCTCGCTCCTATTAAGGAGCTGGGTCCAGGCGCATGTGAAGCGTCCACCTAGACGCCTGGGTTAGGAGATCAGTGCGAGCTTAGGGGAAGGAGGTCAGTTGAGACATCGTCCTCAATCTCACGTCAGGAGGTGCCGCCTGGCACCATGTAGCTGCTCCTTCTATGCTATGTCAACCAAGAACACCATGGAAACAAAGGCTTTGCCATTATAAATGAGCTGCTGATGAAGCGAGCGCTGAGGTGTGTCTGGCGAGGATGCTGCGTGAGCAGAAGGCTGTAGAATCAGAAGGCAGGGTCTTGTAGGGAGATCTAAGGACAAGCAGTTCCGTGTGCTGGGGACTTTGGGGTCTGCGGGCATCCTTAGTGGTGGTGGG
The DNA here is from genome assembly GCA_026826555.1 of Tolypeutes matacus. Lineage (NCBI taxonomy): Eukaryota > Metazoa > Chordata > Mammalia > Cingulata > Chlamyphoridae > Tolypeutes > Tolypeutes matacus. The sequence continues at coordinate 56,850,404 of JAKSZT010054334.1, forward strand.
ATTTGGGGGCGCAGGGGACCAACAACTGGAAGAGCCGGAAGCAGTAACCAAAGCCCAGCCAGGAAGGGCCTTTTACCCTGTGGCAAGGAACGTGCACTTGCTTCTGACATCTGTGGGCAGCCCTGGGGGGCTTTTTAAGAAGGTAGGGAACCCGATTCCATGTGTGATTTGGGACATGCCCTCTCTCAACATCGGAAAGGAAAGGGGAGACAAAAAAGAGCAGCTATTGATAAAGAGGTAGTGAAAGCTTGAAGGAAGGCAGTGCTGCAGGGGCTGGAGGGGAGGGGCTAGATTTCAGAGCTATTTACAGGGTGGACTCTCCACAGGAACAGGAAACTGGCTCTTCATTTTCAGAAACCACCCATGTGTGGCATTCCCGTGCGCACTCTGCTGATGAATAGGCTATTCTTGCAACTAGACGGGAGAAGAATTACATGAAGGGTATCATTAAGATGTTAAAATGAATGCATTACATATGTTAACAAGTGTGTGAACCCTGGATTATATCTGGCAAACGGGGTGTTAAATTCTTGTTCAACCAGCCAGATGTCCCTGCAGCTGCTGCTGGTTTTGCAGAGGGAGGCAGCCACCTGAGACCCCAGCTCCGAGAGGGTGCCAGTGGTTTCCGAAGCATCTGGCTGTACAAATTACTGTTTCTCTGCTCTGATTGACAGGCGCCCCCTGGATTGCATGACTCACATCCTAATGCACGTGGGGGATTTTCAGTCCGATAAGCCCAATTTCAGACTCCAGCACCTTGACCTTTTCAGGGAATCTTTGCAGCTGGGAATGCCCTCCATTGTTGCTTAAATCCATTTATATTATTTCAGAAGACTACACACACGGCAGGCAAACACGCTTTGTGAATTTAATCACATTCACTCCTGAATTGCAATGCTGTCAAAGTCATGTTTGGGGCAATCTTTTAGCTCAGTTTGCAAAGGCAGGCGTAGCGGTTGGTAAAAATGTTTAAGTCACCTGAGGCAGAGTTCCCATAAGGATTCAGAGGCATGGAAAGCACTCACAGGTATTTCTATTTCTTCTCACACAGTACAGCCTCTTCCAAGGGGCCCTGACTTACCAAGATTGAGCCAGCGCTGGGATAGCTCCCTCTTGCCTGTGTTTGGCAAAAGGTCCTGGAACATTTTAAAAGATTTTCAAGCATCTGAATGGAGCCTGGTCCCAAGCAACTGGATTTGCAGTCTGCCCTCTAAGTTTTTTAAGTTTTCCCTATCACACTCCTGGGAATTAGTCTTCTTGGATGTTGAGTTCAGAAGAAGTTGAAGAAGGGCAGTTCTGGAGACCACAGTTACACAATCACATTGATCTTTTGTGTACTTTGTTTCCTGGAGGAGAGATTGTGAAATCTCAACATTTTTCTATGAGTTAGATCAAAGTTCAGATAAAAAATCTTATCGGTTGTTTTCCTGTCTGTTTAAATGACAGCAGGTTTTCCAACATGAAAAGTTAATGCAGTCTAAACAGGAAAATACCACAACGAGAGGATTAATAAAATGTTGTGAAATTTCCTTCTCTCCCGTGTTTTTAGGGTTTAGGGTGAGGGTGGACTGCTGTTTAAAATCCGCGACGCCTGCCTGCAGCGTCCCTTGCTTTTAAATGTTAGCGAGCGTCCACAAGGTGGCAGCATGGCAGAGGGCTTCTTTATCTTTGAATTGGCAGCTGTTTCTTTGGCTGCCTACCATTAGTTCGATTTTCCTTCATCGCCCTGTTTTGAAGGGTTAAATGAAGCTATCATAATTTAGGCCCAAATTGTGCTTATCTGAAATGCATAAATCCGGTGAAAAGCCTTGCTGTTACAGTGTGCCCATAAATAAGTTCAGTCATTCATGTGAATTTTCTTAGTGAATTATTGTAAGTAATGATTTAGGTTGTCATGTGCAGTTTATAGAAACCAGCGGGCAATTCTTTACTTCCTTTGCATGCATGAAAGACGTGCTGCCTGTATTCATAGACGGCAGATAGTGAACTTCCTGGGGAACAGGACATTGGGATCTGTTTAGGATGGTTTGACGGTGGCTCTTGGCCAAGATGAGAGGATGGTAGGGAGGGCTGTTTGCCTGGCTGGAAACTGTATCTGGCTTCTACCTGAGGTTGTCTGCTGGGCGGGAGGTGTGTCAAAACTGTCTATGCTTCTTTATGCAAGTGTCTGGGCACATTCTGGTAGTGTAGGCAATGTATGATTGCATTGGATGCTTGTGCAAGAAGTTAACCAACTGGTTTTGGTTTTTTAAATAGAAATTTATTTATTTCTCTCCCCCCCTCCCCTTGTTGTTTTTGCGCTCACTGTCTGCTCCCTGTGTGTTCTTCTGTGTCTGTTTGTATTCTCTTTAGGTGGCACTGGGAACCGATCCTGGGACTTTCCAGAGTGGAGAGAGGCACTCAATCTCTTGCACCATCTCAGCTCCGTGGTCTGCTGCATTACTGTCTCTCCTCTGTGTCTCTTTTTGCTGTGTCATTTTGCTACGCCAGCTCTCCACATGGGCCAGCTCTCTGCTCGGGCCAGCTCGCCATGTGGGCCAGCTTGCTTTTCATCAGGAGGCCCCAGGAATCGAACCCTGGATCTCCCATATGGTAGAAGGGAGCCCAATCACTTGAGCCGCATCTGCTTCCCAACTAACTGGTTTTTGTGCATTTACAGCTGGGTTTAAAATAAGATAAAATACAAAAAACATTTTTTTAAAGATCTCTCTCCTTTGAATACTTTGTTTAGTGAGGAGGCGTTTGGAGGCACTTTGTAGTGTTTTACCAAAATCAGATTATCAGAACTGTCTGAATTCAAAGAAAGCAGAAACAAGGCCTGAATGATAAGATTTGGGAATAAAGAACTCTGCTGCAAATCTTAACACACTCTAATTAATCTGACAGAAGTAGAGGACGAATGTGGATGAAAATAAGTGGAAATGTAAAGCATAGAAAATAAATAAAATTGTCAGATAGGGTGAAATTTGGGCACTCCTTCAGAAGGGTCCCCTAGAGTCCTGAAAATGAAAAGCATTAGGAGGCATCCAAGTAAGATCTTGGGATTTATACAGCAAAGTATCTGATCTCTAAGGAAAATAAAACACACAAACGGCCTTTGTTCTGTGGGCTTGACAGGAACATGTTTGGAGCGGTGACGCCCCCTCATCCCAAAGGTTCTGTGGGGATTAGATTGGGGGTTCATCAGCCAAGCCCTGAACATGGTCTCTGAGCCAGTTATTTTCTGCAGCCCTTTTGGAATTGAGATTGAATTTCCCGGTGTCTAGGCCCCTTTTTGTCAACTCCCTTCCTCTGCCCATTCCATCAAGCAGCCAGATTCCCAGTCCAGTGGCCTCCTTTCCAGAAGGAAACCACCCGCCTCTAAGAATCATCAATACTCCTCCTCAGCTTTCACAAATGTATTGGATATCTGTGTCTTTACAAAGGGGTGTAGTTGTTTGAATTATGTACCCCAATTTAGATATATTCTTTTTTAAATATATTTTTTTATTTTTTCTGAAATGTACTTAGGTTACATAAAGTGTTACATAAAAAAACAAGGGATTTCCATATGCCCCACTCCCCACACCTCCCACTTTTTCCCACATTAACAACTTCCTTCATTAGTGTGGTACATTCGTTGCAATTGATGAACATGCTGGAGCACTGCCACTTAATCTGCGTTCCTGTGGGTGTGAACCCACTGTCAATAGGACCTTTTTAAGGTGTTATTGTTAGTTAAGGTGTCGCCCAGCAGAACGAGGGTGGGTTTTAATGAAGATTACTGGGGGCCTTATACAGAGAAGGAACCGGAAGCCAGAAACTGGAGAAGCCGGAAGTCAGTGGAAACTGGAAGAGCAGATACAAGTTCACATCCTTGCAATCATTACAGGTGGTACCAACTTGCAAAGGTTTGAGGTTTAGTTTAGTTTTGGGCTTTGTTTTTGTATAGGAGTCTAACTTTATTTATTTATTTATTTTGCCAAACAGATATTTATTTAATGAAAAGAAGAGATACATATATGTGCATACTATCCAGTTTTTAAAATTATTTTAATCCCAAACATCTTCCCTAAAATAACATTCCCTTAAACATGCTGTGGAATAAAATCAATTGTGATTAGAAAAAAAAAAAAGCAAGGAGAGACATCACCATGTGACGAGGCAGAGATGCAGGTAAAGAAATCCCAAGGGTCACTGGCAGCTGGACCAGGAGGCTGCAGACTCCGGCGGGAGACTGCAAACCTTGCCGATATCTTGCTTTTCGACTTCTTCTAGCCTCCAAACCATGAGCCAGTAAATTCCTGATATTAAGCCAAAACCAATTTGTGGCATTTATGGTAGCAGCTCTGGCAAACTCAGACGAGGGGTATGGAATAGAGCTCGGGAAGAGGAGTCTGCAGACTTAAGTTCAAGTCCCAGCTTTGTTTGGGGAGCCCTTACCCTACCCCTGCCTCCATTTCCCAGTTGGAAAAATGAGGCTAATAATAGTTACCCTGGCTTCCGATTCTATTAAGAATTAAATACAGTAGCATAGGGGAAAACATTTTGGCAGCTGCAAATACACAAGATAGTTTTTTAACTTCCAACATGTGGAAAATATATGTGTGAGGTGTGAGGGTAGAATAAATCTGTGCCTCAAGAGGGGTGTCACCAAAGAACTCTGCATGGGGACAAGCAGTTAGTAATCATGGTTCTCAACTCTTGCCAGGTAGTAGAATCACCTGGGGAGACTCTTTAAAAAATGTTAAGTCATTGTCAGAGCAGTTGAGTTAGAGCCCCTGAGTGGAGCCAGAGCCTAGGTTTCTTTTAAATTTAAAAGCTTCCCAGGTGGCTTGAAAGTGCAGCCAAGTTCCCCTCGGGGCTGCTTGAGACCCTGCCCACAAAAGCTGAGTTACAGTCTCAAAGTGAAAAGGGTAGTCTTAGAAGCATGGTTGTGTTTTAATTGATATCTACACAAATAAATAGCAATGATCTTAGAGGTCAGAGAGTTGGGAGGTGGAGAGATACAAGAAAAATGTTGAGAATACATTTTTTTTTGTAGCCTGAGGGTGTAGACACACCATGTGCTCCCCTTTTCACATTGAAATGTCCCTGTAGGATTTCTGAGAGGAATCATTATACTTGGATACCCCAAAATAGATGTAACATGCAAGCACAATTACCTCATGGGTCTCAACTAGAGGTTTAATTTGTCCTGGATCCTAATATTGTTGTTGTTGTTTTTTGAGCAGTGCCTTTGATAGGTGCTGGTTATTGAATTTTGCTGTCCCCAAATAAGTCTGGGGCAGTTCTGACTTAGAAGCCAATTTTTAAACCATTCATTCCCAGGAGAGAGAGGTCAGACTTACCCTGCCTATTTAATGAGTGGCTCCAGTCTGCTGCCCTTTGACACCTTTGCCCATCCATGCATCTTTTGACATTAGAATAGAATTGCCTTCTCAAATTGGCCAATAGCACCAGACCACCTTTTAGAAATGCAAATTCTCTATCCCCACCCCAGACTTTCTGTATCAGAAACTCTAAAGGGAGATGGCCTGTAGGTGCCCCCCAGGCAATGGGTGATGCACTCACTGAATTAGCACAAAGTCTTTTTTTTCCCCCTTTCTTTCTTTAAATCATAAGTATGTTTGTTTAGAAAAGCAGGAAACAGTATATTATAGGTAGATACCTTACTTTGCTTTCTTTCCTCTCCCATGGTGAGATCAGGACCAGCGAGAAAATGAGGGATAGCTTTAAATCTCTGATTTACTGTCACACAGAGTTTTGTTTTATTTTTGTTTTTCTTTTTTTGAGGTGCCAGGGCTAGGGATTGAAACTGTGACCTCGTATATGGGAAGCCGTTGCTCAACCACTGAACCACATTGGCTTTCCTGAGTTGGTTTTTTTATCGTTTGTTTTGCTGTTGTTTGCTTTAATTTTTTCAGGAGGCACCGGGAACCAAACCCGGGACCTCCCATGTGGGAGGCAGGTGCTCAACTGCTTGAGCCACATCTGCTCCCCACACAGGTTCTTATTCCAGTCTTTAAGAGACCGTAATCAGGTAAAGAAATATTGCATTCCTATAGATGGCTAAAGATAGACTCACTGTATAAAGATATATGGTGTGCATAGAATACTCTGTTGTGGATGCAGGGGAGGCAAAACCAGGAAATTGCAGAAGTCAGGCACCATTGGGAATCCAAAGATAGTGAGTAAGAGAGTCGGGAGTTTTGAGGTTAGGAGTACGGAGAAGGAAATCTTGGATGGAGTGGGGAGGAGAATGGGGTTCAGAAAGGGCCACTGCATTGCACAACTTACGACGGGCCACCCCGAGCCCAGAACACGCTGCTGCTGGTGCCTCTAGGTCCAACCAAGTGCAGAAAGCAGCCTTTCTTTCTGAAGGTCAACCACACCGTGACTTCTTCACAACTTTAGAGGAGGTAACTGAAGAGAACCTCTACTGTCTCTTTCAAGGATCTTAATAATAGAATATTCTCATCTCTCTGGGAGGTATCCTGAAGGAGGAGGAAGAAAAAATGTTACCTTATCTCCAGAACCCTTTCAGCCTGACAAAAGTCCATATTGTGGTCCTGTTTGTATTTGATTAATTAATTAGCTAATTAATTAATTTCAAAGCCCTCCTCTTCAGACACGCTGAGAATTTGAGCTCTATGGCTTGCCAAGGGCCTGGGGAAGGGTTGGCATGAAAGTCCCAATTGCTCTGTCCCAATCACAGAGCAATTGGGACTCTCTCTCGAGTGTTTCCAGTAAATAGATATCTGGTGCCTTCAGGCCTTATCTCATTCAGTCGTCTCCACCGCAGTTAGTATCTGCAGTATGTGAAGAAGGAAACTCAGGGGTGAAGAGGCAGGTGCCTGGGCAGGGATTTGAACTGAGGTTTAAGCTCCACCTTACTGGGTTGCCAGATGTGACATTTATCCTTAGCTAAGCTCTTGAGTCAGGTGGGCATGAGGTTTCGCATGGGATCTTTTATCCTTTGGGCAGAAATTGAGATGCACAATGACCTCCACTCTTTAGGTATTGTGTTCTTTCTTTTCCCGGCTAATGTGCTAAACCTCTATTGGTGGCAATAATTTAAGTTAATTATTGGTACTTTAAAAACTCTTAGATATCTGTATAGTACTTTAAATACCGTGTAATGTTTTTTAAAATAAAAAAAAAATTGACCACTGGGAGCTGAGGGTCATTTTCTTTCCTGTGGGCTGAGCTTCAGTATTACAATGGGACTCCACTAATGAAATTGATGTAAATAGAGCCTCCCTGAAGATTTAAGAGGGTCATGTATTCTGGGTAATTGTTATTTTCCTAGTTAACTTCATCTCCATTTATGTACCTGCTACATATTTTTAATTATGTTCAATTATTCCAGGTTTTACAAATTACATTAAGTCTTTTATTTTCTCTTATTGTCCAGAGTATTTTGTTAGTGTGGGCTCTAGTTTTCAAGCAAATCAACATAATTATTTGGGATGAACTTCTCTTGACAGCTGTTTGGAACATCAGTGAATTTCACTGCCTTACCCACTTCTGGCATCTTTGGAAGGAAAAGGAGGTCCTTAAAAAATAAAATAAAATAAATAGAATTTATTTTATGTCTAATGGTCCTGAATTCTTATTGCTTTATAGAAAGAGTGAGTGTATAAACAAGATGTTTTTCCTTTCCATTTCAGGAATTGCAACATATTGTTGGATCCCGACACCTCAAAGCAGAGAAAGGTAAGCACAGATCTGTGTGAATGTTTGAAATCCCACAGGGTCACTACTCTCTGGGCTAACCTCGTCTCTCTGGGCTAACCTCGTTTCTCTCCTCTCCAGCTATGGTGGAAGGTTCATGGTTAGATCTGGCCAGAAGGAGCAAGCCTGAAACTCAGCCCTTTGCTCATCTCACTATCAATGCCACCAACATCCCATCAGGTAAGTTTCATTTGCTCCCAGCCTGAAAAATATTTCAAGTGTCATCTGTCGGCCCATTTGTATACTCAACCCTCTTAGCCTTTACTTAGTATTGGAGAGCCCTGAACTTCTAGATGTAACAAAGGATTGTTTAATCTTCGGTGGATGATCAATATTCAAGTGGACATCCTGGAATCAGTGATTCTCAATGGTGCCAGAATGGACACCATTACTATTTTCATTCTCAGATGATCAGCGTGAGTGTTGATTTTAAATGGCTGCTGGTTGAGGGTGCCTGGTAGGAAGTAGAGTTCCTTGTTATGCTTATCTGGATTTGTCCAAGCTGAAGTTGACACATCCCCATTGCTGACCTCTGAGGTGAATGAATTCATCCCGGTGGTTGTGTACTCAAATGTCCTGCCAAGTTCTAGGTAAGGGCTCCACGGCATGATCTGTCAGAGGCAGCAGAAAATGAGATATTCTGCTCCTTCTCCAGGGCTCATCATTGTCTCTGGGTAAGAATTTAACTCAGTGGTCTGGAGTTCTGATGAGCTTTTGCAAATTAGGAAACCCAGAGCTCTGTGCCTACATCTCTTTCCTTACTGCACCAGCTATTTCATCATATACTCCCCCATGGTTACTTCACCTTGGGATAAAGAAGCATCAAAAAGATTACAAAAGGACATTATGATAGAATAGTAATTGCATATGATTGTTATTTTGCAATTTATTAAACATCTATTGTGTATCAGGCATTTTGCTCTGTGTTCATTATCTCTAGTCTTTACTCCAACCCTGCAAGTTAGTGATTGCCGTGAGATTTTGCAGAAAGGAAAATGAGGTTCACACAGGTTAAGTCCTTGGCCTCAGGGTCTCAGGGATGGCAGGATTAGAAGCTGATGTCCACTCCAGTTAATTCCAGAGCCTATGCTTTTGAAACTACACCTTAAAATATAAGAAAACCATGACGTACATTGTGATCAGTTGATTTCAACAGGAAATCAATTCAAAGCACTATGTGCCTCTTTTCCTCTAAGAAGTAGACTCGGCTAGTATTTAATTGCAGGGGCTCCAAAATCCGAGTGCTTGGGTTTGAGGCCCCACTGTACTACATACCTGCTCTGTGGTCTTGTGTACATTATTACAATCCTTTGTGCCTCAGCTTCATCATGTGCAAAATGGGAATTATGATGGTAACGATGAAGATTGAGGCGATGCGATCGACTGCGCATATGAAAGTGGGCCTAGAATAAGCACCCAGTGAACGTGAATTGTTATTACCTTTTGAGTTTAATTAAATAAGTAATTTATGCATAATCCATTTTGTCCAAAAAGGATTTAAGGCAAGTTTTTCACGGAGTTTTAAACATATCCAAATTTTAATAAATGACTTTGAAGCCAGATGCTCGCAGGGGCCACAGAGGGGTTTTTCTTGACTGTGGACATAAAACATGAGAAACCAACTCTTTGGCTTTTAGATAATTTTCCTAAACTACCATCCTGTACCAGATACTTATTTCATAAACAGATTTTTTTGTGTGTGCTATGTATATATGCCTTATGGTGAAACTATGTAATTTTCTGAGTGGAAAACTATTTTGCATGTTAGCAAAGGCAATTAAATTAATACTGATGCATCAGCTGTGTGTGCTGTGAAAGCACTCGACATTTATCTTTTCAGTTCATTTTAAACAGCATATGACAAATATTGCATTAATCTGTGTGCCAAAGTCTGTTTGGCAACAGCAAGCATGTTTTAGCTATAAATCTTTCTCTGTAGGCACCTAGCATCAAATCATTGCCAAAAAAAAAAAAAAAAAAAAACCAGACAAGACAAAACTCCTGGTTATTTTCTGAGGGCTATAGAGTGAAATGAGTTTGTGTGTGCTTTTGTTTAAGGAAATAGAAATTTGCTGCTTTGGGCTGGGCCAACAATCCCTTGATTCCATGTATCTCCCAGTTTGGCCAGTCCTGGAAACTTCAGAGGATGATGGCTTGAATTTGCATGCTCATTTTGGGGCTTTGTTTACACTTATTTGCACATAAGAAATAAGAACCTGCCTCATGTTGACTGTTAGTCTGTGCATTTCCAAAGCTTCTTGAGTAAAATGCACAGGGAAGTATTTTGTGAGATCAGAATACATGGGTTCCTTTAGAGGGTGCTCAGGCTAAGAGTTTGCTGAGGCCTCTTCTCCAAAATCTAACAGCAGTGAGCGTGGAAGCTGAGGGGTGTGTGCGAGAGGTGGGACAGCTCACTGAGTGCCTCCTCAGTGACGGAGCCCTAGGCTGCCCACCCGAGGCCCTTCCACCTGCTCCCAGAATACTTCTCTCATCATTCTTCCCACTCTTCCTATTCATGAGTCCACTGTTTCATAATGATAGCGTCCCTTTCTTTCTCCTGAGCATGCCATGCCCATTCTATCCACTCCTCAAATAGCTTTCCTCACTGCCCTCCCTTTCCTCAGGCCATCCAATTTTTTTTTTTTTTTTTTAGTTAATTTTTTTATTTTTAAAGAAACTTTAGATTACATAAATATTACATCAAAAATATAGGGAAGGCTATCCAAATTTGATCCCAGTTCTCCTGTTCTCTGGGTCCTGTGGCCCCTCACTGAGCTGAGCTCTCTTCACGGCCATGAATGTCTGCACTTTTCACTTGGCAATTGCTCGTAATGGAATATCTACCATGTGCTATGGGATATGCAGAAATCAAAATGTCATTTTATGTGCCCATTACTAATTTTCTCCACTATCAGTGGTGGGTTCTTTGAGAGTAGACTGTTTCATATCATTCTTAATTATGGGCAGACTTAATGTGCATGGAAAACACCACACAGATATTTATTACATGACAGATCAGGGAAGTGGATGTGGCTCAAGCAATTGGGTGTCCGTCTACCACATAGGAGGTCCAGGGTTCGATTCCTGTGGCCTCCTGGTGAAGGCAAGCTGGCCCGCGCAGTGAGCTGGCCTAAGCGGAGAGCTGGTCTGTGCAGGAGTGCTGGCCCGAGCAGAGAGCTGGCGCAGCAAGATGACGCAACAAAGAGACACACAGAGGAGAAACAATAAGAGATGCAGCAGACCAGGGAGCCGAGGTGGCACAAGAGATTGAGCACCTCTCTCCCACTTGTGAAGGTCCCAGAATCAGTTTCCAGTGCTGCCAAAAGAGAAGACAAGCAGACACAGAAGAACACACAGCAAAATGGACACAGAGAGCAGACAGCGAGTGTAAAAAAAAGGGGGGGGGGTAATACATAAATAAATAAATCTTTTTAAAAAAGAAAAAAATGACAGATCAACTCAGTGAATTGGTGAGTGGGTGGATAAATGAATGAATAAAAATAGAGATATCTTTGGTGGGAATAAAGATACTCTTTCCGTTTGACTTTAGCAACGTTATGCACTCTGGGGTCCTGCCTTCTCTCCTCTCTATTCTGTGTTCCTCCCTTGCCAGCCCAGGCCATATCTCTGAGCCCTTGGTCTAATGCCAGCTGGTCCATCCTATTGAGGGACTAAACTTGAGCTTAGTCATTCTGCTCCTCTCTGTTAAAAGAGTCATCATAGGGATAAATAAGATCAGTAATAGGATGAATGGGGTAAGGAGGAGGGTAACATGGGAAAACTGGAGATGGGAGACATCTTGAATTTTGTTAGCTTTTTCAGTGGATTAGGTGGCTGTTTCCCAGCACAGAGGAATCACTCTACTGGTGTTCAAGAGGAGCTTGTAGGCTCATCTTGACTCACTTGGGGGTGTGGGATGATAATTTACATTTGGGATGCTTTCATCTGGGATGACCTCAAGTAGGACCTCTAATGAAAAAGAAGAAAGTGTGCTGTGATTGGGCCATAGGGGTGGCAGTGTCTATGAAGGCTTCTCAGCCTCACTCTAGCGCCCTCCTGGGGTTAGGCTGTGGAGTTCAGGAAGTACCCTGTCCCTGGACAGAGGGGTTGGGACAGTTGGATTCTTGACCTTCACATGCTTGATTAGAAGTGGGTCATCCTGCATGTTAGGTTAGCTCCACCCCTGATGCCTTTTTTCTTCCGCTTGCCCCACTCCCTGGGTGATTCTTGGATCAGCCTGGGATTAGGATCCCCACACTATCCCCCTGGCTGCTTTGTGCCCACTCCAGAGACAGTAGAGCAGCCTCCGTCTTGGGGTCTCTAGAGAAAGATGCAGGTGTTCAACGTTACCCAGGACCCAAGCCAGTCTGGCAAGGAGCCAGTGTGTATTTCCTCCTCTATAAGGATCTCACAAGGACCCATGCTAACCAGAGGGTGTCAGCTTGGATGGATCTGTGGACTACAGCTCAAATCTAACTCGAGTCCTGCAGGCGAATTTCTCTATCCCAACATCTCAGGACCTGACTTAAATTGTGACCAGATAAACGAATCCCAAGCCCACACTGAGACTCCTCAGTCCTGTTGGCCTTGTTGAAATCCTAACAGATGACGACCTTAATTTACTAAGTATTTACAAAATCCTCTGAAGGAAAAAGGTGTTTGTGGACTTCCACAGTGTAAGAACATCCCCCCATTAGTTAATAGCTTTTCCTGCTGGATTCAAATTTGGATTAATTGGATTTATCATAGGGGTATTGCCGATTTTTAAAGACCTGCTAAATATTAAAAACATTTAGAACATTTAGAAAATTCTTTAGTAACCTTCCCTCCTCCGGAAACAGTAGCACGAGGACCAGATGTCAGCACATTTCTGGTGGGAGAAGGGGCTAAAGGAGAATTCTGGTCATTCAGAAAACATTTTACTATACTTTGGTCACAAAGGATTTACCGGAGATAGATAACTTTTCAGCTGTGTGAGTCTGAGAGGCATTTGGGCTATTGGCAGGCAGGAGAAATAGATAGTGGTGAGAGTTTAGGAGTTTAACCGTTTGGTCAAAGTTTCTGTGATCCAGATTTTCATCTCCTTCTATCTACTCCTTCCCATGAATTAAAAGTGAAGACTGGGATGCATGAAGGGTTGAAATTCTTCCTATACTCGTGTCTTGTATTCCTGTCTCAAGTGCTTTCAGCCCCTTCCCCCTGGAGTGACTTTTTTGTTCCGGTGTGGCTAAATCCTATTCATCCTTTAAATTCTCAGACCCAGGGCAACTCCATAAATCCATTCTTGATGCCTCTTGCTGGAGATCCCCTCCTTTCTTTGAATCCCCATAGCAGTTATCTGTACTTTCCCTATCAGTACATATGCCTTGCTTCTTAACTGTTTACATACCGTACTTTTTCCTGGTACATTGTGGCTCCTTGGGGGCAGGAAAATGAGTTGTTTTTTTTAAAATCTACTTTACCCCCAAAAGTACCTGGCAGAGAGCACTAGGTATATTTGAATGCATTTTTCCCCTTTTAGAAAATAAATTCCAAGAAGTTTTCTTCCCATTGGAATCATGACTTATTCTGGGTATTCTCCAACCACATAGAGTTGTGAGGACATCCTTCTCCTCCAAGGTGCTGAGTTTAAACCATGTGACTCTCCTCTCCTCAGGTTCCCACAAAGTGAGTCTTTCCTCCTGGTACCATGACCGAGGTTGGGCAAAGATCTCCAACATGACCTTCATCAACGGAAAACTCGTGGTTAACCAAGACGGCTTTTATTACCTGTATGCCAACATTTGCTTTCGACACCACGAAACTTCAGGAGACCTGGCAACAGAGTATCTTCAGCTGATGGTGTACGTCACCAAGACTAGCGTCAAAATCCCGAGCTCTCATACCCTGATGAAAGGGGGAAGCACCAAATACTGGTCAGGAAATTCCGAATTCCATTTTTATTCCATAAATGTTGGAGGGTTTTTCAAGCTACGATCCGGAGAAGAAATAAGCATCGAGGTATCCAACCCTTCCCTGTTGGATCCAGATCAAGATGCAACTTACTTTGGGGCTTTTAAAGTTCGAGATATAGACTGAGCCCCATGGTGTGAAGCACACGCATGTGTTTCCTAGAATGTAAGTAGACTTTTTAAAATACACGCCAAGGAAGATAGCGATAGGTGGGTGAGGCACAGCCTTCAAGGGCACCTGAAGACTCTCTGCCCATGCTCTTGACTCTGTAGAGAACACCTGTATGTAAGGCCGGTGGGGGATGATGGACTCAAGGTGTGGTACAACCTAAAGGCTTTCTTACACAGTGGTTTTAAAATTTTGTAATGAATTCCCAGACTTAAACCAGATTGGAGCAATTATGGTTACTGTTTTGTAAATTTGCATTTGGGCTATCGGAGGCATTCGTTCTCCAGCTCCAGCCCGTGGTTATGGGTGCTGTGCAGCTGAAGTTGAGAGGGCGGCATCTAATTACAAACGGATGATCATCTGAAGAGTTAAGTTCTTGTGAATTGTTACATCATGCTGGAACCTGCCAATACCTTTTCTAATGGGGAGAGAAAATATATGTATTTTTATATAATATCTAAAGTTATATTTCAGATGTAATGTTTTCTGTGCAAAGTATTTTGTAAATTATATTTGTGCTATAGTATTTGAGTCAAAATATTTAAAACGCCTCACTGTTGACATATTTAAGGTTTTAAATGTACAGACATATTTAACTGGTGCACTTTGTAAATCCCCTGGTGAAAACTTGCAGCTAAGGGAAGAAATGTTTGCTGATATCAAATGTATTATATTTCTTCACTCTTTTTTTTTTTAACTTAATAGATTTTTTCAGACTTGTTCAGTCTGTGCAAAAAAATTAAAAAGGAGGCCTTAAATAATAAAAGCAGGATGTTGGCCACCAGGTGCCTTTTAAATTTAGAAGATAATTGACTTTAGAAAGCTGACATTGTCAAAAAGGATACATAATGGGCTACTGAAATCTGTCAAGAGTATTTATGTAATTATTGAACAGGTGTATTTTTTTCTACACATGCTGCAAATTGTAAATTTTTTTAAATGTAAAAGTTATCAGTGACTTTTCAGTTTTAAAAATCCCATTTTCAATTTAGTGGAAATTATTTTATACTGTACAATAAAAACATTGCCTTTGAATGTTAATTTTTGTTACAAAAATAAATTTCTAAGAAAACCTGCCATGTGGTTTTGTGCTTCTCTTTTTTTGTCTTGCTCTGTGATTAGGTTCTCTCCAATATGATAATATGGCTTACATGGCTTCCCAAGGGTTACTGGGAGAAATGCATATTTAATTAAAAATTAGGGACTGATTCAATTAAATTAATGAACTGTGAACCTGTTGTATGAATGCAGCCATATAGGAAATAGAGGATTTTACACTCAGAAAAAGAAAGTAGATGTTATAGCATGGGAAAAATATAATACTCTGCATGCATTCATTATGTCTGAGAGAATAGTAGTTTGTGCCTAATGGACCTAGAGGATCACCCGACATTCTTGCACCTCACCATGGTGAAAGAGGATTAACAATGGGCTGGATGCTTGTCTTCATGAAACTATATGTCGGAGAAGCTCTCTAAGCCAGGTTGGCTACTCACATAAGGGAAACACAAGAATACAGGTAGCTTGGGAAAGGGCAATAAGCCATAATTTAAGATACTTGCCATTTTTGGATAATTGTTCCTTGATGGTAGTGAAAGGAAAGGAGGGGAAAAAATTAAATGTTACAAAGAGGAAACTGTACCTTTTAAAGAGCAGAGCTGTGATGGTAGGACTCAATCGTTGACCAAAAAATACCTATTGTTTTAAAGTTATCCATAAGTCTGCGGTAGATTTGGTATAAAATATGATTTAAGGGTTTCCCATCCCAATGGCTGAGCCTCGGTTTAAGGAAAAAATTAATTTTGATAAACAATTGGAGAGTTTCTCCATTCTCCACTGACAAAAAAGTTTGTGACATGGAGAGTCTCCTTAGCTACTCCGTGCTTAGAATAGGATTCTGTCGTTTCTGAAGGTGAATGGCATGCAATCATTTGTTTGTCCCACATTATTGAGCACGCCCTCGAGGAGGTTTCATTCCAGTGGGGGGAGTCAGCCTAGGGAAAGCATGGTAGGTTCCAGGGTATGGGTATGTACAGCATGCCGTGGGAGCAGAGCGGAGGCTGTCTAATCCTATTACTGAAGTTCTGAAAATTATCCGAGACTGGAGAGGAGGGGAAAGTGGGGAGAAGGGTGCCAAAGGTGGATATAGAATGTCCATTACCATTTTTTTAAGGGAAGATACCAGGAATTGAACCCAGGACCTTGTGCATGGGAAGCAGGTGCTCAACCACTGAGCTACACCTGCTCCCCATTACCATTTTTTACTAAGAGGCAACTAACTTGCCGTCTCTCAAAGATGAGCTAAGACCCAAGGCCTAGGAATGGAAAGAACCCAGGAACAAGTGAGATAAATGGCTGCCCCAGCCAGACCGGTGAACTAGACAGCGAGAACCAGCATTCGCGATGCCAAGGAAGAGCCTCTTTTAAAGACCTGGATGATTCAGCCTGACTGTAATGTGAATTTTATGTGCGTTAACACCCTGATCTATCAGTGCTTTTCAGAGCTTTGCTGGAAAGAACCAATGACAATGAGATTTTTGTGTGAACTTGAAGAATGCAATCTGAAGTGGAGGGTGCCGGAAAGAACTTGACGCTCAATTCAGGATGCAACTCCGTACCCGCTCACTCCCATGCTACCTTTTTACTCCTGCTTTTTCCTTCAACGTATCCCTTTGTCCACTTTTCTATTCTTCTGTATATTTTAATCCTTCCCTCTTTTCTTTTCCTCTTTTCTCCTACTCCCTGGCTCATGTCTCAAAGGGCCATTTAGTCCCTCTTGTGGTCCTTGGGGAGTAAGGCTGCTGCTGCATGAGATTGAAAGGGAACCAGGTCATGCCAACACTCAGCCACAGCTAACTAAATGTATTTAGGTGTGACAAGATCATGTTAGGAGGCCACACAAGCTGGATGCTATATCAAATCAAAGTGTTTGCTCATTTTAACTACTCTATTTCAGTCTTCTTCCTAAGGCATACCGAATCTGGAAGAGGGAAAGCACCCCGAATTTGAAGTCACCTGTCTCCCTTGAATCAGTGTTTACAATTCCACCCAACTTGGGCACCTTTTCATCTTTCCAAAACACTACGTGTGCAACAATTCTTATATAATGAGGTTGTTTTTGCCATTTTTCCATTCTCTCCTGTTTCCTTTTGTCTCAATCTTCTCCATTATGCCATCTTAGAAAACTTATGGAGAAGGTGACCCTACTTCCCTAGGGACTTTGATGAACCCCAGTGCCTTGAGCTGCAACATTTCTCCCTGTGTCTAATTGTGTTGTTTTTTTAGGGTGGGGTGGGGGGTGGGAAGTGCACATCCTTGACCCAACTTGCAGTTCCCCAGTTAGCCTGTGGAGTCATGCAAGGCACATCAAGCATGTCCTTGCTCCACTCCTGGCTTTGTTAATCGATTCTTTGCCATGAAATTGAAATATGTTTCCCAGTAGCTGCTTTTATAAAAGCTAATTAATTATTGATTCACATTATTATGATTTAGTTTGGTATCACTTTTTACAATCAAAAATGTGTACACAGTGAGTGTTAGATTTTAGCTATAAAACAGAAATCCATTCTGCAGATTAATAGGACTTTTATGATACTTCTACTCTCCTATTCTTGTCATTTAAAAATTCTATTTCCTAATCATCTACTACCCACTTTCCCTCTCCTTTGTTGACTGATTTTTCTTGACCAGGGGCATGGCATTATTCCATCTTGATCAGTACAAGATGTAGTGACAATCTCTGATTTATGAAATGTAGTCTTGTTATAGCATTATTCATATCCCCATTGACTCTAAATGTCGTAGAAAAAGTTTGCAGAGTTTTCTGCTTTGAAAATGCTTGAAGAATTGTCCATTTTTGTTAACCATGAGATGAGCTAGAATTACTGACTCCATTAGTACCACCCAAGGCTAAGGACCTGGGAATCAGGGCTTGGTTTCTGAGATAGCTTCTCCTGGAAGAGTTCATTGATCTTTCAATCTTCCTTATGAGGGTCCTAGAATCACTGGGGGAAAAAAAACATTTTCTCTTTTTTCCTATGGATTCTGCAGAAGCTTTGTTTCCTCAAAAGTGTGATCTCAACAATCTCAAGTTGATGAAACTAAAGCTCCTTCTAAGATGTGAACATCCATTGAAAGAAAGAGCTTGCGTTTGGCTGTCAGCCAGTCCTGTTACTAGAATTCCACCTCTGCTGCTTGGCATCCTATAACCTTGGACAGGTGATCACCATTTCAATTTCAGAGCAGTGAGGTGTGTCTGACCCATGGGGATGAGAAACTCAGGAAGTGGCCATGCAGTATTGTCCCTGCAACTAGGAAAACCTGTTACTCTCCAAAGAGCCTATTCAAAATCTCAACAGCTAATGGGGCCTGTCACCCAGACACCCTTCCTTCTGAGCGGTGACTTCCAGGGAGGAGCTGAGATTGGGAAAACCATTACTAAGTAAAATGCAGAATGGTACAAATCCCTAGATCTGTGACTTTCTACAAGTGTGATTGCATGTAGCAAATTCCAGAGGGGAGCAGACAAAATGAGAATGTTGTGGTGTTAGGGAAGTGGAATTACGGATGTTTTCTTCACTGCCATTGAAATCCATAATAAAGAGCATTAAAACTGATCTTTTCAATAGAGAAGTAAAATTGCAGCTTTTGGCACTAAATAATCTAAGGCCCCGTGATGTGGGCCTGTGTGATTTTGAAATAGAATACCCTAGAGGCTGGGAATTGAACATCAGCAGGAGGAGGGGCAGCAGTTTTCTAGAATGTGAAGAAGTGACTCCTTCCCAGCATGCTGTTTTTACTGTTTCTAGCCTTTGACTTGGATTGTGTTTGGAATTTGGGGCTAAAAAGGACTTCATGAACCAAGGTTCACATCAACATGCCATCCTAACACTTGCCTTTTCCCACCCATTCCTCCTGATTCTAGAAGGCAAGAAGAGGCAGCAGGACAGTTTGAAGGACGGGTCGTGTTTTCCTAAACATTGGAAACAAACCCAAGAGGCTCAGAGTTCATTTTTTAAAATGACTTGACAACTTCTTCACCTTGTTTTCTGCCATCAAGAAGAAAGTATGCAGGACAGACAGACAGATTCATTGAAACCTCCTCTTTCTGTGCAAACTCCCTGGGTAAAGACAGTGACCCTCTAGTGCAGGTGTTTCATAAAGCCTGGGATTAAAAAAAGTGAATTGTTGAAAGTAACTCATAAACGCTACTGTACATTTTTGTTTGCGATATAGTAAGAGCTGGTGAGACTTACTTTTAAAATGGAATCTTTGATGTTTTAAAACCTAGGAATTCATATTTAAGCCAGAGATATTGACCTGTAGATCCAACCCTGTAAGCTACAGTGTCTGCAGAGCTCTGAAAAGAGGCCTGAAAAGACGGTTAAGTTTCTGGCTCAACCCAATTGTAAGATTCTGATTTTCTATCAGTAAAAGACGCTAAAGCAAGGGAACAGTGCAAACATGATGTTCTAATCTGCTAGGCTGCTGAAATGCAGAGACCGTGAAATGGGTTGGCTTTAACAATGGGAATTTATTAACTTACAAACTTACAGCTTTGAGGCTGAGAAAAATGTCCAAATCAAGGCATCATCAAGGCAGTGCTTTCTTCACAAAGACCGGATGCTAGCGATCCTGGACTCTTAATCACATGGCAAGGCACACGGTGGCCTGCTGGTCTCTGTCTTATCTTTTGGGTTTCATTGTTTTTAGCTTCTTGTTTCTGTGTCTTTTTCTCCTTGTCTGAATTTCATTCTCTTATCAAGGACTCGGGTAAGAGGATTAAGACCCACCCTGGTCCTCACCTTAACTGAAGTAACCTAATCAAAAGGCCCTATTTACAATAGATTTACACCCACAAAAATGGGTTAGCTTTAAGAACATACTTTCTGGGGTCCATAGAGCTTCAAATCATCACACATGATTTGCAAAATCTTTCTTATTTGTGCTTTTACAATAAAATCCTTTAGAACTTGTACACTGTTAATATTAATGGCTAAAGCCTTCTAATTATTGCAAGTCAAATATACAACATCATCTTGCTTTTGCAGGGGAGCTCAGTGAGATTTTGCAACTCTTGGTGTCCCTGGAAAAGATGAGTCTTTCAGTGTCCTGGGTCTACCGGAATGCAGGTCCTGAACCACGTGGAGAAGACAGTTTAGTACACTTTAAATGAGTGTTTAAAAATACTTGTTCGAAATTTATTTAGGAGAGAAGGAAAGTGTTGGAAGTTAAGGCTAGAGAAAGGGGATGCTGGTGGCAGCATTAAGTCTCCTTTGGCTGTCCTGAGCAGCCCCATTCTGGACCAGACTTGCATATCCCTCTCAGTAAAAGGAAATAATTGGAGTTCATCAAAATCACTCCAGAGAATTGAGCAGCTCCCTTTTGTTAGAGCACCATGTCATTTGGGAGCCTGACCCTTATGGGTGGCCTCAGGGACCAAAAATGAATTCCTTCCCACCACACAGAGAAGTTAATATAGTCTCTCCATCTCCATCTTCTTATATTTCAACTGTCCAAAGCACCAGCTCTCTGGCTAATCCCTAATTTGGCATTGCAGTGGTCAGTCCTTCCAGAGAAATTGCTATTCCCATAACTAAAAAGGGTTTATGGACTGTATTAGGTTCACTTGCCAAAAATTACCAATAGTTCAAAAAATGCATTTTCATGTATTTTCTTTGCCTGGATCAATGATTTAAAAACATTTGGATTTGTTTCTTCTCTTTTAGGAGATCCATGCCGGTATTCCTTGCATGGTTAAAAATAGTGGATTGAGCAGCAGTAAGGCATGCTACCTTTCTCTTCAAGTTTAGCTGAAAATTCCCGAGAACCTCTTGTGTTCTGAGTATTATGTAGGGTGTTTTTTATACATAATTGATTTTAACCCTCACTACAATTCTACGCAGTGACTATCATTATCCCATTTTACAGATGAGGAAACTAGACTCAGAAACATTAAGTGACAGCTGGAATTTGACTAGAAGTCTATAGGTTTTCTCTTGCACTCTTGCTATCATAGACAATGTGATTCCCATAGCTATCTTAAATGGCCTTCCCACTTCTCACCTGGCCAGATTCTCTCTATTCTTTCCTTCCTTGTATAAGCCCCACGTCTCTCGTGAATCCATAACAGAGTTTTTCCTTCTGTGAACTCCCATTGTTCTTTGTGTTTGAACAGCACAGCATAGGACTTGGTTACATGCTATCTCCTACTACCTTTTGTTTCCTCAGTCTTACTCTTGCCTTTCTAGAGGACCGTAAGCTGTATATGTCTTGGGAAATTCTATTCTCTTTGTTTCTCTGTTATTCCTAAAGATGCTGAGCACATAATGGGGTCAGAGAAGAACTCAAAATAGGCTTATTGAATGAAGAATTGATGGATTCACCTGTATGCTCTTGATGGTGAGCGTCCACAGCCCAGCTTTTGTTGTGTCACTCGTAAGGACTCCCCAATTCTCACCCCAATTTCTTCCTGAGGCTATATAGAATTGGGCAAGTGGTGGAAGTGGGGGTGGAGTAAAAGATCCATTTTTTGCATGTGAGCTTTTTAAGGTGTAACACCTTTCCATATGATCCCATGGCAGGGAAGTATGACAGAGTAGAAAGAATTAAATGTTGGGAGATCAGAGATCTCTTTGTTAATTGTTTCATAACTTTGGATAAGAGACAATCTTTTGTTAATCCCATTTCTTTGTTCATAAAATTGAAATAGTAATAGTCACATCACCCATCTTGTAGTATTGTTGAGAGTTCAAGTAAAATAATAAATGCAGAACCAGGTCACAGATAATCATATGTAATAGGAAATGAATGGGGTCATTATTCTTGAAATCCGTTAGACCAGTTACATGTTTTGACCTGATCTTTGTCTATCAGCTTTCCTGAAGTTGCTTTCTCATGCCAACTCATTCATACCACCTTTGGTGCCACCTCTTCCAACCAGCAAGTATTTCTGGAGAAAGTTTGAGGAGCCAGTGGGGTCAATTCATGCCGTGGTCTCAATGGTGACCAAGATCTTCAACTTATTCTACCTTGACTTGACATTCCAAATGATTTTTCTCCCTTGAACTCTGGTCTCACATTCCGGAGTCTGAGCTTATCACTCCCAGCCTTTCCCTTTTCTAAAGTGCAAGAGACAGGAGAGAGGCAGAAGGGAGTAATCACAGCTGTAATGGATCACTTTCACTTTCCTGCAGGCAATGTCAAAATACCTTGGAGGTAGCAATGAATTAGAATCTCAGGGCTAAATCCATCTTTTTCTCTCTTTCCCCTGAGCACCTCTGTACTTTCCATTCTCAGCCTGGTAGAGTTGATCAGAAGTGAGCACCATGGTAAATTGAAGGAGTCCTAGAAGATGGTGGTCAATGTAATTCTTCCTCATTTTTAAAAACAAATCTTTAAAGACCACCTCCATCTATTGACTCTTTCCCTTAACCTATAATCTTCATAGCCTAGAGATTCTAACACTTGGAAAGGGCTCAATAAAATATTGAACAAAATCTAAACCAACTGAGAGAAAATTGAAAAGACTTAAAGAGGATCTTCTCCCAGAGATATGTGAATTATAATAGAAAGAAACTTCCCCAGTGAATGGGATGATTCACTAAGGAGTAGCACTTCAAATAATAATGACTGTTAAAGAAGATGTATTTGTGTGTGTGTGTGTCTGTGTGCATGTCTGTGTGTGTGTGTTTGGGATTTATTGAGATACCCTCTTCAAAGTATAAGACACGTAGCCACACCTTAAATTCCCTAATTCCTAACAAAGATTCCCAATGCTTAGTGACCTCTCTGGATTTGGAAGGCAACAATGTATCCCATATTTGGTCATTCTCAAACCTTTGACCAAGTGTCTCAAAAGGCTGACAGCTTTGACTGAGGACTAGATTAAGAAAAGTTTCTCCAGTTGACTCAGGCTGTAGATACCTATTTGGGGCAAGTTATTGTCCAGCCAGGGACAACATTTCTCAGTCCTCATGTCATGAGGACACCTGGCAAGTTCTTATCAATGGAATGTGATCAGCAGTGAAATATTACTTTCAAGAAGAAGTGGGTAAGAAGCAATCTTTCTTCTAATGCCTGCTGGAAGCTGGAGACACTAATGGTCTAAGCAATAGACCCAAGAGATGGAAGGAGTCTGGATCCCGCAGTTATCATATGGAGGGAAACCATCTGCTTGTCAGGAACACCTACTATGTGAGTGAGAAAGGGATTCTATTGTGCTAAGCCACTGATATTTGGGGTTTGTTATTGCAGCTATCGTTACCCTAACGAATATGCTATGTTTCAGAACAAAAGCACCTGGAAATTAAATCCTGCTTCAAGTCCCTGTTATGAAGATCCCCAGCTCCCAATGTTTTTTTCTCTGCCCTAGTTTCTGCAGGTCTCAGGTAAGTGTCTCCTTAATCTAGTCTCTATATGCAAAACACCCACCCATCAGGAAATGCCAATCCCTTGTCCTGGTATTCACAAGCAATACACAAGCAATACAGTTGTATTCACAAGCAATACAGTTCTTAGTCTCTGACCCTCAAAATCCTTCAGAATAGTCTGGGTTGTTTATGGAGACAAGGATGTGGGGAGTTTGCTATTTTGTATTCTGATTCCCACAGATAGGTCCAGGGAAAGTATGGGAGACCTCATCCACTGTAAAGATCTCTTCACAGTGTGAGTTGCAGCCAACCTCTTTAGTCTATTACTTGTTCAGTGAGTAACCATTAAGTAAGACACACACGCACACACACATCTCTGAAAGACAAACATAAATTATCAGGCTCATGTGCTATAAACCTATGATGCAGAAGAGAAACATATTATCAGACTGTCCGTGTAATTTGCAAGCCTGCCTCTCTTGCTGTGGAGTAAGAAAGGTAACGGCTCTCATGACAGTTGACATCTGTCTTATTTTGCAGAGCAGAGGAGTTAGTGCCTTTTCTTTATGCTCGTCCTCTTTCAAGTAGTGTCATTTTGGGTCTGCTGGGAAAAATAAACTGACCTAATACTGATTTATATATAACTTAATGTTGGCTGCCTTAGTCAAAGAATCTAAGGAAGCTTTGACAAGTGGGGGGCTGATTAAATCCTTGATGAGGGACAGCTCTCCTCCAGTGTAGTTGGGTGATATGGGAGCTGAGAAGGGGGGCCTTGGCTGGTTTCACTCTTCCAGATGGGGTTGCACGCCTTCAATTGGGATAGACCAGCCTTTCTGAGAAGTGGTGCCTCTGTTACTCTTAATGTTCATGGACTAAACACATGGGATCATATTGTCGTCTAAGGATCCTTTTGACAATTGTCACAGGCTCCCCTGTTCCTTTTAAGGCACACCCCACTCTCACCATATGATGGGTTGATAAACCACGGTGGAAGAATGAGTTTTGTTGGTAACACCTGGAAACCTTTAAGTCCCATAAAGGAACTGGCCTTCATGATTTTAGACCCCTCACTGCCCAGAGTTTATTTTTCTAGGTATGAGATTTATAGTCAGATATCAGGACTTCCACATCCTAATCAGGCTTGCAACGCTTAATTCTTGGCATGTTTTAAAATTACACAAGAAAAGGAGCATGAGTGGCCCCCACAGGTCATCTGCAGGGTACCATCCTGGTCCAAGAGCCTTGGTAGTGATTTAGTCCTCCATTTATTCAGCATCTATTAGGTTCCATGCAGGAAATGGG
Organism: Tolypeutes matacus; assembly: GCA_026826555.1. NCBI lineage: Eukaryota > Metazoa > Chordata > Mammalia > Cingulata > Chlamyphoridae > Tolypeutes > Tolypeutes matacus. The sequence continues at coordinate 56,874,913 of JAKSZT010054334.1, forward strand.
GACAAAAGGGTGAATTACAGTGTTCCTGACTCCTAGGAGCTTTGAGGAGGACAGTATAAGTTTCCATGTAAGGTCAAAAATGTGATAGTAGAAATGTGTACAGGCTGCTTTGGGAACACAGAGGAGGGGCCCACTGTCCATCCCAGGAAGTTCAGAGAGGGGTTTCAAGAGGAGATGACTGCTGAGACAAGCCTTGAGTTTTGAGTAGGAATTAGGTTGGTGAAGGATTGGAGAGGGAAAGGTCAGAGTGCAGAACTTCATGGGGAAGGGTGTGAAGCAAGTTGAAGGAATATGCAGACGTTGGGCAATGGAAGAAAGGAAAGGAGTCCTGATAGAGTAGAGAAGGAAGGGTGGAGAAGAGAGATATAAGGGACAGTGTTTTTCAGTTTCCCCACATCCTCCCTATCAGGCCAGGGATCAGTTCTCCACTTGGGCTGAGTTGAATAGTTCTTCCCCACCCCCAAATCCATGTCCTTCCAGAATCTCAGAATATGAACATACGCAGAAATAGGGTCTTTATAGATATAATAGGTTAAGATGAAACCAATCTGGATTAGGGTGGGCCCTAAGTCTAACATAACCGATATCCTTATAAGAAGAGGGAAGTTTGGACACAGAGACCCAGGCCCAGAGGAAAGATGGCCGTGTGAAGATGGAGGCAGAGGTTGGAGATTTGGCCACAAGTAAAGGAAGGCCTGAGGCCCCCAGAAGCTGGAAAAGTAGGAAGTGTCCTCTTTTAAGAAGTTTCAGAGGGAACATGGCCCTGCCAAAACCTTGGTTTTGCACTTTGTATTAGTCAGCTGAAAAGCAAGCTGATACAATATACCAGAAATCTGTTGGTTTTTGTAAAGGATATTTTTTTGAGGGTAGAAGCTTACAGTTACAAGGTCCTAAAGAGTCCAACTCATGGTACCATAAGAGGTACTTTCTCACAAAATGTCTGTTGCAACACGTTGAAGCAAGATGGCTAGCAATATCTGTGAGGGTTCAGCCTTCCTCTTTCCTCTTCAGGGTCCGTGGGCTCAGCTTCTTCTGGTCTCAGCTGTAGGCTGGCATAGGGCTCATCTCTCTTCCTGGGGCTTGTTTCTTTCTGGGCCCAGCTGCTCTGTTCTCTTCACAAGGTCAGCTGTAAACTATCAGGTGAATGGCTCATCTCTTTTCTCAGGGCCACAGGATCAAAGCTGACAAGTTCTCTCCTCTGCCATGTCTATGGAGCTCTCTCTACTCCTCTGTGTATCTACTGTACTCCTTGAGTGAGTATCTGTTTATATCAGCCCACCAAGGGGGCAGGACTCAACCTGACCATGCCCTAATGATGTGGTCAAATCAAAGCCCTAATCTTAACATAATCAAGTAAACGTAAAGCCTTTGAATTTAAATCAATCAAAGGGTAGCATGCCTAGAGGAACAAATCAGTTTACAAACATAATCAATATTCCTTTTTGGAATTCATAAATAGCATCAAACTGCCACAGACTTCTAGACTGCAGAACTGTGGTAGAATAAATTCCTGTTATCTTAAGCCATCCATTTAGTGGTAATTTGTAATGGCAGCCCTAGCAGCCTAAGACACCACTCTGTTTAGTAGTCAAATGTGAAGTCAACAGACATTCCTTCAGAATGGCTTTCTCTAGACTTCAGTAGTAGAATTTGTTCTCATTTTGGGGGAGGTGCTTCTGAAAGGGGCCCATCACAAAATGGAGCTGTCACAGCTGAGGTCTTTGGGGAACCAGCCCCTTGATGGTTTATTTCTTTTTTGAAAGATTCAATGAAAGGCTTTCCCCCGGGGGTTCCCCTCAGTAGAGGCCCTGCTTCTGCTCTAGAAAGGTGTGGTAGCAACCTTTAGGCTTCCCTTATCTTCAGTTCTCCTCTCTTTTCCAATGCATGGGCAGATTACTCATTTCTACCTCCTTGCAGCTGGATGGGGTCATGTAAATAGTTTTAGACAATGGGTTGTAGGCTAAGTGCTGTGTGTCATATCTGGTCAGATGCATTTAATTCCTGGTGCAAAACCCCCTGTGGTCTCCTTCTAAGTGCTACCCAACTCGGTAGCATTTCAGATAGCACAGTGTCTATCATCTTGGGTCTGGGTGCAGGCATGATGTGGGATGGAGCCTCCTGGTAATACACAATGAACATGCTGCAGGAGCAAGAAAGAAAGCCTTATTTCTTTTTGAGATTTGGGGGTTGATTATTATTGCAGCATAACCTAGCTTACCCTGATGCATACAGATGGGTTGACTCTTTTCTTGGACTTGAAAAGTTGCAGCCCATTATGGCTGTTCTACAATAATAAGCATAACTGGCCCAGGTCTGCCCACTGCCCTTGAAGGGCTCCCCACATGAAGAGAATAAATTTTGCAATTCCCACAAACCAACCTCTAGTTGGAAGTCAAATGAGAACAGAGGGACCAATATACACAGCTTTCTCCAGCCTGGAAAACCATATTGATAAGCATGTTTATGCCACTTTTTGTGTAAGAAATGCAAACTGAAAGTTCTCTGCAGCCAACCCCCACTGAGCACTGGTCTACTCAAAGCTGCGTGACCTACACCTGAACCTTCCCACCATGCTTACTTGGCTTAAAATTAATACATAGGGGGCTGAATTTCCAGCCTGCACATATTTTCCTGAAATAAGAAATTCCTCTTAAACTTCATGCTCTGACCAATACATGGAGGATCTCGGATAAAGACTTTCCGTTCCTTTAATATTAGCCCTCTCTGAAGGAGCCTGTTCAAGGCTTGTTACTCCCAAACATCTTTTGGCTGCTCAAACCAGGAGATTGATAACCATTCTGGGTTTCTAGATGACATTAAGACTGCTTTAGATCAACTGCACAATGGGTCCAAATTGGTCATTAAAATGACTGAGAAACATGTTTCAAACGAATAGCATTTGATTTGGTGTCAATGTGCTGAGGAGGACAAATCATAGTCTGCTCTCACTACCCAGCCCCACCTTCATGCTGCTACCACTCCTCCTGCATTGCGTTTGGCAGGAAAGTTTCCTACCACACGGCTGTGGTCACATCATTCACCTGTGCCAAAGTTCCACATCATCTCCTGAAGCGAAAAGACTAAGTACAAAACATCTACTGGCCTCAACCTCATTTTCCAAGTTCTTTCCTCCTGTTTCTGCCCCTCCTGGCTTCCACACTCTCTGCCCTAGTCATACCAAAATAGTCCTTCTCCCTCACCAGCCAGGCACATCCACCTCACTGCAATTACACATTTCCCCCTTCTCTGTGTCATTTTCTGCACCTCATTCTTGAGGGCACAGCAACCCTGTGAAGCTTGCTTTACTCCCAGGGCCATCAGTCAGTTCTTCCTCAGGGCCACCAAGGCACTTTGCTCTTACCTCTGGTTCAGCACTCTCAGGCTGTGTCAGTTATAAACCTATCTGTTCTTGTTGCTGGTGCAAGTAGTACGTCTTATACATCTTTGTGTGCCTAGTACCAGAAGCTAGGGAGTCTCCAAGGAATATTTAATTTGAGGAGTAAGGAAGGGAAAGAGGGAGGGAGGGAGGTAAAGAAAGAGGAAGAAGTGAAGAAGTAGAAAGGAAGGAAGCTGGTCAACATGCTATACTAAATCCCAGCCCTCTCAGTGCTTATGTTTAACCAAGGGTACACATTAAGACTGAAGGTGACCTGAGGGCCTGGAGGATAGCTACTGGAGGGGCCTCTGCTGCCCCAGGTAACTTCTCAATACCCATCCTGAAAGACATAAGCAACATCCTTATCCCTGCTCTGGAACAGTCGCTCCACACTCAAAACATATTTATTGAGAATCTATTCTGTGCCAGGCACTCCGCCAAGTGCGAGTGATATTTTAAAAATTATTTAGATACTTTGTTAGTTAGGGTTCTCTAGGGAAACAGAACCAATAGGAGATATCTATAAATAGTATGAGATTTTATAAAATTGTCTCACACGACCGTCGGGATGCACAAGCTCAAATTCAGTAGGGCAGGTCCTCATTGAGTTCCCCAGGAGATGCTGGCAGTCTGAAGTAAGGATGGGAATTCTCTCTCTGAATGCTGAAATCACTTCTCCTTTTAAGGCCTTTAACTGATTGGATGAGACATCACTCATTGCTCTCGGCAATCTCCTTAGTTAATTGTAGATGTAACCAGCCGTCTATGCAACCAACGCACTGATGATTAAAGTCCATGAAATTGTCCTTGTATTACAATTAGCCCAGTGCTTGCTTGACCAAACAATTGGACACCATTACCTGGCTGAGTTGACACATTAGCCTAACCATCACAGTCCACTCCTTGTCAACTTGGCAGCCATACATATTACTTTAAACCATACTTAGTCTTTAAATAAAAACAATAACAGACATATATATATATATATTTTTTTTTTTTTTTTTTTTTTTCTGCCTAACAATATTCAGCTGTCCTATGTACAACCAGAAACACACTAAATCCTTCCAGAATAGGGTACAAGTCCTTGGGCAGTATTCACTCTTAAACTTGACATCCTTAAATACTGTCACATGAAACTGATACAGCTTATGTCATATGATAAGGGGAAAGGATAGGGAAGAAAACAAAGATATTGGTTTTATGTACATATATAAACATACTCATAACAAAACAAGGAAGAAATATTCCTCATTTCTGTAACTGGTCATGTGGTCAAAGTTTATATTTATCACTCTGTCTTCCACTACCCATTCCCCATTCCCTTTACCTTCAGAAAGCACCTTAGCTGACCGTGGTTCTTTGCCTGGTGGTTGACCTAAGCCTTCATTTCTGAAGATTCTTGGCCATTGTTAGTCCTGTCTGGATTGGGTTGTTGCAGTTTTCCATTGACTTAATCACAGAGCATGGTAGTACTAGGAAACAACCTATGGGATCTCCTGTATTCCAGGCAAACTCTTCTTTGCCTCCATTGTGTAGGTGCAGTCCTATTTCCCCTTGATAGATACAGTTCTTGGTGGGCTACAATTGAGTAATCCCAACTTCTTTCCTGGACACTTGAGATTTCATATCCTTTACTCAATTCATAAAACCTTTCCATTTCCTTTGTTTCTTGGTTGTTTCTGGATGTCACTGATCAAGGAACCCCTTTGCCAAACTATCCTTTGGGTCTTAACATTTTAGAGAATGGCCCTGTTTTCATGCCACGCTGAACCTGAATGTGGTAGCCAGATGATCAGCCTCTCATTTTTCCTTTTAGTTTTTATTTTTTCCAGATATACTTTCCAATGTATTCTCTCTCTCTTCCCTCTCTGGGATTACAATTACCCATATCCTAGTCCTTTTAAATATGACCCATGTGAATCCCACACCCTCTTCCTGGATATTTTCTACTGAGCAATATTCTACACACTAATCCTACCTTCTGCTGTGTCTTTTCTGCTACTAACCTCACATAATGGGTAAATTTGTTATGTATTTTTCAGTTCTAGAATTTCTGATTATTTTTGCTACATTCTAATTTTCTGTTGAACTTCACTCACTTTTCATCTATTTTTTTTTTAAACTAACCAGTCTTTTCTTGATAGCTTCAAGATCTGTGTCACTGTCATTATTGCAGCATTAACCACCCTAAAACATAGTGGCATAAAACAACCATTTTCTAAAGCTGAGGTTTGAGTTAGGATCTTGGTCAGAGATATGGCTTTTCTCTATTCCACTGTGTCTAAGGCTTCAGTTGAAGAAACCTGATGTGTGGAATCACTTGGAGACATCGTCCTTCACGACTGGGAGTCAAGACTGGCTGTCAGCTGGGATTTCACAGGGGCTGTTGGATTGAGCACCTTCAAATGGCCTCTCCTTATGGCCTTGGCTTCCTGATAGAATGACTGCCTCAGGATGGTTGGATTTGTTGCCTGGGCTGCAAAGTCAAGTATCCCAAGAAAACCAGGTGGAAGCTGTACAATTTTTCTGACCAAGACTTAAAAATTGCACAGCTTTACTCCCACTGCATTCTTTAAGCTACAGGGAGTCACTGGGGTCAGCCCAGACTTAAAGAGAGGGCCATGAGTTATCCCCTTTGAATGAGATGAGTGTCAGAGAATTTGTGGACATGTTTTAAAACCACCACAGTATGTGTAGTTTTCTGTTTCTGTAACTTTCTTTCTTTCTTTCTTTCTTTTTTTTTTTTTTTTGTTCCTTTTGGTTCTCTTTCTTAGAATATAGGTAATTTTTTTTTTTTTTGAGAACAAAATTTTATTCTAAAAATAGATCTGTAACAATGAAATAACAAAAGCTTGTCACTATTATAAAAAGGAAGAAAAGTAACAGGAACTTGCTTTAATTTTCTTTCCTGAAAAATACTAAAAGTGTCACTGTAATGTACTCCCAACTCTCATTTATTTGTGTTTAAATTATTCATCTTATGGGTTATCCAAGGACATTTTTAAATCCTACATTGGCTTCTGCCTAACATTTAGACATACATTTGGATTGATTTTATCTTCAAGTAGAAACATTCTCATGGATTATAAACAAAATTGATTATTTGTTTAAGTGAAAAACATAATTAAGATGATAAATCTACAGTTGGGAAACATGTCCTAAAATGAAATATTGCTTTGCATCACCATTTTCCCTTATTTTTGCAGATAAAAACAAAAAATGACTGCACTGAAAGTACTGGTACTTAAAGTGAAAAAATTCTACTACTTATGCACAGAGAAAAGACGTAACTAAAATTATTTTAAATCCAAAGCAGAGAAAATTATTTCAAGGCAAATAATGACATTCAGTACTTTAAAAGTGGTTTTACATCTTCTAAGTGCTAAAGAAACAAATATATATAAAAAAAAAAGAAAAATAAAAAAATAAAAAAAAGAAACAAATATTCAAGAACAATATTAGGCCTATCCACTTAGTTCTGACTGACTTGAAGTACTGAAACTACAAGAATGCAAGGGACAAGAGAAGTGAAATTTAAAATTCCCTCATTGTTATAAAATGTATCAACTGTATTTTGCAAAGAAATGAAAGCAGTGGTTGCATGACCAATTTAGGGTCAAGTTAGTAACATACAACTCACTTATCAGCCTATATCTCTCTTCAAACTACTCTGAACACATGTTTCATAAAATTTCCTCTGTGCTGCATGTGTTACTATACATTCATATTTTGGATAATTTTTATCATCCATTTTCATTGCATCAATTGGCCATAAGTTACAGCAAATAGAAACAATCATTTTATACCAAAAATTCTTTATATCTGGGGTTCTCTGCAAACCAAAAGCTGATCCCAAGTTATATTTTATTCCTATTAAATGTAGATGCATGTTTGTCAGGACATCTTAACTCCTTTTTGGATTATCATATATTGGTGTGACTTACTTTGGCCATCTAAGATAAGAATACTATCTTAGTATTTAGTATGACTAAATATCTCTTTTGTCAAAACTTGACCCAGAGTTTTGACTACTGGCATATAAACTGTAAAACTGAAAATATTCCAAAAAACTTTAGCTAATATTGGTATCTCTACAATCCTGTGCTTTATCTGCCATTAACATAACGCATCTGAAAGTAACCCCCCCTTCAGCAGAGGAGAAACAGGAGTTGTTGGGTGAAACACCTAAGGGAGGTAGGGAATTTCCTATCTTCTGTTTTAAAACTTCAAATAATTTATTCCAAAATATATTTGTGTTTCTTTTACTATAAAAATTACTTTTCCCCAAATATTTCCAGGAAAATTGATACAGCATGAAAATGCCGCATTTTCATTCTGCAACTTTTAGTAACCTTGGGGGAACCCCATAATCCTTGATTTGAGAAACATGACATTAATCTATAGTTTTGACTCCGTAGAGTTCTAAATGTCATTTTGGAACTCAGGTAAAGGACCCTTTTTTAAAAGGTAGTTGTACTTATATTCCGTTAGACATTTCTAAATGTATATTTAAAGAAGCTATATATCTCCTAAAAATATTCACTAAATATAAAATTAAAATTAAGTAAATATGAAATAAAGGTGATTTCCTGTGGCAACATCTTTTCAGTAGCATTATAGGAGTTCTTTCTTATAATGGCAGGATTATTTAATAACAACAACTAGGTTTTAAAAACACTATAATGTTAAACATTGTGACTTACTGAAATTAGTAACAGAAATTAAGAAAAGTCAGAGAATTTTGTATCAATTACCACTGAAAGCTCAAAAGAAGTTAATAATAAAAATACAGGCTCTCCAGTGCTCCAGTGGATCTCTAATAAATCTAAGTCCAAATATTGTGTCTAGTCTTATTTGGTGTTTTTTTTTTGTTGTTGTTGTTGTTTGTTTGTTTTTCGGTGTGTGTTATGTTTCTAAACCAATAACTACAATTTAAAGCATGTCAAATGTTGATTCTTTTTAAAGAGATACCTAGACTAAAATTATGCTTAGCACCTGGGTTTTTTTGTTTTTATTTTGCCTTTTATTATGCAGTAGCAATTGCAGGTGGTAGTTGTACTTGTGAATGAAAATATTGGTAATCCCATGATGAGGCCCCAAATTGTTTTAGTTTCCTAAGCTGCTCAAGCAAATACCATGGCATGGGTTGGGTTAAACAATGAGAATTTATTGCCTTATGGTTTTGGGACTAAAACAAGGTACAAATCAAGGTGTCATCAAGGCCATGCTTTCTTCCTGAAGATCGGTGTTCTAGGGCTGGCTTCCAGGAGTGCTTGGCTCCTCTGTCACATGGCAATGCACATGGATTCTCCATTCTCTTCCAGATTCCATTGAATTTCAGATTCTTGCTTCTGTGGCTTTCTCTGTGTGTCTGAATTTTACTCTGCTGATAAAGGACTCCAGTAATAAGATTAAGACCCATCCTGATTGAGGTGAGCCACACCTTAACTAAAGTAACCTCATCAAAAGGTCCTACTTACAATGGGTTCACACCTACAGGAATAGATTAGATTTAAGTACATGTTTTTCTGGGGTACATACAGCTTCAAACCACCATGAAAACTTTTGATCATTTTATTGGTTCATGAAATTTAAACCCCTGGGTAGCACTGCTACAGAACATGCAGATCTGATCAAAAGCAAGGATTGTCTCTGGACTCATGACTCTCAACATTGCTTATATCATAAGAAGCCAGATGCAGTAGAAAGCTTCAGCTCACAATGTGTCTTTTTCTCTAATGGGAGTTCACCTTGTAGGATCACACAGTTGCCTTCTACACGGCATGTGCCAGCCAGGGTTCTACACACTGGGAATATGGTGGGAATAAAGCTAAGGGAAGAATCCTGTCTGATACAGCTGACTTTCTTATGGGATAAGCAATAAAGAAAAAAACAAGTAAATAATGTTATTTTGCTTAGAGCTATAAATAAAATAAAGAATGACCAGGGGTTAGTGAGTGTTTGGAATATGCATTTCATATAAGCAAGTCAGGATCTGGGGAGAACATTACAGGCAGAGAAAATAACAAACATAAGTTTCCAAGGAGGAAAGGAGTTTAGTGTGTTTGGAAATCCCCAAGGAGAGAAAGCAAGTGAAGAGAGAGGAAAGGTGTAGAGTTTTTAAATTATGGCTCTAAAATTCTTTAATATCCCTTCTCTCTTGACATCAGGTGTGTGTCCCCTCCCCTTGAACACGTGAAAGACAGTGGAAGTGATTCTGGGCTTGTTTCTCAGACCAGGACTTAAAAACAGTGAATGTCCTCTTGCTGTCTCTTGGGATGCTCACTGTTGGAAGGTGGAAACCATGTGGTGAGGAAGCTCAGAGGCTATGGGGAGAGGGATTCCAGGTAACGGCCCTGGCTGAGGTCCCCAGCAGATGGCCAGCATCTACCTCCAGATGCATGAGTGAATGAGTCTTCAGATGATTCCAGTTCCCAGGGGAACAGACACAGGCCATGCCTTAGTTTGCCAAAGGGCTGCCAGTGCAATATAGCAGAAATGGGTTGGCTTCTATAAAGGGAATTTATTTTGGAGTAAAATCTTATAGTTCCAAGGCCATAAAATGTCTAAATCAATGCACCATCAGAGATGCTTTCTCACCAAAGATCGTCTGCTAGCAGATCGTGGAGTCCTAAAATGTGGTGAGGCAAGATGGTGGGTCTGCTAGTCTCTCTCTCCTTTCTCCTCAAGCTCAGATGTGGGCCATCAGGCATCTCTCTCTCAGCCTCTCTTCTTGAAACTCTTGGGGCTTCTTTGTCTTTCTGCAGCTGTAAGCAAATGTAGAATCCTCTCAATCACATAGCAGGTCAAAATGGTAAAGGTCCTTCTCTCTGTGTGTCCCTGCTTCCAGGTCTCAGTTTATATAAGACCCCAGCAAGAGGGTAGAGACCCACCCTGGGTCATGCCTTACAGACATAGTCCAACCAAATGCCCTAAAGCAATCTAATAAAAAAGCGAGCAATCGAAATGTCCCTTTATGGAATTTAACCAAAAGGTCTCACATACAATAAGCTTCCATGCACAGGAATGGGTTACCTTAAGAACATAATTTTCTGGAGTCCACAAAAGACAAACCAGGACCAACCATCCCCATTGTGCCCTTTCCAAATCCATGAGCATAACAAAATGGTTGTTCTTTTACATCAGTAAGTCTGGAGTATTTTGTTACACAGCAATAGATAGCTGAAACAAGGGCATGATGTCAGCGATGAAAGCAAAGGGCAGGCCATGCAGGGCTTAGAGGGCCATGGCAAGGACATTGGGCTCTCTGATGGCAATCTTTTGGAGGGTTTTAAAGTTGGGAATGGCATGATCAACTTTCCGTTTTAGAAAGATCACTTTGCAGGCTATGTAGAAAATCAATCAATGTGGGGAAGAGTGGTGTGAAGAGGAGAAAGAGTACTGTGAACAGTCAGAAGGCTATTACAGTGAGGTCAGGTTTCAATCTCTGAAATACACACCAAAGTTTAAATGGACTCTATCTCCAAAAGGTGCAAAGTCAGTGAAAGATTGTATTATAATGGTAATTAAGATTTATGAGAAATTATTGTGAGCCCGTTATTGTTCTAATTGCTTTATATCTGTTAATTTATAGTGTCTTAGTCTGCCAGGGCTTCTGTAACAAAGTACCACAGACTAGTTGGCTTAAACAACAGAAATTTATTGTCTCATAGTTATGGAAGCTAGAAGTCCAAAACCAATGGGTTGGCAGGGCCATGATTCCTCTTAAAGGGGAGAATCCTTTCCATGCCTCTCCCTAGACTTCTAGTGGGTGACTGGCAATCCATGATGCTCCTTGGCAACATAGCTCAATCTCTGCCTCCATCACATGGCTGTCTTTATCTCTCTCTGTCTGTCTTACTGTGTCCAAATTTCCTCTGTTTATAAGGACACTAGTCATATTGATTAGAGCCCACCCTAATCCTGTTTGACTTCGTCTTCAAAGATCCTATTTAAAAATAAGTTCACATTTCACAGGACTAGGAGTTAGGACTTGAACATGTTCTAACATGTTCAAGGGGACACAATTTTTTTGGGTGAGGACACAATTCAATTTGTAACAATTAGTAAATAATGGAGCAGTCTTTGAGAAGGAAGCACAAGAGGGTTTGTGAACCTCCAGCACAAAGCTGGCTAAATGATTTGCTGGACCCAGTGCAAAATGGAAATGCTGGAAGTCAATTTCTTTGTCCCCTCTCTATGTGCCTGCTGGGGGAAGGGGTCAATGGTAGAACGTGCCTCCCCCACCCACATGCAACCACTCAGTGTGGGGGCTTCAGCAGTCATGGGGAGGGGACAGAAAGGTGGTGGGAGGTAGGATGGTAAGTGACATGACACTCCAAGCCCATGAAGCAAGCTCCACTGTCCCATCAGACTTACACATAAAAATAAAATTCAAAGATAAAATTATTAAGAACTTCAAGAGGATCACACAGAAGATGAACCCCAAGTGCTGGACCCTTCTGAGCTAAGGGTCCCACCCTGAAATTGGCCCTGTTCCAACAGATACCAGAGTTGGACACTCAGCGGCAAGGTGGGTTTAGCAGAGAAGTTGTTGGTTCATCCCTTGCAGTCCTCTAAAGGCAACTTTAAAGTACATGTCAAAACTTAAAACCCCAAGGATGTAAAGGACTTTTACACAGAAAACTACAAAATCTTGTTAAAAGAAAATAAAGAATACTTTAATAAACAGAAGGGCATTCTGTGTTAATGAATTGAAAGACTATTTTTAAGATGTCAATTCTACTCAAAGCACTTTTACAGATTCAATGCAATCCCAATAAAAATTCCAATAACCTTCTTTGCAGAAATAGAAAAGCCAAACAAATTTATATGAAAGGGTAAGGGCCCATGAATAGCCATCTTGAAAAAGAATGAAGTTGGAGGATTCACACTTCTAGATCTTAAAACTTGATCAAAAGCCAAAGTAATCAAAACATGGTACTGGCAGAAGGACATACATATAGACCAATGAAATTGAACTGAGAGTTCAGATCTCAACCCTCACATTTATGGCCAACTGATTTTTGACAAGGGGCAATGACCACTCAATTGGGAAATAGTACTATCTTCAATAAATGGTACTAGAAAAACATGATAGCCATATGCAAAAGAATGAAGGTGGACCTTTACTTCACACCACATACAAAAATCAACTAAAAATACATCACAGACCTAAATATAAGAGCCAAATCTGTAAAAATCCTAGAGGAAAACATAAGGAAACATCTTGAGGACCCTGTATTAGGCAATGGTTTCTTAGACTTTACACCCAAAGCACAATCAACAAAAGAAAAACATAGATAAAGGGGACCTCATAAAAATTCAAAACTTTTATGCATCGAAGAACTTTATCGTGAAAGTAAAGCAACAGCCTTCACAATAGGAGAAAATATTTGGAGACAACATATCTGATAAGGGTTTAATATACAGAATATATAAAGATATCCCACAAGTCAAAAATAGAAAGACAAACAACCCAATTTTAAAAAAGACTTGAAAATACATTTCTCTGAAGAAGATGTGCAAATGACCAAAAAGCTCATGAAAATAGCTCAACTATTAAGGAAATGCAAAAAAAACCCCTACAATTAGATACTATTTCACACCCACTAGAATGGCTATTACTGAAAAAAATGGAAAATTACAAGTGTTGGAGAGGATATGGAGAAATAGAAACAGTCATTGCTGATGGGAATGTAAAATGGTGCCGCCACTGTGTAACAGTTTTTTCGTTTCCTCAGAGAGTTACATATAGAATTACCATATGACCTATCAATCTCACTTCTAGGTATTTATCCAAAAGAATTGAAAGCAGGGACATGAACAGATAAATGCACACCGATGTTCATAGCAGCATTATTCACAATTGCCCAAAGATTTAAGCAATCCACGTGTCCATCAGCAGATGAATGGCTAAACAAAATGTTGTATATTCACACAATGGGATAAAAGAAATGAAGTCCTGATAATGTATGACAACATAGATGATCCTTGAAGATATCACGTTAAATGAAATAAGCCAGACACAAAAGGACAAATATTGTATGATCTTAGTGACATGAAATAATAAGAATAAGCAGAGTCAGAGAGTCAGCATCTACAATTAGAGGTTACCAAGGGATGGGGTGGAGGTAGAGAATAAGGCCTTAAGGCTTAAAATGTACAGCGTTTCTATTTAGGACAGTGGAAAAGTTTTGGTAATGGATGGTGGTAATGGGAGTACAACATTATGAACATAATTAACAGCATTGAATTATTTATTTGAATGTGGTTAAAATTGGAAATTTTAGTTGTGTATATTTTCCCAGAATAAAATATAAAAACATGCTTTCATCAATTGTAACACATACCACACCAGTGCAAGCTGTTAATAATGGGATGATACATGGAAACCTGTATTTTATGCATGATTCTTCTCTAAACCCACAACTTCTCTAATTAGAACAAAACAAAACTTAGAGCTCCAGAATCAAAAGGAACGTTCATTAGTTTCTGTGCCTCAGATCTACTTGTTCAGTCTCCTCCACCTTGCCTTTCAGGAGGCGCTGATTGCCTCTCTTTGTATTGGCTTTGCTGACCTTCATCTGTTGGGAGGAGGGGTTTGACAGTGATCTTCTGCCGGCTGAAGTGATTATGTTTAGTGGAAACAAATAAATCCAACCTTGTGCACTGGGGTTGCATGCTGGCTTTGGGGAGCCATTTGCATCTATCTGTGTTTTTCAGTGAGGCTTACAGTGGTGAACTGACATCATTCACATGTCACTGTAAGACATGCATTTTATTAGACAGAAGCCCTCTGGAAAACATCACCCTCCAGCCAGCTTTAACTCCTCTCTTGCTACACAATTCTGCTCACTTCACCTTCAGGGAACACCTCATGTAGCTAGGTCCACCTTTTTGGGACTTGATTTATTTTTCAAAATGACTCCTCAAAATAAATTGCTTTAGAAGTGGGTTGCATTTTTCCTGATATAAGGATCAAGTTCATGACCATAGATGCAGCTGGTGAAATATAACATTTTAAAAGCACAGATATGTTGTCTCTTGTGTTAAAACTCCATGGCCATCTGTAATAGGAGGGCTCCTGATGCATTTCAAATTTCATATTCATTGTCTAAGAGTACATTTCTGATGCATTGCATGCTTTATCAAAAATTATAATGTTGACCATGGGACATATTCATTAAACTCTTTTTTTGATTAATATAATTTTTTAATTAATAGAATTATTTGTATGATTCAGTCTCTGAAAAATTATGCAACCAAAATGCATGAAGTTCCTTAAAAAGTCCATATCCTTTGACTGAGAAATTCTATCCCAGAGAAATCAGAATGGAAGGTAAACGTCTATGTAAAAAGATAGTATTATTTGTAACTGCAAAATACAGAAAACAACTTAGGTATCCAACAGTAGGATGGTTAAATATATGATGGTACAGAAAGACAGTATGGTCTAAAATAAGCTTAAGAATAGGCTCTGGAGTCAGTTAGATCTGAGTTTGAAACCCACCTTTTTCACATATTAATTTGTGACCTGGGGCAAGTTACTCTCTAGGTTTCTCTCTTGATGGTGAATTTTATGTGTCAACCTGGCCAGGTTATGGTGCCCAGTTGTTTGATCACTGCCAGGTTGTTCCTGTGGAGACATTTCGTAGATAAGATCAGTGTCTACATTCAGTTGACCTTAAGTAAAGCAGATTACCCTGGATAAAATGTGGGTGGGCCTCATCCCCTCTCTTATAAGAGGGAGAACTGAGGGTTCCAGGGATCAGAAGAATTTCTGCCTCAAGACTTCAACTCTCACCAGGATTTCCAGGCCTTGGCCTGCTCTGCGGAATTTGGACTTGCCAGTTCTTACAGTCTCGTAATCACATTCTGTTTTTCTGAGAACCCTGACTAATACATCTTCTTTGAGTTAGTTTTTCCATCTAATGTATTAGTTAGTTAGTGCTTCATAATAAACCGTCTCAAAACTCAGAAGCTTAAGACAAGAATCATTAATTATCACAGCTCACAGCTTGCAGGTTGGTAGTGACCTAACTTGGGCTTGACTGGGCAGCTGTGCATCTCACGGCAGGTTTGTGTGTTTGCTGGATGGCTCTGATCTTATCCTCTTTGAACTAATGTTCTTTACGTGGCAACAAAGATCCACAAGAGTGAAAAGTGAAACCATATATGATAATGACATGTTTTCATTTTCAACTCATCCTATTAGCCAAACCCCAAGTCAAAGAGTGAAAACACATGCTCTGCTCTTTTACTGGGAGGAACTACAAATCACATCAGAAAGGATATGACTGTAGCACTGTTTCTCAGCCTTGGCTCTGTTCACATTTTGGGCCAAAAAATTCTCTGTTGGGGGGAAGGAGGAGACCTGTCCTGTGCATTGTAGGATGTTTAGCTCCATCTCTGGCCTCTTGCCATTATATGCCAGTAGCAATCCCCTAGGTGACAACCTGAATGCCTTCAACATTGCTAAAGTTCCTATGGGGGACAAAATTGCCCACCCCACCCCCACCAGTTGAGAATGACTGCTTTATAGGGAGGGATGAAGAATTTGGTCCAATAATGAAATCTGCTGCTGTGGGATTGTAATATTATTGATCTTACATTGTTTTTCAGAGGATTCAGTTCATTTGCTGTTATTTTAATAAGTATTTAATAAATGCTAGCTTTTATAATGCTAGATCCAGATCATGTAGTCATTAAATTTTTTATTTTTGAGGGATTTCTAATATCATAGGAAAATGTGTAAGTGAAGTAGGAACGATATGAAATGAAATGTACATCAAGAAAAATTTGTAAAAATATAAATATAAATGCTTAGGAAGAAGGATAGAAAGATGTACACTAAAACATTAAAAGGTGACTTTCTTTTGTGGTATAATCAGGGGTATTTTAATTTTCTTTATATTATTCAAATTTGCAACCTGTATTTATTTTTTATTAGAAAACAAGTTAGTCATACACATACACACCTTAAAATTTGTTTAGGGTTCTGCAACCTAACTCTTCTCTTTCCAAATATTTCCTTAAAACAAGAAGAGCCCTATAAAAATACTTTTATATACCCTGAGCCTTCAGAGAAAATGTTATCGTAGATGGTCAGTAAATATTTATAGTTGATGATTTTACTTCTTGCAGTAAAAAAGAATTTCTAAAAGCAAAATGGATTAAACGGAGAAGATTTGTAAAAATACAAAATGATGAAGTATTGGAAATTATATGAGGAAGGAGACCAATTTACATTCTGCTATTGGAATTACAAGTTGCTACAACCTTTGTGGAAGTCAATTAGGCAATCATTTAACGTGTTCATACATAACATTTCCATTTTAAGTATCTATCTCTAGTAAGGAAATCATCCAGAGATATGCATAACAACCTCTAAAGAAATATATTCAATATAGCATTCTATATTACAGCCAGAATCTGGAAACAATGTCCAATGCTAGAGACACATGATAAGATATTCTACAGCCAATAAATGTTTGCTTTTGCATTTTTTGCTTTTTGACATTGAAGGATATTGGGGACCACTCATCTTTCTCGGTGGTGGAAGAGAACTGTCTGCCCCTAGCATCCATCCATTGTCCCTTCTTGCATTTTGTAGTAGATACCCACCACCAACAAGTTTTAGACAGCACATGGCGGCCTATCAACCTCCCTTGCAATGGGAAGTGAGCAGAAATGACACGAGCAATCTCCATAGATAGAAGGGAACTTCTTGCCTTCCCCTCCTCCACCTCCTCCCCCCTGGGCAGGAATACAGCTGTGGTCTTTGTTTGCAGGCTCTGAATGTGCAGATGTGGGCAGCACCTGGTAGATGAAAGGCAACAAGATGGCAGAAACCGGGTTCCTGGATGACCTTATAGAGACACTTTCACGTCCCGACCCCCTTATATTATGAGAGAAAACTCCATCTGTTTTGAACACTGTATTTTGGGATCTTTTGTAACAGTATCTTAGCCCACATCTTAAAAACAGAAGTTGGTAGTAGAAGTAGCTGGAGTAATACTAACATAAAATACATTACTCTCCTTTAGCAGTTGGCTGATGGGCAACACGGAAATAGGTATTGCAGGCTGAAAAACTGGCGACTTCTATTAAACCGGGGCAAAACAGTTCATAAAACTGGTTCCTGGAATAACTTTGAAAGCAAATCACATGCCTACCAAGCCTGTAGCTCTAGGGAAACAGTGAGACAAAGAAGGTGGGTTTCTCTTGGCTGTGTCTCGCTGCTTTTAGTAAAGACCAACGAAGACAGAGAGGACATTTGGCAAGATGTGTCAGTTTGTAAGCAAGGACAGAAGGAAATACAGGTCTGCCTGGGACATCCCCTGTGCTTGGGCCCACAAAATTGACCAGGGAATCTGGTAATTTAGTCCTCACGAAGCTGGAAAATTGAACCTCTTCAGTCCCCTAAAGAGCAAAAGATAATATTCTGTCTATGAGCTTTTCTCCAGGGCTTGTCGTTACTGGGACCATGGGAGCCAATCTAAAGGCAAAGATCAAATTAAGGGTGGTGCTGTCTCACCCAAGCCTGTTATTTCAGACAGGCTCAAAGAGTTAGAGAGTGGAGAGTAGGCCAAGTGCAGAGATGAGTAAACAAACGAGAGTCCACAAACTTGAGATTTATGCAGACAAGACCTTTGGCTATCCTTGCATCTTCATGGAAATGACTAGAAGCAAATCATCCAGAAAACTGCTAACAATTTTGAAAGAATTATCAAAGAAACCACAACCCTAGGCTGCAAAATCTGTGATTATTCGATCCTTAAGTGACCCCCGGGAAAGTTGTACATCCCCAAGGAAGGCAGACTCTCCAACACTCAGTTGAGTTGTGGCCACAGAAGTTAATGGACAAAGACAGTCTCCCAGAGGTCAGTGGACAAAGGATTTCTCTCAGAGAGAACTAATGTCTATCCAAGGAATTTTCTTCATTGGCAGCAGCAGGGTTGTCCCAGGCCCTGCTCAGTAGACTTCACCGTTCTTTTTTTTTTTTTTTTTTTTTTAATACAGTAAAGTATTTTAATATTTGGCTATTTTAAGATCTTTAGAGAGATGAAGTAATATTGAGCTATAGGTGGGAAGCAATGGAGTGAAAATTTCAAAATGGGATAATACTTAGCATTAAATTTAAAGTAACATTGACGGGGAAGCAGATGTAGTTCAAGCAACTGAGCTCCTGCCTACCACATAAGAGGTCCCGGGTTTGATTTCCAGTGTCCCCTAAAGAAAAAGAGCAAGACTGTGAAATGACACAAGATGATGCAACAAGAGACATGGGGAGGAAAACATAATGACACAACAAATCAGGGAGCAGAGGTGGCTCAAGCGATTAGGCACCTCCCTCCCACATGGGAGGTCCCAGGTTTGATTCTCAGTGCCTACTAAAAAAGATCAGACACAACAAAACAACGAGGGGGTGGGGAGAAATAAATAAATAAGATAAATATTTTTTAAAAAAGTAACATTGATGATGTATTTTACTTTTCAGAGGCTAGAAAGCTCAATGCTGAAAACTATTACCATTTTTAAAATCCCCATTTCATACAAGGATTCATTTTTACTCTAGTTTATTCTTCTGGCTATTAATTTTTTATGTTAGATATTAAGGCATAAAATGGAAACAGGTGTTGGGTATCGATTGTGTTAGTCTTCCTTCTTCATAGCTCTTTTATTTCTTTCCTCTCCCTCTTCTTTATTCTTTAATTCTTCACTTTCTTCATGAAAATTAATATTTATTTAATGTAATATGTGGTAGGCTCTATGGTAAAGCCTTTGCATACATCACATTATTTGAGTCTCACAGTGATCCTATGAGGTAGGTAGTGATTATCTCCATTTTCCAGATATGAAGGCTGAAACTTCAAAGCTTACGTAATTAGAAAGTTGAAAGCTTCGAGGCACTCTTACAGAGCAGTTGTTCTCAAAATGTGGTCCCTGGGTCAGCAGCAACTGTCTCACCTGGGAACTTGTTAGAAATGCAGATTCTTAGGCCTCATCAGCGATTTATTGAGTCAGACACTTTGAGGGTGGGGACTCGCAGTCTGTATTTTAACAAGTCCTCCCGGAGATTTTGAGGAAGGCTAACATTTGAGAACTATTGCTGTAATTCCCCTCTGTACTTGATCTGAAATTGTGTTTGATTTTCCCTGTATTTTAATTAGACACATATGAATTTATTCTTATAAACTATTTTAAATTTAACTTTACTTTTCTTTTTAAAATATACTTCTATTAGAGAAGTTGTGAACTTACAAAACCATCATGCTCATGTGTAGAATTCCCATAGAATACCTCTCCACCAACACACTACATTGTTGTGGAACATTCCTTACAGATTATTAAATAATATCATCAGACTATTAGTACTAATTATTGTCTATAGCATACATTTGGTATATTTTTTCCATTCCCCCTATTATTAACACAGTACATCTTTGGCATTGATGCAAAAATATTACAGTATTGATGTTGACTATAATCCATAGGTTACATTAATTATATTTTCCCCGTGCTTCTCCACATTCTTACCACCTTGTAATAGTGATGTAGTTCCTAGAAGGATGTTCTTGGATTTGTACTATTAACCACAATTCTCATACCTTTTGGTTCACTATGTTATTCAGTCTCTAGATTATTCTCTAGCTTTCTTTCTTTCTTTCTTTTTTTTTTTTTTTTTAAGAGTGAACCACACTTCATTTTATTGGCATTGTCAATCTAGGAACAAGATGGGTTTTTTTCCCTCCATGAAGCCATAGATCGCTTTCAATATGCCATAACATATGCCCATACAGTTTCACCTTGAAAATGTAGCATTTCAAGCTTTAGTCAGGGTAGATTATTCCTTTTTCACTTTCACAATTTTTACGCTGCTGCCAGAAGTCTTCTCAGCATTTGCTTTGAATTCAGTCTTCAGTGCATCTCTTACTGCTTTTGCACAGATCTGGGAGTATTGGATGTAGCTGAGCCCAGCCTGTCGCCAGTACAAACACCATGATGTCTCGAGAGCGGAACGCGTCGGCCAAATGGGGGCGGGGAGCCTCTAGCTTTCTTTCAATTGACATTTACATCCTTAGACTACCCTATCAACCACAATCCCATTTTTTTTTTTTTTTGATGTGCAAGTTTTATCACAATCCCATTTATAAACCACCTGTGTTAGTTCCACTCATTATAATGTGTTACTATCAACTCTATCCCTTTCCACACTTTTACAGTCAAGTTAATTAAAACTTCTATATACATTAAGCATCAGTAGTTCTTCTCAGCCCTCCTCTTTTCTCCTAATAACCTATACTCTAGGTTTTAACTCCATGCATTTATTCTTCGTATTTAGTTCATATTAGTGGGGCCATGCAATATTTGCCCTTTTGTGTCTGGCTTATTTCACTTAGCATAATGTCTTCAAGATTCATTCATGTTATCATATGTGTCCCAAATTCATTTCTTCTTACTGCAGCTTGGTATTCCATCCTATGTATATACCACATATTGTTTATCCATTCATCATTTGAGGGACACTTGGGTTGTTTCCATCTTTTGGCAATTGTGGATAATGCTGCTATGAACTTTGATTTGCAAATGTCTGTTTGCATCACAGTTTTCAGTTCTTCTGGATATATTCCTAGTAGAAGAATTGCTGAATCATACAGCAGTTCTATATTTAGCTTCCTGAGGAACTGCCAAACTGTCTTCCACAGAAGCTGCACCATTTTACAATCCTACCAACAGTGAAGGGGTGTTCCTATTTCTCCACATCCTCTCCAGCACTTGTTTTCTGTTTTTTTAATAATGGCGATTCTGTGTGGTGTGTGATGATATCTCACTGTCGTTTTGATTTGCATTTCACTAATAGCTAGTGATAATGAAAATTTTTTCATGAGCTTTTTGGCCATTTGTATTTCCTCTTTGGAGAAATGTCTATTTAAGTCTTTTGGCCATTTTTAAATTGCATTGCTTCCACTTTTATTGTTAAGTTGTATGATTTCTTTATATAGAATGGAAATCAGACCCTTATCAGATATGTGATTTCTAAATATTTTCTCCCAGGGAGTGGGCTGCCTTTTCACCTTTGACGAAGTCCTTCGAATCACAAATGTGTTTAAGTTTGAGGATGTCCCATTTATCCATGTTTTCTTTTGTTGCTCGGGCCTTTGGTGTAAGGTTTAAGAATATACCACCTACCACCAGGTCTTGAAGATGTTTCCCTACATTTTCTTCTAGGAGCTTATGGTTCTAGCTTTTATATTTAGGTCTTTGATCCATTTTCAGTTACTTTTTCCGTAAGGTCTGAGATAGGGGTCCTCTTTCTTTCTTTTGGATATGGATATTCAGTTTTCCCAGCACCATTTGTTGAATAGATGTTCTGCTCCGACTGGGTGGGTTTGACAGCCTTGTCAAAAACTGCTTGACCATAGATGTGAGAGTTTGTTTCTGAACCATCAATTTGGTTCCATTGATCTATGTGTCTATCTTTAAGCCAATATCATGCTATTTTTACCACTGTAGCTAGATAGTATGTTTTAAAGTCTGGAAGTGAGAGTCCTCTAATTTTGCTCTTCCTTTATAAGATGTTTCTGGCCTTTTGGGGCCCCTTATCCTTCCAAATAAATGTGAAAATTATGTTTTCCATTTGTTTAAATAAAGTCGGTAGAATTTTTATCAGGACTGCATTGAATCTGTATTTCAATTTGAGTAGGATTGACATCTTAATAATATTTAGTCTTCCAGCCCATGAACATGGAATGTTCTTCCATTTTTTTTAGGTCTTTTAAAATTTCTTTTAGCAATGCATTGTAGTTTTCTGAACACAAGTGCTTTACATCCTTGATTAGATTTATTCCTAATATTTGATTCTTTTAGTCACTATTGTAAATGGATTTTTTCCCTGACTTCCTCTTCATATTGTGCACTAGTACTGTATAGAGACACCACTAATTTTTGTGCATTAACCTTGTATCCTGCCACTCTGCTGAAATCATTTATTAACTCCAGCAACTTTGTTGTAGATTTTTAGGGACTTTCTTGGTATAGGATCATATCATCTGTGAATAGTGAAAGTTTTACTTCTTCCTTTTCTATTTGGATGCTTTTCATTTTTTCTTGCCTCATTACTCTAACTGGAACCTCTAGCACTATATTGAACAACAGTAGTAACAGTGGGAATACTTGTCTTGTTCCCAGTCTCAACAGAAAAACTTTCAGTGTTTCACCATTGAATAAAATGTTAGCTGTGGGTTTTTCATATATGGCCTTTATCATGTTGAGCAAGTTTCCTTCAATTCCTATCTTTTGTAGTACTTTTATCAAGAAAGGATACTGTATTTTTTTCAAATGCCTTTTTTGCATCATTCAATAAGATCATGCAATTTTTCTTTTTTGATTATTAATATAGTGCATTACACTGATTGATTTTCTTGTATTGAACCACCCTTGCATGCCTGGCATAAAACCTACTTGATATGATGAATAATTCTTTTATGTGTTCTTGAATTCAATTAGCAAGAATTTTGCTGAGGATTTTTGCATCTGTATTCATTAGGAAAATGGGTCTGTAATTTTCTTTTTTTGTAATATCTTTATTTAGCTTTGGTATTAGGGTAATATTGGCTTTATAGAATGAGGTTGGTAGCATTCCTTCTTTTTCAATCATTTGGAAGAGTTTGAGTAAGATTGTTATTAAATCTTCTTTGAATGCTTGGTAGAACTCACAAGTAAAACCATCTGGTCCTGTGCTTTTCATTTTGGGGAGTTGTTTGATGACTGTTTCAATCTCTTTACTTAATCTTATTGGGTGTCCCTTATATGTGATGCATCGCTTTTCTCTTGCTGCCTTCAGAATTCTCTTTGTCTTTGACATTTGACATTCTGATTAGTATGTGTATTGGAGAAGGTCTATTCAGATTTGTTTGAATGGGAATTTGTTGTGCTTCTTGAAGATGGATAATATGTCCTTCAATAGGGTTGGGAAATTTTCCACCATTATTTCTTCAAATATTCCTTCTGCCCCTTTTTCCTTCTCTTCTCTTCTGGGACACCCATGACACATATATTTGCACATCTCTTGCCTTCATTTAGTTCCCTGGGACCCTGTTCAATTTTTTCAATTTTTCTTTAACTTTTCTTTTGTATGTTCGCTCTCAGAGGCTGTGGCAGTTTGATATTATATATGAATTCCAAAAAGAGATATTTGATTATATTTGTAAACTCATCTGTTCCTCTGGGCATGATACCCATTTGATTGTATTAAATTCAGAAGTTTCACTTTTAATTTACTAAGTCAAAATTAGGGCTTTGATTCATTAGTGCGACTCAGTTTGAGTCCCTGCCCCCTTGATGGGCTATATAAATAAATGCTCAATCAAGAACAGAGAAGTAGATACACAGAAAAATGCGGAGGAAGAGAGACAGCTCCAAAGACATGGGAGAGGCCCCAGGAAGAGAAAAGCCATTCACCTGATAGTTTACAGCTGACCTTGTGAAGAGAACAGAGCAGCTGAACCTGGAAAGAAACGATCCCCAGGAAGAGAGGCGAGCTTTATGCCAGCCTACAGCTGAGATGGGAAGAAGCTGGGACCATGGAGCCTTAAGAGGAAGAAGGAAGGCTGAACCCTTGCAGATATCGCCCACCATCTTGCTTTAATACGTGGCAAGTGACTTTGGGTGGGTGAAAAAGGTACCTCTTATGGTACCTTGAGTTGTACTCTTTAGGGTCTTGTGACTGTAAGCTTCTACCTCAAATAAATATCCTTTATAAAAGCCAACAGAGTTCTGGTACTTTGCATCAGCACTCCTTTGGCTGACTAATACAGAAACCATGTCTTCAGGCTCACTGTTTCTTTTTCCTGTCTCCTCAAGTCTGCTGTTATATGGCTCCAGGATATTTTAAAATTTCATTTATTGTGACTTTCATTCCCATAAGATCTGCTATTTTTCTATGTATGCTTTCAAATTTTTCCTTGTGAATACCCAGTGTTTTCTTAGTATCCTTAATCTCTTTAGCCATGTCATTGAATTTATTAAGGAGATTTGCTTGAACATCTATGACTAGTTGTCTCAACCTTGTCATCTGGAGTCTTATCTTGTTCCTTTGACTGGGCTGTATCTCTGTTTCTTGGTATGGATTATAGTTTTTTGTTGGTGTCTTGGCCTCTGGATTACTAGATGTATTTATTCTGTGTGCAATTTCTTTCTTTAGTTTAGGGTTTTCTTGCCCTTTCACCCTTGGTGGTAGTGTAGTAGGAGCCGAGGACATAGTTGGTGCTGAAAACTGTGGAGCCTGAAGCTGCCTGTTTTGCCCTAGGAACTGATGAAACTTCTCTCATCTTCTTCCTCCTCCAGGGGTATTGACAGAGGCACAGCCATGTGTAGTCATCCAAGCTGTGCATGTCAAGACCATCTGTAGTTGCGCAGAGAGACTGATGAAGCTTCACACCCCTTCCTCCCTGCCTGGGTGAGGATGGAGCTGCATGTGTGGGCAGCAAAACTAAGTCATGCAGGTCAAAACTGACCACAGTTGACCAGGTAGACTAATGTAGCTCTGGACCCTTCCTCCCCTGCCAGGGGTGGGAATGGTCCCTCTGGAGTGCCCAATAATCTAATCTGTGTGGGCTGAAAGTGCCTGCAGTTGCCCTGAGAGGCTGAGGCTGTCCCTTCTGCCCTTTAAGGGGTGAGGATGGAACCACAGGCACCCAAGAAACTAGTCCATGCTGTCCAAAATCTCCTGCAGTTTCACAGAGAGCCTGAGGCAACACAGCTCCCTTCTAGCCTATTGGGTGGCAGGGATGGAGCTACAGATGTCTGAGTATCCAGGCTGTGAGGGCTGAAAGCACCTGTAGTTGTCCAGAGAGGCTGAAGAAACACCAGCCCCATCCTATCCTATGGTGGGGATAGGGATGGAATTGAAGGCACTCAACAAACCAGTCCATGTGAGACAAAAACATCTGCAGCTGTCCAGAGAGGCTGGGGAAACACTGCCCACCCCCATTCTTATCATTGGTGGGGGTGGAGCCACAGGTGCCCAAAAGTCCAGTTTGTGCAGGCTAAGAGCTCCTGCATTTGCCCAGAGAGGCTGAGAAAGCACCAGCCCCTCCTGTCCTATGTGGGGTGTGGATGGAATCCAAGGTGCTCAACAAACCAGCCTGTGTGGGCTGAAAGCACTTGCAGTTGTTCAGAGGGACCGAGGAAACACAGCTCCCCTCCTATCTTATTGGGGCAGGGGATGGAGTCCCAGGAGTCCAACTATTCAGTCTGTGCCAGCTGAAAGTGCCTGCACTTGCCCTGAGAGGCTGGTGCAGGTCCCCACAGCTTCCTTCCTGCTGGAAGCGGGGCTGGAACCTATGCTAGGGTTCTATCTGGGTGGAAAGAAGCTGGTCCCTACCATCACTGTGATTTTTTTTCTTTCTTTTTGTTTTTTTGAAGATTTATTTATTTACTTTTATCCCTTTTTACCCCCTGTTTTTCCTGTTATTGTGTCCATTTGTTGGGCAATTCTCTGTGTCCATTTTCTGCTCTCTCTTTTCATCCTTCTCTTCCTGTCTTCACTGAGATTCAATCCTCATTATCTCCGATGTGGGAGAGAAATGTCCTATCACCTGTGCCACCTTAGTTCCTGGTTTCTTGGCACGTCTCATCTTGGCTTTCCCTTGTGTCACTCTCCTGTTATGTCATCATCTTGCTGTATGGCTCATGGGGCCTGATGGCACACCTGTGCCCAGGGCCAGATGGCACACCCACGCATGGGGCCTGGGGGGTTCACCCACTTGCAGGGTCTGACGGCACACCCGTACACAGGCCCTGGTTGCCAGTGTGCCCTCTACATTTTTCTTTTTTCAAAATTTTACCAGGAGGTCCCAGGGATTGAGCCCAGGTCCCTCCATATGAGAGATGGTTGTCCAACCATTTGAGCCACATCCATTCCCCTGCTATATCTCTTAAGGTTGACCAAGGATACCTAGAGTTACAGTCATTTCCCATACAGGATGGTTATATAATAAATCAAGCTTGGTTTATCACCAGCATTCCAAAAACCAGACCTAGGGAGAAAAACTAGGTCTGGGAACACATGCAGGGTTTCTAATATAGCAAAAGTTTACCCTACCCTGATTATCACATAATCAAGACAGAGAGAATATTCGCACCATCGCTGTGATTTTCAATCAGCCCTCTTCCCCTCAAGCTGTGAGTGGAGTTAAAATGGCAGCTACTAGTCTCTTTCTTACTTGGACAGGTTCAAACTTTAGCTGTTCTTAGGACTATACTTAGCCAGTGGAATTTACTAATCAGTAGCTGAAGTCGCGACTGTCTCTTCCTTCCCCATTTTTGGGAAATGGAGCTTCTAATTCCAGCCATGTAATAGCTCCCCAGGTGGCTTGTACCACCAGTGGAGGATGGGCACCAGCCTCCATGGCATTGCATGCTCTACTCATGAATCCTTATTGCAGATGTGCATTTTCCTTTCATTCTTTCAAGGATGTTGCAGGAGGTTCTTCTGGTCTCCTGGGCCCCCCAAACAGGTGCTTTAGAGAACTCTGGGTGATTACTAACTGCCCTGTAGGATGAGCTGACTCTTGGAGCTCCTTACTCTGATGCCATCTTGCCTCTCCCCTTAGACTTCATCATTCTGAAGGAATATGACTATTCTGTCTTCCTTTGCCCTTTTCCAAATGGGAATTTTCACTGCAGCTATCCTGATTGACTCCAGTATTGAACAAAAAGCCTTGAGAAAATGCCAGAGAACATGCCTATTAGTTTATAAGTCCCCAGATCAAGAAAAGTCATATCTGATCCTGATAGAGAAAAAAGCACATCTCCCAGAAATCTTGGACCTTGTTTTGGATGCAGTAACCGGTGGTTATCTGGATTTTCTATCTTGGTGGAGGCAATGTATTTTCTATGTGTGCTTTGGAGAACACAGACAAGCCATTGGGTGACTCAAGGCAGAACCTGTCAATTGTCCCCCAGTATCCATTTTCCCTTCCATTTAGTGACAAAGCTCTTCCCACTTTGGAGTGTGACTGTGCATTGGGTGACCACATTTCCAGATCCCCTTATGACTATGTGTAGCCATGTGATTGAATTTTGGCAAGTGGCAGATGCGCAGCAATGTGTAACTACCAGGGCACATCCTTAAATGAGAAAGCTGCTTACTGACCACTTCCCCTGTGTCTCCTTGCCTGTGACTGGAATGTAATAGGATGCTGGTGGACCTTCTGCTATCACACAACCTAGAACAATGCCCGGGGATGTGGAGGAGCAAGATAGGATGATCTTGGGTTCCTGGATAAGCACAGGACCACAGAACTCCTAGTCCACCTCTGCATCTAGACATGAGTGAGAAGAAAGCCTAGATCTTGTCAGAACCACTCCCTTTTTCTGTCTCTTCGTAACCGTAGTTTTTACTCTAACCTAAAAAACTCAGCTGTTAATAAAAAAACCAAGATGTGCATTATGATCTCAAACTTTAACAAAAGGTTTGTATACATAGGAAAAAAAACAAAAAGTCACTATCAAAACATTTATCTCTGGATTGTGCTATCACAAATAACTTGTATCCTCTTTTTGTGTTTTTACATGTTTTCCATTTTTTACTCTGCCTATATATTATTTTAATAATCACATAGGCACTAATAAATTCCATTTTACAAATAAATACCTCCTGACCTCTCATTTTTCTCCCTTACACGCAACTACTACTTTTTTTCACCAACTACCATGATTTTTTTCAAAGTAGGAGCTTTAGAGCAAATAAATGCCCTTGAGGAAGATTGAAGTATGTTTTCTTATCTTTTAATGCCAGAAGACCTGTTCAGCACTTGGTTGACTTCGATCAGAATACTCCAGATTTGATGGAAAAACTAGAAGAATAATTACCAACTGATTACTCCAGTTTTTAAAAGCTATTGCACAGCCGCCCAGGCCTCCTAGACTTAAAGAGTGGGCGATAACAGGGAGGACAAATGGCCTGCTGAAGACTTGCCTCCATTTTCTTATTCTCCAGAAGCCTGTTGGGGAAACATGCTCCTCATACCTTACATGGGGTTGCTATGATTGTTTTTAAAAAGTGTTTTAATCATCTGCTCAAAACCCTCTTTCTCTCTTTCCCTTCCAACTATCCAATAGGTAACTATTCCAGGTTAAATAATTTCTCAACTCACGCCCCCCTTTCTCTCTGCCCTTACTGCACTGATTCTTGTACAGGCCACTTTTCTCTCATTGATGACTGTGACACCAGCTCACCTCCCTGCCTCTGGTCTTTTCATGCAGTCTCCACATGGGTCAGAGTCCTCCTTTGGAAAGTCGTGCCTGATTTTGTCATTGCTCTACTTCACAGTTTTCTATTGTTGTTAAAAGGTAATCTAAGCACCTCTTAAAATATATGTATATATATATATAAAAAATAACATTTTTGTAAGCAAATACACATATATGCATATATATTTATATATCATTTTACAAATGTTTGTATGTATTGTGAGAATTTTGATTTTTACCCATAATAAAAAAAAAAAAAAAAAAAAAAGTCTAATGACTCACAAGATCCTTTGTGGTCCAGCCAGTGCATGTATCTGAGTCCCACCCCAGCAAACACATCCTATCTGTGTATGCACTGAATGTTTTCATTCATCCCTTAAATATTCCTTACTTAGTGTGCCTTGTCTCTGGCCCTTCATCCATACTGTTCCACCATCTCAGAACATGCTTCCACCTCTCCTTACTTGAGTAACTTATTTGCTTATCTGGTCATAGCCTAGGGCTCACATCCCCCCAGAAAGTCTTTCCTAACCACACCCCCCTCTCCTCTCACTGCCTAGTAGGTTAGGTACATCTCCAATGTGCTTCTGTAATCTTCTATTCTACCCCAGCATAGGATGCCTTGTCCTACACTGAAAATATTCATTTCTCTGTGCCCTTAACTAGACTCTGGACTCAGTGAGGTCAACAACTAGGTGTGCCTTGTTCACTACTGTCCCTTGTAGCACAGCCCCTGACACACAGGAGGTTCTCAATAAAGATGTATTGAGTAAATAACCATTTGACCCTTGGTTTACATGGCCTAATCTCCATTTAGGAATATGTTATGTGGTTTGGTAACTGTTCTAAGTTAATGCCATGTTTAATTTTTTTTTTTTTTAAAGATTTTATTTATTTATTCATTTATCCCCCCCTTGCTGCTTGTGCTCGCTGGGTCAGCTAACCACGCCGTGCGGGCGGGCTTGCCTTCACCAGGAGGCCCCAGGAAGCGAACCCGGGGCCTCCCATATGGTAAACGGGAGCCCTACTGATTGAGCCACAGCCGCTTCCCAACCATGTTTAATTTTTAAAAATATTTCTTCCATTCAAAATCCAGAGCTTTGGCACCTATCAGGCTTCGGGTCCTGTTGCTGACTAACCAAGTGTTCTTGGTTCTTTCTTATTTCTTTGTATAAAAATATTCCTGGATGTTTGCTCCTTCTCCTCCAGAATATTTCATCCAGTGCACATATTTCATTGTTTCTGATCCCCATCCTAAACCAAGAGATGTTCTCTTCTAGAAATAGCCTTACTCCGTGATAATAATAGAATTGCTGTCACTTATTGAAAGCATTATGATCATACATTATTCTAGGAGCTGAATATTCAATAATTCTAATTCCTCTAAAGAAACCACCAGGTAGACATTATTTCACCGCCCCCCTCCCTTTTGAGATTTTTTTTTTTTTTAAAGGAGCTTTAGATTACATAAATGTTACATAAAAAATATAGGGAATTCCCATATAACCCCTACCCTTTTCAAGATAAAGAAACTGATGCACAGAGAGATTAGTAACTTGCACAAGATCACTCAGGTCCCAAGAAGTGGTTCTATAATTTAAAGAACCATATATCTCTTAAACTCTCATCTTTCCACTATGCTGTAGAGCCTTAAAAAATATTATAATTCAATTAGCCACATGGTGAAATTCATTAGAAGATCAGTGAATTATAAATCATGGATGGGAGTGAATGGGAGGATGCCAAAGAAAAGAAAGCACCTCTTAAACTCAATGAGTTGACAAGATTGTTATATAGCTATAAGTCACATGTAAAGAACACACTAGAATTCACGTCAGTATAGTATATAAATATCATAAGCGTAACTATACATACCCATGGTATAAGCTTATACATAGACAGATGATATAAATCATACATAAATATGTTTATGCTGTCCAGTTAGAAAATTCAGGCATTGAATTTGTGCTTTTATTATTTGCTAGGGTAAGGCCATTTGTCTTAATGAGTGTCATTTTGAAAGCAGATTTTGAAATCAGAAGTTTACTGATTTATTTGCTTTGCAAACCAAGAAGCAAGGCTTAACCAAGTTACTTTCAGTTCTACCTTAGCCCAGTGGTTCTCATTTGGCCTGTGGCAGCACACTAGTTGTCAGGTGAGCTTCCAGATTTCATCAATATATAAAGTTCAGTTTTGTTACCATTAAGTACGTGGCCTATAACCACGATGATTGTCAAGTGGGGTAGTTCTCAAAAACTATTGAGTCTGAGCAAGCAAGTGGACAAAGTGGTATGGGACGATGGCTAATGTGATGTGTCAACTTGTCTAGGTTATGGTGTCCACTTGTTTGGTGAAACACTAGTCTAGATGTTGCTGTGAAGGAATTTTGTAGATGTGATTAATATCTACAATCAGTTGAGGGGAGCCAGTGTAGCTCAGTGGTTGAGTGGCGACTTCTCACATACAAGGTCCCGGGTTCAATCCCCAGTCCAGTGCCTAAAAAAAAAAAAAAAAAAAAAAAAACTAAGGAAAGCTGAATAAAGTAGGGACTTCAGTAAATTAAAAAAAAAAAAAAAAAAAGTGAGCAGTACAATCAGTTGAGTGGAAGTAAAGGAGATTATCCTTCATAATGTGGGTGAGCCTCTTCCAGGCAGTTGAAGGCCTTAAGAACAAAAACTGAGGATTCCTAGAGAAGAAGAAAATCGGACTCAAGACTAGCATCAACTCCTCCCTGAGTTTTGGCCTGCCCTATAAATGTTGGACTTGCCAGCCCCTACAGCTGAGTGAGCTAATTACTTAGAATAAATCAGCTAGCTAGCTAGATGATATAGAGATTTATATCTACAAATATTTATCGTATACATCTCACTATATAAATATATATATCCTATTGGTTCTTTTTAGCAGCCAAATCTCTAGTGCACTGGGTAGTAGTTCTCTTTTTGTTACCATCTCTTCCCAGCTATGAGCATTCAAGCAAATCACAAAAACTTTAGGATTTTTCTTTTCTACATTCAGTAACAAGAACCATGCTGTTTCCTGGCTTTCTGGGAATCTGTATGAATGGAGTGGATTACTAGAAACACATATTGAGCACCCGTGAAGGTACCTTAAAGGAATGGCAATGTCTACAAGATTTCTTTTTTAGTGACGCAACTTGGATTTTAGAAAAGAAAACTGGAAATTCTTTGTACTGTACTCAGCTAGGCTGCCCAGAGCATTTTGTTTTGAACTAGAGAAAGCTGCAGGGTGTAAATGTTCTTTGTGAGCCCCTTGCATGCACATCTAGGAATCACACCAAAAGAATAAACTTCTCAAATGTGGTCCTTAGTCTTTTCATCAGTAATTTTAGCTTCTGCCTTGTCAGACTCAATTGGTCTAGCTGTAAGTGTAGCTTTGCCGGCAAGCTAGTTCTGGATCAAGCAGCAACAAATCATTGAGAACTCAGTTTTCCTTCCAGAGGTCTTGTCTCAATTCATCCCTTAGCACATGTCCCCAGACTGGCACATTTTAGCGGACTGCAGAAAAAAAGGAATATATCAGAAAGTCAATTAACCTCTGACCTATATGTACCCAGTGATGAAGTCTCTGCCCCTAACTACTTTCATTTGAAGCTTGAAGAAGAAAATAAATGTGAACAGAGAGGACAATAACATAAAGATGGGCCATGCTAGAGAATCCCTTCTCAGCTGTCTTCAATAGGTCAGCCCTTTCTTGCCACACACCCACCATTCACGAGATGGCAATGTCTTATAGTTCTGTGCTTCCAGCCTCTTCTCTCTTGTTTACTCAGGCAGAAGGTGAATTGAAGAGGATGAGTAGCTGCTCCCATTAGATAAATGTCTATACAGACTATCCAAGGATAATTCACTTTGTGAATTATTTCTGGTAAATTCCAAACCCCATGAAGCCTTTTCCCTGCTCTTGGCCAGTGTCCTTTCTTTCCATTAACTGTTGTTAGCTTAAAGGAGAGAGACTATTTCTAGTATCACCCTGTGTAAAAAAAAAAGTCCTAAAGATAAATTTGCTGAAATATTAGGGCAAATCAACCAATAGATAAAACTCAGTTGGCCATTATCTGCCTCTATCTGTTCCTAAGTCAGATGCCCCACTGTCACTGGGGTTGAGAGTTGATTGCAAAGCCTGTGGACGTGACAAGGCTGGGGAACTGGGGAGGCCAGGAGGTTTGCGTGTGCTTGCTCAGCATAGGAGGAGCTGAAGAACAAGCTCCGAGTGATGGTTTTCCTGTCCCCAAAACCCTAACTTCCAGAACAGGCTTGCAGAACAGAGGCTGGCTGTCCTTTTGCCCATTTCTACTTATTCTAGCCACCTGCCACAGAAATCCTATCCCCATTGCCATTGAACACAAGCCCCATACCTCTCTAGTGAATTCCCACTGGCCTGGGAGTTGATCATAATAGAACATTTGAGGTGGCATACATCTTAGACTTGGGTCTGACTTCCATTACTCGCTATTTGGGTGACTTAAAATAATCCAGTGGTCTGCAACTGATTTCTTCACCTACAAAATGTGGGGAAAACCTGGCTCTGCCGGGTCATGAGATTGTGAGAAGTAAAAGAAGCAAGGCTCTTAAGGGCTGTAGAATGAAAGGGAAGACTGGAAGTCTATAAAGGCATTGAAAGTCCATGCCCAGGCAGCTTTTGTTGCACACCAGATTGTGGATGTGGAACAGTTTTGTACCCCTCCTTGGTCATTTATGCAGTAGAGAATGATGACATTTCCATAAGATTGTCTTCCTTTCCTTCCTGGTCACACAGCTCGGCTACATTTCCTACCCTCCCTTGCTCTTCTGTGTGGCCCTCTGAGTAAATTCTGGCCAGTGGAATGTGGATGGAAGTGATGGTTACTATTTCCAGGCCTGGCCTTTAAATCTTTCTCAGCATGACACTCCATTTTCAGTTCATGGCATTCTCGGGCCTCAGTAATTTTTTTTTTTTAAGATTTATATATTTTATTTATTTCTAAACCACCCCCCACCTCCATTGTTTGCACTCACTGTCTGTTATCTGTTTCTGTTTGTTGTGTGCTCTCTGTGTCTGCTTGTCTTCTTTTTTAGGAGGCACCAGGAACCGAAACCAGGACCTCCCATATAGGAGGGAGGCACCCAATCACTTGGACCACCTCTGCTCCCAGCTTCTTGTGTGTCTCATTGTGTTTCCTCATTGTGTCTCCTTGTTGTGTCACCTTGTTGCATCATTTTGTTGAGTCATCTTGTTGTGTTAGCTCGCTGTGCCAGCCCATTGCATCAGCTGGCTGTCTTGCTTGTCTTCTTTTAGGAGGCAACAGGAACCGTACTGAGGACCTCCCATGTGGCATGTGGGCACCCAGCTGCTTGAGCCACATCTGTTTTCCCTCAGATTTTTTTGCCTGGTACTCCTTGTCCAAAGAAATAGCTAAGAGTTCCATTTATAAGTGGTTAGTTCCAAACAAGCTAAGCATTTGTGTCCTAACAACTTAGTGCTGTTGGAAAAAAAGAGCACACATGAATTAAAAGACAAATAACATTTTTATTTCATTTTTAAATAATCCCAGTTACCTATTAATGGGATGTGTCTACCTGTTTGGTCACTGCATTTCTCCTCAAACCTTGGAGTCAGATTGGACACCTCCACCCTCATTTCCTGGTGCACATTGCATTTTCATGTGTACTTATTTTTTATTAAATCAATGTCTTCAAACCCAGAATTAAAAATATATCTAAGTAATATCAAAATGAATGTAACATGATTTGATGATGAAACTGAGAACTACCTTGAGCTAGTTTTGCAGTTTCCAGCAGATGCTGAGTAGTTGCTGGGTTTCCCTAAAAATGTAAATGGTCTCAATACATCCCTATGAAATCACTGCAGCATTCTAGGGCAACTTGGTGCATAGTTTAGGGACCATGGCTCTCCTTTTTTCCTTCAGGTGTTAATTGAATGGAGACACTTTTATGGATTTAGAAGATGGTGAAGACACAAGGGGGAGGCTGGGTCCCTGAGTGCCCATTGAAGGAGAGGCACCCAGGAGAACCATTTCACAAGGAACTCCTTCTGTGGCCAGTGGCAAGGATAAGAAACAAATTTTTCTTTTGTCATGCCACGGATTTGGAGGAGTGGGGGCGTTGTTTGTAATAGCAGTTGGTCTACCCTGACTAATATAATCTCTAAATTCATGAAGCATCATTAGGACTGCTTTTGTAGATCCTGGCCTTGCTTCAGATGGGATGGCTCTCTCCCCTGGGGGATAACATTGGACTAGTCAGGTCTCTAGCCTTGGTGACCTGGTTTAACTCTAACACCCTGGGGATGGTGGGATGGGGGGGCAGGCACAGGCAATGCCCTGGGTAAGGGGATCTTTCTCTAGAGACAGGAGTTCCCGAGTCAATGCAATATTTATAAAGTGAGCAGTAGTATTTCCCAGTGACCACATTATCAACCAAAA
The DNA here is from genome assembly GCA_026826555.1 of Tolypeutes matacus. NCBI lineage: Eukaryota > Metazoa > Chordata > Mammalia > Cingulata > Chlamyphoridae > Tolypeutes > Tolypeutes matacus. The sequence continues at coordinate 56,909,997 of JAKSZT010054334.1, forward strand.
TGCAAATGTTCCCGGGGCTTTGGGCTTGTTTTCCAAGAGAATAAAGTATTGTTAAATAAACAGGACAGAGTTGGTCCAGCCAGCCAGCCATTAGCATAGAGATGCCGTCTGAGAGGGGAAATGTGACATGTACCTTCACGGGAAGTTGCAATTAAACCGATTTATAGTCCAAGACCCTTTCCCTGAAGGAACAACACAGCTGGCTCGCATAGCATCAGTGTTCAAAGCCTGCGTTCAGGGCTCAGTGCTGGAGCCTTAGGAGCCACTTCCTCTGATGTAGGGCACACTTTCAATCTAGGCCCTGTTTCATGACCTACCTGGAGAGGATGGCAGTTCAACATCAGGTAAACATTTTTGGAAGTTTCCATTGGCTTATAGCCTATCCAAAACATCTCTGAGAACCCCACCCCCACCCCCCACCCCCATCCTCAAGAAACATAGCGCTGAAAAGTGTCATTCCTCCCTTTCTCATAGATGATTAAGGTGACCACATATCAGGAAATCACCTACCTCGCATATATCTATGTCGTCTTGATGTTTTGTTTAGGTACAGGGGCTCTTTGATTTCACACGTTTAGCCCATATCTTTCCATTTTAACCTACTTATGGATTTTCTTCATGCCCAGCCTCTTTATTGGCTGAACGGTTAGTAGGTGGGGGACTCAGGACGGGAGCTTCCCTGGCTCATCACTTTCGGAAAAATATTCCAAAGAATGTGTGGTTCTATGAAGGCATTTCATGAAGAGCTGTTTGGGAAGCCCTTCTGCCATGGACCCAATCACAGTCCTGATATCTGTCTCCGTTGTGAGTCTCTCCAAAAAGGGAATAACTGGACTTGTCTACTTTCTGAATTTCATTTTTCTTGCCCTTGAATCAAATTAAAAGGTGGCAGGTAAGGAAGCAGGTAGCTGATACTGAGGCTATAAATATATTTGAAAGGAAACTTAGGAGCTAGGATGTAGGGTGCTTGGTATGGAGACACGGGTATTTAAAGGGAAGTTGGGTTATTCTGGTTCTGCTCCTGGAGAGTTGTATAACTATAATTACTTACTTCACCCCTCTTTTCCAATTCCCCATTTGTAACAGATAAAGAGCAATGGCCTATATTTCCATTGTACATAGCACATCATGTGCTTGGCAGAATTTTGGCTCCTGTGACCTTCACCCCTGGTGTCATGCCCTTGAATATATTATGCTATATGCAAAAGAAACTTTGCAGATGAATCAAGCTTATTAATCAGATAACCTTAAAATAGGGGATTATCCTTAATTATCTAGGTGTGCCCAGTATAATCACATGAGTCCTTCAAAGCAGAATTTTCTCCAGCTGAGCACAGAAGAGAACGTTAGAGAGATTCAAAGCATGAGAAGGATTTGATATACCATTGCTGGTTTGAAGATGGAGGGGGCCACATGGAAAGTGTGAGGAGGAAATGAACTCCAACAATCAGTGAGCTTGGAAGAGTATTCGGAGTGCCAGATGAGAAAAGCAGCTCCAATTGATACCTTGATTTTGACCTTACGAGACCCTAAGCAGAGTATCCAGCCACGTTGGGTTGAACTATTCCCCTACAGAAACTGTGAGATAATAGATTTGTGTAATTTTTAAAAAAGATTTATTTACTTTTTATTCATTTTAGCCCCTGCCCCCCTTTTGCTGTTTTTGTGTCCATTCGTTGGGCAATTCTTTGTCTGTTTCCTGACCTCTTCTCTCATCCTTCTCCTCCTGTCTTCACCAGGATTCGATCCTGGGGACCTCTGATGTGGGAGAGAGGTGTTCTGCCACCTGTACCACCTCAGTTCCTGTTTTTTTTTTTCGGCTTGTCTCCTCTTGGCTCTCCCCTGTGTCACTCTCCTGTTATATCATCATCTTGCTGCGTGGTTAGGTGGGGCCTGGACGGCTTACCCGGGCACCTTCTATATTTTTCTTTTTTATTTTACCGGGAGGACCCAGGGATCGAACCTAGGTCCCTCCATATGGGAAACAGACACCCAACCATTTGAGCCTCATCCACCCCCCAGATTTGTGTAATTTTAAATCTCTAAGTTTGTGGTAATTGGTTACTGCATCAACAGAACACTAACATACATCATAATGTTCACTTGGAATTAGCGATTACAACCTAATGTTAAAGGAGACGACTCTCAGCTTGATGAGGACATCTATGAATGTGGGGGTGGAGTGTGAAACAAATGAATATTTTTCTGCTTTTCTGTTTTTCCTCTAAGGTTCAATGGACATTTATTAGTCACCTACTATATACCAGGCCTACACTAAAAGTTTCTCATTCTTTCTGTCATTTCAAATTCATAATCACCCTGGGAATAATAAATTACCTTTTACTTAAGAAGAAATGGAAATTCTGTGAGCTCATATCACTTGCCCAAGTTTCCACAGCAGGAATTTGCAAAATGTGAATGCAGGTATTCTGACTATAGGCCCAGGGCTATTTCCTTTACTACATTGAGCCAACTCCTAGATAACCCAAAATTTGTTGAAAGTCAAGAAGATTAATAGAAGGTCTCAAAAAAGGAAATATGTGATTATTATTTTAATGGTGGACTGTCAGATTAAAGATTCTGAGATTCTTCAGCTTGTTTGAAAATCTCTCTTTCTGTCAGCAGCCAGAATCTGAGGAAAAACCAGAATTCTTGCTTCTCAGTTGCTGGCTTCCAACTGTTATTTCCATGGAAACATGTCAGTTCTGCAAAAACAAGTTAAGTACCTTCATAGAATCACCACTCAATGGCAGAGACTTCCCATGCTTCAGTCTAGTTAATAACCATTTCCAGGGGAATGAAAGGAGACTGACATCACAGACATCCAAGGGAAATGAACTTATTTCATCTCAGTGGTCTATCGCTGGCCAAGAATGGGAATCATTGCTTTCTAATTGCCATCCAATTTAGGGCAAAGTCGGAAAAGAAAAGGTGTCTGTGAACTCTGCTTCTGGGGATAATTAACAGAAATTTCCTGTTTACTTCTTGGTTATCCTAGTCATTATTATTGGCCAGTATTAGTTTCTCATTGCTACAAATACAAAAGACCAGTTTATGTGCTTTATACAATAGACACCACATCAGTTTTAAAAATTAGAAAGATCAGCATTGATCAAGGACATCAAAGACATCTTCAAGGAGTGGGGGAACCAGAGGTTTCTCTATCAATGACCTTATGAATGTCACTAAGGGAACCCATAAAAAGTAGGCTCTGTGCACTCTGTGGTTGCTTCTTTCTATAAAGGATTATATCACTGACGAACCACAATAGGGAGACTAATAAGACAATGCGTCTAGAAGGTTTTAGACGTTACAAACTGATTTTCTCTTAAGTTAATTGCAAACAAATACGATGTCATTATAAGGCCATTACAACATCTTGGGTGGGCCTTGGCTTTCTCCCCGGAGTTTGGGGTTGGAGACAATCAGCAGTGTGATTACACGACTCTGTGGTCCATTGGCTCATGAGGCTGTTGAAAGTTTCATTACATCCATCAGTCAGTGATAACTCTGGGGCACCCACTGTGTGCAGAGTACTGAGCACAGTGGGGAGCACTGGAGCAAAGAAGAAGAGCTCCTGCTCTTGAAGAGCTTTAAATTTACTAGGACAGTCAAGAGCACAAACGAAATGTGTACAGAATAAATGAGCAAAACAACCACTCCACAAACACCAAAGCAAAACCCCCAAACTGCTATTTCCTGACATAGGTATCTGTGTCAGGTTAGCTTGAGTGATTGGGTGATTAAAGTGAGATAGGGTTAAAATGGAGTTCACTGGAGATTTTGGAGAAAAAAAGAAAAAGTAGAAGAATTCACAAAAGGGGCAATGGTTAGTGGGGAGGATGGAGGGTAGGAACAAGAGTTGAAAAGTGGGTGAGGCCAATGAGGTTTGCTTGGATTAGGTCCATGAGCCCAAAATAGGGTGAGGACAGTTTGGCATCATGGGGAAGGTAAATTGTGGAGCACGGCATCTTGAAATTCAAGACTGAGAGTTTTAGAGTGTGGGGAAAATGGCGTCAGCCACCCCCGCCTCATCCAGCGGCTGCGGAACTGGGCGTCCGGGCAAGATATGCAGGTGAAGCTGCAGCTGTGCTACTAGGAGATCTCCAAGCGAACTCAGCCTCCTCCCAAGCTCCCTGTGGGTCCCAGCCACAAGCTCTCCAACAACTACTACTGCACTCGCGATGGCCACCGAGAAGCTGTCCCACCCTCAGTCATCATGTCCTCACAGAAGGCACCGATGTCAGGCAAGCCAGCAGAGAGCTCACACTCTGCTGTGGCCACCTCTGAGAAGAAGGTAGTGACTCCGGCTCCACCCATAAAGAGGTGGGAATTGTCCAAGGACCAGTCTTATTTGCGACTCAGTGAACTGGGGCACCTGAGTTCTTCACCTCCTTGGATTCCCTGTGGAAAACATGACCTAATTTATAACAAATATATCAAGCTCTACTCTCAAAAAAAAAAGACTGAGAGTTTTAATCTGTTTTGAGCCAATTAGGCACTTGCAAAGGTTTCTGAGAAAGTGCCTGACCTCATAGAACAGAGCCAAGAATAGAAGCAGAACATAAAAGGAGCACGTTCTTGATCTCTCGGTGGAGAGGATTTGAATGCCGGCTCTTCCGTGAAGCCTACCTTGCCTGATCCTTGCTCAGAATATTTATAGTATTGAAATGTTATAGCACATAATTGAGCAATTGATCATTCACTTGTTAAACCTGTTCATGTTGTATGAAATCAGTGTTGAGGCCTATGACTGACACAAATGTCATGCAATTCAATAATGATTTTTCCAGTAAGGACATGCTTTCTGGAGGAAATAAGTGCCTATGCAATGACTTTTTTTTTAAGTTAAGGAAAGAAACGTGTGAATGAGCACCATAATCAGCTTGTTATTTTGGATTAGAACCCAAACTCAGAGGACTGAGTCTCTCTATTAACTTGTACTGGAGCAAAATGACAATACTTGTGCTTTGCTATTTATTTTGTGTAACAGTGATATTCTTTCAAGTGAGGTATGACTTCCATTGTTTTCTACACTAGTTCTCTAATGCTGTGCTCTCTGAGAAGAGTCACGGTCCAAGAACAAGGTCCTTTTGTCCTCTTAACTTGAGTCCCACCAGTGATGTTGACTGAAGAAAAAGGTCTTGGTTAAAATAAATTATTCTAGGGAAGAGGGTCAGGATCTGTAAGCCTGAATCAGGGGCAAGGGTTGGATGGAGGAGATCAGAGGGCACATAGCCCAGGAAGAAGGAGAAGTTCTGAGAGAGAGCTTGAGACCACCTCTCCTCTCCATTTCCTCCCTTCTCATCTAATTCTAAGACCTGAGGAGGTACATTTGGGACCCAGAGAGTTCTGGTTGGAATACAAATGATCAATAAAAATGTGGAAAGATGCTCTACCTCACCAAAGACTCCAAAAAAATGGGAATTAAATTGACCTTGGGTTAATTTTGAAGTTTTAAATGGCATCAAATTAGTGGGAGTGTTTTCTAAATGATGGCACCATTCTTTGATTTGAAAGAAACAATTTAAGTCTCTGGGTACAGCTCAAAGTTCAGATTTTAATATATAATAACCATTACAAAGAAATGTTTCCATATTTTAAAATAGCAAGGTATACTAGAATAGCAAAATCTGACTGCAACGAATGCTTCAATAGACTTGGCTGAGAATCAAGCATGCTGAAAATAATGCCTCCTAATTGACATCCCTACTGTCCCTGAAAATGATGGCCAATGCTCAATCTGTGCCTAGACTATACCACATCTTGATAGGTATTATCTCATTTAATTTTCATAGTAACTCCACAAAGTAAGTTCATTAATTTTTTGCCCCTTTTTCAAGAGAAGGAACCGAAATTTAGAGAAATTAAGGTTGAACTATATGAAATTTTAATGTCCAACTCTTTTTTACCTACAGATATGACAATCTCATGTGATTCAATTTGGTAACTTGCCCAATCTGTCCCATGGTGGGAAAGAGGCAGAGCAGAAATTATCTAAGGCATCTTGTTCCAAAGCTCAGGCTCTTAAACACTGGGCTACACTGCCTGCATTTGGCTGAAAGATGAGGGTGGGTGAACCTGGAATCATGATTATTAGGTGTTTGATGAACCACTGAAGGCAATCCTAGCAGGACAGTTGTCTTAGTTTGCCAGGGCTGCTGTAACAACATACCGCAGACTGGTTGTCATAAGCAATGGGAATTGATTGTCTTGCACTTCTGGAGGCTAGAAGTCCAAAATCAAGGTGTCTGCAGAGCCGTGCTTCCTCTGAAGTCTGTAGGGTCCTGGTGGTGGTTTGCTGGTGTATTAGTCAGGGTTCTCTAGGGAAACAGAATCAACAGGAGATATCTGTCAATAGTATGAGATTTTATAAGACTCTCTCACATGAGCATGGGGATGCACAAGTCCAGGTTCCACAGGCAGGCTGCAAGCTAGGGGCTCCGATGAAAGTCCAATGAAGGTTCTAGATGAGTTTCCAGGAGACGCTGGCTGTCCAAAGATGAGCTGGGAAATTCTCTCTGAATGCTGAAATCACATCCCCTTTTAAGGCATTCAACTGATAGGATAAAGCGTCACTCATTGCTGACGGCAATCTCCCTGATTGATGTAGATGTAATCAGCTACGTATGCAGTAATTTCACTGGTAACTAAAGTCCATAAATGCCCTTGTACTACAATTAGCCCAGTGCATGCTTGACCAAAAACTGGACACAATTACCTGGCAGAGTTGACACATTAGCCTAACCATCACAGCTGGTAATTCACAATTCTATCTACCTCCATCACATGACGGCCTGTCTCCTGGATCCTACTCCTGACTGTTTCCACATTTCTTCTGCTTATAAGGACTCCAGTCATATTGGATTAAGGCCCACCTTGATTCGGTTTGGCCACACATTAATAACATCTTTAAAATTTATAGTACTAATGGGTTCACATCCACGGGACTTCAACATATCTTTGTGGGGGAGACATGATTCAACTCATTATAACAGTTTAAAAATTAATGTAGGGGCTTCAAAATGTGTTCGGCAATTGCAATGAATGTACCACACTAATGAAGGATGTTGTTAATGTGGGTAAATGTGGGCAGTGTGGGGAGCGAGGCATATGGGAATCCCCTATATTTTTTATGTAACATTTATGTAATCTAAATATCTTAAAAAATCTTTTTTAATTAAAAAAAAATTAATGTAGGGGAGTGAATGTGGCTCAAGTGGTTGAGCACCAGCTTCCCACATACAAGTCCAGGGTTCAATCCCCAGCCCTGGTACCTAAAAAAAAAAAAAAAAAAATTAATATAAAGATTAGGAGGCAATGTGATTCACTGTGGGCTTGGATTAAGGATTCAGAGGTTTGTTTGGATTCACAGGTTCGGATTGAGCAGAACTCTGACATCCATTCAGTTTTGTATCTGCCACCAAACTGCTGAGTGTGACTTCCTCTCTGGATTTTGTAGCCTTCTGTTAAAAGGATGTGATAACCTTGGCCATCTTGAAGGATGCCTTGGAAGGCCTACGTGATTTGGAAGGGATGCTTTTGGCTTGGACCGTGAGACGGGCTACTCACATTTTCTGGCAAGGAAAGGCGAAGCCTCAGCGAATGCTTCACAAGAGGTCTGTCTCACTGTGGGCAAGAGAAGTCTGGGCCGGCTCATATCAATATTCTGCAGAGTGAGTGAGCAGCCATTTTCCATTTCTAGACTGTTTTCTCCTTCAGAGCTGGAGAGCTGAGATGATTCAAGAATTCTGACTCATTTTGATGACCCCGCTCATCGTTAACATAAATCAGATGAAGCTGAAACTCACCTCAACATCACCCTGTCAAACACTGGCAGTTGTCACTGGAAAAACTCCTGAGGCACTTGCTTTCATATCTGTTGTTACTAAGGAGAGGTTCAAAGAAATGTTTAGGCAAAAGGATCTTTGTAAACAGCCAGGCTGCAGATGAAAACGATAACAATTTATTTGGAAATTTGCTCTTTAATTCTGATGGATTTTCTAAGCAAATGATTCTGAGTCCAACAGCTGCTGGGTGAGCAGTATGTACCTGGATAAATCAATCCTTCTGCTACCTCCAGAGCGATGAATAATGTGTCTTAGTTAGTCCAGTAAAGATTCCTGCATTCAAGAAACAGAGCACCAGGCACAACTTGCATGTGATTGCAAATATTCAAATGAAATGTGGGGATCTTGGAAAGACTGAGTAATAAATCACACAGCAGGCAAGCCCCTTCCAATTTGCATGAATTTCTGTTGAGTTGAAAGAAAAAAGTTACAAACTGGGGGCCAGCACAATACAAAAGCCAACTCAGGATGTCTATTACTGGTCATGATAACGCGAGACCTGGCTGGTCTGGCAAAAAATTTAAATACAGATTAATGTGGTCACTGACTAGAGAACAGTTTAATGGGAAGCAGGTCACCATGCCTCCCTGTTCAGGATTGATCTCACTGTCTCCAAGTGAAGATAACACACTCCTAACATATCCCTGAAAGAAAAGGTATGTGGAGAAATCCTGCCCTGCTCCACCCAAGTTGTATCTTGGAGTGGAAGGAGTAAGGGAAGGAGAAAGAAAATGTTCTTATTATATGCAGGAGAAAATAAAGCAAGAGTTAAAGAAAAAGAAAAATCAAGGGACTCAGGAGGAGGAGGTAGAATTTTCCAAAGGGCAGATATTGAGTTTTCACAATAGAAACACTCATGTGTCTAAAGGGAAAGACTGTATGACATAATCAGGTGGACTCTGGTTGCATAAGGAGGAAGAACTCATTTGTAAGACTAATTAATTAATCAATTAATTAACTAATTGATTTCTTTTGAGATCCCTCCAATTGAAATATTCATGATTTTTAACCATGTCTATCTATTCCTAAGCGGATCTGCTGCCCATGAAAAAAGGGGTGTTCTTGGGTAATCAGAGAGTTATATCTTTACCCCTTCTGTGCCAGAATAATATTTGTTGGACACCAGGAGGATGAGTAGAAGGATCAGGGGATCCATATTGCAAATATACAGATTTTGATGCAAAAGGAAAAAGTGTAGGATTATGGAAAATAACAAAAGGAATCAATGTATGGATTTCAAGTCTTCGGATGTTTCTGTAAGATTTATCCAGACAGTGTGTGTCTGTGTGTAGACATTCAGGCATGATTTGTCTTTCCCTTAGAAACTTATTATTCAGGAATCTGGGTGTTTAAGGTGGTCAGGGTGCTTTGGTGGCCTTGCCTTTTGGCTTCTTCTTCTTGTTGATTCGGCAATCATGAAAGGCATCATCTTTTAGGACATATTTTGTTGTGGCAGCAATGGGAGGACTTGAAAGGCTCTTACATATAACAAGGACTCCTAATTCCTCATCTTACATTTCATTCCATTTCATGAAATTGCTCAGGAATCCGGGTTTAAAACTCAGAGTCAATAGCTGGAGTTCCTTCCTCATCCATCATAAATATAAAATGAAAAGAGTCCCTCACCTCTATTACCAAAACGATTTTAAATATATCTCAAACCAGTGGTTAGTGAGTGCCATCTTTATACATTCAATTCTGTTAGAATGTGCCCAGGACTTGGCTTTTGCTATAAGGTATCTAAGCATAGCTGTTCATGCAATGGGGTGGTTGTGGGAAAGTTGTAGACACCAGCACTGGTCTAGATTTGGTCTACATCTGTAGATTGTAGCTCATGCAGAAATTCTAGCTGCACCTCTTCTGGATGCTCTACTTGCCAAGTCTCACTACCTATGGCCTTGACTGAGCCTTATTCCTACACTTATAATTGGAAGAATATGCATTCCCAAAATTGTGATTGAATTGTGACTCCCACAATGACATGTTCATGTCCTAACCTCTCATTCTGTGAATGTGAACTCATTTGTAAATAGAATCTTGAAAGACATTATTAGTTATGTGGCTAAACTGGGTTAGGTTGGCTCCTCAATCTGATAGGACTAGAGTCCTTGTAAGGGGAAGAAATTTGGACAGAGACATAGACAATTGATGCAGGGCCAGAGAGGGAGAGAGAGAGAGAGACAGCCAAGCGACAAAGGAAGAGACTGAGTTACGGGGTGCCTGCAAGCCACCACCAGAACCCTGCAGACCTCAGAGGAGGCACGGACGGCCCTGCCAACACCATGGTTTTGGACTTCTAGCCTCTGGACTGTGAGACAATAAATTTCTGTCATTTAAAGCCAACTAATCTGTAGTATCCAGTTATAGCAGTCCTAGCAAACTAAGCTAGGAGTTTATAGCAAAAATGTATATAAGCTAAGTGTTCTTTGGCCAACCATGGGTACTGTAGGGAAATATCAACCTTGCAATGACTTTGTCTCCTGCCTGGTCCAGGACTCCTCCATAAGAAACACTCCCAAAATCCCTTGCTCTTAAAAGCTCTGGTGGTACAGTTCAATGGCAATGCAGCTTCCACTACCCTGTTGCCTGGACAACTTGAGCTTTTCCAGAAATGGGGCAAGCACTTGTCTCCACATTCAATTCATTTCAAGTAGATCCAGAAAAGTCTTTTTTACTGGGCTTGAGGGAAGGGAACTAGCACCTTCCCAAATCCTCACTGGGGAGGTGGGGTGAAGGTGGAGGGCTAGGCAATCAGCACAGCAATCTTCAACGAGATGGTTTTCAACAGTTCCCTACCTGTTATATCCTTTTTACACCAAAGCTGAGGGGGTGGAGATCCAAGAGTGTTGAAATTCCACTTTACTCTGAAATTCAGAGTATCCACAACAGAACATTTCAGAAAGGTTTCTCATGTACTTCTAAATTTGCACAAAAATGTATATTTTTTTACTCATTTGTTTAATACTTATTAATTTATCTCAAAATCATTCCTCAAGTTCTCTGAGAGTGTGATATTCAGCCATTAAAAGAAGTGTAAAAGGCAAAGAGTACAAAATAAATACGAGTAATGGTGATGGTGATGATTATAGAGATGCAAACGGAAGACAAAATTTCCTTACTCAATATTCAATTTAAAAAAATACTTGCAGAAGCAAAGTGTAATTTCTTCCAGCAGAGGGGCACCATGAAATAAACTGATATGACAGATGGCCACACCACAATCCACTCTAATTAGCATCCATTGGCATACCAGGTTATATCTTGATAGAGGCACTGAATACAAGGTATGCACACAAACAGTGTCTCCATTAACCTCATCCAGGAAAAAATGCATCTCTTCACCTTGGCAGGGAAACTTGGGAGGAGAAAGGAATCACAATGCTTAATGCCAATTCCATAAGCAGAAAACACTTCAAGCTCAGGCTGAGCCAATCTGGAGAGAGGTGACCATGCCTGAGGAGAAATTTAGACAGAGTAGAACACTCACAGATATGACATTAGAGAGCACTTGGTCCATAGAGGCGGGAGAGAACCTGGAAGCAGGGGTTGGCAAATAAGGTTACACCTTTGTCCTTAAAGAAAAGTCATTTCCTGGTGTAGAAAGGGGTGGACGTACTTATTTATGTATCATTTTATTGTGTCTATGTTATCTTTACTATTAGCGGGAAAAGCCTTTTACTTGAGGTGAACAGAAACTTGAGTGGAAAGAGAAAATAAAAAAGGATAAGGAGTACCCAACACCATCTGCTTTACTGGCAAGATAAAAAAAGCTCCAAAAGAAAATACATGTAAGGTGCTTTGGGCATAATAAATATATGGTATTTTTTTTTTAGCACTGCCCTTTAGGATGATGTTGGAAAAAACAATTTCCTCTCTTAGGGCTGTGTGGTCATCAGTTTAAGGGGAATTGCACCTGCCAGTTGGCACCCAAATCCATATCTTTAATTTCAGGCCTCTGTTGGAGCTCTGCACACATATATCATATATAGACAGGACACTCATTCATGGAGGCATCCAACAAGTGTTTCCTGAGGGTGTTCCAGATGGCAGGACCTGTGTATGGAAGAATCCAGACAAGTTTTTGTTTAGTTGCAGAGATAGACAAGTAAAAAAAGAACTCTAATACCGCTGAGAGAGAGGGATTGCAGAGCACCCGTGCTGTGCTCAGAGGAGATGCTCTGGGGTCCGTAGAGGCCACGCAGGAAATGGCATCAGAGTTGAGACCTGAATTATCAGCAGGGATTCCCCAGGGAAAGGCACGGGAGTAGTGGGGAAAGAGCTGGTGCCACATGCCTGGAGCACAGAGTGGTGATGGCTCATTTGAAGAAATGAGTGGTGTTCCTCAGGCTGGAACATTTAGCATTCTTCAGGCTCTCCAACATCCAAGCCCACCCCTCCCTTTGTATTCTCTGTTCTTGTGGCCACTACCTCCTTCCCCACCACCCAGGTCAATAGCTTGCACAACTTCTTGGGTTCCTCCCTTTCCAGTCCTCCCTCCAGTTCACTAAACCAACACCTTTCTTCTAAGATTCTTGCAAATGAGTTCTCTCTTCTCTAAACCCATCACCTCTCACCTAGATTTCCACGACAGTCTGTGCACGCATCTTCTCACCTTTTGCGGTGTCCCTCCCCAGTCCGTGATTTCAATGGCTACTGGAGTGCTCGCCCCAGAACATGGAATTCCTCGCATCCTTTCCCATCAAAACCCTCAGCGTCTACTACTGCCCTCAGGACCAGCACCTGTTCCAATCCAGGGCATTCGAGGTCTCCGCCACTCCGCACTACAAGTCCTGAGATCCCACTCTGTGGAGCTGCTTCTGCTACCATGTTGCCCATCTCTCAAGCTTTGTGTTTTCTGCTTGCAAGAATCATCTCTCCCCAGGTGGTTCCACGTCCTGTCTCCTTCATTCTACTCCTTCTCCAAGTCTCATTTGAAACATCACCTTCTTGGAACACCTTCTGTGCAGTCCCCTTTCCTGGCCTAGATGGGGACTCGTGCATCTTTGCTGATCTTATTTTGACTTGGAATCCCTCTGGTTGCTTCATCTGGCTTCAAGTGTTTTGGGGGCAAGTATCCATTATTTCATTTTGCATTCATTTGAGCCAAGCACAGGGCCCCAAGTACTCTCTAACACTATCCTGCTTTTCAGAATCATCCCAGGACATTATATGATGTTTCCATGTATTGTCTGCTCCACTAAAAGGCAGGCACGATGATGGCAGGGAATTTGTCTGTTCACTCTCCAGCCCTGATAATGGTTCCTGGCATATAACAGGTACTCAAATAATGGTGTATTTGATGAATGAATGATTGAATTTGACATTTGTTCCCTTTTCCCAGTGTTGGCCCACTACTCCTTCATCATGGCAAACCATTGTTCAGTTTTCTTTGATTTGAGGTTTTCCACGCTGTTGCTTACTATGTGACATTGTCTAGTACCCTCTCTGTCTCAGTTTCCGCATCTGTAAAATAGTGATTATAATAGAGGCCACCTCATTAAATTTTCATGATGGTTAAATGTGTTTACATATATACAACATTTAAACAGTGCCTGACACATAATAAAGGTCCCATAAATGTTACCCATTATATTATTATTATTATTGTCAAAATTACCTCCACCTTTATTTTATATTTCCCAAGCCTGTAAAATCACTCTTTGAAACATTTTTTCCCCCTTCAAAGGCTTCAAGCAGCTACTGTCTCAATATAATTTTAGGGACATGGGGCTATTTCATGCATAATTCCAGGTGTTTTTTTTTTTTTTTTTTTTTTTTTTCGTTTGTTGTTATTTTTGTTGTTTTAAATTAATTTATTTTGTTTTTAAAGTAGCTTTAGATTACATTAATGTTACATAAAAAATGTAAGAGATTCCCATATGCCCCACTCCTTCCCCCCTCCCACACTTTCCCACATTAATAACATCCTTCATTTGTGTGTAACATTTGTTACAATTGATGAACCCATATTGAAGCATTGCTACTAACCATGGACTACAATTTACATTATAGTTTACACTCTGTCCTGTACAATTTTGTTAAGTTATGACAAAATATATGATGGCCTGTATCTGTTTTTAAATGCTTAACTAGAATTACAATTCTGGATTCCTCTTTTAAAATAATTGCATCTTTATGTATAGGTCATCTTTTCAGACTGCCCAATACTGAACTGACCTGCACTCTTGAACAGAAAATGAGTTCTGGCGAACCAGGTTTTTCTTGTCGATTGCCCCTACTTCAGTTATGAATAACAGGTAGTGTTTATGAGCAGAATAACAATAGCATTTCTATTTTTATACATGGCATCCATCCACCTGCTTCTCAAAACCTGACAGCTGAGCCATACATTTCATCCCAGATTTAGAAAGAAAGCTAAATTGGAAAAAAAATATTCTCAGGTGCTCCAAGAAGCCAATAAACTCATGGTCACAGTAGCATTTCCAAAGAGATGCTAAAAAGCCAATCCGAGTATGCAATTCCAGGTAGGTTAGACAGGTGCAAGTTAGATGCTATTTTTAGTCATGATGGCTTGCATTGCTATGGTGCCAATAAAAGTTTTCATTCCCTGGAGATTTACCAATGATAAAAATAAGATCTAACTGCCATTTGTGATGGATGCTTGTGGGTATTGAGTATGTAGCTTGACACAAATATGGATGTCTGTATACACACATAAAGTTTAAGCATCGTCCAAAAGATGGCACTGTTTATTTGTTTCTACCATGTTTAATTGCAAACTTTATCACAGGCAGGAACATTAATGAACTAAATTAAGACAGCGCTGTGCTATCATCCTCCACGCAAATCAAACTGCCACTTTATTATAGGCCTTTTCAAAATCTTTGTCTTGTTCTTTAAGAAATGAATATGCCCAAACTGTTATGTATAGTAACTGCAATGTCAGCACATCTTTTACTTATTTACTTATTTATTTTTATTTCTTAAAGGGGATTCTGGAATCCACTTTTTAAATTATACAGATGCACTCCGGGATATGGGTGATGGAGGCATATTTAACTTTTTAATCTTGAAAAGCTAGACTTTCACATTTAAGTATTACTTGGTGATCTTTTACATGTGACTACATAACTGGTAGTTGCAGGTCACAGGGTATTAAAAAGCATTGTTCTTTGAAATTACTTGTGAAGCAAAAGGTGAAAACTCCTGTTTTGGTTTGCTGAGGCTGCCAATGCAAAATACCAAAAATGACTTTTATAGAGGAAATTTATTAGGCAAAAAACTTACAGTTCTGAGGCTGTGAATATGTCCAAATCAAGGCATCATCAGAGATGCTGTCTCACCATAGGTTTGCTGCTGGCAGATCTTGGAGTCCTGCCATGTGATGAGGCAAAATGGGGGGTCTGCCAGTCCCACTCTACTTTCTCCTTGAACTCAGCTGTGGGCGGTCAGGCATCTTCCCCTGGGCCTCATCTCCTTACGCTTCTCCACTTCTCATCTTTCTGCAGCTGAGGTGTACCTGGAGTCCTCTCTCTCACATGGAAGGTTGAAAATGGCAGAGCTCCCTTTCTTTGTGTGTGTGTTCTCAGTTTATATAAGACTGAGCAAGAGGGTAGAGATCCTACCTGGGTCAAGCCTCACTGATGTAGTCTAATCAAAAGCCCTAAAGTGACTTAATAAAATGATCTAATCAAAGTTCCCTTAACTGAATTTAATGCAATCAAAGGGCCCCACACCCACAGGAATGATTAGTTGAAGGATATAAGCTTTTCTAGGATTCACAAAATTCAAACAATCACAACTCCAGAGTAACTTAGTAGAGCAAATAGGAAACCAGAACCGATAACACAAATTAAATCCCAATATGTACTAGGGGATATTTGTATGTAAGAGTGAAACATGTGACAAATGGCTTTTTCAGAGTGCTTCTAACATTATGGTGCATATATGTATATTTGCCTACCCAGCATGTCTTTATGAAATCACCTTTCCCATTCTTAAGTCACTTCATTCACAGTTCTTTTGCCAAAGCAGGTGAAATGACAATACTATGCCCAACAGGGCAGGGAATCACTGGGCTGCCCTCACCTGGAAGGTGAGAAAAAACAAATATTAGATAATGAGTATCACTGCCTAAATTCAAGGTATGATCTGCAAAATGCCTGGAAGCAGAAGTCACTGAGTGGTTTCACACAATGTGGGTGGGGGAAAGAGGCATTCGAGATGGGGATAAATAAAATTCCTGACACAAACCATTCCTGCATGAGCAAAGGATCATCATGGGAAAATAACACTGAATGTGCATTTCTTTCACTGGCTTCAGTATGATGTCTTGTTTTGAAGTTCTCTGTCCACATTTTATGTTCCCTAAAGAACCAACTGTAAAGGAGATGATGACAGGTCTTCATTGACAAAGGAAAACTATTTAGATGCAGAAAAAATGCTTAAAGAAAACTAACTATATCCCTCAGATTCTGGACACATGCATTAATGTTGTTAATGAGTTGGGCTCCCTGATCCTGTTTATCGAGTGAAAACTATTTGAGACTTGCTATAATGTATTTTAGGTGATCATTTTATTTTATTTATTTATTTTTTTATTTTTTATTTTTTTTTTTATTATGGGTAAAATTCAAAATTCTCACAATACATACAAACATTTGTAAAATGATATATAAATATATATGCATATATGTGTATTTGCTTACAAAAATGTTATTTTTATATGTATATATATACATATATTTTAAGAGGTGCTTAGATTACCTAAATTATTATACGGAACCCATTGGGATTCCCATGTTGCCCACCTCCCACACCTCCCACCACATCCAACACAAACATCTCCCATAGTGTGGCCCACCAACCTCAATGAACTTACACATCCTGGAGCCTTGCCACCAACCATAGACCACAGTTCACACTGTAGACCACACTCTCTCCCACTCAGTTCTGAGTGGTGTGTGCTGATTTAAAATGGCCTACATCCATTGCCACAACAGTACTCAGGACAACCTCCAACTCCCAAAGAAGCCCCTGTATTTCAACTGCTCATCCCCTCCCTACCCAAAAAAACTGTCAAGTGGCCACTGGCTCCACCTCATTGTTATAATTTCTTGCATTGCAAGAATCACCATATGTGAGCAAGAGAATACCATCAAGTCCACTCTAGTCCATAGTTCTTCCCCCAATCCAGAGGCGACTGGGATGGTGATGTCCACTCCAACTCCAAGTGAGAGAGGGCTTATATCCCATGGATATGGTGGGTGGGATGATCCTGCCTGCAGATGCAGGCCCTCTCCATTCCCTGGGATGGCCATT
>JAKSZT010054334.1:56932128-57123762 GCA_026826555.1 Tolypeutes matacus
AGTTTTCTGAGGAACCGCCAAACTGTCCTCCACAGTGGCTGGACCATACCGCAGTCCCACCAGCAGTGGATGAGGGTTCCTATTCCTCCACATCCTCTCCAACATTTAGTGTCTCCTGTTTTTTTAATAGCTGCCATTCTGATGGGTGTAAGATGGTATCTCATTGTAGTTTTGATTTGCATTTCCCTGATAGCAAGTGATGTTGAGCATTTTTTCATGTGCTTTTTAGCCATTTGTATTTCTTCCTTGGAGAAGTGTCTTTTCAGGTCACTTGCCCATTTTTTATATGGGTTGTTTGTCCTTTTATTTTCGAGGTGAAGGATTTCTTTATATATGCAGGATATTAGGCTCCTATCAGATACATGGTTGCCGAATATTTTTTCCCATTGGGTAGGTTGCCTTTTTATTTTCTTAATAACATCCTTAGAGGTGCAGAAGTTTTTAATTTTGAGGAGATCCCATTTATCAATTTTTTCTCTTGCTGCTCGTGCTTTGGGTGTGAAGTTCATGAAACCATTTCCTATTACAAGGTCCTGTAGATGCTTCCCTACATTATCTTCCAAGGTTTTTATGGTTTTGGCTCTTATATTTAGATCTTTGATCCATCTTGAGTTGATTTTTGTATAAGGTGTGAGATGGTATTCTTCTCTCATTCTTTTGGATATGGATATCCAGTTCTCCAAGCACCACTTGTTAAAGAGGCCACTCTCTCCCAGCTGAGTGGGTTTCGTGGCCTTGTCAAATATCAGATGACTGTATATGCGAGGATCTATATCAGAACTCTCAATCCGGTTCCATTGGTCAGTAGGTCTATCCTTGTGCCAATACCATGCAGTTTTGATCACTGTAGCTTTGTAGTATGTTTTAAAGTCAGGTAATGTGATACCTCCAACTTCATTTTTCTTTTTCAATATATCTTTGGCAATTCGGGGCCTCTTACCTCTCCAAATATATTTTGTGGTTAGTTTTTCCAGTTCCTTAAAAAATATAGTGTTGACTTTTATTGGGATTGCATTAAATCTGTAGATTAGTTTGGGTAGGATAGACATCTTGATGATGTTTAATCTTCCCATCCATGAACAGGGAATATTTTTCCATTTATTTAAGTCTTCTTTGATTTCCTTTAACAGTGTTGTGTAGTTTTCTGTATATAAGTCCTTTACATCTTTAGTTAAATTTATTCCTAGGTATTTGATTCTTATGTTTACTATTGTAAATGGTATTTTTTTCCTGATTTCCTCCTCAGTTTGCTGGTTATTGGTGTATAGAAATGCTACTGATTTTTGAGCATTGATCTTATAGCCTGCAACATTACTGAACTCCTTTATAAGTTCTAGAAGCCTTGTTGTCGGTTTCTCAGGGCTTTGTATGTATAGGATCATGTCATCTGCAAATAATGAAATTTTTACTTCTTCTTTTCCAATCTGGATGCCTTTTATGTCCTTTTCTTGTCTCAGTGCTCATGCAAGTACTTCTAAGACAATGTTAAATAGGAGCGGTGATAGTGGGCATCCTTGTCTTGTTCCCGATCTCAGAGGGAAGGCTTTTAGGATTTCACCGTTGAAAATGATGTTAGCTTTGGGTTTTTCATATATACCCTTTATCATTTTCAGAAAGTTTCCATCTATTCCTATCTTTTGTAGTGTTTTTATGAGGAAAGAGTGCTGTATTTTGTCGAATGCTTTTTCTGCATCTATAGAGATGATCATGTGATTTTTTTCTTTCAGTTTGTTTATGTGGTGTATTACATTGATTGATTTTCTTATATTGAACCATCCTTGCATACCTGGGATGAAACCCACTTGGTCATGGTGTATAATCCTTTTGATATGTTGTTGAATGCGATTAGCAAGTATTTTGTTAAGGATTTTAGCATCTAGGTTCATTAGAGAAATTGGTCTGTAATTTTCCTTTCTTGTGGTATCTTTATTTGGTTTTGGTATTAGGGTAATGTTGGCATCATAGAATGAGTTAGGTAGTATTCCTTCTACTTCTATTTTTTGGAAGAGCTTAAGTAGAATTGGTGTTAGCTCTTTCCGGAATGTTTGGTAGAATTCAGCTGTGAAGCCATCTGGTCCTGGACTCTTCTTAGTTGGGAGGTTTTTAATGACTGAGTCTATCTCTTTACTTGTAATTGGGCTGTTGAGTTCATCTATTTCTTCTTTCATCAATGTCGGCTGTTTGTGGGTTTCTAGAAACTTGTCCATTTCCTCTAAATTGTCATTCTTGTTGGCATATAATTTTTCAAAGTATCCTCTTATGATACTCTTTATTTCTGTGGGGTCAGTAGTGATATCACCTTGCTCATTCCTTATTTTATGTATTTGCATCTGTTCTCTCTTTTTCTTTGTTAGTCTGGCTAAGGGTTTGTCAATTTTGTTGATATTCTCGAAGAACCAGCTTTTGGTTTTGTTTATTGTTTCCAGTGCTTTCTTATTCTCTATTTCATTTAGTTCTGCTCTAATCTTTGTTATTTCCTGTTTTCTACTTCCTTTAGGTTTAGTTTGTTGTTGTTTTTCCAATTCCTCCAAGTGTGCAGTTAGGTCTTCAATATTAGCTCTTTCTTCTTTTTTAATATATGAATTTATGGCTATGAACTTCCCTCTCAGGACTGCTTTCGCTGCATCCCATAGGTTTTGATATGTTGTGTTGTTGTTTTCATTAGTTTCAAGGTAGTTACTGATTTCTTTTGAAATTTCCTCTTTGACCCACTGTTTGTCTAAGAGTGTGTTGTTTAACTTCCATATCCTTGTGCCTAACCTGTTTCTCTGGCCCTTATTGATTTCCAACTTCATTCCGTTGTGGTCAGAGAAATTACTTTGTATAATCTCAATCTTTCTGAATTCATTGAGTGTTGTTTTGGGGCCTAGCATGTGGTCTATTTTGGAGTATGTTCCATGTGCACTGGAGAAGAATGTAAATCCCGCTGTATTTGGGTGAAGTGTTCTGTATATGTCTATTAAGTCCAAATCTTCTAATGTATTGTTGAGTGCCTTCGTTTCTTTATTGATTCTCTGCCTAGATGTTCTGTCTAATGATGATAGTGGTGTGTTGAAGTCCCCTGCTATAATTGTAGAGGAATTTATTTCTCCTCTTAGTTTTTCCAGAGTTTGCCGCACGTATTTTGAGGCACCTCGATTAGGTGCGTAAATGTTGATGATTGTTCTCTCTTCTTGAGAGATTACTCCTTTTACTAATATGTAGTGTCCATCTTTGTCTCTTACAATAGTTTTGCATTTAAAGTCTATTTTGTCTGATATTAGAATAGCTACTCCTGCCCTTTTTTGGCTATTGTTAGCTTGTAAAATGGTTTTCCAGCCATTCACTTTCAGCCTCCTTGAATCCCTGGGCCGAAGGTGGGTTTCTTGTAGACAGCATATAGATGGATCATATTTTCTTATCCATTCTGCCAATCTGTGTCTTTTGATTGGTGAATTTAATCCATTAACATTCAGTGTTATTACTCGTAATGAATTTCTTACTTCAGTCATTTTTTCTTTGGGTTAATGTATGTCATATGTTGTTTTGTTTCTCTTTTTGAGTTTTCAGTTGTTTTTAAACTCTCCTCCAACTCTCTCTCCTTTGTTTTTTCCTTTCAATTTGTAGAGATTCCTTTAGTATTTCTTGAAGTGCTGGTTTCTTCTTGACATACTCTCTTAATTGCTGTTTATCTGTGAATATTTTGAACTCTCCATCATTTTTGAATGCCAATTTTGCTGGGTAGAGAATTCGTGGCTGGAAGTTTTTTTCTTTTAGTGTTTTGACTATGTCATACCACTGTCTTCTTGCCTCCATGGTTTCAGCTGAGAAATCAGCACTTAAATCTTATTGTGCTTCCCTTGTATGTGATGGTTCTCTTTTCTCTTGCTGCCTTGAGTATTTTCTCTTTGTCTTGAGCATTGGACAGTTTGACAAGTATATGTCTTGGAGTTGGCCTGTTGGGATTTATACTATTTGGGGTGCGCTGTGCTTCCTGGATCTGCACATCCATCTCTCTCAATAGAGTTGGGAAGTTTTCAGCCATAACTTCCTTCAACACTCCTTCTGTTCCCTTTCCCTTCTCTTCTCCTTCTGGGATGCCCATAATGCGTATGTGTGTGCGTCTTGCATTATCGGTTAATTCCCTGAGACCATACTGGATTTTTTCTATCTTTTTGTCTATGTTTTCTACAATCTCTTTGATTTCAACTGTATTGTCTTCCATATCACTAATTCTTTCCTCTGCCTGTTCAATTCTGCTGCCATGTGAGTCCAGCGTCTTTTTCATTTCTTGACTTGTGTCTTTGTTCGCCATCATATCCATTACGTTTTTAGGTGTGTTAGTTATTTTTTCAGTATGTTCTCCCAGTGTCTTCTTTATATCCTTAATCTCTTCCTTCAGTTCTTTAAGTTGGTCCATGATATTTGTTTGGATAGCTTTGATTAGTTGTTCGATGTACTGCATTGCTTCCTGGTTTTTATTTTGTGCACTGGACTGGTCCATGTTTTCCAGTTTCTCAGAGTCATTTGTATTTTTCTGTTGCCCTCTGGTCATCATATTATCTTGATGGGTTTGTTCAGTTGATTAGCTTTTCTCAATGCTCTAGAATTTTATTTAGCTGTTGGTTCTGCATGTGAGTTAAGTTTTCTCTTTGGCAGTTTTTCTTCTTATTTTATTTCCTTACTTCTTTCTATGTTCCCTTGAAGGCAAAAGGTTAGGGCCAGAGGAATCAAAAGATGTAAGGAAGGCAGAAGGATAATAGAAATGTTGATAAAAGTTAGAAGAGGGGCAAAATGAGACTCGATGAGATGAATATTTAACTTGTGTAGGCAGTGTAGAGTACTAGGAAAAAATATGGAGTTCCTATAATGGACTGGGAAAACAAATGGAGGAATATATATATATAGTGATTTAGAAGGCTAGAATTATGAGGAGGTAGAGAAATAGTAGAGAAAGGTCTGAAAGGAAAAAGTTAATACTAATAAAAAATAAAAAATAAAAAAAAAAAAAAAAAAAAGAAAAAAGAAGAAGGAAACAAGGGGGGTCAATGATACCCCTAGGGTCCACGTGGATCCTTCCTGCCTACTTGTGTTTATCAATGAATTTCCCCACAGGGTTCTATATGCAGGTCCTGAAGCAGCTTTTAGCTATTAAACTAAATTAAAAAGAATTTATTTTTCAATTGTTGAGGTGACCTCACTTTTTTTTTTTTTTTTTTTAGCCAAATGCAGGACCCAAAATAATTCCTCTTCTAGACCAACCCCCTTACGGAAGGGACCCTAGCTGGGCCCGTGGAAATTAATCAAGCACGTCCCACTTTCCGGACTGCCCAGGTTAGCTGAAACTCTGATGTTAGTCAGTGAAGATTGCTAAAGACGGCGGATTCCGCCCCTTCTGGCGCCGAGCTCCAGCGTCACCGGGCTGCTCAGTAAATCAGTTTGAGTGCAGATTCGCGTCTGCTCTCAGCCTGGTGCTGCTTCAGTTCGGCTTATCTGCTCCCCAAAGCTATGGGGCGGTGCAGGCAGCCAGATCGATGTCTAAAAATATAAAATACCCTTCCCTGTCTTCCAACCGAACCCTCCCTTCTTTGGGAAGGGTCCCTTCCTCCTGGCTCCGCAGCGGCCCGGGTCTTATCCCTGGGTGGCTAGGGAGATCAGCTGCTTTGCCTGACCAAAATCCCCTCTCCGGTTCACCGGGTGCTGACTAGCTTGTTTGCTCTGCTCACACAAGGTCCAAGGGGCGCCAGGCAGCCAGCTCCCCAGAAAATAAAACTTTTTCGCCCCCGCCCGCGGCTCCAAATGGCCGTTTTATTTATTTTTTCCGTAACCGCGGGGCTCAGCCGCCTGTGCCAACCTCCACCGGCAGCCTCAAAACTCACGAATCTCCACCGTTCGGTCCACGCCTCCGATCCGCGCAGATAGATGTCCCAAGCTAGGTGATCATTTTAAAAGTAAATTTGGTCATATGGTACATCTGCTTCTAGCTACATAATAAGTATTAGTGCATAATCAATCTTAATAGTTGAATACAGGGAAGCGGCTGTGGCTCAATCAGTAGGGCTCCCGTTTACCATATGGGAGGCCCCGGGTTCGGTTCCCGGGGCCTCCTGGTGAAGGCAAGCCCGCCGGCATGGCGTGGTTAGCTGACCCAGCGAGCACAAGCAGCAAGGGGGGGATAAATGAATAAATAAATAAAATCTTAAAAAAAAAAAATAGTTGAATACAGCAAAGAGGTTAAAATACAAGGTTTTGGAGTCAGACACAGCTCAGTTTGAATCCTAGTTGCTATTTACTTGTGATCTTGCCCAAGTTACTTCACCTCTCTAAGCTTGTGTTTCCTCATCTACAAAATGGTACCAGTCTCATAGTATTATTTTGAGAATTAAATAATACAATTTATATAAAGGACCTGGCACAACACCTGAATATATAAGTACACAATAAACATTTGCCATTAAAATACATGATTTTGTTCCAAAACTTTTATACACTATCATTTTAAACCTTATAACAGGTAGGCAGGAAAGATATTATTATGCCCACCTGAAAAACTGAACCTCAGAGAGAAGGATACATTTCCAAGTCACCTAGGTAGGCAGGGGAATGCTCAAGTCTACTGATCTCTAGCTCAGTGAAATTTCCCTGCCATCATTGTATAGATAATTAAACTAATCAGCACTCCAGTCTATAAGCCATCTTCATGGATAAAGTAAAATCCCTAGAATGGTCTTCTGATGAGCAAGGTTAACCCTGATTATGGGCACACTGAGTTCTCTTCAGCTTCTAACTGTATTTGGTTGCCACAGGGGATGGAGCCAACCTCCTCAATTAGCTTCACTGCATCTGGCTGCTTTTGAGTTACGATTTTGTATTGCTGGTTCAGAAACATGGCACCGTGTTAAATGATATTGAGGACCACAAATGTGTACTTCTACTGATTCCCCAATATCTGCAAGCAGACACTTGGCATTGGACACAGAGTTTCCATGTCCCCCTCCCCCACCTGACATCAGGAACTCTCTTAGATCCCAGCCCCTGTGATTGTAGGATGAAGGCTCAAGAAACAAAAACAATGTTTGACATCACCGGAATGAAACAAGGAAAATCAGATAGAAAATCATCTTAGAACTTTCTTCCAAGCCAAGAGACAGCAGGGCTGTGTATATTTCCTATGTTTGTATCCATCAGTACCTCATATGGCATCTAATCTGCAAGGAAAGAGTTGTCCTTCCTGCTGTTCTAGAAAAGCCCTTCCATTGGTGATTTGGATTTCATCCCTCCTTGTTCCCTGGGAAGCCTCACTCTATCAGTTTTCCCCTCCTTCCTGCAGTGACAAACTTCATTAGTGAAGAAGATGATGAAAATAATAATAACCTCCATGTATAAATAGCTGCACTGAGCATGTCACAGCCAGTGAAACCATTGCTGTTCTTTTTATTGTATAGATGAGGAAACTGAAACTGCAGGCCAGGCCCACAGCTACGCCAGCTAGAAAATGTTAGAATTAAAAAACAAGTCTGCTTGAATCCAAAGCCTTCTTTATTAGCTTGTCCACCTCTGGCTCAGGTGGCTCAAGCTGATTCCGACAGTAATTGTGGCAGAAGTCACCAAGTCATGGTTTCTGCAGCCCATTTTATTTATAGAGGTCATCCTCCAACCTCACAATCGGATTGCCAAAATGGGGTCAGTCAAATCAACCCCAAGCCTGGCCCTATTGGATCTTCAGCTCAGGGTTCTCTCTCAGTTTGGGCTGCTAAATGCCAGAAACAAGGTTAGGGGAGGTGGTGGGTTGGCCCTGAGGATAATTGCCTATTCACCTCCTACTTTTAAAAGTTGTTGGTCGCTGCTCTGCTGAAACAGAAATCTCATGCTTGGCAGCTGAACTGCTTGGGACCTGGGCTTCTCTAGGCTTTGGGTTTATGTTTTCGTGGAATACCGGGTAGGGTACGCCAATCTTGACTTTTCTCCACAATTGTTCCCCATCACGGGCCACTCCTGTCCTGCAATAATTGCTCTGTTGTCTTATGCTTTGTAAGTTCAGGAAAGGTGAACCTTAAAAGTCCCAAATTTGGGTATCGTAGAAATTGCTTAAGTTACCCATGCCTCAAATTTCCATTGGAAATGCAACTAATCCCTGCGTCAGTGGGTTGCCAGAAGGGATAGAGTAGATTCTGTATGTAAAGAAGCTTATGTCACCTCAGTGTATGGCTCATGACAAATCTTCATTACTTTCCTGTGAGATCCAGATGTTTGTGCTAATTTTATGTAAATTGTCACCTTATTGCATATAGTCTTGTAGTTTCCTCTTATTGCTCCAAGGACCAAGCTGAATGCCTCTTAAAATCAGGAGAATGATGTTGTCACTTCAGTGTTGAGCATATAATTGCTCAATAAAGATTTGTTAAATGGATTTACTGAGCTCCTATTTTATCCGGGTGCACAAAATGATATTTTGGATCCTAGATGTACCTAGGTTCTTTCAAAAGAATTAGGCATTCTATTTCTTTTCCTCTCAAATAGTCCCAAGTTTACTCATTGCTGGAAATGAGTTGGTGACTGGAAATTTTAGCACATAGTATGCTTTCACATTTCCACAGATAAATGGACAGGCCTAGTAAATGATTGAACTATGATCCGAAATGAAGTCAGGAGAACCTTTTTTTCAGTGCTATGAGCATCTCACTGGAGCTTCCATAGCACTGGCTGCACAGTGCCTCTCTTTTAACACCATTGAGGTGGTGAAGAAGTAGATGTCATCTATCAAGTACTAGAGGTTTGCTACTTCTTTGACCTTGAGGATACAAATACTGCCCATGTGTGGATTAAATCAGGTTGTATTAAAATATCTAGTATCTGATCTTTTTTAGGTCCTCAATCAGCAGTGTTAGTGTTCCCTTTTCAGCTCTCAGCTTAACCTTGGGGTCACCCCCCGTGTTGACTTAGCCCCTCCCTGCCCCTTGGCAGGGATGGCTCCTCTCTCATCCACAACTGTATCTTTCAGCACTGTGCCTGGCACATGAATGAAGCTCTACAGATATCTGATGAATGAGGATCATGCGATTAATGCAGAATTACTGTGTGAATAGCAGCATGATGTCTTCCTATGTCACTTTTTTTATGCAAGTTGTTCAAGTGGCTGCAAAAGGGCTTCTCTAAAACACGGATGAGGTTTTCTTCACTTTAAAACTCTTAGGACAGATTTAAATCTTTGATTCATCCATGTGCCAGTTAAGCCCTGAATTTCAGCAAAGTTGCAATACCTACTCACCATTTCATTGGACTCACCCAGGATAACTAACAAGGAGATGATGATGAGCAATGCCCATCCCAAGGAACAGAGAGTGTCTGCAAGTGCAAGCAAGATAGCTCTGTCCATCTGCCCCACAAGATCTAAGCTCCCTCTCGATTAGAAGGAGAGTGGGCATCACCATCCCGAAATCCTCAAGATTGTGGAATGAACAATGGACTAAAGTAGACTTATTATTATTCTCCTATAGACTTTTTATTATCCTAGCAGTGGAAGAACTCTTATCATTGATATAAAGGCAGTGGCCACCAGAGGTTCTGAGGGATGGGAGATGGAAGAATAGGTATAATATGGGGGCATTTTTGGGACATTGGAGTTGTCCTGCATGACATTGCAGTGATGGATACAGGCCATTGCATATTTTGTTATAACCTACAAAATTGTGCGGGACAGAGTGTAAACTCTAAGGTAAACTGTAGTACATGGTTAGTAGCAGTGCTCATTATGTGTTCATCAATTGTAACAAATGTACTACAGTAATGAAGGATGTAGTTGATGTGAGAAAGTGTGGGAGGGAGAGGGTGTAGAGCATATGGGAATCCCTTATATTTTTTATGTAACATTTATATAATCTAAAGCTTCTTTAAAAATAAAAATAATTAATTAATTAAAAAAAAAAAAAAACTTCTTAGGACAATTCAAATGACAAAAGAATCTAGCTCTGCTCACTGGGAGCAGGGGCAGGGAGGGGGCTACCGCACAGAAACACCAACCCAGTTACCCCTCCCCAGGGCTTCCTGGCCTTTGCAACTACCACTAGCTTCTGACTGTTTCTCCCAGGCTCCACCGGGGACTATGTAGGTGGTCGGCCTCCGTCAGGTCCCGGTTGCCCTGCAGAAGCTGCCTTCCTGGGATGTAATTGGCTTTTCAGATTTTCTCTGTGCATTGATGGTAATCACTTGCTTGATAGCTGATTGTGTCCCCAGCGTGACACTAGCAGCTGGATGTAGCACAGCATGGATGGAATTCGGCCAACTTCAAAGTTGGTTTCCCCAATTGGCTTTTTCCTTCCCCCAGCACCCAACCCCTCCCTTCTCTCCTTCTCTGGCTTCACTGTGGCTTTCCCTCCGTCAACGTGGAACAAGTGTCAAGGTAAAAATTACACCGTGGCGCTCACCTGAGTTTCCCATTGTTGACATCCATATCAGAAGAAGACCGTCTCCACTGTAGATCAAAATGATTTTTTTTCCTCCTTAGCTGCCAGAACCATTCTTACCGCGAGAATCAAAGCTGTTCCACGAGCTCATATATCATCATTACCTACAATACAAATTCTGAAATCAAAGCAGACCTGGCAATTTTATTGATGCTCAGAGTGAAACAGAGCCCAGGTCACCCTGAATCAGTTGTGCTGGCTTTGCCTTGTTGACAACAACAAACATGTCACAGACAAAATTACCCGAGAAAAGATGACTCGGTAAGTTCAGTGCAGAAGGTAACTTGTCAGTGACAGGGGTGGGATATTTTTATCCTTATAACTCAATGCTAATGAAATTGGTGGGGATAACATCTGCCTGAAAACGTGTCCCTGGGGGACCAGGGAGAAGCAGAAAGCACTGAAGTCGGCTTGTTTTCAAAGTCATTTTTCTCCAAACAGCCGTGATTGAATCAGAGGACCTTAACAAGAGCTGAGGCATTGGGGACCCGAAGTAAAAACCCATAAGGTTGATTTTGTCACTCAGATATGGCCCATGGGTCAGCTCTGTAAGAAACAGACAATCTGTCAGGACTGAGCCTCAGTTTTTCTCACTTGTGCAGTGGGCAGAATCCAACTGCCCTGCCCTTTACTATTTTGAGGATTAGAGGCTGTTCGTAAAGTGACTTGAGATCCAAGAGTAGAAACATAAATATCAGCACACCCCACTCTGTCTGTTTACAGTTGTTAGCAAGGCTTGAGATAGGGAACTTACTGTCTGCATCTTTAGGGAGAAGAAAGCGGGTGATGGAGGAAGAAAAGGAAAGGATAAAAGGAGAAAGCTGTCAGTTGATTGGCAGAAGATGAAGGGAAGAGGGAAAAGCATGGAAAGAACTGGAATCCAACTTCCACCTGCTCACTCATCTTGAGGGCAGGTCAGTGTTAAATGTCTACTGACCTCCACACAGTGGTCCCTGCACAGCGAAAATTATTGCAAACACACAGTTTGTCCATTATTGCTCCTCTCTTTCAAGAGCCTTCCAATGTTCCTTATTCTCAGTTCCAACACAGAATTTCTTTCAGAACTCCAGGCTAGGAAAGTGTTTACCTTCTGCTCAGCCACTGAGCAGAAAAGCCAAGGAGAAATGGGGTAACCCAGCCCCTTTCCCTTTTCATTGGCTGCCAGGATGTTCAGAGTTAAGTTTGGTGCTCTTGTATCAACTTTCCTCAGCCTGGTTTCTGACATGATTGCTTTCTTCTCTTCTCCTCTTCAGTGTGACAGATTAGAAAGAGCATGCATTTGATGCCCAAAGATATAGGTTAAATCCTGGCTATACCACATGCTGGCTATGTGGCTTAGGTAAGTCACTTAACCCCTTTAAATATGTGTCTTCTTTGGCAAAATGAGTTTTCAATGTTGTTGTAAGTATTTAAGATAAAGACATAAAGTGCCTGGTACTTGGAAGGTGCTAAATAAAGGGTAGCTATACTTTTTTTTTTTTTTTTTTAGAGTAGTTGTAGGTTTATAGAAAAAAATCATGCAGAAAGTGTGGAGCTCCTATATAATACTCCCCCCCCACCCCCAGTTTTCCCTATTATTAACATTTTGCATTAATGTGGTACCTTTGTTACTTACAATTGATAAAGCATTATAATTATAATTATATTATTAACTATAGTCCATAGTTTACATTAGGGCTCACTCTTTGTGTTGTACAGTTCTATGGGTTTTATTTTTTATTTTTGTTCTGTTAACATATATACAATCTAAAATTTCCCATTTTAACCACTTTCAAGTACACCATTCAACGGTATTAATTACAATTCACAATGTGGTGCTACCATTTATGCCACCCATTACCAAAACTTCCCATCGAGGTCTAGCTATTCTTACCTCATCTTTTCCTCCCCTGCATTCGTAGTTTATTTTTATTTCTTTGCTGGAGTTTTTTTGTTTGCTTGCTTTTTAAACCTCAAATATCTTTTAAAAGCTGAAAAAATATAAACATAAAAAATGTTTAGAATCTGGGTTAGTTACTTTATATGGCACAAGACTAGGCCTCCTGGGTCTCTGATTGCAGGGAGCACAATGGACTGGTGGCTCCAGCTGCTGTGCTCTGAAATCCGTTGCTGTGTTTGCTCTGAGGCCACTTGCCCATGGGTAGTCTGGCTGAGTGCCTCCCACAGGGACACCGAGGCGATGTGGGTCGAATTGTGTCTCCCAAAAAGATATGCTCAAGGCCCAACCCCCAGTACCTGTGAATGTATATGGAAAAATGGAAAGATGGTCTTTGGAGATGTAATCAGGTTATGATGAAGTCATAGTGAACTAGGCTGGACCCCCAATCCAATAACTCCTTATAAGAAGAGAGAACTTTGGATACAGAGACACAAAGACACACAGGAAGAAGCCATGTGATAGCATAGGCAGAGACTGGGGTGATGGATTTACAAGCCAAGGAGCACCAAGGAATGCTAAGGAGCCCTGGCAACCACCAGAATTATTCATGAATTCCAAAAAGAAATATATGGATTATATTTGTAAACTGGTTTTTTCTCTGGGCATATTAGAATGTATTGGATTCAGAGGTTTTACTTTTACTTGATTAAATAATGATTAGGGTTTTGATTGGGCCACATCAGTAGGATGTTGAGTTCCTGCCCCCTTCGTGGGTGGGGACTCACAGAGAAACTACATGGCAGAGAATAGAGTTGGAGTTTTAATGCTGGAGTTTTTGAGCTGAAGCCCCAGAAGTAAGCACAGAGGAACTTGAGAGAAGGCCCTGGGAAAAGAGACGAGCCATTTGCCTGACAGTTCACAGCTGGCCTTGTGGAGGGAACAAAGCAGCTGAGCCCAGAGAGAACTGAGCCATGAAGAGAGGCAAAGCCTAGAGAGCCTGACCATGGAGCCTTAAGAGGAAGAGGAAGGCTGAATGTAGGCAGCCATTTTGCTCCAACACGTGGCCATAGACTTTGGTGATGGAAGTAACGTACACTTTCTGGCCTGGTAACTGTAAGCTTCTACCCCAAATAAATACCCTTTATAAAAACCAACAGATTTCTGGTATTTTGCATCAGCACCCCTTTGGCTGACTAATGCACCATGCCTCCACCCAGCTCTGATTCCTTCCACCCTCTCTCTTCCGCTTGAGTCTGATGGCTCTCTCAGCCTGTCCCGGAACCCTACCCATGTTCTCTGGCAAGGATTTTCTGTAATAAACATCTTGCATGTTTATTCCGTCTTGGCATCTGCTTCTCAGAGGCCCCAGACTTATCCATTGATAAGGCATGTTGGCCTAGAACGTGGTGATTGACAGAGGAAGACACTCTTTCCTTATGGGGAGTTACCCATTATGGGTCCCCAGGAGTAATAGTACCTCCACTGCATTGCGATAATAATACTCGTTCTGTAACATCTACACAGACCGGAACGGAGGATGATCTTCTCTTCCGTGGGGAACTTGGTTACATTTTAGGCAGAGGGAATGGACCATGCCTTGCAGCTTCCATCTTGGTCACGAGATTGCCCCAGAAAAAGGAATGTGATGATGAGAGTACCTGTTCCTCAGGTGGCGAATTGGGCTGTTTAAATGATCTGCTCTGAGGGTTTATAGGCAGCATTTTCCTTCCTTAAACTAAACACCTTCCACCAAGAAGCGTTCCCCCTTGGCTGACTAAATTACATTTTAATGCAGATTCTCAGCTGTTTACCTTTCCTACCATAATCAATAAGGCACCAGGAGCAAATCGCTTGACATGTATCAGCTGAAGAGGTGTGAAAACATTGTTGAGCTTATTATTGTGCCTCCAAGTCTATTCAGGGAACTGAAACTAATTGAAACTATTTTAAGTGCCCATGAATTTGGAACAGCTTTGATGCTATCCAGTGTCAGCCGGGACACTCATCTTTTTGAATGTGTGTGTCTTACTAGAGCATTCCTTGCAATGTCCTTACACTCAAATGGCACTGTTTTCCTGTTTCTCGATACAAGCCCAGTTACGACCACGGCTCAGGCAGGGAAGGGCTGCTAGGCGCCCCGAAACCCCTGCCCGAGAATAAACATTCAAAGGCCGTTCTAGGCCACTGGGACAGGCAGTCAACAGCCTGTCTGAGAGCCAGTGGGCAAAGCCTTTGGGCAGGGGATCTGGTGGCTGCAAACAGGCAGTGGGTGTTGTGGCTGTGCTCTCTGCCAAGGAGGAATTCAGATCCTGGGCAGGGAGGCACGGCAAAGCCACTGGTGGGGGCAGGAAAACCAGGAAGCCAGTTAATAGCAGGAGCTAGGTACTGGAAATGCATTACAAGATCGGAGAAGCTCCTTATAATCCTGATGAGGGAGAGGGTTGACGCCTGATTGCAGAGTCTATGGGAGGTCCAATTTCTTAAAGGCCTTTGGAGTGGGGATGGAGAAAGAGGGGGGAAGGAAAGGACCAGGGAAGGAAGGGGTTCTCCTGGTTTCAATGTTGAGAATGCTCAAGAGATTGGGACACATACAAAACCTCAAGCAAAAAGCATCAAAATCTGGAAGAAAGGAGCCCCATTGTCTCTATCATCCCACTAGCACTTCACTGAAATTATCAAATGGTCAAAAACATCATCCGGGATGAGAATTTCCTTCCTCTCCACTCTCCAGTCCTCTGAGCAAGTGTGGGGATGGCTCCCTGCATAAGGGCCATGGAGGCTGGGCTGTCCCTCGTGAGGGGCCACTCTCTGCTCCACCTAATTCAGCTCTTAGAGCCTCTGCAATTTGACCTGCCTCCTGGCTGGGCTGTGCCAGCTACCCTTGGGTCCCAGGTCCGTGATAGGCCCACCCTCAGTTGACAATGCAGAGGCCAGAGTTTCCACCAGCTCTTTGGGCAACTTTTTTAGAAGGAGCACTGATCTTAAGACAATTTGCAGATGGCATTGCGCCACTAGTATACCAGATTGGCTTCTTTTCCCTTCAGGATGTGTCCAAGCTTCTCTGTGGATTCTTCTTTCCCCTAATAAGGAAGTGAGAGGCATCTTTCCTTTGCCATCAGTAATTCCTGAAAATGCGAGCCCATCACGAAGCCGCGGGCTCTCCTGGTTTCAACCCTCCAGTCCACTACTCGTTCTCTCTGCCTTACCCACAGAGGCGGCCCCAGGCGCTCAGCCACGGCTCCCACGGTGACCCCCATTGCCATACCTTTGCTAACTTTTCCTCCTGTCTGGAAACTTCAATTTTAGCTGCTCATTTGCTTAATTACCTCTATTGCTGATACTCACAAAAAGACTGAAGATGTAACAGATGGTGCCTTGGGATGGATGTGGGTTATGGATGCAGCACAGTCAACATACCTATCTCAATCTCATTTCAGCTTTCACATTATGTCCCCCTGTGGACTCTTGGCAGTGAACTAAGCTGGTGTGAGCTGCCGGCATCCAGATTCCATGCCGAGCTCAGCAATTCCTTTTCTCTACTGTGCTTCCCATTCCCCATCCCCCCCTCTAAATTTGGTATCCCAGTGCTTTCGTAATGATCTCTGTAGCATCTTTTAAAATGCTATTCCACATCATTTAAAATGTGGCATAAATACTGGGGTTTTGACAAATTAAGTAATAATAAGAAAACATTTTCAATATTCTGTATTTTTCCAGTAAGCTCCCCCAAAATAACGAAGACAGGAGCGCCATTCTCTATTCACAGTTAACGATGTGCTAGCCGTGGTTTCATTAAAGCCTCATTATTCAAAGATTTATAACTCAGTCCAAGAAATCTCCTCTGATGTTAGAAATGGATCCAATCTCACTTTAGAAACTTACTTTTAAAGCATTTAAATAGGATTGAGTATCCAGTGAGGATACTGGTTAATAAATAAATGCCTCAGGATATTGAAAGTGATGGGCCCAAATCAGCAGAATGAATTTTAATATAGGTTGTTGTTGAGTCTCCTATGATGATGGAGAGGTTATAAAACAGAACCAACAAACATTTGGCAGTTAGAAGACCCAGCTTTAGTCTTGGTTCTGTTTTCAAACAGCTGCTTGACTTTGAGCCGTTCACTTGAGCCCTCTGGATTTCAGTTATCTCACCCAACAAAAGAAGGAGCTGGTAGATGATCTCCAAGATACCTTCAGATGCTTAAAATATCCAGTGATTTTACAGTTTAGATTTTTTTTTTTTTAATGGGTAAAAATCAAAATTCTCACAATACATACAAACATTTGCAAAATGATATATAAATATATATGCATATATGTGTATTTGCTTACAAAAATGTTGTATATATATATACACATATATTTTAAGAGGTGCTTAGATTACCCAAAATATTACACGGAACCCACTGGGATTCCCATGTTGCCCACCTCCCACACCTCCCATCACATCTCACACAAACATCTCCCACAGTGTGGCCCACCACCCTCAATGAACTTACACATCCTGGAGCCTTGCCACCAACCATAGACCACAGTTCACACTGTAGACCACACTCTCTCCCACTCAGTTCTGAGTGGTGTGTGCTGATTTAAAATGGCCTACATCCGTTGTCACAATGGTACTTAGGACAACCTCCAACTCCCAAAGAAGCCACGGTATTTCAACTGCTCGTCCCCTCCCTACCCCAAAAGTTTAGATTTAATTGCCCACTAAAAGGAACTAGAGCTCTTTGGGGAAGTGGCTTGTCCCAGGTCTTGCGTAGCATAGTAAACCTGGAGCATCTTGCCAGCCCAGAAAGTAAGGAAGTGCTCAAAAAATGATAGGGGCATGGCACAAGGGTGCAAAAGTGGGCTGAAAGCACTCCCACTAGCCATTTCTGGGATGATTAAAGCACGGAAATAATTATATATGACAATAAATAATGAGAAGGAAAGAGAGAGCGACTGAGAGAGAAAGAGAGAGATTGATCAAGAGAAAGAAGGTGCAAATGATAAGGCAAGTGGGGTAAAATGTTAAACAAAAGTGAATCTGGGTAAAAGATATATAGGTGTTCTTTGTGCTATTCTGATCTTGTATATTTGAAATTATTTCCAAAGAAAAGTGTTTTTTGTTTGTTTGTTTGTTTGTTTTTGTAATGTTTATGTACAGATTCATAGTTACCTAGCTTAAGAGTTCAGGTTAGAAAAACCATAAACCTAGGTGATAAAATGTGCAATATGAGTTAAAATATTCTGTTCAAACACTGGAATATATTTAGACTGTTGAATTTAGCTCCTGCTGAAATTTTTTGGTTAAATGAGGTTCACAGAAGTGGATGGAATGACAAAGGGTTTGGGAACAAATTGTATAAGGAAATTGAGGGAACTGGCAGGAGAAAACTGAAGTGGGCTTAGGAGAGATGTCAATTGGTATCAGATAATTGAAGGACTGGAATGTTCCAGAGAATTAGATGTATTCACTTTAGCTCTAGGGCTGGGGTTCTTAAACTTTTTTGTTCCATGGGATACCTTTGCCTGTCAGGTGAAAACCACTGACCCCTTAATAAGTCCACACTATACTGTGCATCATTAATAAGTATATCACACCTGAACCAACATATCCCAAGAATAATGTGTTTTTGAATTTCAATTCAAGCTCACAGACTCCTGGTTAAGAGCCCCTGTTCTAGGGGACAGGACCATCGGTGGGTTTGGTTCCACATGAAGAATTAATCTTTTCTATTAGATATTTCCATGAACTAAATAACTACCTCACCAAGTTGTGAGTTCTTCCTGAAAGTTTAGCCTCTACAATAACTGATCAGAAAACATTATCCAAAGAATCTCCGCTGTGGGGAGGTGGATGGTCTAAATTGGTGTTTCCCAATCCATTGGCTAGATAGCATCGAAAATTCTTCACCTTATTTCAAGGGCTGCTCAAATCCATGCGTACTCCAAGATTATACTTTAGATAGACTAGGAAATATGGCTTTCATCCATATTTATCATTCTTTCCCAAATGTATGTAGGTGCTGTTTGATTAAATAAGTAATTTCATTTAAGCCCTTTCTGAGTTCATAGTACCCGTATGCTGCTACACTTTGTTTTCATACCAACCTCAAAAGCACAACTATAATCATGCATGGTATCTGCTTTGTCTTTCTTTCATTTTCTTTCTTTTGTTTGTTTCCTTCCCTCCTTCCCTTCCTTCCTTCCTTCCTCTCTCTCCCTCCCCCTTCCTCTCTGTTTTCTTCTAGATGATGATCACTGAAATACCTTCTTATGCTAACATTCTATAACCCTGAAAAATGTGGTAATATTATCATTGATAAGT
Source organism: Tolypeutes matacus (assembly GCA_026826555.1). Taxonomy (NCBI): domain Eukaryota; kingdom Metazoa; phylum Chordata; class Mammalia; order Cingulata; family Chlamyphoridae; genus Tolypeutes; species Tolypeutes matacus. The sequence goes on from JAKSZT010054334.1 coordinate 56,950,763, forward strand.
GCTTCCCATTGAACTTGATTTTTTTTCCCTGTGAATCCTGAGCTTGAAAATATCACTGGTAACAATTTCATTTGACAACTGAATAATCCACTCCATGTATTGTATTTTTTTTAAAAAAGAAAAGAAATTCTTAAAATGCCAAACCATTCAACTTTTGTATCTCTTTGAGTCTGAACAGTTCATTAATTCAGACATTTTCTCAGAGATGTGTGATAGATCAATGGTGCCTTGCATATGTCTTTGCCCTGGAAGAGGGAGGATAGTAATCTAAAATTGGTACGTTTGAACCAAATCATGACCTTTTATAAAACTGTCACATTCTATCAACATCGTCAAAGAGCCTGAAAATGGTGCCTTTGGGGAAAGCGCAACCTTTTCTCATCATGTCTTCTCCAATATGCTCACCTTCCTCCAAAATCACAAGCACAATTACCCACAAATGCCCACACTCATGCACATATCTCATGCACATGTATTTACACGCATACACACACACACATATATATACACACAGCCATTTTTAGATGACCCCAGTGTATCAACAGTTGCCCAGTAGAGTCTCTCTGAGATGGGCACCTTCATCTAAGCAGTCAATGCAAGCTCATGATCATATTTTCATTCCATAATGCTCAACTTCTAGTTTAGAACTACAGAACACCATTGGGTTAAGAAGTAGTCGATTCACCCATTGATCTTAGTTCACCATTTAGCTAACTGCTTGGAAATTTTATAGAAAAACAGTAATTCTAAAATTGGATGCTTTGTGAGCTGGAATGGACTATTTAGATGATCAAGCCTGTGGCAGTTTGGCATTATTTATGAATTCCAAAAAATAGATATTAGTTTATGTTTGTGAACTAGTCTTTTCCTCTGGGCATATTAGATTATATTGGATTCAGAGGTTTCGCTTTTACATAATTAAATTATTATTAGGGCTTTGATTGGGCCACGTGAGTAGGGCGTTGTGACCAAGGGGAGGGGACTCAGAGATGAAAAGCATGGCAAAGGACAGAGTTGGAGTTCTGATGCTGAGTTTTGAGCTGGAGCCCAGGAAGTGAACACACAGGAGAAGAACACAGAGGAACAGAGATGGCTCTTAGACTCAGCAGAAGCTCTGGGGAAAGAGACAGAGCCATTTGCCTGATAATTTGCAGCTGAGCAGATGAGAAGACTCTGAAAGAAATAAGCCCTATGCCAACCTGGAACTGAGAGAGACAAAGCGTGAACCCTGGCAGACTTCGGCAGCCATCTTGCTCCAACACATGGCAATAGACTTTGGTGAGGGAAGTAACTTATGCTTTATGGCTTGGTAACTATAAGCTTCTACCTCAAATAAATATCCTTTATAAGACTCAACAGAGTTTTGGTATTTTGCATGAGCACCCCTTTGGCTGACTCATACAAAGCCCAATCCTATTTTTTTGTAGAGTAAGAAACTGAGTCCAGTGACATGAACTTACACAGCTTGTTAGTAGTGTTCAAATCTATGATGCCTACTCTTTTGGTGATTAAATCTTCTAATAAAGCTAAATTTCTTTTACAAAAAAACACTTCTGAGATGTGTTAAAAGTGTGAAGGACTGATGGAAAAGCTGGCTCACATATATTTGAAAGACCTGATTTAAAAGATACAGTCTTTATCTTGTCATTCACCCTTCTCTTGTAAATATCCATTCATTTAACTATTTTAACTTTGGTAAGTTAGATTGCTCACCCAATTTTTTTGTAATATGCTTTTTGTTCTTGAGCCTTAGTCATATACAAATGACCAAAAAGATAATACATAGAGTCTCAAAAAATCATATTTCAAATGTGAAATCAAAGCAAAAATGTAAGGTCAAAATTAATTTTTCTGCATTTTATTTGCTTTGTGAGCTGGGATGGACTATTTAGATGATCAAACCAATGCTATTTTTTTTCCCTATTTTTTTGTAGAGTAAGAAACTGAGTCCAGTGACATGAACTTACACAGCTTGTTAGTAGTATAACAATCCCAGTTATGTAGGAAAACCATACTATTTTCTTCCTGAACACTTGATTACACACCTTGAAGTTTTTTCCACACCTACCAAGGTAGGGATTGAAGTCCCTCATATACTGGACATTAGGAAGACTCATCTCCAGCCCTTCTGTCTTCTTCCCTTACCTGGGCTCTTGCCAACCTCTTTGGTCTGAACATTTGGAAAAAAAGGACCTTGTCAGCAGAATCTGGGAGCTAGTTATCTTGAAGAATAATGGGAACATCTTGTCTCAGTGGGGGAGATTAATGCCACTTCTGCGGAATGGAGTCTGATATCTAAAGGAAATTTAATACCAGAGGCCAAAGCTTCAGTGACGCACCTTCGGGAAGGTAGAGTTCATTTCAAAATTTGAACTGCCTAAGCATGTGATAGAAAAATCATCCTTTATCAAAGTACAGAAAAAGGCCTAGTCTCTCAGTAATATATTTTTTAAAAAACTAATTTTTCTAAAAGTCAGACAAGGTACAGGTCTGTGGTTTAATATGTCTAACAAGTTTGAAGATAATGCAGAAATGTCAGAATCCATCCAAACAAGGATTATTGAGAAATGAATGTTTACATATATATGGAAAGCTGGGGAATACAATTCCTGAATTCCTAGACAGACACAGGATTTTGGATTTTATGTCTCCCTAGTGTCAAAGAAACGCCACAATAGGCACTTTTTAGCAGATTTTATTTTATAACAAGTGTTTTGAAAGCACTAATATTACCATATGCCTTCTCAAAGTCCATTTGAGCCCAAGAGTTTATGAAAAGTCCAGGATTATCTACAATTTCAACTAATTCTTCATTTAAATTTATTAAACTGATGTCAAATTATAAGAATGGAATGGAGAACAGTAGACAGTCTTAGGTTCAATGTGTAATTTTCAAAATAACTTAGGAAATTGACTTCTGATTGAAGAAGGCAGACTAAGCACAGAAGTTTATCTCCCCTTTTTTTTCTCAAACCATAATGGTGCCAAATACAGGAAAATGGTTCCATCAACAAATCAGAAAGTTTGTTGCATCCAAGGAAGATACAATGCAGATAGGAACTTTATTTTCTTTATGATGTGGTGACTGAAGAACACAACCAAAATATCAATCAAATATGAGGTGAAAATAAGGTATTATCATGCAGTCAAGGGTTTTGCAAAAAATTACTTGAGGATACTCCAGCAAAACCAAAAAGGAAATCAAGAAATAAGAGAAGATGTGGGTTCAGAGAAATAGTGGAGCTAACTAAGAAATCAATGAAAAAGAAATTCCAGTGAGAAAGCTGTGAGGCAGCCACAGAAAGAAATGAGTCCAAGTTAAAACAAGAAGTCAGATGCCTCCAAGAAGAAAATAGAGTTCCTTACACAAAAATGGATGTGTAAAATAATCAGGGAAATCATATGCCTCCTTTGTTAATAAGGAAAAAGAGACCATTAAAAACTCCAGAGAACACAAAGGGCTGCATAAGAAAGTCAAAATCCCTATGTAAAGAAAGAATATATAACATAATTTAAGGATCTATAGAAGCTAGAAAAAGAGATTTAACATTACCCCAAAGCTTTGAATGCTCTCTTCTGAAAAGTTTAGGCATAATTACATAGTATATTTCCTTTTTAAATTATTTTTATTTTTATTTAATAAAAACCAATCATAATCCTTCTTCGGCAATTAATAGTTCCTTGCAGTCTAGAAGGCAAGTCTTGAGGGTAAGAACAGGTTTTGTTTATTCACTGCTGTCTCCCTAATGCCTAGGCTGGCATTTGGGATATCATAGCTATTCAACAACTATTTGTAGACTGGCTGTGGCAGAAACTCTTGAATGCTAATAAAATGTCTATTCCCTGACAGCACTGCTTCCTCCTAGATTGTTTTTGTAAGTTGACTCAGAGCACTAATATTTTTAAGCTGTTGATTTAGCCAACTCTGGACCTATACTGCCTTTAGACTTTTTGCATGTGAGACAATACATCACTTTTGTTGATCTTCTTTTAATTGAGTATTTTGTTATTTACAGTAGAGGGCCTCCTAATATAGAACGTGTTACCAGGAATGGGATGCTGATATAAAAGATAAAAAAAAAAAAAAGATTTGCTGAGGGGAGGAGTCGTTAATATATAGGATAGAGGAAGCCCCGCTATTCCAGGCTGGAGAGTTGGTAGTCCTTGTTAGGTGAGGGTTAAACATTTTACCAAACTGTGAACTTTTGTACCTTGTTTTCAGACCATTTGATAAATGATGTTATACTGTTTAAAAATGGTGGATGAAATTATAGTACTCCTTGGAAATTTTAGTAAAAGTTTTGTTCTTTGTCCCATAGCAAAAGAAGACAAATGTCTTCTAAAGGTAGTCCACCCTAAAAGCAGAGCAGAATGAATATATAGCTCTGCTAAGAGATGCTTTTTCTATTTGTGGCTTGCAATCTAAGTTAATGGAGAATACCATTCGAAAAACCTATGCTTTATGTTCTATTTCCACATAAGTAGAACAAGCAGAGGTAGGGAAGTAATAGACTTAGCAGAAGATAAGCTTGATAAGACTGGGTTCCTTGGCCTCTCCTAAGAACCTCTTCTAAGAATTCTGTTTAACAAAGGGAAAATCTCTGGCAGCATTGATCAGATTGAGAGTGATCTCTCCCCTTCTGAGATTGTTGTTTCACTCTGCTTTGAAGAGAGATCATAAACAAAAGGAGAAAATAGGCGATAGGAATTCTCTAAGGCCATGTCTAGAAAAGATCTTTGACTCTGATTATTAGCTTTTGGAATTGCCTAGAAATAGATAACACTGGAAGCCTACTTCGTTATTATGGCCAAAGAAAATTCAAGCATACTTGACATATGATTTTCAATCATTAAGTGATTGTTCAATTAAGGAAACCCCAAGACCCTTGAACTTACCTTAAAGAATGTAGGTGGTGAAATCTCTGTAGTTACTAGCACTCTTTAATACCAATCTTAACTGTAGCCTCAGAGCATAATGGGCTCTAAGAGGGAATTTCCCAAGAGGGAATAGTCAGGGACACGAAGGACAGTGAGCAGGATGTGGGCCAGTGACCATTTCATATGCTTTGCCATTCTCCCCTTCTCCAAATGGGATATTTAAAAACTGAAGTTAACCTATTCCTTCTCCACTATTACATGTTCAAGTACACTTGGGGCGAATAATTCATCTTTTGGCTATAGGTTCTTTGACCATGACAAGCCACATTTTTCTATGATAGAGAATAATGCACAGCTCCAAAGATACTGAATAGAGCTGATTAAATGATGGGATTTTGGGGTTTGTTCTCTTGAGGAGGCAATGAGGGTGTTCTGTGTAGGACTGAGCATTTTTAAAAACCCCTGTATGGAACAAAGTTTTTCTGTGGAAATTAGGTAGCAAAGATAGACACTGCTTGTTGCTACTCAGCAATTATTCCTTTCCATGTTCTTTCCAAAAATACCTAAATTGTGTTTGGATATTATAATGTGTTACATGGGCTTCACCCCAACCCAGGAGATGAATGGTGATTAGTCTAAGCCAATCATGAAAACTCTTTTTCCAACAGATTAATTTAGGCACTGACATTTAATGCAACCCTGATCAAAGAGATGTAAGAAAAAATATTTTGGGGAGGGTTTCAGAAAAAAAACATATCCACACTCTTAAAAGGGACTTGCAGGAAACAGATGTGGCTCAAGCAATTGAGCTCCCACCTACCAATGGGAGGTCCATGGTTCAGTTCCTTGTGCCTCCTAAAGAAGACAGCGAGCTGGCACGATGGGCAGACGCAGCAAACTGATGCAACAAGATGATGCAACAAGAGACACAAGAAGGAAAACATAATGAGAGACATAACAAAGCAGGGAACAGAAGTGGCTTAAGTGAATAGGTGCCTCCCTCCCACATTGGAGGTCCCGGGTTCAGTTTCCAGTGCCTCCTAAAGAAACAAGGAAAGATGAACAGACACAGCAAGTGCAAACAATGAGAGATGGGAAGAAATAAATATAAATAAAATAAATAAATAAATATTAAAAAATAAATAAATAAATAAAAGGGACTTGCTCCCCCTGGCTTTGTATGCTGTTTTATGAAGATAGGATACTAAGCTCCTATGTCATATTGCTGAGGGGAAAGCCACAAGAATTACAGAAAAACTCACCCAAAGCTCAGACGTTCTTTGAATTCAAAATTAACTAACACAGTCTACTTATGATGTGAAGCAAAAAGAAAACAAAAAACAAAATGAAACAAAACAAAAACCCTTACTACTTAAGAGACTTTTAGCTAGACATTCTGTTACTTGTAGCCAAAGTCATTCTGAAGGAAACGTTGATATTGCCACAATATTGTAAATGCTGTATGCGCCTTTCAATATTTAGAATCAACCTATAGAACTATCATGGAATACTTAATAGTCATAAAAAAGAATGTAAATATTGTAAACCTTGGCAATTTATGAAGTGGATAGATCAAATATAGAAGCTTCTTTTCAGACAGTTCCAAGGCTAAGCCTCGAGAGAACTTGTATGTTTCTGCTTTCTCTCTTGTGTCTCTGCCATCACCATAAGAACATGCCTGAGCTCTGCTGGAGGATTACTGACACGTGGAGCAGGGCCAAGATTGCCTTAATTGTCCCAACTGAGACTGTCCTAAATCAACCAACACAAACTGTGCTCTCCCCACCCATACATGTGAATAAGCACAGTCAAGATCAGCAGAGCCATCGAGGCAATTACCCCATAAGCTTAAGCAATAAACACTAATATTGCATGCCATTGGGATAGCTTGGTTGTTTGTTATGCAGCATTAATGTGGTAATAGATAGCCAATACAGGTTATTTACACACATTCTGATTCTTCTCCTTTTAGTCATGCAGTAGAATTGTTTTTCCTTGATCTACTGAAGTTAAACATGGCCATGTGACTTTCTTTGACAAGTGAAATGTAAGCAGAAGTAATATGTGACTCTTCTGAGTGGAGGAATTTAATTACCTATGTAAGATAATGGCAACCCATCTTTCCTCTGTTTTCTCTGCATGGTGTTGGTACAAGTACATGTTTAAATGGAGCTACCATTAGTCTGGGTCTTTCAGTGACTACAACAGGCAGGAGCTACCCTGTTAACCTGTGTTAGATAAGTAGTGTGAGCTGGAAGTAAATTTTTACTGTGTTAAGGCATTGAGGTTTGAGGGTCATTCATTATCACAGCCAATCCTGACCAATGAAGGTTGTCCTAGTAGTCTTCATTGAGAAGGTCACAATCAAGCTTGGATTGGAAGGAGTTATCTGTGTGATCTCTGGAGGAAGAATGTTCCAGGTACATAGACCAGCCAGTGCGAAGGCCCTGAGGCAAGAGTGTGCCTACTATGTTAAAAACTTGTGTGTAGGGTAGGATGAGAGAAAGAATGGCAGGAGATGAGATAGGAGAGTGAATAGGGGTGGGGAAAGCAGAGGACGTGGAGCCTTGCAGTTCATTCTAAGGACTCTGTATGCTTTCTGAGGGAAATATGGAGAACTTGTAGGGTTTTGAGCAGGGGAATGACATTGTCTGACTTAGGTATTAACAGCGTGGAGAATAGACTACAAGATTAATAAGAGCTGTAACCCAGGAAAGAGACAAGGGTGTTGATTAAGATCAGGGATAGGGTAGTAGATGTGGAAGTGATAAGAAGAAGTTGAACTCTGAATATATTTGGAAGGAGGAGCCTACAGGGTGTTCTCGATGGATTGGATGTGAGGGGAAAAGAGAAGCAAAGGATGACTTCAAGATTGCTGAAATGAAAGAAAGTAAAAGTGGAGACAGATAATAAAAGCCGTAAAAGCCAGGCAGGAAGTTTGGATCTGATGATGTAGAAGGAAAAGCTATACTTGGTTCATGAATAGCAAGATCTGGGGAGAGTGATGTGATGAACACCAGGTTGTAGACAGATTGATCTGATAGCATAAAGAGAGGGGAGGAACAGGGTGGAGACAGAGCAGAATGGAATACTGATAGTGAATCCAGATAGGAATAAGAAGGCATCCCAATGAGGTCCAAGGAGCACCACCATCCAGGAATGGTTTGGACCAGGTATGACAAAGGAGAGGATAGGAAGGAAAGAAGAGGAAAGTGAGGATGTAAAGAGATGGCAAGGGGGTGCATCCTGCTTGGTATTAAATTTTACTTTGCCTTGATGAAAAGCATTGTCACAGTCCTCCAGATGACACAGGGAGAGGCCTATATCTTAGTTTGCTGATGCAAAGTACCAGAAATGTGTTGGCTTGTATAATGGGGATGTTATTTAGGTCAAAAGCTTATAGTTCTGAGGCTGTGAGATGTCCAAATCAAGGCACCATCAGAGATGCTTTCTCACCAAAGTCAGTTACTAGTGATCCTGGTGTCCTGCCATGTGGCGAAGATGGTGACTGATCTCTGCTGAGGTCTCTGCCTTCCCCTCCAGAATCTACTATCTCTTGGAACTTAGCAGTGGGCAACCAGGCATAGGGCTTGTCTCTTTGTGGGTCTCCTCTCTCATCTTGGCTGCTTTGCTTTCTTCCCAAGTTCAGCTGTTGGCGATCAGGCATGTGGCTCAGCTTAGCCCAAGGTCTCCTCAACCTGGAGCTGCTCTTTGGGCCCAGGCCCTTGGGAGCCTCTTTTCATACCTCTGTGCTCTGCTGATTATATCCTCTAGCCTCTCAGAGATTCTGTTTCCCTGCAGTCCTCTCTCTCACATGGCAGGATCAAATACGGCAGCTTCCTTTCTCTCTGTGTGTCTCTCACTGTGTCTTCATTTATATAAATCTCCAGTAAGAGGGCAGATACTCAACCTGAGTCACGCCTAACTGATGTAGTCCAATTAAAAGGGCCCCACACCCACAGGAATGGATTTGTTCAAGAACATAATCTTTTTCTGTTGGGGATTCATAAAAGAACTTCAACTTGTCACAGCCTACTTTACCCTTTCTATAAGTAGACAATGCAAAGATCACTTGGAAATGAGTAAAAAAAAACCAACAAAAAAAACCCACACACATGCAGACTCATTGTGGTGCTTCACTCTTCTCTTTGGTTTCATGCTGCTTTAGTTTAGATAATGTTTCAATGCAAGAAGAGGACCAGAAGGATACAACGATTCACTGTTTAAGAATAGAGTAAGCTTGAAATAAATGTGCTAAGCTGAGCAATAAAGAAATAAATTTAGCTAATCTACTGATGAAGATTATATGCTTTGACCTTTTCAGAGCAGTGATAAAAATAATCTCTTTCCCTCGTTAAGTACTACCTGGTAGAAATAAAACTGTGTCTGAGGATTAGAAAACACTGAGGTACATTTTTGTAGTGCAAACCACTTTTATTCTAAGTATGCGTTCTAAACTAAGCCTCTTATGAAAAGAATAACAACGATGATAACAAACGCACATAAAAAATGTAAAAATAAAGCTAATACTTCTCATGGGAAACATAAAAGTTCCTAATCCATTTTTGGACTTCTGTCGTGCTGGTTAAAGAGAGAACACTTTGAACTAGAAAATGACTTGTCTTACTTATGTTACAAATGTGAGAACTCGTGAGTTTGTGCATGAAATAAAATTTAAACTTCTCAGATGGCCTGACTCCCTCCAGGTGTTCCCCCTGCTCACCTCCAGTCATCTCACGCCACTTCCTCTCATTCACAGGTCTTTAACCACAGGGCCCTTCTCATCCTCAAACGTGCCAAGCTCCCGTCCATGCTGGAGCCTTCACACGTGCTGACTCCTCTTCTTCCAGCTCGTCTTTGTAACAGGTACCTGGCTTAGAAACAGAATTCACACTGGGTGGTCCAAGTAAAGATACTGTAGAGGTGAAGGCGGGGTTAGGGGCAAACAGAAAGTGTGAGGCACCCAGAGACTAGCAATATCAGGAAGCCTTTACCACACTGAGGGCTGAAGGAGCAAGGGGAGGAAGTAGTACTGTCTGAGCTGGAAGCATGTGTGAGCTATAAGGGAGCTAGAAACATGGAGACGGAGGCCGTTGGTGGGAGCCATAGTTGTGGAAGGATGCAGCTAGGGTCAGAGGTATGGCATCAAAGGATAGAGTGGGGCAGAGGAAAACCTTGACCTCTCTATTGCCCTGCCATTCAGGTTCTAATTGGTGTCTCACCTGATATCTCACTTTGGCAGAGCCCAACAGGAAGCCAGAGGGCAAGGGAGCACAGGTGACACAAATCTCAGACACCAGCCTCTCCTGGCACTGGGCAGGGTTGAGAAAGGCAGAAAAGGGTTGGGAGGGAAATGGTGATGAACCAGTACACTCTGCTTCAGTTCTCTCTTTAATTATCACCTCCTTACAGAGGTCTGTCTACGGAAGTCCCTTCTACAACTTTCAACTCTTTTCTTTCTCAGCTGAAACTATAGGTTCATCAGAGTATTTATTCGTTCAAATTCCTCCTTTGCCCATTACATGATAATAATGTAGCATGAGGCAGGACTGGTCTGCATTCATCGTTACTGGATAATCATTGCCTGCTACAGCTGCCTGGAACATAGCAGGTACTAAAATATCTGAGGAAGAAAGGAAGGAAGGGAGGGAGGGAGATAGGAAGGAAGGAAGGAAGGAGAAGGAAAGCTCTCTTTAAAAAGAAAATGGTGCATGAGTGTGTTTTCAAACTTGTCACCTATCACATTAAAATCAAAACAAAAATGGTTTTAAAAAGTTAAAGAAACCGGGGAATGGATGTAGCTCAATTGGTTGAGCTCCTGCTTCCCACATTCAATCCCTAGTACCTCCTAAAAAAAAGTTAAGTGCAAATGATAAATAATAGTATTTACTGATTGTTTACTTAGTACCAGACACTCTTGTATGTTATTTCACTTCATCTCTCTGATGGTTCTGCAAGGCAAATATTAGTATTATTTCCATTTTATATATAAGTAAACTGAGTTCCAGAGATATTGAGTGGCTTATTAATATTGGTTAGGTCTTAAGCGGTGTGTAAATCAAGTTCACATGGATTGAAAACTTGAGCTCTTTTCATTACCTCTTGCATATCCTAGGTATCGAGTGGAGAATATTCAGGACATCATGTACCTCTTTTCATTTCAGAATCCTCAGTATTGTGTCTTTTAGGCTGTTATCTTACAACATAATACGTTATCTCCTCTCTCTCTTTCTGTCTCTCTCTCTACAACAGTCCATCATCTATCTATTCATCAATCATATCTATCTCTATGTATATATCTATGTATGAATCTATGTATCTATGTATCTCTCCATCAAAAGTGGCTTTTGTGAGTGGCAATTTAGGAAGATGGTTTGTTTATGGAAGAAAAATCATCTCAAGATGTTCATCCTTGAGAACAAAGTAGATAGAATCAGAATCTAGAATATGGGTTACCCGGGGCTGGGTCAGGGGTAGGGAATGGGAAGTTCATACTTAAATTGTACAGAATTTCTATTTGGGCTAATTGTAAAGTTTTGGTAATGGATGGTGGTGATGGTAGCACAAATTTGTGAATGTAACTAACAGCACTGAATTATATATGGAATGTGGTGAAAAGGGGAAATTTTAGTTTTTATATATATATTACTAGAATAAAAATTAAAAGAAAAAACTTAGGACTGTATAACACCATGAGCCCTACTATTGTAGATGAAGGACTATAGTTGATAGTACAATTATAAAAATGTTCTTTCATGAATTACATCAAGTGTACTGCACTAAGGCAAGGTGTCAATAATATGTTAGTGTATGAGAACTCTATATTTTATGTATTTTATGTATTATATTTCTAACAAAAATATTAATAAAATTTTTAAAAATTAAAAGTAGATGAGTAAAAGATTGGGTGTTACTTGAGGCAGACTCCTGTGAGAATAATCTGTTAGTGATAATTAAGGTCAGTACTCCTTCCCCTCCTCAAGAACCACCCACATAATACATTTTCTTTTTTGCAATTGCCCCATAACAAAAAGCTCTTTGCCCTATCCAAAAAGAGATCCTTTCAAACTAACCAACTATTGAAAATTCTTAAATCTCTCATGTCATAAAGTAAACAATATACAAAAGGATTACCTCACTTCACTGACATTTAAGTTCTCAACGTGCATCAAATATCCACAACATTCAGAGCGAGGAGTGAACATACTTATAGTATGAGGTCAGGATGAAAAAATGCAAATTATGGATATATATGGCATGTTTGCATGGAGTGAATAGAACTAATAACCTGCATAAGTAGCATACTGATATTAATTCAGAAAAAAGGAGGTGTTGGGCCATTAGGGTTTCTTTAGTATCATTTCCTTTCTAATCTAAATCATCCTCATTATACCACATTAATTATTAATCACATAGTAACTCTATTTTCCTCTCTTTTGCAATGTTAGGATAGTCTAATTTGGACATCAGAGAATTTTCTCAACATAATTTTTCTCTCATACTGTAAGAATAAAATAACTTATCATTTTCATTTTTCCTTTTTACAAAGTTCCGTAAATGTTGGCTTATTGTATTGCACTGAAAACATGCATAGTGTAAGTACTGAGATTTGAGAAGGCTTTATTTATTTGCTTTATTAACTGATGCTAATGAGAAAAGCTATGTTTCAAAAAATTCTGCCTTTACTAACTTAAAACAACTCTCAAATGATAATTTTGAACTAGAAAATTACTTAATTTCTAGATAATAACCAAATATTTGAAGAAAAATTGTCTCTGCAGAAAGTCTTGTACCCTATCAGACAATGCATTTCAGCTCTATCCATTGCTACTTACCATATCATTTGGTTTCTAGTTCTCCAAGCAGAAAAATAGGAAATCATAGGAACAGATTCTGCAGAATCTTCTGTAGCAGGTTGTATTTTCTGAAGGTAGCTGCAACAGTACACACATGCCTTTCTTCTCCTTCTGAGCCCTTGCCTTGAATGTAGGTGGAGGTTTAGACAATTCTCATTAATAGCCCATATGACAGAGGTGATGCTATTTGATGTCCCAGTCTAGGTCCTATAAAGGGTACATCTTCTGCATTGCTCACTCTGAGGACGCTTGCCTTGAAACCCTGCCACTTTGTCATGATCAAGCCCAAACTAACCCATCCAGAGAGACCAAGTTGAGAGGAACTATGGGCCCCAGACAAGTACCAGAGCCCTGAGTGGACAAGCCTTCATCTGATTCCACCAGCCTTTGAGCTGCACTAGCCAATGCGGCCAGGGCTGGAGAGGGTTTTGAACTGAGCTGTCCTCACTGAGCCCTGCCAGGCCCCAGCTTCATGAGTAAAATGAATATTGGGATAGTTTTAAGTCACTAAATTTTGGTGTGGTTTTGTTACACAGCCGTAGTAACTGGTACAATAGTATTGTGCCCTAAGAAGGGTTTTCAAATTAATTGGATGAAGGCCAATTCACTTTTCTTCTAAACACAAAGAAAGCATGTTTAATGTGTCTTAGCAAACTCTTTCTTTGTATTATCATACCCAATTTTTTCCCTCTCTGCCTCTTTAAGTCAATCTTTATTCCATACAAAACATTTTTTCCAGTCAATGGTCACTGCTTCTTAATTGCTTTTGAGGGTAGAAACTTCTCAACTTTTGTTTTTAGATCCTAAATAATTTCATCCACTGGTTATCTCAATCTGTTTGTTTACTTATCCCCTTAGAAACTAAAGAATTAGTCACATTTATATTCCCCATCTAGAAACCACATAACTGACTAACTAACCAGCAACCCTACCCTTTGATACCAGTTTACTGGTTTGCTAGTATAGAAATATAACATTATTTTGAACTTTATATATCCCAGAGATGCATCTATAATTTCTTATATGAGAATAAGTCTTTCATTGACAAGCCATAATGTTTGGGCACCAGATCATTTGTAGTGAAGGTTGCAAGTTTTGGTCAATAGTTGCACAATTTATTATGAGTCAGTGCAGTGAGTGGAAAGATATTAGGATGAACAGATTTGAGTTCAAATGCTGGTTCACCCACTTGCATATCATGTTTTAGGTACTAAATAATGGTAGCTCTTATCATTATCATTTTTCTACACTAAATTTGTAGATAAAGTCTAGAACATTCTGTGTAATAATGATAACATGACTTAGAAATCTCAACTTTTCTAATATTTTCTAATATTCATCAGGGAGTAAATACTAAACTAAAGTCATCCCTTTTAGCCCATTAGTGCTTTCTTTATGATTCCAAGCCTATTCTGGAACCCTTGGGCTTGGACAAATAGCTAATAATAGTAACACTGTCTAGTGAAAGAATACCCAGTTAGAACTAAACCCTGTAAGGGAGGTTGCCCACCTGGGATCCATATGCCTGGCATAGGATCCATCTTATCCAGATATTAGTATATAATAACCTCTGGAGGGATTGGAGCTTTATGAAAATAATGTAAAAGATAATCACTAAAGAAATAATTCACCCTATAAGTGTATATTTTATGTGTTCTAGAACATAGTTAACTTAATAATAATTTATATAAGGAACCAGAATAAAATAGTGTTCTGATACTAATTTTCAATCTCCCATCTCTATAAGTTGGAATTCATATGCATTTAAGAGATTTTATCTTCTCTGAATTTGATAGATTTCTCATCTTCTTGAGATGAGAAACCAAGTTCTAGTGACCCTTTTCTGGTTAAGGAGTTGGACATTTCAAGGCTGATATAGTCAAATTCTTAAATAAGAACTTTTTTTCAATGTTACACATAAGGAGGTCTGCATCTTCCAACATGCTCTGCAAATGGCCCCCACTAGCCACTTGTCAATCAGCCCAGGAATGTCTCAGCCCTGTGGTCCTCTCTGAGTGGCTCCATATGATCAGCCTTCTGTCTCTTTAGGTCCTGTCTAAACTGTAATGAAGTGATGAGGGCTTTTACCTCCTATCTGGCATGAAAAACATTTTTATGATTTCTGCTCCCAACTGCAAATAGGTTTCCTTTGAGCAGAAACATGAGTGCCATTATGCTTTCTGGTTAATTCTACTAAAGGTCCACATTGGCTGCTCGACTCATTTACACCCACTGTCACATGACTTATATTTAAAGGTCCAATGAGTCCCAGAAAGTATCCCCTGAGATGTTTACTGAAAAATAATTCCAGGACAGCACTGCACAGCATACCCTTCTCTTGGAAATTCTTAGTGCACATTAGGGACTTACAGGCTCTGGAAAGTCCTGCTGTAAAAACACTTGGTTTAACTTAGAATTTCCCAATTTAATTTGAGCTGGAGAATTTTTAAAAAAAATACCTATTAAGCCCTAGAAGACTTATCTCCTATGGGGCACATTGGGAGTGCTGTTGTAGGATTTTAAGGTAAAACATACTCTCATATAGACTCTCATCTAATGCCGCATCATTCCTGAGATGTATTCAGGGATACGAATCTAATTTTACAGAAGAGGAAACTGATTCACTGTAAAGTGAAAAGACAGAGAAAGCTTTCATGTTATTGGGATCCAGGTAACTACAGGCTTTGAGAAGTGCTGACATGGGAAAGTGTTTATAAGAAACACAAATTTGATTTTGGTCAAAAAAGAAAGATTCTGTGTGTGGGTGTGTGGGTGTGTCTTTTTTCTGGGTATATCGGCTCAAGTTCATCCCAGCTGAGACTCTAAATAGAGTGAGATAGGTGGACTCAATGCCTGGTTTCTCAGCAGGGCAGAGTTCCCAAGTCCAATCCCTAAATCTGTGCTGTCAAGTCCTCCAACCTCACAGAAGTCATTATGTTTAGTAGCCTGAGAAATAGGGAGGTCTTCTGGTTTGAGACCAGCCCAACACAGACCCTCTTGGTGCTAATCCAGTACTCACAGTACTTGAGAAATTTTAAGTATAGAACCTCCCTCAGGAATTTGGACACCAATCAGAGAAAACAAGTTAGTGGTTCTTCTTATTTCATTTTTCCCCTTGACGCATGGAAAACATGGTGCCACATAGTGTTCTACATCCCTTACAAAGACAGTCCCAGTTGTTGGATGCAATCTCACCAAATATCCACGGCAAACTTTCACTTTGTGGAAAGTAACCACCAACAGGACATGTGGTTTTAAAGGTTTTTCCATGTGGGTCAGCAACGGAATTGACTAAGTTCCTGTAGCAAGCAGCTTATTAATAGGCCAAAATCTTGTTTAATTGGAAATGTTCCCCATTTAGTCTTTCCAGGGCTTCTGCTGATGAAACTTTAGCAATCCAGTTGTTTTTTCTGACTCTAAGTGATCTTTTAAGCACAGTTTCATTGTTTTCATAACCCAAAGTTGTTTACGTAAACCCAGTCTGATGAATACATTTTATATACCCATTATATAGGCATTTTAATGGGAAAGTGATATATTCATTATTTCTAAACTTCTTTGAATGGTTCATAGAAATGGAAAACTAAAGACTTCTGTAGTACTTGTTTTTCTTCTCTAGGTGATATGTAAGTTTATAGATCTGGAGGATTTGGTTTAGAATTAGACTGTACCTCATAAAACATCAGGTTAAATCCTGATTTCATTTGACACAGTGTCCAGTTATCTAATGTGGGGGAAAGGAATGTATTGTTAGGGTAGGCTAAGATGTCCTTACATCAAAGCACTTGGATGAATAAAAAGATCTGACAGATATTTTTCAAAGAAGAGAGATGTCATTTTGATTGGGTTGCTAAAAAAAAACTCTGCCTGTTGATGCTAAAATGCATCTGAGACCCATAGACCAACAATTAGCTGCTGAGCCTGGCTGCCTGGGTACTACCTTCCGTTGTACTCATTGTTGTTGATGTTTAATAAATAAGACCCTCCCTTCTTTTCTTTTCCCATTCAATACTGAACTCTGAACTCCAGCTTCAAATAATTAGATTTAAAAAGTGCTACAAATGTTTGGTGTTGTGTGGAAAGAGAGTCTTATTGATGCAAACTGACTTGTCTGAAGTTATGCAGTTATTTAATGGTAGAGGTAAAATAAAACCTTTCCATTCTCAGTGCAGTGCTTTTCCCACTCTACCAAGCTACCTTACTGTATTTATTAAACTTAGGAAAGTGAGTAATAAAATTGGGGGTTAAGAAAAATCTGAATGGCAGAAAGGGGATTACTTGGGCAACTGCCATGTGATTAAAGTCATCAAGTGTAACTTGAAAAACATATGAAGGATGAAAAGTTGCAGGGACTATGCATGATGTCTAGACTGCAAACAAAAACATGTTAAGATGATTTTGATGGTGGATATTATATTTCTTACATTTAGTGGATGTCCAGATTAAATTTACTGGTCCTTAATTCCTTATCCGCAAATCTGAAATCCAAAGATGTCTGAAAAGGGGAAACTTTTATGATGATTTGCAGCAAAAATCATTTGATGAGAGAGGATTGTGGGAAGATGGTGGAGTAGGAAGGTCCAGGATTCAATCCCTCTGTCAAAACAACTATTGAACTGGCAAGAACTGTGGACCCTCATGGAACTCAGGGTCTAGTAGAACACTGTGCAGAATCCAGGGAAGAGCAGGAAGAAAAGACTGGTAAATTGCAATAAATACCACTCCTGGCATTCAAGAAAATGTCTGTCATATCACTAGCTGAACATAAACTTAAGGAACAGACAACTCAGGGATTAAATCCCAGAGTTAACACAATAAAATGTTAAAACGTACAGTGTACAACAAAAGATTACAAGACATACAAAGAAACAGGAATTGATGGCCTATCCAAAGAAACAAGATGAAAATATAGAAACCATCCATGAAGAGGACCAGACATTGGTCTTACTGGACAGAGACTTTAAATTTGATCTTCAATATGCTCAAGGAGATAAAGGAAGACATGGAGAGGGAACTAAGTGATATGAGGAAAGCAGTTAATGAACAATGTGAGAATCTCTTTGAGATTATCAGTAGGAACCAAACAGGATAAACTCAAAGAGAACCATGTCTAGACACATAGTAATCAAATTGTCCAATGCCAAAGAAAGGAGAAAGTTCCGAAAGCTGCAAGAGAAAAGCAATGAATTATGTACAAGGGAATTCCAATAATATATTTGATTCTTTTAGTTGCTAATATAAATGGAAATTTTCTTGATTCTTCTTCAGATTGAACATTACTAATTTTTAGAAACATCACTGATTTTTGAGTATCTTTCACCCCCTACTTTGTTGAATTTCTTTAATAATTCTATTACCTTTGTTGTGGATTTTTCAGGCTTTTCTGTATATATGAACAAGTCATCTGCAAATAGGGAAAGGTTCACTTCTTCTTTTCCAAATTAGATGCCTTTTATTTCTTTCTCTTGTTTTCTTGCTGTAGCTAGAACTTCTACTACAATGTTGAATAGCAGTGGTGACAGTGGGCATCCTTGTCTTGTTCCTGATCTTAAAGGGAGAGCATTCAATTTTTTACCATTGAATATGATGTAAGCTGTGGGATTTTCATACATATTCTTTAACAAGTTAAGGAAGTTTCCATCTATTCCTATTTTTCTTAAGTATTGGTTGTTGGTTTTTTTTTTTTTTTTTTTTCCAAGGAAGATGTGCTGGATTTTGTCAAATGTCTTTTCTTCATCAATGGAGATGATCATATGGTTTTTCCTTTCTTCTATTAATGCGGTATATTACATTATCCACACAGGATTCCAAGGACCAAGTTTACTTTCTTTTATTTTGTTTTTTCATCAATGAAAAGGCTTAAATAAAGTATATTTAATGTCTCATCTTATTTATTTTTAACTCTTAGAAAATCTTATTTTTTACTGGATGTAGAAGCTCTTGGAGACGGTGGCCTCCATTTCTTGGCAATCTGTTCCTGGCATTTTTTTTTTTTTGGCCTTCTTCATTCTCTTGGCCAAAACTTTAGCATATTTTGTGGTCTCTTCCTTATTTTTCTTAGTATGCTCTTTCTTTGGGACAATACACTTACATTTATGTTACGTTTATGTTGTAGGACACGTGGAGTAACAAGACGCTGAATCTTGGGTGTTTTTGTCTTGGGTTTCTTGCCTTCTTTGTTCAGGGGCTTTCTCACAACCTCCTGGTGAACATGAGAGGACTCCCACCCCCAGGGCAGCTTGGAGTAGTCCTCTCAAAGAAAGTCCAGTCACCCCAGCATACAGTTCATCGTCTTCAGGTATAGAGAGGAGATACCATTTGACATGCCTTAATGAGTAAAGGGAAAGAAGTTGCTAATGATTACCTGTAATTTACTTCTGGTTATTTCAAGGGCAGAATGAAGGAGGAGAAAACAAGATCAATTAGATAAGCAGAGGGTGAATTAGTCATTTAATCAAGAACCTCAGGCATGAAGCACACAGTTCTTCTAAGAGACACCATTACGCTTAATAGCATTCTTTAGAGCATTTTCAAATTTTTCTAATGAAGACAGAAAGCCTCATCTTTAGTAAAGTGTTTCAGTTTGCTTGTCTGACCATAGGGTTATTTATTCCATTCAATCCCCCAGGGAACTGATGTTCTTCCCCTTTGTTCCTCATAGAATTATATAGAGAGGGACTCTGTCCAAATTATTTAATCAAATTATTCTTGCTCTGGCCAATATAAGTGCTTAACTATTCACATTTATTACTTCTCCCACTACTGATATTCACTTATCTAAAATTACCCCTTAATTGATAAGATATATGAGCAAAAATTCTATCAGGCAAAATGTTAAATGAATTCAAACCTTTTAGAATGTTTTCATGCCAACCCCTGAGTTTACTTAATCTCCAGTGAACGTCTTAAAGATAAGATTTACTCTTCACTATAACTAGCCTGGAACAGCAAAGGGAAACAGGTTGAAGAAGAGCAAGGAGAGAAAAACCTTTTTGGTCTTTAATGTCCTCACTGCACAAACTGCTATGACTTTATTTGGTTCCTGTGTTTCCCAGTTGGGATGAAGGGAAGTGTGCCAATACATTCGGGAATAGCAGTGCTATATATTTCATGCAATTTGGCTAAAATTATATTGAAGACATTAACTAATTAGAATCTCAATTTTCAAAAACCAATAAGCTATAATTTATCAGGTATAATTTACATACAGAAAAAATGCAAAAATCATGTCACCATCACCTCTATAAAGATATAGAACATTTTCATCACCCTCCAAATTTGTCCCCTTCCCCTACCCCAGGCCCTGACAACCACTGATCTGTTTTCTTTCCCTGGAGTTTCACCTTTTCTAGAATGTCTTTTAAATGGAATCATATGTCAGGTAGCTTTAAATGTTGCTTCTTTACTTATATTCATTCAAGATTTAACCACGTTGTTGCATGTATCAGTAGTCCCTCCTTTTTTATTACTGAGGAGTAATTCATTCCATGTGTACATCAGTTTAGTTGTTTCATTCACCACTTGATGGAATTTGAGTTATTTCCAGATTTTGCAGATTATGAATAAAGCCACAATAAATGTGTGTTCAGGATTTCCTATGCATATGTTTTCATTTCTCTCACCTAGCAGTGAGATAGTTGGACTGTATGGTAAATGTTTAACTTCATAAGAAACTGCCAAACTTTTTTCCAAAGTGGCTGTACCATTATTCATTCCCACCAACAATGTCTGAGAGTTCCAGTTCCTCAGCATTCTTGCTAGCACTTGCTGTTGTCGTTTTTTTTTTTTTTTTTAATTGGGCATATTAGATATGGTATCATATTGTAGTTTTAATTTGTATTTTCCTAGTGGCTAATGATGTTGAGCACCTTTTCATGGGATGATGTGTAATCTATCTTATTTTGTGAAGTGATTGTTTAAATTGTTTGTCCATTTTTAATTGGGTTGTTTGTTTTCTTATTATTGAGTGTTGAGAGGTCTTTATATATTCTAGACACAAGTCATGATCACCCTGAAGAATGACAGATGCCACTCAAACTTTGGTTCAGACGTCAAGACTAATGATGCCACACATGTACTGAGAGTATGAAAAGGTTTTCTACTTACATAATGAGGCTTTCTTGGAAGAGTAGGTCCAAAACTGGCTTAAAGAGCAAGAAAAGGAGACCAGCCTGGCGTTACGGTGCTGGGTGGGGTTGAGAGTTCTAATGCCCACTCACTGGAGTTGGCATGGTTTGAACTTCCTGCCGACGCCAAACAACAGAGCACCTGAGCTTTCTTATCATCTTGTATAGGGTGGTCAGAAGAGGAAGGGGGAGTTAAGGGGTTTGAAAGCTCTCAACAGTCAAGCCTGAAAAATAAAGTCAGACTCTTTATTATTCAAGACCCTCATCTGATATGAGAATCACATTTTTAACATCAAAAGAAACAACTCGTTAATATTTGATGTAAAAGATGTATCAACCACATGGATTTTGCCTGGCTCTTAAATATACCTCAAAATCTGAAAGAAAAAAAAGTTATGATGTGGGAAGATAGTACTTGAGTTTTTTCTAAGGGAAATGTTCATTCTAAATGGGCCAGGTCCATTTAGAAAAAAATGGCCATGAATATAAGCAATAAAACCTGGATAACTATGAGAATTGTGAAATCTCTTCCCCTTATTATGAGAACAGAACTCGATCTACCTGACCACTCACCCTAATCAGGACACTGCTGAGTTTTTTGTTACTATGCCCTGGATGGATGGCTTGGTCTCAGGGACTTCTCATTGATTGGTTCAACAGCTGGCTATGACACAGTGAACCACGTGGGTAGAATTCCTGAAGCATGATTGAAATTCAAATGCAAAAGTTTTAAGCAGATTTCATTCATTTGTAAAAAATGAATTGAGTCCCTACCATGTGCCATACAATTGCTGGAATATGGACATCACAAAGTTAAGTAAGATACAGCTGAGGCAGTCAAGGAATGCAATGTTTATTGAAAATAAGAAACCTGAAAAATATCAGAATTAAATCATCACTGAAATGGCATGAAATTGATTGCATAAGGAATATAAGTAAAATAGGAGGTTGTCCAGTTATCTATAAAGTTTTGCTCCAAACTAAGCAGTTTTTATTGGGAAATGCAACAGAATATTTTTGGAACTTTTAATTAGAATTGTGCCAGCTGGTATGGCATTAGGAGATGTTATCTCCAACAGATATCACCAACCAGTACAATGAAGCATATTCTATATGCTAATGAAATTTGGTCATTGAAACATAAACTGTTTTTATATCTTGCTATATTACTATACTATAAAAGTAAATGTTACCTTTATCAAATATTTTTGTGTGTTTTTGCTTAGATCCCTGCCTCTTTTCCTCAGTCTGAAGTGAAGTTAGCCATTTTATAATTAATAACAAGGAAAAATATAACAGAGAAGGAGAAGAGAGAGAGAGTGGATTTATTGTTTATTATTTTGTAGCCATGGCCAGATCAAGACATGCAGGTGCTCAGAGCAAATTTATAACTAGGTAAACCAAGAATGCTAGTAATCTGCCCTCCTTCAAACTGTCTTTGAAAATTTCTTCAATATTTATTTTTAGGAAGGGGAAGAAGTAGAAAAGTAGAACCACTGATGGCTGTGATAAGTGTCTCTTCTCTGTTTTGGGCACTAGTTTTTAAAGTGTGATTCCCAGATCAATAGCATCAGCCTTATCAGAGAACTTGTAAGAAATGTAGATTCTCAGGCCTTATCCTAGACCCATTGAGTAGAAACTCTAGGAGTGGACTCTAGCCATGTGTTTTTGGCAATCCTTCTAGGGGATTCTGGTGCATGCTGAAGTTTGCATCCACCAGTCTGAAGTAGTTCAACTCTGGCTACAAACTTCCATTCTTCACTGAGAGAAACCATGGTCTTACAAATAACCCGACCTACAAAATCCTAGAAGGTGATGTAGGAACCATCTGTTGTCACCCAAGGATATGCTTTAGGGGGCCGCACCTCCCTATTCTCGTCTCTGCTACCACCACCATCTTATCTGAACACACCCTGATGACTCTCCCTGAGAGGAGTTTTTGGTAAATACAGAAACTTCTCTATTTTGTTACATTTTCAATGATTTATGTTTTTTTGAAATCTTTTTATTGTAGTAACATATATATAAAACTAAAAAGTACCCATTCAGCAACTTTACAGTGTAAATTCAGTGATATTAATTATTGTACTACCATTACCACTAGCCATCATTTAAATGTTTTCATCATCTCAAACAGAAACTGCATGTGTGAAGCAACAACTCCCCATTCCCCACCTCCCTTGGCTCCTGGTAAACTTTAATCTACTTTCTGTCTCAATGAAATGGTTCATTCTAGGTATTTTTAAAATGAGATGATATAATATTACCCCTTAGTGTCTGGCTTATTTCACTCAAGAATTTGTCTTCAAGTTTCATCTATATTGTAGTATAAATCAGAATTTCATTCCTTTTTATGATTGAATAATATTTCATCGTATGTGTATACCACATTTTAAAAATCCATTCATCTGATGATGGGCACTTAGATTGCTTCCACATTTTGGCTATTGTGAATAATGTTGCTATATCAGTGTTTAAATATCTGTTTGAGTCCCTGCTTTCAATTTTTTGGGTATACACCTAGAAGTGGGATTACCAGGTCATTTGGTAATTCTATACTTAACTTTCTGAAAAATCATCAAATTGTTCTCCACAGTGGCTGTACTATTTTACATTCCCACCAACAATGTATGAGTGTTCCTGTTTCTCTACTACCTCTCCAATTCTTGTTATTGTCTGTATTTTTTTTAATAGTAGCCATTCCAGTGGGTGTGAGATGGTGTCTCATTGTGGTTTTGATTTCCC
Organism: Tolypeutes matacus; assembly: GCA_026826555.1. Taxonomy (NCBI): domain Eukaryota; kingdom Metazoa; phylum Chordata; class Mammalia; order Cingulata; family Chlamyphoridae; genus Tolypeutes; species Tolypeutes matacus. The sequence goes on from JAKSZT010054334.1 coordinate 56,974,368, forward strand.
TTCTTCTAATGGTTCATGATGTTGAGCATCTTTTCATGTATTTATTAGCCATTTGTATGTTTTCTTTGGAGAAATATCTGTTCAAGTCTTTTGCCTAATTTTTAATTAGGTTGCTTGTCTTTTTGTTGTTGAGTTGTAGGAATTCTTCATATAGTCTGGATATTAAACTTTCATCAGATATGTGGTTTCTAAATATTCTCTCCTATTTGGTAGGTTGTCTCTACTTTCTTGATAAAGTCCTTTGAAGCATAAAAGTTTTTGATCTTGATAAAGTCCCATTTATCTATTTTTCCTTTTGTTGCTGTTGGTATACAGTCTAAGAAACCATTGCCTAACACAAGGTCCTGAAGATGTTTCCCTATGATTTTTTTCTAAGAGTTTTATAATTTTAGCTCTTATATATAGGTCTTTGAATCCATTTTGAGTTAATTTTTGTGTGAGGTGAGGTTTGACTTTCATTTTTTGTGTATGGCTATCTGGTTCTCCTAGTACCATTTGTTGAAGAGAGTTTTCTTTCTCCATGGAGTAGAGTGGCATCCTTGTCAAAAATCAGTTGGCCAAAGGAGTGAGGGTTTATTTTTGAACTCTCAGTGTCATTCCATTGCTCTATATGCCCATCTGTTTGCCGGTACCACACTGTTTTGATTGCTGCTGCTTTCTTTTTCTTTCTTTCTTTTTTTTTTTTTTTTTTTTTTTTTCCTAATTGCTCTCGCTAGAACTTCCAGACTTCCAGTGTAATATTGAATAATGGTTTATCTGATGGGGAAAGCTCTGGGTCTTTCACAATGAGTATGACACTAGCCATGGATTTTTCATAGATGCCCTTTATTGTGTTAAGGATGTTTCTTTCCTTCTATTCTTAGTTTTCTGAGTGTATTTATCAGGATGTGGTGCTCAATTTTGTTAAATGCCTTTTATGCACCAATTGATTCCATCATGTGTTTTTACCCTTTGTTCTATTAATGTGGCATATTACATTAGTTAAATTTTTTAATATTGAACCACCTTTATATTCCATTCCTGGGGTAAGTCCCACTTGATCATGTTGTATAATTCTTTTAATGTGCTGTTGGATTCAGTTTGCAAGAGCTGTGTTGAGGTTTTTGCATCTGCGTGAGGGATATTGGTCTGTAGTATGTATCAGACCAATTTTCTTTTCTTGTGGTATGTTTATACGGCTTTGGTATTAGAGTGGTGCTTGCCTCATAGAATGTGTTGGGAAATGTTCCCTCTTCTTCGGTTTTTGGGAAGAGTTAGAGAAGGATTGGCATTAATTCTTCTTGGAATGTCTGGTAAAATTTACCAGTGAAGACATCTTGCCCTGGGCTTTTCCTTGTTGAGGGTTTTTTTTTGTTACTGAATCAATCTCTTTATTTGTTGGTCTGTTGAGGTCTTCTACTTCTTCTTGAGTAAGTGTAGGTAGTTTGTGTATTTCTAGGAATTTGTCCATTCCAAGTAGGTTATCTAATTTGTTGACATAAAAGTGTTTATAGCATTCTCTTCCAATCCTTTGTATTTCTGTGGCATCCATAGTAATGGACCTCCTTTTGTTCTTGAATTTAGTTATTTGCCTATTCTCTCTTGTTTTTGTCAGTCTAGCTAAAGGTTTTTTTTATCTTTTCAAAGAACCAACTTTTGTGTCATTGATCATTCTAGTTTACTACTATGAAGCATTGCCTAATCTAGCTTTTGTGTATTTACAGATGAGGAAAGAGAGATGAACTGTATTAAATATCGTGACTTATTTACTAACATAAACATTTTTATTCAGAATGTAGCAAGTTACCTAACTAGGTTCTAAAGACATAAATAAAATTTGTAAGATATAATCTCTGTTTTGAGATATTTATAATCCAGTAGAGTAACTAAAACATGATCTAAAATAAATATAACACTGATAAAAAGTGACAAATGCCAAACAGATTAGGTAGGTGAGCTCACTGCTGAGTAGCCCTGTCCCTGTGATTCTAACAGCACTTGATTTTTATTATAATTTTAATCCAGTGTCTAAGGTCTTTGAGTCCTTAGTACATAGCACTTGGTTTGGCTCTCTTGAGTGATTTTTCTATCACTGTCCCTGAAAAAAAAAAAAAGAAAACTTTCTTTTTATTTCAGAAGCAATTGCACAAAGTTGAAACAGCTTAAGCCATCACTTATGACGACTTCTTCTATGAATAAGACATGAATCTTTCTCTTGAGCTATCATAACCACTAGGAACTATAAACAAACAAAAACCAAATCAACAGTTAACGTCACAGTGGAATAATGCCTTGTTTCTTCTTTCTAGAGGGGACAGCATAAAACTCTTCATTCTCTTTAATCTGCTCTAACCCCGTCATATACCATTGTTTATGACATTAACAATTACGAGAACGCAATAGCACATTCAGTGACTCATCAGCTCCAGCCTTCCAGAGGCTTCAGCTTTCACAAGCACAGTAAGTAATGAATGGCTCATCGAGATATTGCTTAATATCTGTAATCAGTTTTAGTCTGATGTGATTCTCAAAATGCATTCTTCTTTTCCAATAAATGATAAATTTTATATAAGGCTATTGTCTACAGAAGAGAGAGTAATTTTCCCCACTCAAAGATTTATTTCCAAAACAACTTGTTTTAGACTCTTGAATGTCACTTTCAGCTGTTTCCAATCCTCTATATGAGTCTCTGCCAATCGCCCAGATGTGTGAGAGGCAATGCCAGAGTATGTAGTTATTTAATAGGTTGTTACCATCAGAATGGAATAAGGGGTCTGTCTAAATCTGAAGAGGTGGAAAGAAGGAATTAAAAGGAATATGGAGGAGAAAAGTCATGCAGACACAATTAAGCAGAAAATTTCATAAGTAATAAAATTCCATCAAATTTGGTTAAACAATTAAAAGTTATAGTTTTTCAAATGAGAATAAGGCCTTTGAACTCTCCTTGGAAATGAATTTCTTAAGTGAAGGGAAACTAACAAGATTGCAAAAAGGCTATTTGATCTACATCTAAAAATTCTTTACATCTCTTAGTAATTCTGTTTTTAATAGGAAAAAGATTTTCTGCTCTCCTGCCTCCATTATTATTGCCAAAAGATGGAAGCAACCCAAGTGTCCATCAATAGATGAGTGGATAAACAAAATGTGGTCTATACAAACAATAGAATATTATTCAGCTGTCAAAAGAAATGATTCTGATACATGCGACAACATGGATGAAACTGGAAGTCATGTTGAATGAAATACACCAGCCACAAAAGGACAAACACTTTATGATCTCATTTATATGAAATTATCAGAATACACAAATTCATAAAGTCAGATACTAGAATACAGGTTACCACAGGCTGGGGAATGGGAAGTTAATATTTAATTAACTTTTGGTTGATGGAAAAGTTTTGGTAACGGAGCCCCCATATAACCCCAAATAGCCAAAACCAACTTGCAAAAAAACGAAGTTGGAGCACTCACAATTTCTGATTTCAAAACTTATTACAATGCTATAGTAATCAAAACAGTGTGGTCCTGGCATACAGGCAGACAAATATTCAATGGAATAGAACTGAGAGGTCAGAAATAAACCCATACATCTAAGGGTAATTGATTTTCAACGAGTATCAAGTCCACTCAATGGAGAAAGAATATTTTTAAAAAGGGAAATAAGAGTGATAAGGATACAGAGTTAGGAACCCTGATGCATTGTTGGTGGGAATTGGTAGTTCCTCAGAAGTTAAATATAGAATCACCATATGACACATCAATCCCACTTCCAGGTATCTACCCAAAAGAATTAAAAACAGGGACCCAGATATTTGCACACTGATGTTCATAGTGACATCATTCAAAACTGCCAAAAGATGGAAGCAACCCAAGTGTCCATCAAGAGATGAATGTATAAACAAAATGTGGTATCTACATACAATGAAATATTATATAGCTGTAAAAAAGAATGAAGTTCTAATGCATGCTACAACATGGATGAACCTTGAAGACACCATATTGAATGAAGTAAGCCAGAAACAAAAAGACAAATATTGTATGATTTTATTTATGTGAATACCTAGAATAGGAAAATTCTTAAAGACAGAATGTAGATTAAGAGGTAGAGGGTCTAAGAAGTTCTTGCTTAATGTGTACAGAGTTTCTGTTTAGAGGATGGAAAACTTTTGGTAATGGGTGGTGGTGATGGTAGCACAGTATTGTGAACATTATTAATGCTACCAAATTGTTCACATTAAAGTCGTTATAATGGGGAATTTTGTGTTGTTATATATGTAATCACAATAAAAGTTAAAGAAAAATAGTAAACTAGAATGGTTTTTAGATGAGTATGTGTCATTGCTTATATTTCTCTAATTGTTAATATTTAGAGAAATACTGGTACTTAATATGTGTACGTAATTTGAAAAAAGTCTTACTTTTAGTAAAAAGTTGTACCTTCTGAAAAGAGAAAGCATTCTAATGTCATGCCTTTCAGACATGTTAAGAATATGAAGCTATAATTAGGACAACATCATTCCTTCTGGGGCAGCTTATTAAATTGTGGATATTTACTAAGGAGAAACAGATAGTCTGTGAGTATAAACCCTGCAAATATAATATTGAAAGAATCAGAAAAGTCACATTAATGCAGTCTATTAAGCAAACCTTTCTGCAAACAGCAGAACTAGCCCTTGAAGGAAACTGTGGAACAGACAGAATGCCTCTTGAACATCCTCCGACCTCCTCTTTCTGGACTCCCTCCTCCCTTAAATATCTCCAGTTACCCTTTCCTTATACTCTCTCTTTTCTTTCCCATATCAAAACCTGCTACTTTATTATATAGTATTAGTTACTATGTGTTTTAGTTTGCTAAAGGCTGCTAAGGCAATATACCAGAAATGGGTTGGCTTTTACAATGGTAATTTATTCGGTCCCAAGCTTACAGTTCCAGGGCTGTGAAAGTGTCCAAATCATGGCATCAGCAGGCGATGCTTTCTCCCTGAAAACCGGCATATGGTGGTGTCTTTCTTCCCCTCTGGGTCTCGTTGCTTTAGCTTCTGGCTTCCTCCCTTGTTGATTTCAGCTTCCTGCTCTTGTGGCTTTCTCTCTGTCTCTTCGGCTTTTTCTCTCTTGGATTTCATTGATTTCAACTTCTGGCTTCCGGGACCTTGTCTCTAAGCTTCTGGGAGGAAGGGGGTTGTTTCTCTGTATCTGTGAATATTAAGGACTCCCATTTATAAAAGACTCCAGTAAAAGGATTAAGACCCACCCTGGGCTATGCCTTACTGAAGTGGGTCTAATCAGTGGGTCTTACCTATGATAGGTTCATATCCCCCAGGAATGGATTAATTTAAGAACATAATTTTCTGGGGTCCACAAAAGACTCAAACCACCACACTATGGCAATGACTCTAAATAACAGTGGCTAAACAATTAGAAGTTTATTTCTGGTCCAAAAGTCAAAGCCAGACCATTGGCTCTGCTATGTAAAATTCTCAGGCACCCAAGACTCCTTGCCTTGTTGCTCTGACATCCTTAGTGTGTTGCCAACAATGATTGAGAATGGTCCACTGCCTTGTCTGCATTCCAGCTAGTGCAAAGGAGAAAAAGGAGTTAGGGAAGGGAATTTGCCTTTCCACTTGAGCAGGACTTGGAAGTTTCACACATATCTCCTCTTATATCTCATTGACTAGAACGTAGTCACATAGTCACGCTTAATAGAAATAGCTTTGTAAATATGTAGCTAAGATCACAAAATGTAAAGGAAATCCCCAGAAGACAAGATGAGGAGGAAACTGGATGAGATGGTAAATGAAAGCTAAAGCTTTAAGAGCACTGGGACATTGGTGGACCTTGCTATTCCGATGTTTTAAGTGCCACATGAGAGTCAGGGGACAAGGCCCGGCCCTAGCAGGTGAGTAGTTGGAAATGACAACATATATCAAGTTGGAATTCTCACAGGGGCCCTCAATTAAAGGATGTACTAGAAAATAATCCACTTAGGTCCTAGATGGGGGGGAAAGATATGTTGAAAACTAATAACCAAAGGCTTGATATATTGGTTTAAGGTTCATATTCCATATTGACATTCTCAGGTAGATCCTGAGTAAAATACTTAGGTCAAGTGGTCTAGAGGTGGTAGAATTCTGGGACCACGTTAAACCTTTCTAGAGAGATACTTACCTCCCACCCCCCTACCCCCCAATTCAGGCCTCACAAAATTCTAAAAGATAAATGATTGTCAACCAAATACCATGTTAATTTTTTACTCCAGAAAAAGGGCAAAATAAAGAAATGTTCAAGCAAAAAAAGAAATTTACTTCCCACAGAATATTACTAAAGAAACATCTAAAAGCTGCATTTCAAGAAAAATAAAATTGCTCCTCCTTCCCCACAAAAATCTAAGATGTAAAAAGAAATATTGAGAAAACAAACAGGTTGATAAATCTAAAGACATGCTGACCGTCTAAAATATAAATAATATTGTCCGGTTTGTGGGGAGGGGGCCAAGATAACAAGGTAGAACAAAAATGCTAGGCAATTATAACATGAGCATGTATGGGAATGGTGAGTGGCTTTAAAGAGTTCTAATTTATGTATTGTTCTAGGAGAGTATGGACAAATTGATATGCTCTAAACTTTTTACAGTTAAATATGTAAATTAAATTTTAAAATTTTCCCACTAAGAAAACATATTATATTACATGTAGCCAGTTGAGAAAAGAAGCATGGAATAACAACAACAACAAAAAGTCTAAAAGAGGGAAGGAAGGAAGATAAGAAAAAGGGGAGAGGCATAGATGAAAACCAAGTACATAGCATAAAACAAAATGGTAAAAATTCATCCAAACATAACAATGTAATACTAATCTCACTGGTTAAAAGATAGATATTGTCAGATTGAATTTTTAAACATCCATTTCTATTTCCATTACAAAACACAGCCATCTAAATAGGACACATGATGTTTGAAAATAAAAAGAATGATAAGCAGACAAACACACAAAAACCAAGCTTGACCCAATACACCATACATTGCAATTTGAAATCCGTTAGACTGATAGACATTCTTTTCAAATACATATGGAAAAATTCTAAGCATTATCCATGTTTGGTCATAGAGCAACTCTCATCCAATTTCAAAATATTGCAATCACGATCACAATAATTTTAGATTAAATAAAAAACTTAAAGAAAAATAACAAAAAATTAAAAGTTTATAATTTGGAAACTTTAAAACATGGTCTTGGTAAACAGTCCTCTATGGGTCTCTTGTGTTCTTTATGTCTTACGATCAGAAGCATTGATTACCTTCCTCCTGGAATATCTTTTCATAGAAGTTTGTAATATTAAGAGCCTCGGTAGGTTGCCTCTCCCTCCAAAGCAAATGGCAGGTTTTATACTATCCAATATATTAAAGATAATGACTCTCTCCAGGGCAAAGGTTGGGCAGGATTACTATCCATTATAAAATATTCAGGTTCTTTAAGCACAGAATTCCTTTCCGGTTATGAAACCTACTACATGTACAGATGTCACCTGGCCCTGTTCACACTAGCCTTTGGGAACTGGGGCTCAGGGAACCAGCACAAATGCTGATACTCTGACTACAGCTATTGCTCTAATAAACTGTCCTTTGTCTCTGACCCGGAAGTCATGATTTCTGCCAGCATCTATTTAAGTGGCAGGCTAACTCATTAGCTTGCAAGTGGGATACAATCTCGGCCCTTTCCCAGTTCTTGACACATGCTTCTAAATAATTTATGGTTTTTAAGTAAGGAAATTAGAAAATACTATTAAATGGTAAAGTATTCTGGAATAAAGTGAAAGCAATCTTTAGAGGAATACATATAGCTAATGCTTATATCAGAAAAGAAAAACAGAAAACAAATGAGCTTAGTGCTCATATGAAGAAATTACACAGAAAAAGAATAAAGCAAAAAAAAAAAGCAAGTATTTTCAAATAAGAACAGAAATTAACAAAAATGAAAACCAATAAAAAGATCAAAAAAGCAAAATAAATTCTTTGATAAAAAGATAAACATAATAGATAATTTCTGGTAAGAATGATGAAGAAAAAAATCAGAGCCATCACAAATAAACAGTATAACCAATAGGAATAGAAAAGGGGACATCCTAGACTGATATAAGTTAAATAAATGAATCTTCAATGCTTGAATTACACAAATTAGTAATACTGCTTACATCTCAGGGTAAAGATTTCTTTCTGGCTAGAAGTTCTTGCCCCATGTCCCACTTCACGGCCTTTGAATGAGTGCCTATTTGTAAGCCAAATGTGATATTAAAATGACGCACACTTAGAAGTGTGTAGGGTTAACTCCCCACCCCACCCCACCCCATCCCAAAAATTATAAAATACAAGATGGATTTTTTTCCTAATAAAGAATCAGCAAACATGAAACAACTAAAGGGGAAACACTGTGCCATAAAAAGATTATACTTTTAAGGTCTTTCAAAACCCAACCATTGTCCTCCAAGGTCACCTGCTTTCTTTAATTCTCTTCTGTTAGCTATGATCTTTTCCTCCTGTTAACACTCATAGCACCTCATGATCGTCCTATCAGTCACATACAATGTTTTCACTCTAGTGCGTATGGTATTGTAAGTTCCTAGAGGGGATGGGCAGGCTCTTATTAAACTATAGTCAATAAAGGGGAAACTTCACTTGATAAATGGCCAAAAATTTCATTGGAATTGAATCACTAAACTGAAACCCTGATTATTTTACAAGAACCCTGGGATCTTGGAAATCCCAAAATCTTAGAATCTGAACAGTCCCTAGAGATACTTTATTCCATTAACTGTACAGTGCAGAGTGTCATGTCTATGCTATTTCTGATCTCAGGGACTTTTATGGACACTTCCATTGATGGGTACCTAATATCTCATAGGGCACATTTTAAAGTTGGCCGGCACAGTCTGTCTGTAGACTATATTTGTGTTGGGATAACATAATCTATCCTTTTATCATCATTCTGCTTTCTGAAACCACACTACCATGAAGGATAAATCCAAACCTTTTCAGGACAACAGACTTCCAAATTCATCCATTCCATAATTCAAGGAACATTTATTGCATGGTTACGTTGCCCCACATACAGTACAGATGCTGGAATTTCAAAGCTAATGATGTAGAGTGTAGACCTCAGGAATATGTAGTCAGGTGGTATAGACAGAGAGGTAAATGACAATACAATGTAATTACAATATAAAATGGTATGCAGTTGTTACATTTTGTTATAGAAGTGCATGGCAGGACATCTAACCCAAGCGTAGGTGTACAAGGTTTCTCAAAGGAAGTGACCCTTTAGTTGAGTTTTGAGGGAAAGGCGGGAGGTAGCCAAATAAAGAAGTCAGGGAGGGACAGTTCAAGGGGAGACCTCAGAGAGATTTGAGTGCTGGCAGCAGCTGTCATGTTTCCTCTAATACTTCTGTTTCCAAGGTCAGCATGCTCTGGTCCTTCAATCCTTTATCATATAACTTGCTTTCCAGATTCTTCACCACCAAGACTTCTATCTTTTGGGCAATGCTTGTTTAAACCTACATCCCTTTTGATATATGGCACTCAGATATGAACATAATACCCCAGTTGTAGACTAATAAGTGAATTCCATATAACAATACCTTCCATTTTTGCAACACTATGCTTCTATTGATGAGGCCCAGAATCGTCATGTGACACTATTGGTGCACATTTAACTCTGGCAATTAATTAATTCTTCTCTTTTCTTCACGTAAGGTATTGTGAAGACAACCAGGATCTCAGCATCTCAGCGGAAGTTGGAAAATTTTCGAAAGCTCATAATTTCTCATTAAAGTGGGAAAAAGCTGAGGCCCCGAGGAATCCTGTCTTAAGAATTGCATGCACCTCCCACAAGGTGGGAGTATAGAGAGCAGAAGCCAGGTTTTCCAGCACAAGCTGGCACCGCCTGAGCCAATCTCTCTCTCAATTCACACTGAGGCTGCAGAGAAGTGGATAGGATTAGCAGCACCCTCACTCTCAAGCTACCGCTGAGAGTGAAAGAAGAGCAGTGGAGAGGAAGGGGGAGGGAGAAGGAGGCTTTGTAACGTTTGAGAGGGAGCTGCTCCCGTAGAGCAGGAACAATTATGTTGTGTGGAGCTGAAAAGGAAAAAAGAAAGCAAGGGAGCAAGCAGAAAGAGCTGAATAAACGGATTCAGATGAAAGCAACATAATCCAAGGGAAAGGAGAAATATCTATACATAATTTATGTTATAGTAGAACTTAATAAGAACATGAATAAAATAGAAAAATAGCACAAGAGCCAAGATAAATCAACAGATGGAGTTTAAAAGGGAAATTATAGGGCTGAGAAGGCAAATCGAATACTCAACACCCTTACACAACCGAGTAATAAATTTAAAATACCAGTGGACGAGCAACTGCTTAAAACCAAATTATTATTAAGTTAAAGGAGAGGAAAAGCTTAAGATAATCACAGTGTATATAAACAACGCGACTAAGGGAAGCAAAGGAATTAGCAAGAAAATTAAATAGGTACGGAGGATAGAGAAAAACTAAGATAAAGAAAGCAATAAGTGAAATAGAAAATTCATTCAAAGGTACAAGAAAATTTCCCTGAAGTAAAAGACAAATATGTTAAAATGATACATTATTCTTCACAAAAATTTGTTAGAAAAGTATTTGTTAGAAAAGATATCTCCATAGGGTTTTTCTGTTAATAGGTATCTAGGGAGATATCAATAAAGGGTCCCACAAAGAGAAAAAAAAATCAGATTGGCTTCCGCTCCTTCACACCAGTAATCACTGCCAAGAAGCAATAAAATAACACCATCTCCATGAACTGAGAGAATAAAATGATGAAAAGGATCATTAGTCAAGTTCAAGTTTAAAGGAAGAAAGGTGATGTTGTCAACACAAAATATCTCAGAGAAGATAGCACCTATAAGTCCTCTTTAGAGGGAAAAAAATGAAAAAAAGAAAAAAAAAAGCCAAATAGTTGCCAGTGAAATCCAGGAGCAGTAGCTGAATCAAAATAGGAAAGAAAAAGAAATTTTGGTTAAAGGACTGATTGTGGAAATTAAAATGTGAAACTTAAATTTACATAAATGTAGAAGTAAAACTAAAAAACGGTGGAGATATGGTTATAGAATGGAATGCGGATGTCATAAACTTACAAAAGTAAAAATACAAATTTAAGAATAGCAGGAGGTGAGAGAGATAGAAGGATGTGAGTGCTTATTTCCTCATTCATGTGAGGAAGAGTCAATTAAATTATCCAAAATTGATCATGAAATTTAAAGTGATTATTTTAATTTCAGTGTTTTAGAATGCTTTGCCTTAACTACAGAGGGACCACTTGGGAACGAACACCTCATTTGTCAACAGGATACTCATTTGGAAAATTTCAGTCTCACATAGGTTTATTTTTTCCAATTAAATTCAAATAAAACTAGTTATATGCATGGGATAACCCCACTTTAATAAAATTATTTCTACCGGTTTTCCAATGTTATTATCTACCTATCTGTATCGATCTGTATATATGCATAGAGTGAAGTCAGGGATTAAGTTGATTTAATATCAATTATAGTTATTTCAGGACGATGGGCTTTGCAGTGATGCTTGGTATACCGGGAATTTTTTGACAATGAACATGTATAGTTCTAATTATAAACAAGCATATTATAAAAATTAGCTCCTCGTTCTCAAATACTCTGTGGGGTTGCTGCTGGCTGCGTGCATTTGGTGTTTCTCTGTGGACTATGTATGCCTCGACCTTGAGCATCCTCCTCTAGCTGTCCACACTCTTTGTGCGTGGAACACACTCATCCGACTGGACTCAACAACAGCGGATGCTCTGGGACAGCAGCAGTGTGACTGGATTCCAGAAGCACAAGCAACCCAGCAGTCAGCTTGGAGCAAGAATGGACAGAGTTCATGGATGGATGCCCAAAGGGCACACCAAGAGGGGAGTGAAAGCAGGTTGTGGGGGCTTGGAGAGAAGGGCAGGTGAAGGAGAATAACTAGCATGCCACGGCGCTCACAGGGGCCCATGCTGCAGGCACTGTGCTCACCACTTTACATCTGTTAACTCACTTGCTATTCACCCTGAAAACGGAAGGTTCCATTACTTCTGATGAAGAGGAGGCAGAGAGAAGCTCAAGATCACACAGATAAGAGAGGTGAAGCCAGGTTTGGAACACATAAGATCTATTCGGAGTCCAAGTTTGCCTTTTTCTGGAATACCGACTTTTTAAAATTACAGTGAATCCCGTATAGCCTCTAATCAAAAGTGCCCCTTATTTGTCCCTTGCATGACTTCTTTGTGTCCACTGGTTAAGCCTCTGACCTGGGCAAGAATTATTTCTGGTCATGTTGATTTTGTTTTGCTGTTGTGATGTGAGTTGTGCATGAGTGCTTTCACTTACTCTAGTCTTGTGCACTGGACTAGTCTGAAATTTGCTCCCAGGACATTCCATTCCAGCAATCCTATCAACTCAAGCAGGATGGTGAAGAAGGGTTCGTGTATTCATTTCCTGTCACTGCTGTAACATCACACTCAAAACAGTATAAAATTATTCTCTCATGGTTCTGGACATCAGAATTTTTAAATCAAGTGTTGGCAGGGCAATTGTCCCTCTAGAGGCTGGAGGCTACTGGCATTCCATGGTTTGTGGCCACGTCACTCTAGTATCTGCCTGTGTGGTCCCGTGGCCTCCTCCTTTGCTACCTGTGAAATCTCCCTCTGCCTCACTCTTCTCAGGACATTGGTCGCTGGATTTAGGGTCCATCTGAACAGTCCAGGATGATATCCTCATTTTAAGATCCTTAACTTAATGACATCTGCAAAGACCCTTTTGCAAATACGGTAACACTCAGAGGATCTGGGGCTTAGAACATGGACATATCTCGTGGGGGCGAGCACCCAGCCCACTACAATTGGCGAAGTTACATCTGATTTCCAAGTAGCATCGTCTGCAAGCCTGGCCGTGTAGAAGCACTCAACAGGACTGGGCATCCCTTCCTAGGCTCCCACCTCAAAACAGCACTTTGTCAACTCTTATCTTCCTAGTATCTTTCAGTGCTCTTTAAAACTTTACTTTTGGTTAAGAATTTAGCAATATAATTTGGTTCCAAATTCCTGGGGAAGACTGATAATACATTTTTTAGGATGTGTGTTATATTTATATCTTGAAGGGATTTTTTTTTACATTTCTGGTAGTCAACATAATTACTTCTAATAGCATTGCATGGGCCCTAGAGACTATAAATACATGGCAAGGTGATTTCCTTTTAAAAGCCTATTATATTGAGCTCTGAGTGCTTGGAGAAATCACCCTATTTGGATGAATGCTGTCACCAGGAATGAGGAATTTCCTCCTTTTTTTTTTTTTTTTTTTTTTTTTTTGTCTTAAGGAAATCAGGGCCTTGGACATGTTTTACTTCCCATGGAGGAACAAAACCTCTTGTTGGGGTAGAAATATTTATTTTTTCAACACAAAAACTGCAATGGCAAAATTTTAAAAACCAGGTGTAAAACATTTAACCAATGTTAAAGGTCTGTATAGGAAAATAAAAATTTATTGTCATGTACAATGAATACAATAAACTGTGTGGATACTACAATATGTGACCTGCATTTAAAAAATATATGTATATAAATTTTTCTTGTTTAGAAGCAAAAAATGAGTTTGGAGAAATTTTTTTTTTTTTTTAATAAGAGGCTCTATAGCTTCATGTAACATCTAAGATGAGATTTGATTGCAGTGATTGGTGAATGTTCCGTATCATCTGTGTACATTATTGGTCAACCAATTTTAGTTAATAGATGCATTTTTGTTGAAACTGTCTACTAACCATAGTGAATATGAGTGAAGGACAAAGGTATGTTTGGAAGTGTGGAGCTGTGATAAATTCTCGCCTTGGCTGTGCCAGTTTGTTCTTAAGAGTCACGGCCCCATTCTGGGGCTTTATCACTCAGTCTTCAAGGGTTGCAACAGATTGTTGGCAATCTAATTAATTGCTGGTCAAACTGAATATTTGAATGCTGATTTCACCATGCAGCTCATTAGAAAATAATCAAAATCCCATTCCCATTTTCCTGGAGCACTATTTCTTTATTGTAGGGAGTTCTGTTTCACCAATAGTCTTCAGGCTCTTTCTTCCTTCAGGGTCTACTTTCTGTTTAGGTGAAGTCAGTCTGCCATGGGCTTGAGTTCCCCTCTGTCTTCTTCAAATGTATGAAGCCATAGAATTTTGCATTGGAGATTTTCAAGAGCATGTGCTCTTCCATGACTGCAGGTCTCACTGTTCTCTTTTGAGGTGGGCAAGTGCCGAGATATCCAAGGGGCCCTTCTTTTCAGTGTTTACTTTCCTGTCGGTCACCATCTCTGCATTACATGTCCCCGTCACTCTGGTCAAAGTGGATTGGACCAAGAATAGGTCTCTGCCATGGGTGGACAGGTCGGGGGCCCTCGAGGTGCCTGGCATAAGACCTCTACACAAAAGGGTCCTCTGTATGCATGAGGTCTGGCACTTGGGCAGGTCCTCTTTTGGGGGTGGGGGCTTGAATGAAAGATCCACAAAGTCAGCAGGGAGTAGAGTGATGCAGACAAGGAGGGACAAAGCCTGAAAGCAGTGAGCAGATGCCAGGATCAGGAGCAGGGAAGCCAGGAGCCAGCAGGAGGCACAAGGATGTAGAAAGCATAAGGAGCAGAAAAGGGAGGGAAGAAGGGAGTTGATATCAGAGTAGCAGGAAGAAGCAATTGAAAGGAGAAGCAGATGGAGGAACTAAAACATAAGCTTGACCCAGAAATAAAATTTCTGTTCCTGCCTTCCTGCTATTGTCAAACTATTAGAGTTGCGGTTGTGTGCTGCATGCTATGAATGGTGTCCCAATCTCTATGACCCCTAGCTGTATGCAATTGTGACAGCATCAGTTTTTCATACCCCCCTTGCATCCTTACCACAGCTCCCACAAACTAAGGTAACTTGAGGATATCTCTGTTCTTTGCAACTGAAAGAGCCTAACAAACATGATATCCTCAGGATGAGGCAAAGAATAGAAAACAATTACAATTAAAGCATGAAGTCTTAATTTTGACATTGAAACATATTTGTTTAACATTATTTTCATTCAAACACCATATGCCAGACAAGGTGCTTGATGCTCAATATATTAGCAAAGGACATGCTCTGGAAAAGGCAGATCTGAAAGCCAGACAGCCTCTGTTTTGATTGGGGTTTGACTCACAATTGGCTACTCTTGAGGTTGGACTCCCCAGAAGGTAATTAGGTTGTTTGTCCTCAGACTGTTTTAGTTTCCTGACTGCCAAAGCAAACACCAAGCAATGAGTTGGCTTAAACAACAGGAATTTATTGGCCCATGGTTTTGAGACTAGGAGAGGTCCAAAATCAAGGTGTCATCAAGGCGATGCTTTTCTCCCAGAAGATGGTGGAGTTCCAGGGCTGGCTGCTGGTGTTCCTTGGCTCCTGTATCACATGGCAATGCACATGGCGGCCTCTTCTATCTTCTCCTTTCACTTCTAGTTTCCATTGACCTTCAACTTCAGTCTCTCTATGAGAGAGACTAGAAGGCCTCCAGGGATAGGATTAAAACCTATCCTCATTCAGGTGGGTCACATTTTAACTGAAGTAACCCCATCAAGAGGTTCTATTTACAAGGTTTCATACCCATGGGAATGGATTAAATTTAAAAGCATGCTTTTCTGGGATGCATAGCTCCAAGCTACCACAGGGGAGTTTAAGATAAACAGGATCATCACCTTTAAAAGTAAGATCAACAGAAGGTTGCCCCAGCAACTTTACTTTGTGTTCTGATGGAGATCTTTCCATCCTATGTTATAAAATTTATATGACTTTGTCCCTGCTGGGTAGTCAAGAGCAATTTGTGCCTGATTGTCAGTCTGACGCTTCTGATCAGCATTTCCTATTACCTCGGATGTGATGGAGAAGAAAAAACAGTTATGTCACTTTCCCAATATGTTAAGATTTCCTCTCCTTTGAATCCAACATATGATAGTTCTATTATGTGAACAATCTAAGCAGTCATTTGCATTCCACTTTAAGTCTTTGTCATCTTTGAATCAGGCTCATTTCTTCACAGACAAAAAGCATTGCTTCATTGTCTTGTTTAGTTGAGTTCCCTTTCACATTTAAAGGATTTCTATTTGTATTTATTAACTAAATTTGGAACAAATTTCATTCTATGGAAAAAAATTGCTTATCTATCCCAACTGGGGTAAGATGTCTCCTTCAGTAGAACTAATTCCATTTTTGGTATGTTTCATTAAGTTCTGGGGGTACAAGGACTCTATTGTTTGCCAAGGTGAGCACAGAGCAAGGAAGTACCAAACCCTGGAAGTTATCATAAAATCCAAGGCTAGAAAATGCTGTTGGCAATCACAAATATTTATTATAATTTAATCTTTTTCAATGACAATAGAGATTGTCAGGAAAATGAGCAGTTGGCTTGAAATGAGAAGACATGGGCTGACCTCCCAGCTCTGTGACTTCCTAGAAACATGCCTGGTACAGTCCCTGAAGAGCACAGTTTGCTTACCTGCCTTCTCTCCTTGGTAGGGTAGTTATGAAGTTCAAAGGAGAGAACCTTGTGGAAAGTGCTGTGCAAATAAAAATCCCTCTGCAAATGCAAGGTAATGGGATGGTGAAGGCTGTGATGAGAAGTCAGGCTTCTCTGTTATTTGTCCTTTTTAATGATTATTAAGAGGGTAAAGACAAAAGACACAATGGGAAATGTTCATAATAAAGTCTTCAAGGTGCCCCAACACAGAATGACAGGTATTACCTCTTTTAGAACTCCACATTTGCATAATATTTCTCTTTATGAAGTCCCAAATTGAATTTTGGGGCCAACAATGCAGCTTTGTTCATTACATCCACATCTCTAACATATTGACAGAAATGAGCTGAATTTAACAAAATAGAATAATAGCAATTTAGCCTAATAGCTGAAGACAAAGACAAGATGACAAATACCATTCTTTTTTTCTTACTTCCTTTCTGCTTTTCTCTCATTTATGTGAATAATTCACATATCTTACATTTTGAAAGAAATAATTACAGTAATCAGAATCTGACTTCTTATGAGCTATAACTCTGGAGAAGCCATTTATGCCTACTGGCATCAATGTGATTTTAACTAATTGGTATCTTAACTCTACCAATTAGATAGCACATGTGTAATGGCACTGAGCACCACTACCCTATATTTACCAATGTTATGTGTGTAGGAGTTGATCACATCGTCTCTACCCCAGGCCTAATTGAGTTATGCATCAAAAACCTAGGAATGGTTTGCCTTTGGAAATAAAAAAAAGAAAGAGAAAGAAAAGAAATGAAAAAAGAAAATGAAATGTTTTGGTTTTCCTGGGCACTTTGTTCTTTCCAATCTCCAGTCATGCAACAGTGTTTGTAGAATTAGTGACTGTTTACCTTGCAGAAGAATGTCAAAACCCAGCATGGTGGGGAGCAGATGTAGTTCAAGTGGTTGAGCGCCTGCTTCCTATGTATGAGGTCCCAAGTTCAATCCCCGGTACCTTCTAAAAAACAAACAAACAAAAAAACAGCATGGTGATACAAAGAGCAGAGGACCCACAGTCAGGCCCTATGTGGAGTAGATAAAGAAGTAGCTGTATATTTGGATCCTCTTTTCCACTTAAAAGCTCTTTTCTCATCTCACTCCATATTATTTATTTGACATCTAAAATGATGACTTTCACACCCATTTTAAATGGCCCATCTCTCCACTAGAAATTTTCTAGAACATGCATCAATGATTAAAAAGAAATGTTTCCCTGATATATGATTTTTTTTCTGTGCATTTTAGTTCTGCTTATTCCCAGATAAAAAGAGAAACATCTCATAGGTAGTGCAGGATTAGAATGATAGAGGAAAGGGAGATTCTTCATACCTAAGAGAAAGGCATGTCCTGAGGCAGACTCCACAGAGCTTAAGGCCCAGGAGAAGGTGGACTATGATGGTGAAGCTCATGTGTCAGCTTGGCTAGTTTATTGTGTCTGATTGTTTGGTCAAGCAAACACTGGCCTGATTGTGACTGTGAGGGTATTTCATGTATTTAAATCATCAGTCTGTTGATTGAATCTATGGCTGATTACATCTATAATCAGCTGAGGAGACTGCCTTCAACAGTGAGGGAAGTCTCATCCAATCAGTTGAAGACCTTAAAAGGAGAAGTGATGATTTCAGTAGTCAGAAGAGAGAATTTCCATCTCTACTTCAGCCATCCAGCTTCTCCTGGGGAATTCATCAAAAACCTTCATCAAATTTACCAGTTTGTGGCCTGCCCTATGGAGTTTGGACTTGCCCATCTTCGCAGGTCCAGGAATAAATCTCATAATATTTACATAATATTCCTGTATATCCTGCTGGTTCTGTGTCCCTGGAAAACCCTGACTAATACAGTGGTTTAGCATCTTCTTTCAACTGCCAAGAGGGCAATCTCAGACTTATTTTCAGAAACATGGATGGCTTAGGTGGCCTCTAAAGTCCCTTCCTAGCTCTAAGTTTCTAGGATTCTAAATGTTCCTGAATTTTACCTTTGGATATATTTAGCCCTTCCTGGTGTGGGCTTGAATGAGCCACCTGATATCTCTCCCACTACCTTTCCTCTCCTCTGAAGAAGAAAGCAATATACTAAAGCAATGTAACAGAAGCAATATGACTAGCTGACCTTACTGAGAACTGTGAGACATCAGAGAAAAAAAAAGTCAGTTACTTAGAAATGGGCCACAAAAATAGCTGCTGTCCCTTCGTGGTGTGCTGAATGCTGTCCCACTCTGAGGGTTATTTGATTCTCCAGAGAGGGAGAGAAACTAAAAACAGTCATGATATTAAGATATTAAGGTAGCCATATAGTATACGTAAGCAGTCATGTGATATACATCACATTGTGGCCTTAATTTTAACTTTACCTAATGAGTAATATTTTAGCTTTCACTAAGTAACCTCACCTGTGTTATCCTCAGCATGTAGCTGTACACTGTTGCCTATTAATGAAAACTCTCTTTAGTCACCAAAGCAAATTCCTGTTTTTGCCTCCCTGGCAGGTTTCTGACTTTTTTCCTAAGGAGCTCCTGTTTTCTCTTCCTCCCCTTATCTTAAACCTCATAAACCATTCGCCAGAAGGAAGCTGGGAACCAAGGACACTCCAAGGAGCACAAAGTGGGCAAAAACTGCCACTATGAGCTCACCCCTTCTTTCCCGCCTCCGATGCCCACCTTGCAGACCCCAGATTGCAGATGGACTCAGCCAATGGCATCCCTATCCCCACCTCTTTTTGTCTAAGTCTAATAAAAACCCTTGTCTCCTTTGTTCAAGAAGGCAGATGTGAGTCTTTGTCTCCTAGCCTCTGCCGGCTTCTTAATAAACTTTTCCCTTGTATGATCAATCTTGGTGTAGAATTCAATCCTCTGCACCGGCTAAGGGCCCAGAGAACACACGGGGTTCCCCATCATACCTTCTATTGATTTCTATTGACTAGGCTATTTTGGAACTCTGTAGGGGTAGAAGTAAGTCGTAGGAAATGGAGAGTAATACAAATGATCTTTATCCATAGCAATGTAAACAAGATTTATCTGGTGAATACACAAATAATTTCGGACCTGTCAGAAATGACTAACCCAAAACATTACATTTTATTGCCTTGTAGGATATTAATCAGCTTGGCGTCAGTTAGCACACTCGTTTCAACATTCCAAATTGCCTGTAGTCTATATGCCCGACCTTCCAATTCTTCAGATTCTTCAAAAACATCATATTGGGTTCTCCTTTAATTAAAGAGTTAAATAAAATCTTTGACATATTTGTGGAAGAGGAATGGTTTTATCTTTTTTGGAGATTATGTTTGAGCAGCAGTTTAGCTAATGAAAGGAGAGTGGGTGGGAGAGAGAGAGAGAGCACGAGCATAATTACTAAAACCTTCCATGCTCATTTGTTAATATTTATAATCACAAATATCAACTGCCCCTACAGGACTTGAGATATCTAAATTAAATCAGTATATAGTGTCTGATTTAGGAAGTTCTCCATGGCCTGGGTGGATTGCTTTGCAGCTTTATGAGGTTCAAAAGACAGCATAGAAGCTGGCATTTAATGTAATTATAGAATAATGACTAGCATTTGTGAAAAACTGCTGAGCTTAAAGAAGCTAGAACAAAACCTGTCTTCCAGCAGAAGCGGCTAATTGGTTCAATTGTCATTTCGTCCCACTTGAGATGTTCAGTCCTTGAACCTTTTCTTTGCCTGAGTAAGGAGTCAATTCAGCAGGTTTATTCTGAGTGGGGGAAGAGAGGATGAGGGATATTGACATGAAATATTTTATGGCATGTGGACTTGAGAAATCTGAGAAGGAATTTTAGTCCCACCATGGGATGTTGCGGCTCACACCGAGAGGCTATGGTAGACATTGCCATTTCAATTCAGTAGGAGTTCTTTCATGAGCTGCATGAAGCTTTAACCTCTGCTTTAGCTGTAAGCTTTCAAATAAATGGGCATGCGATTATGACCACTTAAATTTTGGAAGCAGCTCCTCCAGCAAATCTAACCGCACTCTGTGAGAGGGTAATAATCCCAATTGGAGAGAGGCATAGCTGAGTTCCTCTTAATTCAATCGAATCTACATTTCTCCTTAAAACATATTAATACTGGGTGTACTTTCATGATATTTAGTTGTACCTTTCTGCATCTGGGATAGGCAGAATGACAAATTAACCTCCCAAATGACTGTTCACTTCCAGCTAATGGGTTTTTGATTCACATACTTGATATTTTATTATCACCTCTTACTGAAATGAAAACCTCATAAAACAATTTTCCTGTGTAGTAAGAGTGATAAAGTGAAAAGTTAGGCAAGAGAGTCTATTTTCTTTTGCTGTGATTACCATTGGACTTATAAATTGTATATTGCAAAAACCCTAAGTAGATAGAAGTTGTATAAGAAGTTTTTTTATTAGATACTTTTTCTTTCACATCCTTAGAATGTGACATTTATTATATGTATCCATTTCCTACCTGCAAATAGAAAATAGATCTTGCTTTTCTAAAATTACTGAGGTCTTTTAGTACTTTGGGTTATTATCCAGAACATCAATGATCACTGAACAGTGATCACTGGGGAGGCAGAAGGATAGGATCTGAGCAGAATCTCAGACCATTGTAAGACTGCATGTCCCTTAGAATTGTGCAGTGCATAACCTGTGCAACTATATGGGGTTCAGTCCTGGCTGTTGCTGAGCCTAGCAGTGACTGGACTTCAAGGAGAATGAAGTATGATCCTACTTGTGGTGATAGGAACTCAGCCTCCTGGATCAACCTCTTCAATCCTGTCTTCAGCCTTCACCCAGCAATGTGCAGGACTGGCTCATACTGGCTCCTAAATTAATGAGAGAGGGATGCAAATATTCCTATAGTAAATTGGACTCCTATCCTGATATAGTTGAATAATCATTTGTTCCGGGCATGAACCCGGAGCAGTGAGCACATAGCCAGAAGTGCTACTTTCCTATCTTGCAACTGTCAAGAAAGGTGACAGAGATTTAAAGACACTGCCTTCCCCCCGAAGGCTCAGTCTGGAGCCTGGAAAGCCCCATGCGGTGGTATCCTTAGCAGCGTGTGCCCTGGTCTGGGAAATGGGTGGGCTAAGGAAGCCCCTTCTTTAGCCACAAGAATGTGATGCCATCTTCTTCTCTGTGCAGCAGACTTTCTGCAGCTGAATTCCTTGCAGGAAAGGAATTTGTATTCTTTGCCTGTGTCTCTTGGCAACGCCCTGTCAATCATGATTCCGCCGAGACAACCATGCACCAGCACATCCTTGGAATTCAAAACAACATTAACAACATCATCTAGGTCCCTGGTAGGAAGTTTTGTTGTCATTTGTTTCTTTGTCCTAAAAACAAAGAGTAAAAAAATGTGTGGGGGACAAGAGGAGGGAGGAACTCTTGTTATTTGAATGTTACAATTAGTTAGGTTCCTATTAATGGAAGTTTTATTTATTCCACTTTTTAAAAACATCTCTGCAAGATGGAGATAAGTATGGCTTCAGTGATATAAGATGATTTACCTTCTTTAGGTAGTACATTCTTAATGATCAGACTGATCTCTCTAGAGTGCTGCCAACGAGTACTTGAGATGCAGGTTTACAACCTAGTAGGAGACCATGGCATGTCTTGTGCGGCATGAGAAACCAGTCAATTACTCACAGTTTGAGAACTCAGATAACGATGATCATTTTATTTCTTCAACTGCACCTTTAAACAAGAAATTCAAAACAACATAAAAGGAGTTAAAATGACACAAACCAAAACCTAAATTGAAGAATCTCCAGAAAGAAGATAATCTACTACAAGAGAAAACCCCTAAAAAAAGGTGAAAGCTTCTTTTACCATATTTTAAATATAGGGAAAAGACTCTTGAGAATATTTAAAGAATTCTGATAACTCAACAATAAAAAGAAATAACCCAATTGAAAAATATGGGCAAGATTTGGATAGACATCTCCCCAAAGAAAATATAAGAAATGCCAGTGAACACATGAAAAGATGCTCAACATCATTAGCCATGAGAGAAATGCAAATCAAAATCATGAGTTACAGCTCAACTCCCACTAGGATGAATATAATAAAAAAGGCAGACAATAGCAAGTGTTGGTGCGGAGGTGGAGAAATTAGAACCCTCATACATTGCTGGTAGGAATGTAAAATATTGTAGCTACATTGGAAAACAGTATAGCAGTCCCTCAAAATGTTAAACATAGAGGTACCATTTGACCCAGCCTAGGAATATACACAAGAGAACTGAAAACATTGCCTACACAAAAATCTGTACAGTAATGTTCATAGCAATATTATTCAGATTAGCCAAAAAGTGAAAACAACCCAAATGTCCATCAACCAATGAATGGATAAATAAAATGAATATCTATATAATGGAATATTATTTGGCAATGAAAAAGCAATGAGAGAAGCGAATGTGGCTCAAGCAATTGAGCTCCCACCTTCTACATGGGAGGTCTCGGATTTGGTTCCTGGTGCTTCCTGGAGAAAATGAGCAAGACAGTGAGCTGGCATGATGGGCTGGCATGGCAGGCTGATGCAGTGAGCTGACACAAAAAGATGACTCAATGAGGAAACACAAAGAGGAACACAATGAGAGACAACAAAGCAGGGAGCGGAGGTGGCTCAAGCTATTGAGCGCCTCTCTCCCACATGGGAGGTCCCAGGTTCGGTTCCCGGTGCCTCCTAAAAGAGAAGACAAGCAGACACAGAGAGCAGACAGTGAATGCAAACAACAATGAGGAGGGGGGGTGAGGGAATAAATAAATAAAATAAAATAAAAAGTAATGAAGTAATGATAAATATAACATGGATGAATCTTGAAAACATTATGCTAAGTGAAAGAAGCCAGACAAAAAGGCCACATAGGCTATGATTCCATTTTTATGAAATGTCCAGAGAAAGCAAATCCACAGGAATAAAAGATTAGGGAAGTGGGTGTGGCTCAAGCAGTTGGGTACCCGCCTACCACATGGGAGGTCTTGGGTTTGGTTCTCACTGTCCCCTAAAGAAGATAAGCAAGACAGTGAGCTGACACGATGGACTGGCATGGTGAGCTGACACAACAACATGATGCAACGTGGAGACACAATGAGAGACATAAAAAGCAGAGAGCAGATGTGGCTCCAGAAGTTGGGTGCCCTCCTACCACATGGGAGGTCCTGGGTTGGGTTCCCAGTGCCTCCTAAAAAGAAGATGAGCAGACAGAAATCAGACAGCGAGTGCAAACAACAGGAGGCGGGGGGAGTGGTATAAATAAAAATAAATGTTTAAAAAATAAAAAAAAAAATTTTTAAAAGGTAAATTATTGGTTGCTGGGGAGAGGGGAAATGGAGAATGACTACCAAAAAAATATGGGTTTTTTTTGGGGGGGTAACTTAAACATTCTGGAATTAGGTAGTGGTGATTGTTGCACAACTCTGTAAATATACTAAAAACAGCTGAATTGTATACTTTAAAGGGGTAAAATTTTATGGTTTGTGAATCATATCTCCTTAAAACTGTTATTTTTAAAAACTAATAATTCCTTCAAGGTGCAAAAAAAAAAAAAAAAAAAAGCAAAAAAAAGAAAAAGCTATGACATATGAAAAAAGAATGGTGGAAGTAAATAAAAACAACAACAACAACAAAAAAAAAACCACTGAAAAAAAAAAACTAATGAATCCTTCAAGGTGCAAAAAAAAAAAAAAAACAAAAACAACTCTCATCAATTTCTTTAGCATAATGGCTGGACACATAAAATAATTCTGGATATATATTTTGATTAGGAGATGATTTAGAAACAAGTTATTTGACTTTTCAGTTTTGTTGTCTATGATAAAGCATAAATAACTGTGAGTAGAATGTTTTAAGAAACCCCCAATCATAGAGTATTGGTTGGATTGATTTACATAGACTGTTAGCACACAGTGCCTGGCAAAGAGTAGGTGATCGACAGTTGTAATTATTACCAGTATTATTAGCATAAATTGAAAGCACAAGGATCAGCCTTAAGGAATTATAAGTACGTAGAATGCCATGTAATGGTGAGAAGATCCTCACAGGAGGAAGGGCTTGCTCACCTGGAGGAGAAAAGAGTAGCTCAAAGTAGGGATAACAATAAAAAGTAATGGTTTTGACATATTAGGTATCTAAAATATGCCACTTATCATCTCATTTAATCTTTTTCACAATAACTCTGCAAAGGAGTCATTATTCCCATTTTTTAGTTAGTAAACTGAAGCCCAATAAGATTTAGTAACTTTGCCAGGGTCATACAACTAATAAGTGTTGGAATATCCGTGTGAACCCAGGCTTGCCCACTCCATAGCCATTAATTTTTCATTTCCAACTTGCTGAAGGCAGAGAGGCTCATCCAAGACTTCTTTACTCAGGACCCAAAACAAAATATAAAATGACAATAAGTCCCACACACTTATTTATACCTGTTGGTACTCCGCAGCTTTGACTCTTGCCCTCCATTGTCAATGAAATAATATTGTTTGAGCTCTCTGATGGAAGACCAGAACATGGGTCATGCCTAACAGAGAGGAGGAAATACACCTTCCCATGCAAAGATGGAGAAAAGTTCAAGAGCAAGACAGTTTTTCAGATAAGACAATTTCCCATCACCGCCACTACCATTCGTCCACAACCAGCTTCTTCTACTGGAATATGATATATCTTGTTATATTGGTCTTCACTGTCTTCCTTTTCTCAAATTTTTACTGCACTGAGACTTTATACCCAGCACTTTTAAAACTATATGGTGAGTAGATATTGGCCGCAACTCTTCTGAGATTCAAGGCTTACCTGGTATATGAACAAACCTCTTTAAAAATAAAGTTTGTTGTATTGAAAAAAAAAACTATATGGTCTCAGAAATCAGTTTGGTGATTCTTCAAAAAGTTAAGCATAGAATTACCATGTGACCCAGTAATTCCACTCCTAGGTATATATTCCCAAAGAATTTTAAACAGGTAATCAAATAAATATTTGTACATCAATGTTCACAGACTCACTATGCACAATAGTCTAAAGGTGGAAACAACCCACATGTCCACCAACGGATGAATGGATAAACAAATCATGGAAGATGCTTGCAATGGAATAGTAATTCTTTCATAAAAGGAATGGAGCACTGATACATGCTACTATGTGGATGAATCTCAAAATCATCATGCTATGTGGAAGAAGCCAGGCACAAAAAGTCACATATTGTATAATTCCTTTTATAAGAACTATTCAGATTAAGTATAGACGTAGAGACAGAAAGGAGGTTGGTGGTTTGCAGGGAAAGGAATAACTGCTTAATGGGAAGAGAAGTTTCTTCGGGAATGATGAAAATGTTTTGGAATGAGAGAGAGGTGGTGGTTGTATGATATTGCCAATGTACTAATTGCCACTAAATGGCTCACTTTAAAATGATTAATTTTATGTTATATGAATTTCACCCCAATTTTCAATAGACTGTATTAGTCAGGGTTCTCTAGGAAAACAGAATCAACAGGAGATATCTGTAGATAGTATGAGATTTTTTAAGAGTCTCTCATGTGACCATGGGGATGCAAAAGTCCAGGTTGTGCAGGCAGGCTACAAACAAGGGGTTCTGATGAAAGTCCAATGAAGATCTTTGATGAGTTTCCAGGAGACGCTGGCTGTCCAAAGATGAGCTGGGAAATTCTCTCTGAATGCTGAAATCACTTCCCCTTTTAAGGTATTCAGCTGATTGGATAAAGCGTCACTCAATTTCCCTGATTGATGTAGATATAATCAGCTATATATGCAGTAATATAATGACTGAAGTCCGTAAATGTCCTTGTATTACAATTAGCCCAGTGCTTGCTAGACCAAACAACTGGGCTCAATTACCTGGCCCAGTTGACACATTAGCCTAACCATCACAGACTGTATGGTCTTGTATTATTTGCAAATTAGAATTAAACTTTAAGAGTTAGACGTGGCCATAGATCATATACATAAATTGAATTCTTCTACAGATAAAAAAAATAGTGTTTCTTGGGTGCTGGGCTCATCCTCCTTACTATATTAGAGTTGAAGCAGGCATGATGTCTTACCTTTATGATCCCCCAGCCCCTTTCTCACATAGTGCTGAGTGTATGGTGGGCATCAAAATATACTAGGTGATTAGATCCATAGCATATTTTACAGGGAAAACTACATACATAAAAGGAAGGGTTTTTCCCTTTGTCTTTAAATCTTCAAATTGTTTTCATTGCCTCACTGTTGGGAATCTATGTTTCACTCAGGATACATCAAAAGCCAATGTGGAGTGTTTTATGGTCTCCCAAATGTCCTGCTATCTTTGTTTAACAGGCAAAATGGGAATATTCATGTCAATATTTATCTGTCACTGAAATAACACTGTAGCTTTTCATCAATGATAAATAGGCAATATTTCATATTTTGAGCTTTGGTTTTTAAAAAATGTATTTTGGATAGGTAACATATGCATATGAATCAAAATTTTAAATGTACAAAGGATAAACAGGAAAAAATCTCCCTCCCACCCTGTTCTCCAAACTCCCAATTGCCTTTCTAAAAAGCAACCAATGATACCTTCTCTATCATTCCATAGGATGCATATAAAGAACACCTATACATTCTCTCTCTCTCTCTCTCTCATTCTCTGTCAGATAATACGATACCATTCTTATTAGTCTTTTTGCATCATGCTTTTATCACTTAATTTATCTTGGTGCCTAAATTTGCCAGGGCTATTATGACAAATACCATGGAATGGTTTGGCTTAAGCAGCAGGATTTTATTGGCTCCCAGTTTTGGAGGCTAGAAGTTCAAAATCAGCATCTTTTTGTGTGTGTGTGTGGTACCAGGGTGGGGGATTGAACCTGGGACCTCATATGTGGGAAGCTGGTGCTCAACATCAGCTCTCCTGACTTGGTTTCTTTGCCTATTTTGCTTGTTGTGTTTTTTTTTTTTTTTTTTTTTTTTGGGGGGGGGGTGCTTTTAGGAGGCACTGGGGACCGAACCCGGGACCTCCCATGTGGGACACAGGCGCTTAACCACTTGAGCCACATCTGCTCCCCAAAATCAACGTCTTGACAGCCTTGCTTTCTCCTGGAATCTGCAACATTCAGGTCTGGCTTACTGCAATTCTTGGAGTTCCTTGGTTTGGATTTCTGCCTCCATCACATGATGATCTGCCTCATTCTCTAGCTTCTTATGATTTCTGGCTTCTCCTTCTCTGTTCAGTTGTCTGCATCTCTACCTAGATTTTCTCTCCTTATAAGAACATTTGATTAAGGTTCACCCTGAGTAAATGTGGCCTCATCTAAATAGCACTTTTAAAGATCCTATTCACAAATGGGTCTGTACCTTACCTAATAATATCTTCAAAGGTCCTATTTATAAATGGGTTTACACCAATAGGAACATGTGGGGTACATGATCCAATCCCCAACACTTGGTGATCATTTTTCAGCATGGACAGAGTTACCTCGATTTTTAATGGCTGCCTAATATTCTATTATATGGAAGAACCAGGTATGATCTCTCCCTTAGCTGACTGTTTGGCTATTTCCATTCTGTTGGAGCTACAAACAATGAGGCAGCCAATATCCTAATATACATGTAATTTCAGATATATAGGAGATATTCCTATAAGATCAAATGGTATCTGTACATGAAATTTAGATCAAAAGATATCTGCACATGTGATTTTGAAAGTATTGACAAATTATTCCTGAAAATGGGAAAATGGTTGTGCCAATGTATTTCTCCATCAGTAATAAATGAGAGTACCTGGGGAACCATGGTTTTATCAAGGATTTTAAAAAATCTCTATCAGTTTAATGGATTAAAATGGTTTCTTCATTTTTCATTTAGTGTTTTATGAGTGAAGTTGAGTATTTTTCAAATATTTAGAGCCATTTATAGATTTTTTTGGAGGTAAATTATCTAGACATTATGGCCATTTTTCCTATAGAATTGCTCTTTTTCACGTTGTCAATAGGAGTTCTTTATGTATTAAGGATATTAGTTCTTTAGGCAATGAGTTACAAATATTTTTCCATTCTGCCCATTTTTTTACTTCACTTGTGGAATCTTTTACCATGCAGAAATTTAAAAAATTTTTAAATCATAAAAATATTTTACTTCTTTATTTTTATGTAGTTAAATTTATCATTTTTAAAATGACTGCTAGGTTTTTAATCATACTAGCTATTCTTTACTTACTCTGAGATTACAAAATAAAATATACAAAGGAAAAGAACTCTCATATTTTTGTCTAGAATTTTTATACTACCTGGGTTTAGAGATAAGATTATTTACATGTAATTTTTCTGGTTTACCTCACATTGGCTTTTAAGATAAGGGTTCATTATGTCATTATTATCATCTTTGCCTGTGTGTGTGTGTGTGTGTGTCTAGGCATACCTCGGAGATATCGCAGGTTCCATTCCAGACTCGACAGTAAAGAAAATGTCATAATAAAGCAAGTCACACAAATTCTTTGGTTTCCCAGTACATATAAAAGTAATGTACAAATTATACTATAATCTAAGTGTGCAATAGCGTTATGTCTAAAAAATCAATGAACATACCTTAATTAAAACGTGACACAGAGACAGGAAGTGAGCACCTGCTGTCAGAAAATGGTGCCTAGATGTACTTGCTAGAGGCAGGGTTGCCACAAGCCTTCAATTTGTAAAAAGCACAATATCTATGAAGTGCAATAAAACGAGGGACTGTAAAATGAGGTATGCCTGTATATATTTGTTATTTTTTAATATTAAGTGGAAACAGAATAGGCACAAGAATGACTAGCTAACATCCTAATTCTTAGCTCCCTTTCTGAGTAAATCATCTTGAAAGAGTTGCCCATACACAACGCCTCTAATTCCTGGATCCCACTATCTTTTTTTTTTTTTTTTTTTTACCATGTAATGTTTTATTCATAGAAATTAATATTTAATAGGTAGAAAAGAGTCAAAGAAGAAAAATGAAATTAATACCCATGTACTTTCCCCCCCAGCTGAAGGAGTAGAGTATTATCTACACCACCACCAGCCCAGGCGTGCATCCTTCCAATTTCATCCCTTCCCATACCCACACCCCCTGCCTGGCCTTGATTTTCACTTTGTGGGTGGGCGACCAGTGCAGTCACACAGGGCTCCGACCCAGAAGGGGGCCACCAAGCTTGGGGTTTAATGCTCTGCAACTGATGTGTTGAAATTCTTAATAATTCTGCCTTTGAATTTGTGCTTTTCAAGTGGAATTGATGGGACGATGAAGCCAGTTCTGGAGCTTGGAGCCTTGCTTGTGTGGGGTCTGCCTCCTGACATTTTCTTGGCATGAGGTCTTTGCTGCCGGCTCCCTTGTCCTTGCTCCGTAACTGCTGCTGCCTTCTGCTCCTGGAAGGAGCCTAAAGAATGAAGTTAGGAGGGTGGGTTTCAGGTGCGTGTGAGTCCCGGGTACTTTTGAGAGTCCGGGTACTTTTACTCGTCAGGCCCAAGTAAAGCTTATCTTTTCCTTTTACAAAAACACCATAACAGGGTGAGAGAGACAAGAAAGGAAAAAGCGTTTCCCTACCTTTTGAACATGGAGTCCCACGTTTCCATTTTGCACTGAGTCCTGCAAACTCTATAGCCAGCCCTGGCTGGCCTCAACCAAGTGCAGTAAACTTTTGTTGCATTTTTTGATCTTCACCTAAATAGTATCCTACTGCACGTGTGCTGCATCTTGCTTTTTCATTAAGCATTTTTTGTGGGCTCCATCCATGTTGGGATGACTAACGATGTTCATTACAAATAATGCCTCTATGAACATTCTTTCACATTCCTTCACATTCCTTTGGGCACACCTGTACAAGAGTTTTTCTAGGGTATGCATATATGAACATGAGTGTGTATATTGTGTATGTGTGCATGTGTGTGATTTCCTGGTAATGGGTATGCATATCTTCTACTGCACTAAGACCAAACTGGTTTCCAAAGTGGTTGTTCAAAGTTACATAGTATATACAGATACACCGCATAAATCTCATGGCTTCACACCTTAAGCAACACTTCAGTATAAAATTGTACCTAACTGTGGGTTTAATTTGCAATGCCTCCTTCTTAAAGTGGTTGAGCATTTCACATATGTTTGATAGTTATTTAGCTTAGCTCTTCTCTGAAGTATTTGTGTATTTTACCACCACCCTTTGGGGGAGAAAGGCTTTCTCTTTGGCTTATCTTTACATTTTCTTTATGGGGACTTTTGACTAACAGATATTTTTCATTTTAACCCAGTTTGACCTCACCAATCTTTTCCTTTATAGTTTGTGCATTTTGGATCTTGTAATTATTCTTCGTTACTGTAAGGTCATAGAAATAGCATCCTACATTTTCTTCCAATAGTCTTAGGCTTGTGGTTTCTATATTTAGGGATTTATTCCATTTAGCTTATTTTTGTGTATAGTTCTTTTGTTGTGGTTGCCCATATGGAAAAGAAATCACCATAATGTCATTTATTGAATAATGCATTTTTTCCCTCACTGATCTGCAATGGCACTTCAGATATTGTGACGGTTACATTCATGTTTCAATCTGGCCAGGTGATGGGTGTCCAGTTGTTTGGTCAAGTAAGCACCGGCCTGATTGTTACTGTGAGTGTATTTTGGGGATTTAAATCATTACTCAGTTGATTGCATCTATGGCTGACTGCATCTACAATCAACAAAGGAGACTGCCTTCAACAATGAGACGTGTCTCCTTATCCAATCAGTTGGAAGCCTTAAAGGGAGAACTGAGGACTTCAGCAGCCAGAAAAAAAGAATTTCTATCTCTACTTCATACAGACAGCTTTTCTTAGGGAGGTCAACATCACCTTCATAGAGTTTCCAACTTGTGACTTGCCTTATGGGATTTGGACTTGCCATTCCCTATGGTCATGTAAGACAATTACTACAATAAACCTCTTAATATTAAATCCTGTCCATTTTATTTCTCTAGAGATCCCTGACTAATACAGTCATATATCAGATTTCATTCAATCTGCGGGTCCATTTCTGGGTGTTCTGTACTAATCCAATGGTCTATTTTCCAGCCCTATACAATAGTATACTCTCTTAATTGATATAGCTTTGCTATAAACATAGGGCAGCAATAATTGGCAAGATAGTTCTTCTCATCTTGTTCATTTTCTATGGGAATATCTTAGCAATTTTTGTGCTTTGATTTTCCATATAAATTTTAGAATCTGCTTGTCAAGTTCCACAAAAAAAAACTGTAGAGAATTTGAATGGAATTGCATTTAATATGTAGATCAGTTTGAGAAGAAATGACATCATTAATATACTGAGTGCTTCTATCCATAAACATGACATAGCATTTATTTAATATCTTTCAGTAATGTTTGTGATTTTCAACAAAGCAGCCCTGCACATATTTTGTTAGATAAATTTCTAGAGGCCTTATGGTTTTGCTGGTCTTATAAGTGCTATCTTATTTTAAATTATGTTTCTATTTTCTGGGAGTTTCTATGTAGACAGTCTTACCATCTGCAAATAATAAAAGCCTAGATTTGTTTAAAATACAATTCCTATATTTTCTTTTTCTTGTATTGCCACACAGCTAGGACCTTGGGTATAATGTTGAATCAAAGGGGTGATAGTAAGCATCATTGCCTCGTTCCTGATTTTAAAGGGAATAGGCTAATATTTCATTATTAAGTATGGTGTGTGCTACAGAGTTTGGGTAGATATGCTTTTTATGATAGCAGTCATCTCAGAGTAAGTCATGCTGTGATAGCAATCAACCTGCAAATCTTAATGGCTTATTACAAAAAGCCTTATTATTTGCTTTTATTATATGTCGGCTGTCAGCCAACTTCAACTTGTTTCATTTCTGCTCCGTGTGCTTCTTCATCCTGGGATCAAGACTGAAGTAGCCTTATCTGGGTCACAGCAACCTTGAGGGAGAGGGGAAAGAGCAATGGACAAAACATGCCATAGCTCTTAACGCTTCTTATGAAACATAGCATCCAGCATTTCTGCTTTCATGTTACAATGGGTAGAGCAGGTCACAAGACACAGCCTGATGTCAACTGTCCAGGAAGTAAACTCTTCTCACAGGCAGGAGGGTGTGTGAAAATTTTGGAGAGCAATAATTCATTTCTTAGTCTATCAAGAATTTCTATTCTTTGTTTTACTAAGAGATTTTGGGAGGCTGTGGGGGTTACATATATTTGGTGCGGATTATCTAGTACTGTTGAAATGCTTGCTCATTAATCTGTTAATCTGATGAATTAAAACAGTAGATTTTCTAAGGTAAAACTAATGTTACATTCCTGGGATAAAACTAAATTGATCATGGTGTTATATTTTCATATATTTTTGTATTTAGCTTGCCAACATTTCTACTTTAGATTTTTGTGTCTATGCTTATGAGTAAACACTTTTCTTGTCTAGAAGTCTCCTTGTGTGGGGTTTAGTTTGCCAAGCTGCTATGACAAATACCACACAATGGGTTGACTTAAATGACAAGCATTTTTTGGCTCATGGTTTTGAGGTTAAAAGTCCAAAATCAAGACATCAGCAAGGCTTGTTTTCTCCCAGAGGCTAGTGCTGGCTGCCGGCAATCTTTGGGGTTCCTTGGCTTGTATCTTCACCTCCCATCACATGGCCATGTCCTCTCCTTTCTCCCTTCTGCGACCTCTGGGTTCTCTTTACAGACCTCCAGTAATATGGATTGAACCCACCCTGATCCATTTGGCCACATCCCAACTGAAAACAACATCTTCAAAAGATCCAATTTATAATGGATTCAACCCACAGGCACACGGATTAAGATTAAGAACATGTGTTTATTGTAGGACATGACTCAATCTACCATGTGTAGCTTTTGCATCACGGCAATATTAATTTCAAAAAAAATTTCTAAGGAGTTTTTCCTTTATCCAGTTATCTGAAAGAATCTGTATAAGATTGGAATAACCTATTTCTTAAAAGTTTGTAGTAATTCTTATAAAACTGGGTCTGGAAGAGGGTTTCTCTGTAAAAATATTTTTAGCTACTGACTTAATTTGTTAATGGTTCTATGACTATTCAGAATTTCAATTTCTCATGAGCCAGCTTGGTAAACTCTATTTTTCCAGAAATTTTCCATTTTATCTAAGTTTTTAAATGTATCAACAAGTCTCTTCATAGTTTTTTCTTAATATATTTTCATCCCTGCTGCATTTTTAGTCATACCCTCATTTCATTCTTAATATTTTAAAATTAAGTGTAGTCTTTTGATAAATCTTTCCAGATTAGCTATAGAATTACCTTATGGTTTTGTGTGTATTCTCTATAGGTTTGTATTCTATTTCATAATTTTTGCTCTTACTCTTATTATCCTCATTCCTTCTGTTTTATTTCTGTTTATTATATTTTCTTTTCCTAAAATAATAAATTGGAACCTTAGCTTATATTTTCAGCCTTTCCACTTTTCTGATATCAGCATTTAAAATTTTCCCTCAAAATATTGTTTTTAGCTTCATCTTACAAGTTTTGAAATGTAGTATTTTCATTAATGCTAAATTCTAATTATTTCAACATCTCAGTTATGATTTGTTTACATATGAGTTATTTAGAAATTTGTTTAAAAACTCTGAATATATTTTTTTAATTGTTTATATTTTCTTAATCAATTTATTTTCATAATTGATTTAACTTAATTTTACTATGGCCAGAGACAGTGGTTTATATGGTAAAATTTTTTTGAGACTTCCTTTATGGTCACTTTTTGTAATTATTAAATATGTACTTGGGAGGAGTATATATTCTCAGTTTTGATGTGTATAACTCTAAATATATTTGTTAAACCAAGCTTGTTGAATAACAGTGAATGCGACTACTCTGGAACTATTTTAATTTGATGCTCTTCACTTATGGATTCCCTGATAGAGCAGATAATATAAATTTTCCTCTCAATTCCACTTGAAGGCTGACCTTGGGTTAAAAAAAGAATATTCTTATTGTTTTTATTATCTTTCCACCAGAAGCCATATCAGATCGAGACAGTGCTCCTGTTGAGCTCCCTTTGTTAAAAGCTGACCTTTTTTTTTATAGGCCACCCATTAAAAATGTGTCTCTTCTAGAATTCTGACTTTATAAAATGGTTTGGGTTTTCTCCCTCCTTATTCTGCCCAGGCTTGAGGTCCTTAGGAGGTGTCAGACATTGGTTTAAATGCTTTAACCCTTAAAACAACCCTGTAAGATAGGGGAAGACTTGACCTCAAAATGCCATTGCTTCTCATGGATGGAGACATCTACCTCCATCATGGACAGAAGGTTTGGTTTCTACAGCAGATCTCCAGGAATTAGTTAAAAACTTGGTTAGAAACTGACAACCTGGACCAGTGCCAGATTGAGATGTCTGGTGGGTCCTTCCTTTTATTCACAGGATGTTTCCTGGGGTGATTTGCAATGGTTCTTTGAATCCAGGGCCCTAAAGGTGGAAATCAACAACCAAAGCCAGCAATATGATGTTAAGATGCAACATTAAATATTTCCCTTTATACATGTGAAATCTCCCTCTATAGAAATGCATTTGGATGGCATCTACACAATGATCTACAAATAATAAGGATATTTTCAAATACATGAATAGATATAAAGAATTCAGTTTATAAATTTTCAACAGCTGATCCAGGCCTCCATTTTAAAGTGTTTCTCTGTAACCTCCAACAAACCAGAGCAGCCTGAGATAGAAGATACCGAATTAGGTGTTAAGTTCACTAGGTTCACTAAGTCCAAGCTCAGTTCACTGAATTTCACAGAGATGACATCTTAATTAAGTCAGGACCCTGGAACACAAAGTCAGCTTTCTCTGGAAGAACAAAGCTGGCCTCCAGTTCAAAGGTGAGAAGGGTGAGAAGGACTTTGTGGTTTGGGTCCAAGCACAGAGCAATCTGGCCATCTCTTCCCCAGGTTCCTGATAGAGTAAAGAAATATAGAGTAAACCAAAGAAACCACTGTGATTTAGGACTGCTTTTCCTCAGCAGTAGCCAGAAGGCGGATATACAAATATTTAATGCAGGGTGATTTAATTTAATTCCACTTTCTTAGTATTAAAAGAAGATATAATATGGCTATGCTTCATCTTCATGTAATCATCCTGGTCTCTGAAGAAAACGAATAACAGGTATTCATTGTTTTTGTCTGTAACACCCAAAGAAGAGCCTGTTGGGATGCAGACGCCTCTATAACTAGAGGCCTCTTGAATTGGGACTTTACTTTCCTTTGTTGGTTCTCTTTCCTTGATTTTTATTCACTCAGCGGACGCATATGCACTGAAACCCTTTCTGTGATTGCGTGTGGTGGGAGGAATGGGTGGCAGAAGGAAAGTCAGTCTTTCCTCCCACCATCTTGTCTGGATTTTGTTTAAGACGTGAATGTCTGCTAATCTTCCAGGTGCTTGGGTGGAAATGGAGGCTGGAAGGAGGTACAATTGCAGCTCATTTTTTAAAATAATGCACTTTATTTTTAGAGAAGTTTTAGATTACAGAAAAGTTACATTGAAAATATAGTGGAGTCCCACCCTTTTCCCCTCCCACATTTTCCCCTATTAATAACTTCTTACATTAGTGTGGTATATTTGTTACAATTGATGAACCAATATTGAAGCATTGCCACTAGCCAAGATCTAGCGTTTACATTATGATTTACACTTTGCACCATATAGTTTTACAGGTTTTGACAAAATGTATAGTGTCCTGTATCTGCCATTGCAATATCATGTGGAACAATTCCAATGCCCTAAAAATACCTTATGTTCCACCTATTCTTCCTTTCACCTCCCCTCAGAACCTCTGGTAACTACCATCTTTATGTCAATGTTACAAGTTCTTCCATTACTACAATACTAATAGGTCTACTTTGGTCCAGTGCTTACACTCCCCCCTTATGTTGGTTCATTCCTCTATTTTGAGACTTTTTGGGTTGATGTTGCCTGCTCTGCTTCAGATTGAGAGGGGGCTTAGAACCCATGGGGCAGATGGAAGGAACTGTTTTGCTTGCAGTTGCAGATACACATCTACGTTGTGCTGAGCACTGTGCTATGAGGTGGGCACTGTTGCTTTCTCTGTCCTACAGATGATGAAAGGAAACTCAGGGACAGATGTGAACTTACCTTTGCTCCCACAGTTTAGTATGTAATTGTATGAGAAGGAATCCAAACCCAAGGTTTTTTGGTTTCCCAGCCCATGCTCTTGCTACCACACGGAGTTGCTCACACTCCTCCCTTCAGAAGAGTTGGAACTCTGTTCCATTCGAGTAGATGGGTTGACTCCAAAAGAATCATTCCATTTTCTCATTTTTCCATGGGCAAACATACCCACAAACCAAACTTCCTGCAACTTCCCTGTATTAGTTTGCTCTTGCTGCTGTAACAAATTACCCCACCCTTAATGGCTTAAAAAAAGACAAATTTATTCTTTTGCTGTTCCAAAGACCAAAAGTCTAAAATTAGCTTTACAGAGCTAAAGTCAAGGTGTCAGCAGGATTGTTCCTTCTGGAGGCTCTGGGGGATCTCCTCTAAGCTTCTGCTAGTTGCCAGCATTCCTTGGCTGGTGGCCACATTGCTTCAATCTTTGCTTCCATGGTCACATTGCCTCCTTCTCTTCTATAGTCAACTCTTCCTCCACTTCTCTCTTGTAAGAGCATTTTTTATTCCATTTAGGGCTCACTTGGATGCTCCATGATCATCTCCTCATCTCAAAACCCTTAACTTGATCACATTTACAAATTTCTTTATTTCCATGTAAAGTATCATTCACAGCTTCCAAGGATGAGGACATGGATACCTTTGTGGGCCACTATTCAGTTTTCCATACTCCCTCATACAACCATTTACAAATTTTGGACCCTCAACTCCCTTGTCCCTCCTCCCATTTATCATCCTTTCTTGGAACATCCCAACCTTTGTGAAACCCGACTCTCCATCTACTGAATGCTTGCATTTGGAAAGCTGAATGTGGCTAGAGAAAAAGCATGTACCCAGGAGTCCTGATCTCACTGTAGAGGGATGACTCAAATCTCAGTGCTGCTCAGCAATCCTACTGCATTTCCTTGGTTTACTTTCTCATTCTCCTCTAGACACCAACACCCTCTCCCTTTCCTCAATCTCAACTGGTAACTTTTCTTCTTATCTTACTGAACAAATATCTTGTTGAAAAAATAGAAACCATCAAAGAGAACCTCCTTATTCTCCCACCCTCCAACCTCTCCTGTCACAGTGCTCCAAGGCAAGACCAACCCCTCCTCACTACATTTTGCTTCCTCAAAGATATTTCTGAAATTCTATACTCATTTGACAACACCATTAATTACTTCTTCTGTACTGGGTAATTGCCAACAGCAAACAAACACTATACAGTAGATTCCATCTTCATTAATAAAAATTTCTCTTGATACAACATCTTCAACTATATCCTTATTTTCCTTTACAAAAAGTGAGATTTGCCTGTATTAGTGCCCTCCAATGCCAATATCCTCTCTAAAAAGTGTTGTTTTAGTTTCATAGGCTGCTTAAAGCAAATACCATGAAATGGATTAAACAATGGGAATTTACTCATTCATGGGTTTTTTTTGTTTTTTGTTTTTTTTAAAGATTTTATTTATTTATTCATTTATCCCCCCCTTGCTGCTTGTGCTCGCTGGGTCAGCTAACCACGCCGCGTGGGCGGGCTTGCCTTCACCAGGAGGCCCCGGGAACCGAACCCATGGTCTCCCATATGGTAAACGGGAGCCCTACTGATTGAGCCACAGCCGCTTCCCTCATTCATGGTTTTGAGACCAGGAAAATGTCTAAGTCAAGGCACGATCAAGCGATGCTTTCTCCCCGAAGCCTGGCTGTCAGCAATCCCTGGCTCTTCTGCCACATGGCAAGGCACATAGTGGTGCTTGCTGGTCTCTCCCTTCTCTTTTGGGTTTCATTGATTTCAGCTTCTTGTTTCTGTGGCTTTCTCTCTCAAATCTGAATTTATTCCATTTATAAAGGACTCCAGTAATAGGATTATCCCATCCTGATTGAGATGGGCCATATCTTAACTGAAGTAGCCTCATCAAAATGCCCTACTCACAATGGGTTCATACCCACAGGAATTAATTAGATTTAAGAACATGTTTTTCTGGGGTTCATTCAGCTTCAAACTACCAATTTCATGAAATATTTATGATGTTTAAAAAGTACCAAGATTAATACAGCAAACACCCCATGTGTTTAAGAAATAAGATATTAGCAATCAAATTGATGCCTTTGAATAGTGTCCTCCCAGATTACCTCTCTTTTCCTCCTCCTCCAAAATTTAACACTATTCTGCATTGGGTATTTATTAATATGATACTATTTCTTTTCACTTTTACTCCAAATGTATGTACTTTCAAGCAATATGTAGGATTGTTTTGCAAGTGCTTACACTTTATGTAAATGGTATCATACTATATTTTTCTGCAGCCTTTTCTTTTTATTCACAGCACATTTGTGAGGTACTTCCATTCCATGAAGTACTGTTAAACATCAAGTTGCTGTTTAGTATTCTGCCTTATGAATACACCACAATTAATTTATCCATTTTCCCTCTGATAGGCGTTTCAATTGAGGCCAAACAATTGCTAGTACAAGTGCAAGGATTTCTCTAAGGTATACGCTTAGGAGTGGAATTGCTGGGTCATAAGATACTTGCACTTTTAACTTGACTAAATATTGACAAGTCATTCTAAAAAATTACCAATGTCTTCGTTTGAGTCCACTTCAATTAGGCATTTGTCTTCACTCCACTTAAATGACTCTTGTCAATGTCGCTGTCTATCTCCACATTGTCAAATCCAATCTTCAATTATTTTCCTTTTCCTTGCTTGTTGGAGTGCCCCAGGTCTTAGCCCTTTTCTCTTTCCCTACTCACTCCAAAAATGATTTAATTCAGTTTTATAGCTTAAAATACAATTTATATACAATAAATACAACTTATATACATTGACTCTAAATTTTTTTTATGTCTAGCACCAACCTTTTTCCTGGACTCCATACTTAGGTAGCTAATGTGCTCCTTGACATCTCTAATTGGATGTCTTCAGCAACTGAAACTCTACAAAACTGAACTCTTGATTCCTGTTCCTGCCTCAAATCTGATTCTCTCCTCAGTGTTCCCCATCTTTTTAACAACCAACCAACCAGTTATCCACCCAAAATGTTTGGAGTTGGCCCCAACCCTTCTTTCATCCCCTATATCTTACCCCTGTATCCCTTGTCTTAGAAAATCCTGTTGGCTTCATTTTCAAAACATATCCCAAATTTGACCTTGACTCACCACCCCCACTGCTACACCTAGTACATGCCTAGGTGGAAACTGGAGAGCAATTTGGGGAAGTGGTAGGGCATGAGTTCAAATTCCAGCTCTGCCTCTTATACTCCAATTATATATGCTTCAGTGTTATCATCTATAAGGTAAGGTTATAATGTTAATCCTTCAAAGGGCTGGGCTAGAATTAAATAAATTAATATATGTGAAGCACTTACAATCGTACTTAGTACTCTATTAATGTTAACTGGAATTGTTTTTTTATCATTACCTAATGAGTATTATCCCTGCCTCCACTTAAGATTCCCTTTCTATCTATACTGTATACAGCAGCCAAAGGGATAATTTCAAATTATAATTTTGTCATTCATCCCCAAATCCCCCAATGACTTTACAATGCACTTAGAATCCAAAGTCCTAATTATGGCTTATAGAGTTCAGTTTATGCTGGCCCCTGCTGACCTGTCTGATATCATATTTCATTCTTCCTTTTGCACAGTATGCCCAGCTGGCCTCTTGGGTTCCTCAAATGCAGCAAGCAAGCTGCCAATTCAGAGCCTTAGCCCATGATGTCTCCTCTCTCTCTCTTGGAATGCCTGTCCTCTGATATTTGCCTGGTTCTTTCTGTCACTTCCTCCAGACCTCTGACCATATTACCTAAAATAGCAATTTCTGTCATTCTCCTTCTCCTTTCCCTTTTCATGACATTGACCACTGCCTGGTATTATTATATTTTCATTGCTTCCATGTGTTTATTGTCTGTCTTGCCAACTGGAATATAAGTTCCACAAAGACAGGACTCCTTCTTTTCCATTATTATGTCTCCTATGCTGAAAGCAGTGTCTAGCTCATAATAGGAACTCAATACATGTTTGTTGAATAAATGGATGAATCCGACATCTTCTAAGTCCCCGGTAAATGTCTTCTGCTCCAGGCCAGCAGGTCAACCAGCTGTTTTCTCAAGTCTACCAATCCATGACACCCTGGTCCTTTCTTCTGGGTTTACCTCTGCTGGACTGCCCTTGCAAAATACACTCTCCAAATATTATCTTTTTCTTATGGCCCATTCAAGTCTCACCTCATCTTTTAAATTTTTCTCAATCAAAATCAGAACAAAACCTATATCCTTTGAACACTGGTAATGGGCACTATGTGTGCCCTTAATTTTTGCATTTACCAGTTTTATACCTGCAGGGTTGTTTAACTATTTCTTGTGTCTTTGATAGTACTCTTCCAAAGAAGGGTTCTATACTTTTCCTCTGCCACAGTTCCCCAAACACGTTATATTTTTGTTTTTGATAAATACATATTGAATAAATGAATGAATTAAAAAAAAAAAAAAAAAAACTGTACCCTGGTGATTGATGAACTTCCACAAACTAATTTGCAGTTTTTTATTTAGTGCAAACTTTGAGAAGAATGTTACTAAAATGAAGATATCTTCCCAGCATGGTGGATTCCTTTGCACTATTTTTTTTTAATCACTAAGCAAGGTGATGTGCTGAATAGAGAAGGTTAGCAGCTGCTCTCAGAACAATGAGAATAGAGTGCTGCCCTGGGAGGGCAGTGTGGTCAAAGAGGTTACAGGGAATGGAGACCGCCGCTGAACTTAGATGATGAATGGAAATAATCCACACAAGCAGAGAACCAAAGGAAGCAGCAGGGACAGCGGTTCAGAGTCATGACACTACAAGGAACAGTCTCCTGCTTGGGATAGGAGATAAGGTCTTCTCACTCTGAGAATGCTCCCATCAAACTCTTACCACATCCTCTGATAACTGAGTTCAGGAGTCTGTTTCCATTACTGAATAATGATCTGTTTTCTTTACATAATTGCCTCCATGCCTGACACAGAGTTCACATTTGGTAACTCCTGGCCGGCTAGGCATCTGCAGAGGTGGTTGACTGCCTGGATATCTTGTGATGTCAGTTCAGACTTGCCCCCTTTCAGGACACCTCCCTGCAAATAAACTTATCTCTGAGGCAGTCACAGGTGATTTGGATGGGAAAGAAGACATTACTGGGCACATAGTAAGACTGGGCAAATTCTGAGCCCTTGGATAAGCCACTGACAGTTGCCAGGTCCTGGAAAATGCCTATAACAGTATCCTCATTAATCCAGGCCTCTGTGTATTGCAAAAAAACACAACAACACTTCAATGGAGAAATAATGAGATGTAGTTAATAAATCACTTTGAAATAACTGAATTGGAATATGCTATGCAGGATAAAATACGCTTATCTATGAAAAGCAGAGAATCCAAAATGTCCTGGTTCACTAATTAAAGTATCTTTACATTTCCTAATTCCTTTTCTTCCTAACTGCAGGGGTGACTGCTGGTGAGACCTGCCCTCCACTGCCAGCTTCAGCAAAGTCAAGAAATCAACATTATAATCATGTATCGTTTCTATAGCAAGCATACAATAGTTCCCAGCAAAGCAGTGCTTTCTTGATGCGGCCAGAGTGTATGTGGCAAAGAAAGACTAATTAGCCTCTCAGTCATTGACAGTATTTCCCTCCACATCTGCTTGGGCCTGATGTGAGTTGAAATATCTCGTTTTAAGTGCCTGAAGCTGAATTGAGCAAGTATAAAATTTAAAGCCCATTTCCAAGCCTTAGAAATGGCAGAAACCTGGTTTCCTGCTCTTTAAACAGGAGAAATGTCAACAGAAGTCTGTGTGGGTGTGGGTGACAAGTCTCAGGGAGGCAACAGAGTGAAGTGGGGTGAGGAGTTGGGGAAGGCAGAGGGGAGTAGGGTACCCAGGGTGCAACCCTAGTTCATCAAGAACCAGCCTTGTGGCTGGCAAACCACGCTGCATCTGTGGACTTCTCTTCTTGCTCAGTTGCTCGATTTGATCAGCAGTTTTCTAACTGTGTTTCTCTGAGTTCTAGAGGTTCCAGAATCCCCTTAGGGGTCTCCTAGACTCTAGATCCAATAAAGCTTTTATCCAATAGAACTTTCTATGACGATAGAAATATTCTGCCTCCACACTGTGCAACAAATAGCCACTTGCTTCATGTGGTTATTGAACACTTGCAATTTGGCCAGTGTGACCGAGGAACTGATATTTTTTATTAATTAAAAAAAATTTTTTTTTGCTTTAGATTACATAAATATTACATAAAAAACAGAAGGGATTCCCATATGCCCCACCCCCTCCCCCTCTCACACTTTCCCACATCAGCAACATCTTTCATTAGTGTGGTACTTTTGTTACAATTGAGG
Organism: Tolypeutes matacus; assembly: GCA_026826555.1. Lineage (NCBI taxonomy): Eukaryota > Metazoa > Chordata > Mammalia > Cingulata > Chlamyphoridae > Tolypeutes > Tolypeutes matacus. The sequence continues at coordinate 57,017,459 of JAKSZT010054334.1, forward strand.
AACACATATTGAAGCATTGTTACTAACCAAGGATTATAGTTTACATTATAATTTACACTCTGTCCCACACAATTTTATAGGTTGTGACAAAATGTATAATGGCCTGTACCCATCATTTCAATGTCATGCAGGACAATTCCAATGTCCCCAAAATGCCCCCATATTACACCTTCTTCCTTCTTCCTCTCCTCAGAACCTCTGGTGGCCACTGCCTTTATATCAATGATAAAGTTTCTTTCATTGTTAGAATAATAATAAATCTATAACAGAACAATAATAAGTCTATTTTAGTCCTTTGTTCATTTCCCAGTCTTGAGGATTTGGGGTTGGTGATGCCCACTCTGTTACTAATTGAGAGGGGGCCTAGGTCCCATGGGGCAGATGGATGGAAATATCTTGCTTGCAGTTGCAGACACTCTTTGTTCCTTGGGATGGGCATTGTCCATCATCATCTCCTTGTTAATTTTCCTGGGTGAGTCCAATGAACTGGAGAGTAGGTGTTGCAACTCTGCTGAGATTCAGGGCTCAACTAGCACATAAACAAACCAAAGATTTAAGTCTCTGGGACATATATTTATCAAATACATTGTTAATTATAGGTTCAAGTAAAAGGGGCAGAAGAGCCATGTGTAGGGAAACTATAAATGAGTTATACTTGGAACATATATTCCAAAGTAAGGCCCGCTGACAGGGTCCTGAATGCCTGTGCTTGTCTCTCCTGCTTGTGGTGTCTGGATGTCTCTAGAGCCCTCAGAGCTCCACTGCCAAGAAACCAATTTTTAAATTTTATTTCATTTTAATGCTTTAAATTTAAATAGCCACATGTGGCTGGTAGCTACCATCTTGGACAACATTGCTCTGGAGGATCTGATTTGGGGTCCAAGTGGACAAGACTCTGGGCTTCACCCCTCCCCTGCTTCAATCGGAAAGTATCTGCCTTTCTTTATTTTCAGAAATAAATGTGCTTCCATGGTGGTTTCCCCTGAACAAAGGATTCCATAGCTAACGGATATTTGCAAACCACTAGACCAAATAATCTCCAAGGCTCTTAAACTCTAAAAGGTCCTAATTACACGATCTTAATCTCCCTGTATATGCAGCAGGAACTAAATGCACTCCCTTGGGTGTGAAGGGTAGATAAAATAGCCTTTCCCAATGTCACAGACCATTTCACCAGCCATGGACGGAGATGCTAAGGCATTTGATAGGGGCTCTGAACCGGAGAGCACACAGGTTCCCCTGAAGGACAAAAACCTTCCGTGATACTGCTTGCAGCTGATTCATCCAATTTGCTCCCCAGAGACTGCTCATGTCTCTTTGTGGCTTCTGCTGGTTCTACATGCTCAGACCACAGAGATTAAAGAGGCCAGAATTCAGAGAAAGAACTGAATGAAGTCAGTTTTCTCAGCCTGTTAAGTCTTTATTCCCACACAGCTGGGAAGGAGAGACTGAGGATTTCCAGTGAAAGATGCCCACTGTTCTGTCCCTCTGTCCAGGTTACCCCAGGACCTCCAGAGGCCTCGAGGCCAGTGCCCCGCTCCACATGGTCTTTGGTGACTGGTGGTCCAGGGGAGGGGGGGGTGTGATGGAGTGTTGTGTGCATCTGCCAGGGGAGAGTAGTCAATGGTTTGGGGTGACTCTTTAATGGCGTGAGCCCCTGAGATACAAACCCACAGTCTACCATCTATGAGGTGGGAATCTCACTTGAAAAAAAAAATTTCTGTGAATTGACCAAGAAATCGGGTTAAGAGTATGTCATATCTCAGAGCCACACAGAAAATATGCAAACTACACAAAAGGAATGCTTGCTTCATAGAAGGTGCCAATATCACTGTCTGTGGCTTTGGGGAAGAAGGGAGGGAAACATATTAGAGCAGTAATGTAGGCAACGGTTTGAGGGGAAAGGAATGTGGAACACCCCGAGGGAAGAGAAAGTTCAAACAGCTTCTTCAATTCCACTTCTGTGGAAATAAACAAAGAACATCCAAATGAGAAAAACAAAGGCTATTTATTCAGAGCTTGTATAGTAACAAGGGAGTCGGCCACCATCAATTGCATCTGGCAGAAACTCAAAGGTGGGCAGAGGAGTGGAAGACTTTATAATGGAAAAGAGGGAAGACTTCAAGTATGCTCTGATTGAAGGTTGTTGGCCTGGGGAAGCTGGAGGTGGGCTAACTAGAAGAGGGGGTAGTATCCCCATGTGATTGGCTAGGGGATCATATTTGGCTTTCTCTGTTTGGTCCTAAGTTGTGGGGACCAAAAATTAGGGAAGTTGTCAGTTATTGATCAAGTACTGGCTATTTTGGGTCAATTGTTACTTGAATTGCAGTTTGACTTCCTGGACTGATTGCTACTGATAGTGGGCCAATATACTCCGCAGGCAAAGGTAAGTAACTGCCAGCAACCTTCCAGAAACCTTTTACAGAAAGAAATGGCTGTGATCTTCCATCTTTCTCAACCACACTGGAACAAACAATGGAAACTTTTGAAGTTTAAGTCAATATTTTAACCTAAGAATATGATTAATGGAACCATGTTATTTATTTGTACTTATTTTTTCAACCCCGTATTCTCACTTAGAGCCAAAACTGTTGACAGGAATTTTGTCTTTTGCCATGTGTTTGGGTGAGGGCTTTGTAAAAACACAGAGTGTGGTATTTTGGGGAGGACTTGCCACAAAAGTATTATTTGCTGTAGTTTTTCTCAGCCTTATCACATTTCTGGTTGTCTCTTCCTATAGATCTAACATTTTTGAATCACTTTTACCCTGAAATTGAATTAATGCAACACTAATTATAAGACATTAAATTACAATAGTGAGCAGGGGCACTCCCTTTTCTCCTGCTCGCTGGGCTACCCACGTCCAATATCCCTCTATCTCTGTTACACACATATCAAATAGTCATTCTTGTCCTCTCCCTTGCTCCACCAACAAGAAAGTTCTTTGCATCCTGTTTAGGAGCAAGAACTCCTAAAGCTCTTTTGCTTTAAAGAGCACCCATAGCCTTGCCAACTTGCTTTCTACCTTTTTATCCATCCACCAGTCACAAATGACTTTTCCTTTAGAAGTAATACTTGGACAGATGGTTGTCTTAGCAATGGTACCGGGAGTTATCCCTGTGTAGAACTCTAACCAGACTCTCCCTGAGAGCAGCTGTCCTCAGTCGAGCATCACCCTAACTCTTGGGACAAGTTACTGGACCCCACTTGTCCAAGGTGTGTCTCTGCTGAACTTGAGTTTCTAGAACACAATAGCAGATCCTCATGCAGTTGACCTGGTACTTCCAGAAAACTGCAGCAATTGTACTGATACAATTTTTAAGGAAATCCTCAAGAGGAAGCAGAATCAGCAACAAGGCTCCTCCTACACATTTCCTCCTCAGCCCATGAACATCCTGTGCTTTGCTTACCATTCTATCATTAGTGCCTAGCACAGGGTCTGATTCCTGGTGGGTGTATGAATGAATGAATGAATGAATGAATGATCGGAGCTGAGCACAGATGGAAAGGAAGGCAATAGTTTCAAATTAGAGGTTGGAAAAAGAATTGGTTTTCCCCTTTTCTTTGGGTTTTGGTCCCGATCATATTTAAGTTAAGAACTCCATCTTGAAATGGGCTTCTCCAGTCCACTAAAAGAGGCATATTTGTCTATGGCACCCCATTCCTGCATGTGGCAGCCCTGTGCTTGTCCTTGCAGGACTGGACCATGCTATTATCCATCTGTGAGGCTGTGACTGGGAAGGTGGGTTGTGAACCATGGTCCCCGCACTGTTAGTACCCATGAGGGTGTCTCTGTTTACTAGCCACGTCAGTTCCTCTGCGGGATTGTTCCTGTTGGTGGCTCAGCACAAGGGTCCTGGTCTTAGTTTCTGTCATAATTTCCTAGGGCTGCCATGACTAAGTACCAATAACTGGGTGGTTTAAAGCAACAGAAATTTGGGAGCAGATGTAGTTCAGTGGTTGAGTGCCTGCTTCCCATGTACGAGGTCCCGGGTTCAATCCCTGGTATCTCTTTTTAAAAAATAAACAACACAGAAATTCAATGTCTTGCAGTTCTGGAGGCCAGAAATCTGTAATCAAGGTGCCTGCAGGGGGCATGCTTCCTCTTAAACCTATAAGGAAGGATCTGCCCTGTGCTGGCTGTCCTTGGCATTCTCTGCCTCAGATATCACGTGGCCTTCTCCTCTCCTCTCTCTGTCTTCTCTCCCTTCTAAAGACACCAGTCAGATGGGATTATGGGACCACTGTCTTCCAGGATGATCTCATTTGAACTTGTCTCATTCCATCTGTAACAACCCTATTTCCAAATAAGATCACATTCTAAGGTCCTGGGTAATAGGGCTTCATGTCTTAGGGGCCACCAGTGAACCGTACAAGACTGGGTTGTTGTTCCCCATCTTTTACTAGCTTTGCAACCCTGAAGAGGTTGGGCTTCAGCATGTCCACTCAGTCCTGTTTGAAATCCCACATGAAGAACCAAGGGCAGTGTCATTCATCTTGTTTCCCAATTTACTATTCCTCATAGTTGTAGGACAATTGCCCGGTCAACCAAGAAGAGATTCTATACTGATTACAAGTCAAAATCTCTGTCAGAGCCTTCAAACGGCTTGTGGTAAAAATGACATGTCAAGTCTGGGCTCTTCCTCTAGAGACTTTCTTTTTGTAGTGTGACTATCTCTTTATTATGGTCTGTCGCCAAATGATTTTTCATCCTGTAGAGCTGGGTCACCACTAAGTAAAGGCAATTTAAAAGCAAAAGGTCTACATGAGTTATTATCTTTCCCCCTGCCACAGTCCTCTGGTTTAATAAATCCAATTCATAGGGTAAGAATTATTTCTGAGCAAGACTGTGCCCCCCAGTTGACTGGGGGTATCTCTTTACATTCTTAACCCACTCAAGTACCCTTACTCTATACTAACTACACAAATAAACAAATAAACTCTTAAGATATATTGCCCATGATTTATTGAAGTGATAAAGTTGGAAGCTTGAGATGTTAAAATGAAAGGAGAAATCTCAGGTTTGAAAAATGGAAAACTTGTTTTGTTTTTTGTTTCTTTCAGTTCCATAAAATTGCCTCAGTCCTCACAGGACTCAACAGAGGATCTTGCTTGATACCTGCCAGTGGTCACATGAAATTTATCTTCCCAATTGTTCACAAAGAAGTGATTAATGATGAGCCAGAAAGGAACCACTCAGGAAGTCAATCCTTTTATATATATTTTTTATTTTAAAAAGATATTAGATTATATAAACATTACATAGAATATATAGGGGATGCCCATATGCCCCACTCTCCACACCTCCCACATTTTCCCACATTGGCAACATCCTTCGTTAGTGAGGTACATTCATTGCAATTGATGAACACATTTTGGAGCATTGCCACTAAGCATGGATTATAGTTTATATTGTAATTTACACTCTCTTCACCCAATTCTATAGGTTATGGCAAGATTTCAAATGGCCTGTATCTGTCATTGTAGGTTATTCAGGACAGTTCCCAAGTCCCCAAAATGCCCCCTTATTACACCTGCTTTTCCCTCTCTCTACCCCCAGAACCTCTAGTGGCTACTGCCTCTACATCAATGATCTTTCTTCCATTGCTAGAATCACAATAAGTCTATGGCCTACTTTTCTGGAAATGGAATCAGAAGAGTGACTCCCATTCAAAATGTTTGGAAAAGAAAGTAATATGCCTGATTATTGCAACTCCAAGAACTTTGGAGATGGAGACTTCATGACCAGAAGCGGAGGCAGGAGTTTGGGATGAATATGAAGAAAGAGTAGTTAAGCAGTGGAACATAAAATTAAACAAACAAACAAACCAAAACCCAACAAGCATGTGTAAGGAGAACGAGTTAGCAAGACAACATGATGGTGGATGGGTAATAAAGTAAATACAGGCTGAATAACCTCCTCATTATGTATCTGTGAAAAACAATTAGGTAAGAGGCTCAAAATTGAATAAGGAAAAGAGCTAGAGCAACTTGTAATTAAGTAAAACCAAACTGCTTGGGAGGCAGCACTGGGCAGGGTTTGTTATTTTAACACTCACCACCACAATAGCATATGCTCTTCTATTTTGCAGAATGCCATCCCATTGATAAGATGTAAGTACATCGTTTGTTTCAAAGTGGTCTTCGTTTGCCTTTTCCATGGAAGCAATGCTTCCTTTTATGATTATTTAACTACTTGGGACATGTGCAAGTGTAAATAAAACTACCATACATTTCCAAAGGCCTGGTTGCCTTAATAGGCACTCCACTTGAGGAAGGGTGTTCGTGTAATTGCCCTTCCCAGGTAGAAGGTTCTTGCAAGGACTTCTGCTCCTCTGGCCTGTCATTCCAGGCTATGGTGTAGGTATAAGTAACTGCAGAGTAAGTCTGACCCAGGCCCAACATTCTTTAGCCCAAACTCAGCCGAGTGTAAGGAGGGGCAGGTTCGGCAGCCATCAAGCTCCTCCTCAGAGTTGCCGCACAAGGACAGCTGGGGAGACAAAGGGAATCGATATGAAACCCCAACAAATAAGCACAAAATGTAATAAAATCCTGAGTTGAGTGTTGCAGCCAGAACAGCCTGCAGCAGTTCAGAGGAGGATAGGGTTGGTAGAATAAAAATGACCAAGAAGGGCTTCCTGGAGGAAATGGAGGCAGCAGTGGCTAAGAGTGTGGCTTTTGGAATCAGCCAGACCCAAGATTGAATAATCCATCCATATGACACTGGATGGATTATTCTGTGTCTCTAAGCTTTGGTGTTCTTATCTCTTTTAAAAAAAAAGGGGGTGGGTGGGAGTGGGGGAATGATACCCAACCCATCAGGTTCTAAGAATGAAATTGGGTAAAATATGTAATGTGCTCAGCACAATGTTTGGCACATGGTAATTATTCAATAAAGGTAAATGGAGAATGATCATTATGGAACTTTGGCTGGACTTAGAAAAAAATTTTAAGTAAACTTTATTTCAACTTCAAAAAATAAAATAACATAGACTTGGACTTAAGACATTTAATAAGATTAGGAAAGATGGGTGGGGGAAAGGGCCATATTCCAAGCAGAAGGAAAAGTAGAGTACACAGTTCTTAAACATACACATGGTCAGTGCTCACACATTCAGGAGTATGTTCAGGAGACAACATTCTTTTTTTATGGTTTTTATAATGGGAATTTATTAGGGTAAAAGCTTACAGTTCTGAGGCTGTGAAAACGTCCAAATCAAGGCATCATCAGAAATGCTGTCTCACCAAAGGTTGGCTGCTGGTGATACTGGACTTCTGCCATGTGGCAAGGAACAAGGTTGTTGGTCTCTGCTGAGCTTAGTTTCTCCCCGAGCTCAGCTGTGAGTGATCAGGCATATAGCTTGTCTATTCCCTCTCCTCCAGGCCTTGTTGCTTTGGGCTGCTCCAGCCTCTCTCTCACTCTCTCAGTGTTTCTCTGTCTTTCTGTGACTTCAGGTGATAATGAAGTCCTCTCTCACATGGTAGGGTAAATGGCAGCTCTTGTTCTTTGTGTGTCTCTGTATGTTTCTCCTGTTTATAAATGACTCCAGCAAGAGTACCAAGACCCACTCTGGGTCATGCATGACTGAGGTACTCCAATTAAAGTCCTCCTAACTGATGTCAATCCAATAAAAGGGTCCCACACTCACAGGAATGGACGAATTTAAGAACATAATTTTCTGGAGTCCATATAAAAGACTCAAACCAACACATTCCATATTATTCCATATACAAATACATTCATTCCATCACAATATTTCAAAAAACCTTAAATCATTTCAGTAACAATACTATCTACAAAATCTTATCAAAATTGGTTATAGGCATGCAGAGAAGACAAATTTTTAATGACTAAATTATTGGAGGCAGCAAGAGAAGAGCATGTTCCTGTAATGCTGAAGGTATCCAAGGGTGAACTTAAGATAGGCACTGATGAGTGGGGGTGGGGGGGCACTGGGGAAGGGGTAAGTTAATTAAACACATTCACTATATTCCTCTGTTCCATATCCACCCCAAAACACCATGTAAACCTCTGAAATTGGCATAAAAGGGTAAGATAAAGAGGTTGTTCTTCCTGTTCGTGGAAACCCAAAGATAAATGGTCTCCTTGAACCTGTTACCAAAAGTACCCCAATGTGAAAAAAGCCAGGAAAAAACTAGATAGATGGTCATGTTTTATTTCGAGGAAAGATGTTAAGGTTTTTTAAGAAAGCTAACTGGTCTTGCTAACTCCCTTAGTCATTCATTCTTTTTTTTTTTTTTTAAGGAGGTACCAGAGATTGAACCCAGGACCTCATACATGGGAAGCAGTTGCTCATCCACTGAGCTACACCTCCTCTCCAATGAGAGTTGTTTTTTGTTTGTTTGTTTGTTTTTAGGAGGTACTGGGGATTGAACCCGGGATCTCGTACATGGGAAGCAGGCACTCAACCACTTGAGCTATATCTGCTTCCCATTCATTCTTTTAATAACTACTTTACTGATCATCTACACTCTGCCAAGTGTGTGCTGGAAACATAATAATATGTAAGGAAATCATTGCCCTTTACTTTACACAGTTGACAGTCTAATTGGCTATAGGAATAAATTAACTAATTACACAAATACAAATTGATGAATTATGAAAAGGGCCATGAAGGAAAAACTGCATGGAGAGGTAAGAACATGCATGGGGCCTCATCTGACCTAGGGAGTAAGGAAAGGCTCCTGTGAGGAAGGGACTTTGGTGTGGAGAGCTGAAGGATTCAGAGAAATAAATTGGGGCATGGTAGAAATGGTCCAGACTGAGGGAAAAACAACTGCAGATGCCCTGAAGCAATGGGAACAGGGGAGATCTGAGAACCTGAAAGATGGCCCAGATGGTAGAAGCCCACAGAGCACAAGCGTGAGATGTGGTTGAATTTGTGCACAGGGACCAGAGTCATAAAGGCTGTGTTAGAGGCAAGGACTTTTCCAGAAAGTATTAGGAAACCATCAAAGTATTTTCTCAAGCTAGATTGCAGAGGATGAATTGAAGATGAGCAAGACTGAAAATATGGAGACCTAAGGTTTCAAGCATCAAGCGATGATGATAGCTTGAAGGATGGTGATGGTGGTGGAGGTGGTAAGAGGTGAAGAGGCTTGAGAAATATTTAGGAAGTAAAATCATCAAGACATGGACATGGGTTGGCTATTGGAGCGAGGAAGGAGTGTCAAAATAGAAAACTGTGATAAGTGAGATCAGTGGCCTGATCAGTCAGGGGCAACCTTGGGGGAACCTTAGGGGAACAGGTGGCACAGAATTTTCCTCAGAAGCAGAAGAGAAGAGGATGGGAAAGGGAATTTGGTATCTAAAGAGGGATAGTATTGGCTTCTTCTACCAGGAGGAAGTGCTATAGTGATGGCCTAACACCAGCCAGGGTCAACTGTCTTGAAGTCTTGAGGAGTGGTAGAGCTCGCTGTGGAGCAGCCCTCCGGGGAGCTGAGAGTTAGACACTAAACATCCTCAGTGCAGGCAACACATGGTGGAGTTGGCTGACTAGCTGTCTCTGGCTCTCAAAGCAGGAAAGCCCTTCTTCCATCAGGGCGTCTACCTGACTGTGGTGGTTTGGAGCTGTATGCACTCTAGAAAAACATGTTCTTAAACTTAATCCATTCCTGTGGGTGTAGACCCATTGTAAATAGGACTTTTTGATGAGGTGACTTCAGTTAAGGTGTGACCCACCTCAATCAGGATAGGTCTTAATCCTATCACTAGAGTCCTTTATGAGTGGAATGAAATTTAGACAGAGAGGGAGAAAGCCATGGGAAGTAAGAAGCTGAAATTCAACAGAACCCAAAGAACAGAGAGGCCAGGAGAGGCAGCATGTGTGTTGCCATGCAATAGAGGAGCCCAGGACAAAGGATCACCAGCAGCCAACCCCAGAATACCAGGCTTCAGGGAGAAAAGCATCGCCTTGATGAGGCCTTGATGTGGACTTTTTCCTGGACTTAAAGCCAGGAGACAGTAAGTTCCCCATTGTTTAAGCCAACCTCTTTTGTGGTATTTGCTTGAGTAGACCGGGAAATTACAACACTGACCTAACCTTATACTCATTATTTGTGGTGGCTCAAGAGGGGGTAAGTCCCTGAAAGCGCCTACTGGACCTGCTAACAAGTATATAAATTAAGATAAATTGTACTCACAACATTTCTAAAGCATTGAGTCAGAAACATTTGCAAGTGGGTGAGGATTCCCACGTCTCTAAGAGTATCTTGAGGATAAGACCATCTTTTCTGTATCTCTGTGACCATAGTGTCAAGCACAACTGAATGAATAAACGCAGCCCTGGTTCTAGATTAGAGTAACAAAGTGAACACTGCAAAAGTCCTCAGGCAATAAATAAACCAATAGATGACCCTGGCAAAATCAAAAAACCTTTCATTACTTGTGTGTGTGTGACACTGCAGAAGTCTTGGAAAAGAAGGATTATGAGGGCTGAATTCAGCTGTTTCCATATCTTTCCTTACTTATTTTCCTCTGACTTGGGGAAAACCATGAATAAGAGCCAAAGACTAACTCCCAGAGTTCTAATGCTCCTTTGTTGGCAGTGGTTTGGTTTGCCCTTTCTCACAGCCACCAAAGGAATTCCATCATCAAACTGATGCCTACCTTGTCCTGCAGCAATGTGTCCCCTTAACTGTGACAGATGGAGGCAGAGAGCCCCAAAGCCTATCAGAAGGGTCCCCTACCATAGCAGAGAACAGGGGCAGGTTGGAGGCTTGTGACCAACAAGTTTGTATCCCTTGCTTGTCTTCCAGGGTAGATTTAGTTGCCAAACTTTGGGTTTTGCTGCCTCAGATTCCCAGACAACCCAATATAAAATGCTGCCTAAATTAGGAGCTCAGGTCTCGGAAGGAACAGTTTATATTCTTGTGAAGTATCATGGTTCTAAGTCCCATCTTTCCCAGCCAGCTGCAAATCTTATAATTCTTTGTTGTCCTCCACTCAGGGCATTTTTGTTCACTTTCAGCCTCATCTTTCCTCAAAGGTACCATATGACCCACACAGGTTAAACATTTATTAAAAATCCACATGATCAGAAATTCAGATTAAAGCAACCCTGAGACATATTTTGCTCTCCAAGTTGGTGAAGATTTTTTTTTATGTTTAATACTCAGTATTGTCAGGTTTCCAAGGAAATGGGTACTTTCTAGGACTGCTGATGAGGTGCTTTCTGGAAGGCAATAGAGCAATTTGATCTTATGTCTTGAAAATACAGGTAAAATATGCTTATCCCTTGACCCAGCAGTTACACACTGAGAGTCTGTGCTAAGTCCCTCAATTTAATTCTCACAATAATTTCATGAGGTAGTTGTTATTTATTATTATTATATACTGAAAAAATGGAAACTCAGAAAGGCTGAGTCACTGGTTCAAGGTTACACAGTAAGTATGTGGCCAGAAAAGACCTGAATCCAGAGCTCTTAAATACTTAAGTCTGTGTTCTTAGGTTTTATGCAAGAATTATCATCAACACTTTGCTTATATTATAAAAAAAATGAAAGCAACCTGAAAGGAACTGATTATAAAAATCATAGTGTAACCAGGCAGTGAAAAACTATGTCCCCTTTAAATGGCATTGTAGAAGAATATTTAATTATGTAGAAATATGTTCATGACTTAGAATTTAGCGAAAATGAGGTCATACAATAAAATGTACAATTGAATCTCAACTTTATAAAAACTAATTGTATAGCTATGCATAGAAACAAAAAGACCTGAAGAATATATATCAAAAGGTTAATAGTGCTAGTCTCTTACTGCTGGAATTAGAATCTCTATTGTCTTCCTCTTTATCTGCATTTTCTACAGTTTCTGTAATGTACATTTTTTAGTAAGAAAAATAGATTATTGAAAAAAGATAAAAAGTCCATGCTCCCCACCCCCTTAGCCTATATCTATATTAAATAATAAATAATAGTCTCCATTTATTAAGCATCTGCAACCTGTCTGGCAATAGGCTTTTGGGGGACAGTTTACTTAATTCTCACTATTAACCCTCTTAAGCTCATGTTACAAATATGAAAGCTAAGGTTCAGAGACACTACTTAACCTGTCAAAGATCACTCAGCTAATAAGTGGCAGATCAGGGGCTCTAACCCCTTCATCTGCTCCCAAAGCCCATAGTGCAGTGGTTGAGAGGAAGGACCTACAGTTGTGGGTTATAGGTTCACATGTCAGCTCAGCTATATGCTGGCTGTGTTGTTTCCTCTGGGTACCTCAATTTCCTCTGATATAAATATGGATGATAATGGCGTCTACCTTATAATGATGAAAAATAGATAAATTAGTTATGTGAGGTGCGTGGAACACCACCTGGCACATCTTATTGGTGAAAGGCTCCTACTAGTTCATGCTGGGAAGGGGCGTGATGGTGTGTTTGAAAGGATGGAGTCAAATAGATTTGGAACTGAAATCAATTTGAGCCACTTATCTGGGTGACCTTGAGCAGTTTACCTGATAGCTCATTGCCTCTCTTTCATTATCTGTGGTGTCTAGTGCTGGTTCAAGGTCATTGTTAACGATGATCACCGTTCTACCCTTCAGCCAGCCCCTCCCTGTTTTTCTCTCACACACTGTGATGCGCACCGAGGGCATGGGGGCTTAGGAATCCGCCCCTTTGCTCAGGCTGACCTGGACACCATTGAAGGGCGGAAGCTTGCATACAATAATCACATGGGCTGCATTATAGAACTTTTTCTGGGGAGGGATTCTATTCTGATTCTGAAACTGGGAAAGTAGTTCACCGGTGTAACACCTTTCTGCTTTACTTATATAACAACAACAATGTTTAGCTTCGCCAGTAACAAGGAGTCCTAAAATGTTTTGCTGCTTTTAATAGTTTCCAAAAAAGAAAGAAAGAAAGAAAGAAAAATCCATCTGCTTGCCATTTACCTCCGGAGCCTGGGAGCGCCGCAATCCCCAGAGGAGAGGCGGTGGAAGCTGTTTAATGGCTGCGATGGTTTGCTACAGTGTACAGCTTGGTGAAATAAACACCAGCAGCCGCTAAGGTGTCTGCACCTTCCCCTGGGGAGGAAAGGCAAGGGAAGAGGAGAACTGTGGTCAGAATCTGAGAGAGCATCAAGGACTTTGTGTGATTTTTTTTTTTTTTTTTTTTTAATTAGCCGACTCCAATGTCTGGCCCACCTTTACCAGTCCACTTTTCTCTGTGCTCTCTCTCCCAAATGTGCCAAGACGCACATTTCTCATTCTCTGGACCACCCAGAAGGCATGATTTGGAATGGCACTAAACAAATACCACGTCCCCAGCGGGCTGGGAGCACCCAGCCCTGGGAGCACAGCTGTAGGCATGTGCCCAATCTAAGGCCATCCCTGCCTGGATTGACTCTGGACTGACCCAACTCTGCACTTCTGGTTTATTTTGGGTCAGGGTGGGGAACAGCCCAGGGTGGAGACACTGCTGGTTTTGGGAGACTCCTACTCTTAGGAGTGGCTTGAATCCTTTCCATCAAGGCTGACTTGAGGCTGTGTCAGTTCTCTGAGGAGAAAGGTGGGGCCTGGCTAAGGGGCTTCCCATAAACCTCCTCTTGGTCAGACCCACCATCCCAAATGGAGCCATATTTCCAAGACATTGCTTCAGTGAACATCAGTGTCCAGGAGAGTGAGTGGGCTCATCATCCACAAATCTAAAAGGAAAAGATTTCTGAATTCAAGATGGATCTTTAAGCAAAGCATGTCCCAAGTCAGAGCAAACCAGAGATGTTCTAGGGCAGAGATATCCAAATTATGGCCCGTGAACCATACCCAACTCACTGACTGCCTTTGTATGACCTATGAGCTAAGAGTGATTTTTATATTTTTGAATGGTTAAGGAAAAATCAAAAGAAGGTGAGACAAGAAAATGATATGAAATTCAAATATCTGTCCATAAGTAATCTCTTTATAAGAAGGCAGCTACACCCCTTCATTTACATATTACATCATTGTTCTCATGTTCCAATGGCAGGTTTGAGTCATTGCAACAGAGACCACATAGCCTGCAAAGCCTAAAATACTTAACATCTGACCCTTTATAGAAAAAAGTTTGCTGATCCCTGTCTAGGGCTCTGGTTTTCAAACTTTAGTGTGAGTTAGAAATCCCCTGGAGAGCTTATTAAAGCAGATTGTGAGTCCCATTCCTAGAGTTTCTGATTTAGTAGACCTGAAGTGGGGCTCAAAAATGTGCATCTCTAACAAATTCCGAGGTAATGCACATGGTGCTGAACCAGGATCCACATTTTGAGAACTGCTCTTTGAGAGGTGCAGAAATGTGACAACCCACAGGGCAGAGAAGGGAAAACGGGAAATGAGAGGAGATGCTAAGGGAAGAGATTCCAGGGGAACTGTTAGAGCTGGGAAGGTAGATAAAGGAATTTGTTAGGAAATGGATGTGTGCTTGACTATATATACATGAAAAGAGCATACGTAGAAGAAAACTAAAGCTATACAGCATTAATGGAAAGGGAAGACTTTTGTGATTAAAATATGTAGGCTGAAGAAAAATTCTGTTTAAGTTCACAGTTTCATTTGGCTTTTAACAGTCTCACTCCCTCAAAAGCTGATATGAAAGGTTGATTATGAAAGGACTAACTTGAAATGTAGTAGTAGTTCCTAACCCTTTGGAGTGAGGTTATTTAAATTTATACCAAATTTCTCACACCTCTTTTTCAGGAAAGCAATCCAGTTCTTTGTTTTGGTTATCTATTGTTGCCTATCAAACCATCCTCAAACTTTGTGGATTGAGATACGGAGGCCATTTTATTTGCTCAGGATTTGCTAACTAGGCTGAGTTCAGCTGGGTAGCTCCCCTGGTGGTCTTGGAGCCAGTGGTCCCTGTTGGGGCTACAGTTAGTCACCGGGTCACGTGGGACACTGGGATAGCTGGGATAGCTGGGATATCAGGGCCTTTCCCTCTCCACATGGCCTTTGCGATGGCCTCACCATGTAGGCATTCTAGCAGTGTAGCCAGACTTCTTACATGCTGGCTTAAGCTCCCAGGAGCACAAAAGCAGAAGCTGCCATGCCTTCTTAAGGTCTAGGCACAGAACTGGCCTAGCATCACTACCGTGGCCACCATATTCCACGGGTTAAAGTGAGTCACGGGCCAATTCCAATTCAAAGGTGTGAATACCGGGAGGCAAGGCTCATTGGAGCCACCAAGGTAACAAACTAGAACAGCATTTGTTAGGAAAGATTGCTACAACAACAAAAGAAAGAGAGGTGTATAGGGGAGCTCCCCTGAGTTATAGATGGCTCTACAGGGACAAAACTAAGATTCGTGGCAATTTTGCAATCTTGGGACTGAAAACACTGGAAGCTCTTCAAGAGCATTATCAGATGTTTTCCTTTTTATTTTTAATTGTGCCCACACAGTTTCTAGAATAGCAAATACTTCCTATTTTTTGATCAAACCCACATGGTTACTGGCAATTAGCCTAATTATATATTCACAGAAAACCCACCAAAGGGGTAAAATAAAACTACCTTTAGGTTATATAATTGCTGGATTTTGTTTTTGCTTTTGTTTTCTTTTCTTTTGAACATAGGCACACTTGTAGGTTCCCATTTGAATGTCCTAAAGGCGTCTATATATTGGAGCTTGAATTTTGAAAATGGAAGAAATGAATTGACCATTTTGCTCCTAGCCATTCTTTCATGCTTCTTTTTTCAAATTTTTCAATTTATTTATTTGTTGTTAATAACACAGAAGAGCTTATTCAATATGCATTGTAATAACTGTATTTTTTACTTAACACCTCTGTTCACATAAATACATATAACTCTACCTCATAATTTTCGATGATTTTATAATATTCTATTATTTAGCTAATCTCCAATGGTTGGATCCAGAGAATTAAAAACATGCAAAAACTTGTACAAGAATGTCCAAAGTAGCATCATTCATATAGGCAAAAAGTGGAAGCAACCCAGATGTCTATCAACTGATGAATAGACAAACCAAATATCATATACCCATACAGTGGAAGGTTATCCTGCCATAAAAAGCAATGAAGTACTGATACGTGCTACAATATGGATGGATCTTAAAAACATTATGCTAAAATGAAAGAAGCCAGTCACAAAAGGAAAAATACTATATACTTCCACTTCCATGAAATAGCTAGAATAAATGAACCCACAGTCTTTCATTCTTGAAATTCTCTCCTTTCTTGGCTTCAGCAATACCCCTTTCTTCTTGGCATCTTTGCTACCTCTCTGACTAAATCTGTTTCAAGTATTTCACCCCTCATCTGCTCCTTAAATATGTGTCCTCACTGACCCTAATATTCTCTTATTCCACATGCTCATTCTTGTAGGTATCATGACCTTGTGACAAATTTGCTGACATTATTTCTGGATTTAGTCCTCCCTCCTTCACCTCTTTTGAGCCAAGACCCTCTTGCCTACTGAGCATTTCTTCTTGGACATTCCATAGGTTCAAAACGGAATTCATCATCTCCCAAGCCATTTCATGTGTCTATGATTTTGTCTGTGTTGTCTCCTCCACCAGAAATGTCCTTCCCTCTTCTCCATCTTGTGAACTTTTACTCATTTTTTGAAGATTTAGCTTAAACTTTACCTCCTCCATAAAGTCTTCATGGACTTTTTGGTTTAGAAAATTAGTTGCCTTCTGTGTTCCCAAGCACTTTACATATACCTGTTTTCACTTTCACCACATTGTGTTTAATTATTTTGTCTGACTAAGCGCCTCAAAAAGCTGCCATCTTTTCTTATATCCAGCACTTAGTATAGTTCCAGACAATGAGTGTTCATTACTGAGCATAATAATATTAACAGCTTACACTTTGAGTGTTTTATTTGTATTAACTCATTTAAATTCCACATAATCCCTCTGAGGTAGGCACCATTACTAAATCCATTTTTCATAAAGGTAAACTAAGTCATCAAGACATTAGTAAGTTTTCCAAGGTCATACAGCTACCAAATGGCAGAGCAGGGATCTGAACCCAGACTATCTGGCAACACAGTCTATTCTTAACCACCATGATGTATTGATTTTGAGAGGAGATTTAGACATCCCATTTCCTTCCTCCAAACTGCCAAAATTCCAGTGTTGCATAGGGAATCCAATAGACTTTTTCCTCCAACTCTGTCTACAGAAAACAACTTTCTTCCACATCATTGTAAATAGTTTATTGTTTACTTGCCAAGGTATTGGTCAACCAACTGTCAAGCCTAAATCTGACTTTTTATGCAGGTAAGTATTGCTCTTGTATTAATTCTTTCACAAATATTTACTGAGCAGCTCTTCTCCTCCAGGCACAGTGTTAGGCATTGAGGATAGGGTAGTGTTGGGCATTGAATAGAGATATGTCCTCTATAAAGACGTGTTGAGGTGCTAACCCTTGGTCTAGTGGGGTGAAGCCATTTGTAAATGGAACCTTTGAAGATATTATTAGTTAAGGTGAGGCAATGTAGAATCAGGGTGAGACTTCATCAAATATGACTGAAGTCCTTATAAGCAGAGGAAATTCAGATACAATCAGTGTGTAGAAACCAGAGGAGGAGATAGAAAGAGGCTGATACCTGTGTGACAGAGGCAGAGACTGAGCAACCACCAGACTGCCACGTGGCCTGCCCATACCATAATGTTGGACCTCTAGCCTCCAAAACTGTGAGTAAATTCCTGTTGTTGAAGCCAACCAGTCTGTGGTGTTTGTCATGGTACTACTGGCTGCTAGGACAGTCGGTGAGCCAGAAATGGACCTTGCCTTCTTGAGGCAGAACTTTGGAACTAAGACTTTTGTACTTTCCACACACTCATCAATAGACCACCCAAAGTTTGTCTGCCCATTAACTTCTGGTAAAACAAGTGTTGAGAGGAATTTACGATGCTGCCTTTAGCCATAGGTACCCCAGGCTGGGAATGGAAAACCTCAGAAGTGGTGAATATATACACAGTGAATATACAACATATTTATTCTCCAAACTGAGGGAAAATTTTGTTAGTTTAGAGGCTATTTTGTATGCATAGATCTAGCGTAAATCACACCAAATATTTAAAGTACAAATTTACTAAGAACCTGCTTAGAGCTGCTTTGTTTTTTTTTTTTTTTTTTTTTTAAAGATTTTATTTATTTACTCATTTATCGCCCCCCCTTGCTGCTTGTGCTCGCTGGGTCAGCTAACCATGCCGTGCCGGCGGGCTTGCCTTCACCAGGAGGCCCCGGGAACCGAACCTGGGGCCTCCCATATGGTAAACGGGAGCCCTACTGATTGAGCCACAGCCGCTTCCCTGCTTTGTTTTTTAATTTCATAAATCTCTAGCCATTGTCCCCAGTTTTCCACATTCTCATTCCTTCAATCAAAGGGTTGCTTCTTCGATTCCACCTCTTGCAAGGCCCTTCCTCTTCACACGCAATGCATCCCACTCAAGAAATGTATTAAGATACATTTATGTATTAAGATAGATTTTCCATGACTCTTCTCATTTAGCTCCAGCCTTCCCAAATGCTCAAATACTCATAGAATGATGCAACTTTAGAACTCAAAGAGAATCTTAGTGGCCAATATAGTCAAATTCCTTCATGTTATTGATGAGGAAACTGGAAGCAGTGATCTCCCTGAATTTGAGGAGAAACCACGGCTAGAATTCAGGTCTGCTCTCTGCAGGCCTCAGGCATTTTGAGCTTTGACAGAAAGGAGAGAACTGTTGCATATTGGAAGGAGAACTAGCCTGAAAGAAGATACGAGATATTGACCTGGAGATAACTAGTGGTCCTTAACCAACATTCTTACCATAACCCCCACCCCCCTAGCTTCTTCATCTGTTCAATGGCACTTAAATCAGTGCTTCTCAAACATTAATATGCATAATACAAATCACCCAGGGATCTTGCTAAAGCACAGAGTCTGATTCAGTAGGTCTTGGGTGGGACCTGAGATTCTTTAGTTCTAACCAGCCTCCAGGTAAGACTGATGCTACTGGCCCATGAGTAGAAGGGCATAGATATCTCTGAACCCACTTTCACATTAAAAATCCATGAATTGGTAATTCTTGGATTAGAGGTAGCAATGTCAAATGTGTGAAGTGGACAGTAGGAGAAAACAATATTAAATCTTACCTACACGTCTCCAAATGTATTCACAGCACTTTTCTCCTACATAGGGTCAGCATATATTCTGATGTTCCCAAGAAGGTTTTGATTCATGCCTATTTTCCTTGTGTGATGGTTAATAGAGACCCTTTCACTCTCAAAAGTGCCCCAGTCTGGACAATAAATTACATGGTCATCCATCTTCTAAGCTCCCTTTGCTCTTTATCTTTGTTCACAGAATATAGAATACATTAGTTTTCCACAGTTTGCAGATTTCAAGCCAAGAAAATAAGTATGCCCCAGACAGAATGTCAGAATGTCATGGTTTGTGAATTTCTGTTTTCTTTCCTCACAAACAGCATGCTCAGTTCAGGGACTTTTGGCAAGGGACTTTTGCGTTCAGCCCACCCAAGATGTGGGACCCTGGGAAAAACTGCCTGTTGTTTGTCTTGTGGTAGTCAGTGGCATAGCTCACTCAGAAGATTAAACACTAAATGGAAAATACCTCCTGGGTGATTTTTCCACTTCCTATTCTCACAGAATCAATTTCTGAGTGCACAGTTCCCAAGTTCAAGGGCAGCCTCAGGGAGTGAGCGTCTGTGTCACCCAACTATGAACATCCCTCAGGCTCTGGACAGGGAGGGCTCCAGCTCCAGACTCCAAACCCACGGCCTGCCATTCTTCCTGGTTCCCTTCCCGTTTTACAACGTAAGTGTTTATTCAAAGTATACCATCCAAGGGAATATATTCCCAGAGGCTTCAAAATCGCTCATTAGTTACCACTTTCTCTTACCAGCTAACCCGTTTTATTCATTTATTCATTCACTCAATGGATATTTACTAAGTGCCTACTATGTGCCAGGAAAGGATTACTGGATAGCTGTGATTAAAAATTGGACACACATTCAGTCTGTAGCTCTTAGATCCCGACTGAAACAAGGTGGAAGAGAGCAGTGTCCATGGAAAATTGGAAGAGTATTGTGTGACATGCTTTTGTCCACAATTGATTCACAGCATAAAAGCCTATGTATAAAAGAAGGCAAGAGAGACATGTCATCATTAGCAATGACAAATGACTGGTTCAGTGCTTCTTCTTTCTTAGGTCTTTGCTCAAAGGTTGTTGGATCAGTGAAGTTACCTTGACCCTTGACCACCTGTTTAAAAGTGAAACTCCAGAACTGCCAATCTCTGTGCCTCTCTGCTTTTTCCAGCTGCTTACCTTATAAGATGTGATATAGCTCACCTGTTTTTGATGTGTATTGTCTTTCTTCTTTCGTTAGAATATATGCTCTGTTAGTGTGTCAAGTTAATGGCCCGAACCTGTAAAATAAGGTCAGAGAGGTAAAATCCCCAGAATGAGCTGAACCTTGAGAATAATGCCAGAACAGCAGAAAGGGATTTTTAAACTGTGAGAGGCAAGGAGAACAAGAAACTGAGAAGCACATAGAGGGTCAGGGAGTGTTGAGTACAATTTAACATACGACAAAGAGAGGGCAGAATTACTCAACTCCTATTTAGCTTCTGTCTTCTCCAATAAGGAAAATAAAATTGAAACTTGAAAGGGCAGAGTAGAGCCAATGACATAAAGAGGGAATTACTGCTCCAAGCATGCGCTTTTCTTGAGCTCACATCTTCAGACCCAGCTCACTGCAGCCCAGGCATCCTCTCAACCATTGTGGATCAATGTAGGAGGGATGAAAAGAAAGGGTATGGATTTTCAAAAGAGAACAAGAATATATTGCTAAAGCTACAGATTAGCAAGTATGATGTTGGTTCCTAGCACACACACACACACACAAATTTAGACTTTCACTACAAAGAGATACTTCATGAGCATTTAGAAAGAAGATAGTGGTCACTCAGAGGTTGTATGAGCGCACCAAGGTCAGATTATGCCAGGCTAATCTTATTTCCTTTTTGTAGAGTCATGACTTCATTAGAGGAATGCTGTTTACATACAGCATTGCGATGTCACCAAAGTACTTGACAGAATCTCTGATTATGTTGTTGTGATAAGAAGGTGAACTATGATCTTTAAGATAATATATGTTAGGGGAATTCATAATATTAAATAATTGTATTTAAAAAAATATTAGGTCAACCTAGATGATGTCTCTATGCTAGCACATAACAACTTGGTACTGAACCTTGTCTTTTTCAACATAGGTGTTACCTAGTTGCACCATACTATGCATGTATGATATGTTTATCAGATTTTCAGATTATGCAAATATTTGGATGCAACTAATAGCAAAGATAACATAATCCCTCATCAAAATGACTTCAACAAGTTTGAATGCAAGGGTAAAATCAGTAAGATAAAATTTAACAAGGTTAAAAGTAACCAAATATCTATTTTGCCACTACAAGATGAGCATGACTATGCCTGAATGGTTTTCTTGTGAAAACTGTATGGGCAGTTTAGTTGATTCTAAATTTAATATGATTCAACATGGCTTTTCCAGATGTGATTTCTAAGAGAACCAATGTGCCCTCGGGCAGTATAAAGAGGAATAAAACATCCAGATTATAGTAAGGAACCAGGCTGATCAGTGTACCCTGGTCACTCAATGTGGTGAACCATTTTGAGAGACCACTGACAAACTAAAGCACTCCACAAGATCCCAGCGAGAATGTGGAAGAGTTTAGAAACCGTTTGGAGCATGGCTCTAAGTAGCCTTAACCTAGCAACATGTCAGTGTATGTCTTGTCAGGAGCTAAATTTAAGTTACAGGCATGGAGTGACATAGGAAGTGTCTTGTGAGTTGTGGATGGACAGAGGACTGGGCCTGAGTGGCGGAGCAGAGGGACAAGGATATGGGGGTTGGGGGAGATACATAGGTGACAAAAGAAAGCAGGAAGAATGGTGGCCTCGTGCCAAAAAGGAAGTCTTGGCCAATTTCCATTTTCCTCTCTATCAAGACTAAGAAGGTATGTGCAGTAACACCAGCAATAGTAGTTATCAATATAGAGGCAAGTAGAATAGTGCTCAGTGTGGCAAACTTTGGAACCAGCGTCCTAGGTTTAAATCCTGGGTCTACCACTATATAACTTTGAGTGAGTTATTAAACTTCTTTGGGCCTCAGATTTCTCACCTATTAAATGGAGCTAACAACAGTAGTTCACTCATGGAGTTGGTGTAGGGATTAAACAATATCGTCTATGTAAAGTTCTTAGAGTCATGCTTGACACAAAAGCATTGCAGCTTTACCATGGATTGAGTCCTTGCTATGTCTCAAACTTGCATTATATCATTAATGCTCAGAACAACCGTATTGAAAACGTATTGAAATAACCTTCTCACACATGAGGAAGACAAAACTTTGAGAGGTTAAGAAATCTGTCCAAAGTTGCACAGACTAAATATTGTGACACCAGTTATCAAACCCAGGTTTCTCTGATTCAAGTCGCTGAGACCTTAACCTCTGGGATTTACTGCCTCTCACCAGATCTCAAAGGAACTAGGGAGACCAACACCGAACAGTGGAGATAGTGGTATTACCTGTGAGCTTTGGGAAGGCCTGGAGATGATGCTCACAAGGTCTCATCTCCAACAAAGATGAAGTATAGAACCAGAGTCTTGGCAATTGTGCCAATAGTTAAGGAGAAGAGTACCAGAGAAGATAGGACAATTTTAAGAAGCAACATCATAAGAGATTCCCAGGTCAGTTTCACCAGTGTGAGCTGTCTGGAATTGTATCACTAGTTCTAAATGCAATGAAACTAGAAGGATAAACCAGGATGAAATGCTCTTTCCCATTATCTGAGAGAAAAAGCTGTATCTCAGTAAGGTACACTTATTTTGGTTTCATATTGCATGTAGCCTACTTCAAATTCTGATATATCACCAAGGGACCAAAACACAGGAGACAAAACCAGAAGACCCAGGAAATGTAGAAAAGAAGAAAAACAAGTTAATAGGCGTGGTGGGGAATTCAACCACAGTCACCCTATCTTTTCAACCACCTTGAGGAGAGTAAGGGACATTCATTAGATTGTCATTTGCCTACAAGGTACTTCTGCTTTCCTTAGGTCAATAATGGTAATTCCGGAAAACATATTTTAGTGGAAGTTTTCAGAACCCATCTTATTTTTGTGAAATCTCCTGATCATTGCATGGTGTTTGCAACTGTATTTTATACTTACAAGGTGGGTATGTTCCCAAGCATGGTTGTTCCATTGTACTTGCTATTATAATTATATGCTTTAATTAATTTTATATGAGCTGATTAGAAGCCAAGTTTCTATTAAAACTAAGTTGAATGCTTAAAAAAATAATAATAAATGGATCATTTAAAAATGTGCCACCCAGTTAGATATGGCTAAGGTTATTTCAAAAGACCAGAGGAAAAAGATAATTAAAAGCTGGAGGATTCAGTAACCCATTAGCTTCACAAGTGTCTTCCAACATCTCACTTTTTAAAATTGAGATGTAATTCACATACCATAAAATTAACCATAAGTAGACAATTCAGTGTTTTTAGTATATTCATAGAGCTATGCAACTATCACAACTGTCTAAATCCAGAATACATTCATCACCCTAAAAAGAAATCCTGTATCTAATCCTGTCTTCTGTAGTAATCATTCGCCATCCCCACCCCCAACCTCTGGCAACTACTGTAGATTAGCCTATTCCACACATTTCACGTAAATGGAATCTCACAGCATGTGGCCTTTTGTGTCTGGCTTCTTTCACTTAGCATAATGTTTTTAAGCTTCATCTATGTTGTATCATGTATCAGTACTTCATTCCTTTTTATAGATAAATAATATTCCATTGTATGGATATACCATATTTGGCTCAACCATTCATCAGTTGGTGGACATTTGGATTGTTTCCTCTTCTGGGCTATTATGAATAATGTTGCTATGAACATTTCTGTAAAAATTTTGTTCAGACATATTTTATTTCTCTTGTTTATTTAGGAGTGGATTGCTGGATCATATGATAACTGTGTTTAACTGTTTGAGGAACTGCCAAATTATTTTTCAAAGCAACGGCACCATTTGACATTCCCACCAGAATGTAGGGCTCCAGTTACTCCAGATTTGTCAATATGCTATTTTCCATCTTTTTAATTATAGCCATCTTAGTGAGGATGAAGTGGTATACACTGTAGTTTTGATTTGCATTACTCTAGTAATGAATGATTTTAAGGATCATATAAAGTGCTTATCAACCATTTGTATATCTTCTCTAGAGAGATTCCTATTCGAATCCTTTAACCATTTTTAATTGGATTATTTATCTTTTTTTAATGAGTTGCAAGAATTCTTCACATGTCCTGATTACCAAGTCTTTATCAGATACATGATCTAAAAATATTTTCTTCCATTCAGTAACTTGCCTTTTCACTTTCTTTTTTTTTTAATTTATTGAAGTGTATCACTCATACATGAACATACGTAAACAATAAGTGTATAGCAATAGTTGTACCTTACAAAATAAACATACATAACATCATACAGCACTCTCATACCTCACCCTACCACAAATACCTTGCATTGTTGTGAAACATTTTTAACTCATGATTAAAGAGCATCCTTAAAATATTACTACTAACCAAAGTATTTTCCCCCAACCCACCTTATTATTATTTTTATATCATTTAACATAAACAATAAGTGTATAGTAAAAGTTGAGCATACATAAACAATAAGTGTATATTAAAAGTTGTAAACTTACACAGCAAACATTCATAAAGTCATTCAAGGGTCCCATACATCAACCCTCCACCAACACTTTGCATTGTTGTGAGACATTTGTTACAATGTTATGAAAGAATATTGTCAAAATCTTACTGCTGACTATAGTCCTTATCTTACATTTGGTGTGTTTTCCCCCCAAGCCACCCTATTATCAGTTTTTTAATATATCTTTATGGCAGAAGTTGTAAACTTACAAAACAATCATGCACATGTGCAGAATTCCCAAACAACACATCTCTATCAACACACCACACGGTGGTAGAACATTTGCCACAGATTATGAGATAATATTATCCAGCCATTACCAGGTCCACAGCGTACATTTGGCACACACTTTCCATACTCCCCCACCATCAACACAGTACATCTTTGGCATAGATGCAAGAATATTACATGATTACTGTTAACCACAGTCCACAGGTCTCTCCAGTTGTATTTTCCCCATGCCTCTCTACATTCCCACCATCCTGCAATACTGGTGTACATCTGCTCTAGCTCACAAAGAACATTCTTGCATCTGTACCATCAACCACAATTCTCATCTACCTCTAGGTTTATTGTGCTATTCAGTCCCTAGATTATACTCTAACTTTCTGTCAATTGCATCCTAGACTACCATTTTCAGCCACATCCCCATTTATAAATCAGCTGTTACTCACTATAATGTATTACCATCAACTCTGTACATTTTCACAGTAAAGCTAATTAAAACTTCTACATACAATATCAGTAGTCCATCTCAGCCTGCTTCTTATCTCCTTTAAGAATCTGCCACCTACCACTAGATCTTGAAGATATTTTCCTACATTTTTTTCTAGAAGCTTTATGGTTCTTTCTTCTATATTTAGGTTTTTTATTCATTTTGAGTTAATTTTTGTATAAGATGTGAGATAGGGGTCCTCTTTCTTTCTTTTGCTATGGATATCCAGTTTTCTCAGCACCATTTGTTGAATAGACTGTTCTGCCTGAGCTGGGTGGGTTTGACAGGCTAGTCAAAAATCACTTGACCATAGATATGAGGTTCTGTTTCTGAACCATCAATTTGGTTCTATTGGTCTATGTGTTTGTCTTTATGCCAGTACCATGCTGTTTTTTACCACTGTAGCTTGGTAATACGATTTAAAGTCCAGAAATGAGAGTCCTCCAACTTTGCTTTTCCTTTTTAAGATATTTCTGGCTATTAAGGACCCCTTACCCTTCCAAATAGATTTTATAATCATGTTTTCTATTTATTTAAAAAAATGCTGGAGGAATTTTTATCGGGATTGCATTGAATCTGTATATCAATTTGAGTAGAATTGACATCTTAATGATATTTAGTCTTCCAATCTGTGAGCATGGAATGTTCTTCCAATTATTTAGGACTTTTTAAAATTTCTTTTAACAATGAGTTGCAGTTTTCTGAATACAAGTGCTTTAAATCTTTGGTTAAGTTTATTCCTAAAAATTTGGGTTTTATCTGTCATATTTTATTTTCACCACTCTTTTGACACTTTTAATTACTTTTATTGACATAATCTTCATTTCTATACTCTCTTCCAGGCCTTTCTTTCTCTCCTGTCTTTTCTTTTCAGACTGTAGCACATCCTTTAGTATTTCCTGGAAAGTGGGTCTCTTGGTTACAAACTCTCTTAGTTTCTATTTATCTGTGAATATTTTAAACTTGCCCTCATTTATTCATAGACAATCTTGCTGGATATAAGAACCTTGGCTGGAAATTTTTCTCTTGCAGTATCTTAAATATATCTTCTTGCCTCCATAGTTTCTGGTGAGAAATCAGCACTTAATCTTATTGGGTATCCCTTATATGTTATGCATTGCTTTTCTCTTGCTGCTCTCAGAATTCTCTCTTTGTCTTTGGCATTTGACATTCTGATTAGTATGTGTCTTGGAGTTGGTCTATTTGGATTTTTTCAGATGGGAGTTCATCGTGCTTCTTGGACATGGATATCTATATGCTTCAATAGGGTTGGGAAATTTTCTACCATTATTTCTTAAAATATTCCTTCTGCCCCTTTTCCTTTCTCTTCTCCTTCTGGGACACCCATGGCACGTATGTTTGCGTGTGTCTTGCTGTTGTTTAATTCCCTGAGAACTTGTTCAAGTTTTTCCAATCTTTCCTTCATCTGTTCTTTTGTATGTTCACTTTCAAAGGCAATTTCTTCAAGCTCACCAATCCTTTCTTTTGCCTCTTCAAATCTGTTATTATATGATTCCAGTGTATTTTTAATTTCATTTATTGCACCTTTCATTCCCATAAGATCCGCTATTTTTCTATGTATGCTTTCAAATTCTTCTTTGTGCTCATCCAATATCTTCTTAATATCCTTAATTTCTTTAGCCCTCTCACTGGATTTATTAAGGAGATTTTTTGACCTTCTATGATTAGTTGTCTCAACTCTTTTATGTCACCTGGAAGCTTATCTTGTTCCTTTAACTGGGCCATATCTTCCTGTTTCCTGACATGGATTGCAATTTTTTGTTGGTGTCTTGGCATCTGGCTTACTAGAGCATTTATTCTGGGTGCAGTTTTTCTCTTTAGTTTAGGGCTTCCTGCCCTTTCTCCCTTGCTGGTTGTGTAGTAGGAGCCAAGGATGTAGTTGGTGCTGTAAGCTGTGGAGTGTCAAGCTGCCCTCAGTGCCCCAAGCACCGATGAAGCTTCTCCCAACTTTCTACTTTGCCAGGGGTGTGAAATAATCCAAGTCATGCAGGCCTAGACTATGTTGCCCAGAGAGACTGATGAAGCTTCATGCCCTTTTTGCCCCTGCCTGGGGCAGGGATGAAGATGCAGGTGTGGGCAGCAATCTGTGCAGTGCAGGTCCAAGATGACCACAGTTGGCCCAATAGATTTCCAATTATTCAGTCTGTGCCAACTAAATGTACCTGCAGTTACCTGGATAGGCTGTTGCAGGGTCTGCCAGCTTCCTCCCTGTTTGAGGTGGGACTGAAGCCTAGGCTAGGGCTGCAGGCCAGTGTGGGTGAAAGAAACCAGTCTCTACAGTCACCATGATTTTCAGTCGGCCCAGTTTCCCCTTATGCTGGGGGTGGAGTCAAAATGGCAGCTACCAGCCTCCTTCCAACTTGGACAAGTTCAATATTTAGCTATTCTTAGGGTTATATTTTAGCCAGCTGAACTGACTAATCAGTAGTTGACACTGGTGGCCAACCGTCTCTTCCTCTCCTGTTTTTGGGAAATGGAGCTTCCAATTCCTGCCACAGAATAGCTCCTGGCGTGGTTTGCACTGCCAAAGAAGGATGATCACCGGCATCCATGGAGTGGCCTGTTATTTCCTGGAGAGGCTGGCACAGCTCCCCCCAGCTTCCTCCCTGCCAGAGGTGGGCCTGGGGCTTAGGCTAGAGCGGCAATCTGATCTAGATGGAAAGAAGCTGGTCCCTGCCAGCACTGTGATTTTCAGTCAGCCCCGCTTCCCCTCATGTCAGGTGTGGAGTTCAGATGGCAGCTACCAGCCTCTTTCTGATTTGGATAGATTCAAACTTTAGCTGTTCTTAGGATTATTTACTAATCAGTAGCTGAAGTTGGTGCCCAATCATCTCTTCCTCCCCCATTTTTAGGAAGTGGAGCTTCCAATTCCAGCCACAGAACAGCTCCCGAGATGGCTTGTCCTCCAGTGGAGGATGGGCACTGGCCTCCGTGGCATGGACTGCTCTACTTAGGAATCTTCTCTGCAGATGGGCAGTTTCCTCCTTCCACTCTTTCAAGGATGCTGCAGGATGCACTTCTGGTCTCCTGGAATCGCCAAACGAACCTTTTAGTTAGCTCTGGGTGATTGCTAAGTGCCCTGTAGCAGGAGCTGATTCTAGGAGCACCTTACTCTGCTGCCATTTTGCTGGTTGTCCCTCCCTTTTCACTTTTTTTATAGTGCTTTTGAAGCACAAAAGTTTTTAATTTTGATGAAATCCTATAAATTAATTTTTCTTTTGTTGTTCAGTTGCTTTTGTGCCATATCTAGGAAATCATCACAATATGCAAGGTCACAAAACATTCACACTTATGTTTCCTTCTACAAATTTTACAATTTTAGCACATACATTTAATTCTTTGTTATATTTTGGATTAATTTTTGTTTATGGTAGGGGTCTAACTTCATTCTTTTGCATGTGGACGTGAAGTTGTCCCAGTACCAATTGTTAAAAAGACTGTTTTTCCTCCATTTAATTGTCATGGTAACCTTGTCAAAAAATCAATAACTCATCTAGAGAATAGATTACTAGAAGAAAGGATGTGGGCTGAGAAGAGGTACTGATGGTTAATATATGTAGAATTTTTAAATAGCTTGACTGTGAAAGTGTATAAATGGATAGAGTTGGTATTAACACACTATAGTGAGTATAACTAACACGACTGGTTTATAAATGTGATTGTGACTGAAAGGGGTAGTCTAGGGACATAAATGTCAATCAAAAGAAAGCTAGAGAATAATCTAGGGACCGAAAAACATAGGGAACCCAGTGGTGGATGAGGATTATGGTTAATAGTACAAATATAAGAATGTTGTTCTATGAACTAGAACAAATGTATGTCACTATTACAAGGTGGTAAGAATATGGTGATGCATGGGAAAATACAACTAATGTAACTTATGGACTGTAATTAACAACAATATTGTAATATTCATGCAACAGTGTCAAAGAAGGTACTATATCAATGCTAAGGGTCAGTAATGGGGGTGTATAGGATTTCTTCTTTTGGGCTAAGGGAAACATTAAAAAATTTACTAAAGCAATGACTGTACAACTCTGCGATGAAAGTGAGAGCCAGTGAGTGCACATTTTGGGTGGATTATACAAGGCATGGGGTGGTAAAATACAATGAACCATACGGTGGATGATGGATAGTACAAATATGAGAGCATTCTACCATGAACTATAATGAATGTACAATACTAATACATGGTGTTAATAATAGGGGGATGTATGGAAAAAATATACCAAATGTAAGCTATGGCCCATCATTAGTATTAATATTTTGATGATGTTCTTTCATAATCTGCAACAAAAGTTCCACAACAATGCAAGGCATTGGTAGAGGGGTGATGTATGGGAATTCTGCATGTTATGCATGATAGTTTTGTAAGCTCACAACTTCTCTAATTAAAAAAATATTTTAAAAAATCAATTGCCCATCGTGGTAGTTTGATATTATTTATGAATTCTAAAAAAGATATTGATTATGTTTGTAAACTGGTCTGTTCCTCTGGGCATGATAACCCTTTGATTGTTTTAGATTTAGCTGAGATGTCTGAGTAAATTATGTTAAGATTAGGGCTTTGATTCAACCACATCATTAGAGTGTGACTCAGCATTGAGTCCCAGCCCCCTTGGTGGGCTGATAAAACAGACTCTCACACAGAAGTAGATACACAGAGAAGAACACAGAGGAAGAGAGACAGCTCATTAGATATGGCAGAGGCCCCAGGAAGAGAGATGAGCCTGATAGTCTACAGCTGACCTTGTGAAGAGAACAGAGCTGCTGAGACCAGAAAGAAACAAGTTCTGGGGAGAGAAATGAGACTTATGCCAGCCTACAATAGAGATTGGAAGAAACTGGGACCATGGAGCCTTAAGAGGACAAAGGAAGGCTGAGCTCTTGCAGATATCACCTGCCATCTTGCTTCAACACATGGCCAATTACTTTGGATGAGAAAGTACTTCTTATGGTACCTTGAATTGGACTATTTAGGGCCTTGTGACTGTAAGCTTCTGCCCCCAATAAATACCCTTTACTAAAAGCCAACAGAGTTCTGGTAGTTTGCATCGGCACCCCTTTGGCTGACTAATACACCCATAAGCATATGGGTTTATTTCTGTGTTCTCAATTCTATTTAATTTTATATATGTCTATCCTTATGCCAGTACCACGCTGTCTTGATCACTGTAGCTTTGTACTAAGTTTTTAAATCAGTGTGTCTTCCAACCTTGCCCTTCTTTTTTTTTCAAAATTATTTTGCCTATTCTGGGTCCCTTGCATTTCCATATGATTTTTTAATCTTTTCAATTTCTGCAAAAAAATGAAAAAAAAGTACCTTGGATATTTGTATAGACTGCATTTAATTTGCAGACGAATTTGGTGAGTATTGCCATCTTAACAGTATTAAGTCTTCCAATTCATGAACACAAGATGCCTTTCCATTTTATTTAGATCTTTCACTTCTTTCAATGATGTTTTGTGGGTTTTAGTGTACAAATTTTGTACCACCTTACTTAAATTTATTCCCAAGTATTTCTTTTTGATGCTATTGAAAATGCAGTTCTTTTCTTAACTTCATTTTTAAATTATTCATTGTTAGTGTATAGAAATACAATTGATTTTTGTATATTGATATTCTGTCCTGCAACCTAGCTGGACTCATCTATTATCTCTAATAGTTTTTTGTGAATTCTTTAGAATTTTCTACATATAAGATCATGGCTTCTGTATATAGAGTTAGTTTACTCCTTCCTTTCCATTTTGGGTGCTTTTTATTTCTTTTTCATGCTTAATATCCATGGCTAGAAATTCCTGTTCAATATTGAGTAGAAATGGCAAGAGCAGTCATCCTTGTTTTGTTTCTGGTATTATCAGGGAAGCTTTCAGCCTTTCACCATTAAATATGATATTCACTGTGGGTTTTTCATTGATGACCTTTATAAGATTCAGAAAGTTCCCTTCTATGTCTAGATTTTTTGGTGTTTTTATCATGAAAAGGTATTGGATTTTGTTAAGTACTTTTTTAGCATTTATTGAGATGATTGAGTGGTTTGTGTTCTCTATTCTGCTAAAATGATGTGTTACATTGATTGATTGATTGAATAACATATTTTGAACTAGACTTGCAGTACTGTGGTAAATACTACTAGTCAATGGGGTAACAATCCTTTTGCTATGTTGCTGTATATTTGTGTCCTTGAATCTAATCTTTTGTGGGCAGCATATAGTTGGATCATGTTTTCTTTATCCATTCTACCAGTCTCTGCCTTTTATTGGAGTGTTTAATCCTTTACATATAATGTTACCACTGATAAGGTAAGATTTACATCTGCCTTTTTGTTGTTTGTTTTCTATATGTCTTATGCCTATTTTGTTCTTCCATTCCTTCATTACTACTTTCTTTTATGTTAAATAGATATTTTCTAGTGTAGCATTTTGATTCACTTGTTTCCTTGACTATATATGTTTGAGTTTTTTTCTTTTTTGTTATCCTGGGGATTACAATTAACATCTTGATTTCAGCAATCTAGTTCAGATTAATATCATATTAATTTTAATAGTATACAAAAACTTTGCTCCTATATAGCTCCATTCCTAGATACTTCTTTGTGCTATTCTTGTCTTATAAATAATGTCTTTATTCATGGTATATCCTTCAATGTAGATTTATAATTATTTCTTTATGTATTTGTCTTTTAAATAAGATAGAAGAAAACATGCTACAAAGAAAATATAAAATTTTACTTTCATTTGTATGTACACATGCTGTTGACTTCACTACTGCTCTTTATCTCTTCATGTGGATTCTTGCTACCATCTGGTGTCCTTTCTTTTCAGCCTGAAGGACATCCTTTACCATTTCTTATAGAAAAGATCTGTTAGTGATGAATTCTCTCACTTCTTTTGTTCTGTGATAATTGTAAGTTCACCTCCATTTTTTAAGGATAATTTTTCTGGATATAGCATTTTTTTTTTTTTTTTTTTTTTTGAGGTACCAGAGGCTGGGGATTGAACCCAGGACCTTGTATGTGGGAAGCCAGCACTCAACCACTGAACCACATCGGCTCTCCTGAGTTGTTTTTTTTTTTTCATTTGTTTGTTGTTTGTTTGTTTGTTGTTGTGTTTTTTTTCAGGAGAAACCAGGAACCAAACCCCAGACCTCCAATGTGGGAGGCAGATGCTCAACCGCTTGAGTCACATCTACTCCCTGGATATTTTTGGCAGTCATTTTCTTTCTGCAGTTTGAATATGTTCATCCCATGGCTTTCTGGCTTCCATGGTTTCTGACGTGAAATCAGCAGTTACCCTTAATGTGATTTCATTATACGATGAGTTGCCTCTCACTGCTTTCAAGGTTCTTTCTTTGTGTTTATCTTTCAAAAGATTGTTTATGGGTGTGTAGGAGTTTATAATACTTGGAGTTTGTTCAACTTCTTTGATTCATAGATTGATGTTTTCTATCAAATTTGGAATGCTGGGAGATTATTTTTCAAAGATTCTTTCTGCTCATTTCTGATTGTGTCCCAGATATCTCAGAGCTTCTGTTCATTTTCCTTCATTCTTTTTTTTCCTTTCGGTTCCTCTTACTGGATAATCTTAATTGAAGTATCTTAAAGTCCATTGATTCTTTCTTTTGTCTGCTCAAATCTGCTGCTGAACTCCTCTACTGCTTTTTCATTTCAGTTTGATTTTTATTTGGTTTTGGTGGGTTTTTTTGTATATATAAATTATATCTCTTTATCTATTTTCTCTCTTTCATGAGCTATCATTCACATATGCTCCTTTAGTTTATTAGGCATGATTTACTTTAATTATTGGAAAATATTTCAAATAGCTGATTTAAAGTCTTTGTCTAGTAATACCAACATTTGGGCTTCCTCATGAACAGTTTCTTTTGACTAGTTCTTCCTATGTATTTGATATATTTCTATTTCTTTGTATGGTTCATAATCTTTTATTGAAAACTGGATATTTGAAATAATATCACATAGAAAATCTGTATATTATATTCTCCTTCATCCAGAGTATTTGTTATTGCTGTTCTTTATAGTTGTTATTTATTTATTTAGTGATTTTTATTAACTAATTCTATAAAGTCTGTGTTCTTTGTTGTGTGTGGCCACTAAAATCAAATAGCTTAGTCTTTAGAATGATTGGATCAAGATTCCCTTAAAGGCCAGAAATCAATAAGTCTCCCAGGCTTTGTGAAGGGGCTCTGTGTGCCTGTTGGAGGATGCCTTCAACACTCAACTAGGCAGTTGAAAATCTGCCTTAAGCTTTACTTTCTACTTGCATAGAATTTCAAGATCAGTCAGAGGCAAGAGCTTTCTCAGATCTTTTCTGAGCATATACGCATTCCTGGATAAGAGACAGACCTATGTATGTGGATGGCTTCCAAGTTCTAAATATTCCTTTGAATAAACACAATAGTTTTAATGCCCCTTGCCAAGATCTACTACTTGAAATCAAAGCCTGGGATATGTCAGAGCTTTTTCAAAGTCCTTATGGACATCTCATTCCCCAGTTTTTTCTTTTAAGCTTTTTGGCTAGCCTACAATTTGCTCCAGCTGTTATGTACCACCTCAGGAGGCCATAAAGTTAAACAATTGCTTATAATTGGTTTTGACAAATGTCCCTAGGGTAAGATTTTTCCAAAATGTTGAGTTCCACATCAGGACAAATCAAGACATTCTTGCAAGTCAGACAGGTAAAATGATGACAGTACTCTGATAATGAAGCTTTGAACAAGCTCCAACCCTGTGTTGGCTGCCAAGCTTCTGGTTTTCACCATGATTGTGCACTTTTGGTTTTTGAGACTGCCATAGACCTGGGGATAGTAGTATGGAAACAAGACAAATTAAAATGCCACAGAGCTTGCTGTTCTTACTGAGATTCAACTATTACTCTTGAATAATTGCTTCCTGGATTGCATCAATCCTTTGAATATTTTCCAGAGTTCTGAAAGTTCTTGTCAGTGTTCTCATTGCTTTCCAGAGGAGCAATTTTGGAGGTCTTTACTCCATTATTTTCATTCATATAATTTCCTCTTCCCCCATTTTAAAGAAACAAAACTGGAAGTTATAGATGATGCATTAACAGTGTGTTTTATATTAGCTAACATGAAATCCCATCAGCAAAATGTTCCAAGTCTTCTCAGTGGGATGGCATCTTGGGTAAGATGTTTTATTTTGCAAGATATGTGGCATTGTCGAAGATTTAGTATCTCAGGTTCACCCTCACTAAATACTAGAGTGGGTCCCAGTCACTGTGACAAAGAGCACCCCTCAACCAGTTCTAAATATTCCTTTGAATAAACACAATAGTTTTGATGCCCCTTGCCAAGATCTACTGCTTGAAATCAAAACACCTTGATCTTACCTCAAAAGGTTAGAAAATGGATTTGCATTTATATATTTTACATTAAAATACAATGTTTAAGATACATATGT
Organism: Tolypeutes matacus; assembly: GCA_026826555.1. NCBI lineage: Eukaryota > Metazoa > Chordata > Mammalia > Cingulata > Chlamyphoridae > Tolypeutes > Tolypeutes matacus. The sequence goes on from JAKSZT010054334.1 coordinate 57,052,409, forward strand.
ATTATTTTTATGAATCTTGCTTTTTGTGATTAATCAGGTAGCTATTGGTCCTAATTGTTTTCATTAAGGGTTCATCTTCTATCTCTGATTTCCTAGGAAGTTCCTGAAAGATGGCTCTACTACAGGGGTTGCACACATAATACAAGGAATTGTTAAAGGAACTGGCTATTTTTAACCTGAATGAAGCAATAACTTAGAAAGGCTAAATTATTGATTTCATATATATAAAGAACTATACTCTGAGAAAAATTACATTTCTTCTATGAGACTCAAAAGTTAGAACTAAAATCAACTGGTTAAAGTAACAGAAAGGTATATTTCACCACAATAAAGAAAGGAAAATTCTAGAAGTAACTGCAAAAATAAAGTACAAAATGTAGTAATGATAACATGGCATAACAGAAAGAATAAAAGCCTTAGAGCCAGACAAACCCAGGCATAAATTCTGGCTCCACCTTGGTTGGCATACATAAATTACCAAGCCTCATTTTTTCCTCTTTAAAAGACTCATTTTCTCCCTTTAAAATTGTAATAATATATGCCTCAAAAGATGCTGAAGAATAAATAAAATAGTCTGTCCTAAGTTCCTGGCATAGTTTCTGGCATATATTAGACACAAAATAAATTATAGTTCCCTTCCTCACCTTCTCCCATGTCCCTGAAAGTGTAAAGCAGAAAAAGACATTTATTTACTTAAACATACTGCATCTTAGTGTTTTACAGTCTAAGATGTTGAAATATAAAGGTTCTGTATGGATCAAATTCATACCATGTGGCAGACGCTATTTGTACTGTTCCTTACCTATCCAATATACATCGACCCCTTTCTTCCTTGATAACAGCCCTCCAAATTCATTTAGGTTCCGATCAATATCCTTTGGCTTCAGAGAAGGCAAACCCAGCTTCTTGTCCAGGTGTTGGCCTAATCTAGTCCCTTTGAGGCAAACTAGATTACTGTTCAGCAAATACGCATTCCCTCCCCATGACCTCCAAGAGAAGATCATAATTTCTTACCCTATTGATTTTAGACCTGGAATGTGGGCAGAAGTGAAAATGTGCCAATTCCAAGCCAGGCTTGCCCCTCAGGTATCTTATGACCAAGAGAAGTCTTACCCTAGTGATTCCTTGTCTCATAATAAGACACAAGGAACAGCTGCCAACCTGAAACCCAAAGCAGAGCCACCCAGCCAACCAACAGCTGTATGAGAGAGAAATGAATGCTTACTGGTGAATGGCCCTGAGATGATTTTGTGGTTGATTTTTCAGCAGAATGGTAATACCTGCCTGATATACATGGCCTATGAGATATTAGGTGAAGTCTGCTGGAAAGCTACTGAGAAATAGTTTTCCTCTCTGATAAAAGAAAGGTGCAAAAGGATAAACTCTCTTCTCAGTGAAACATCCTGACCTTGAGTGAAGTAGCTACTTTATGACCAGGAGGTGAAGGCCAAGAATTTCACAGCCACCAGCCCAGAACCATGGAAACAACACCACTAAGAATCTTCTTTCACCTCTTGTAAAATGACAAAAATAAATCCTTATTTGTGTAAGCTACTATTTGTTCAGTATCTCTATTATCTGCAACTGAATGCATCCTAATTGATACATGCCCATATTGAAATCTAGAACTACTAAGCTCTAAGACTTTTAAGCTTTTATAGCATAAGCTAATATATTTGACAATTCCCAGAATCGATTCTGTCTTGTGACCAGTTGCCATGTATTATATTTCTATCTGTGACTTCATTGGCTCATTCAGTCAGAATTGCCCACTAATTCATTGGATACCCAAGCATTTAGGATGTCCTTCCAAGGAATCATTCTCTCCACAATGACAATGATGGGCACAAAGTTTCATGTCCTTCAGAGACTCTTCCTTTACTTTCTTTTTTTTTTTTAAGATTTATTTATTTTTATTTATTTTTCCCCACCCCTTCTTAGTTTTTGCATTTGCTGTGTCTGCCTGTTGTGTGCTGGTCTTCTTTTCATGAGGCACCGGGAGCTGAACCTGGGACCTCCAATGTGGGAGGGAGGCATCTAATTGCTTGAGCCACCTCTGTTCCCTGTTTTTTTGTTGTGTCTTTCATTGTGTTTTTTTTTTTTTTTTTTTTTTTTTTTTTTAATGAGATGTAATTCAAGTACTGTGAAATTCACTCTTTTAAAGTATACATTTCAGTAGTTTTTAGTATATTCCCACAGTTGTGCAAAGTCAACACTATCACCACTATTAACTTTCATTCCCTATATCCCCCTCCCTCCAGGTCCTGCAACCACTAATCTACTATCTCTCCCTATGGAGCGTATTATATAGCTTCCATATAAATGCAATCATATAATATTTGGCCTTTTGTGACGGCTTCTTTCACTTAGCATGGTGAAGTTTCATCCATGTTACAGCACAATTCCGCACTCTGTTAGTTTTTATTGCCGAATAATAGTCCATTACATGGATATACCACATTTTGTTTATCTATTATCAGTCACTTGATACTTGGATTGTTTCCACTTTTGGGCTATTATGAATAATGCTGCTATGAACATTCCTTTACAAGTTTTCTTGTGAGCATATGTTTTCAATTCTCTTGAATATATACAAGTGGAATTGCTGGGTCATATGGGAATTCTATGTTTAACCTTTTGAAGAACTGCCAAACTGTTTTCCAAAGGCGTTGCAATATTTAATGTAAAACCAACAATGTATGAAGGTTCCAATCTCTCCACATCTTTGCCAAAACTTGTTATTGTCTGTCTTTATTATAACCATCATAGTGAAGTGGCATCTCATTGCGATTTTCATTAGACTTTCCCTAATGACTACCGATGTTGAGTGTCTTTTAAGGTGTTTATTGACCATTTGTATATCTTTTTTGAAGAAGTGTTTATTCAAATCCTTTGCCAATTTTTCAATTGGGTTTTTTGTCTTTTTATTGTTGCGTTGAAAAAGTTCTTTATATATTCTGGATACTAGATCTTTCATATATAATACAGATATATATTTGCAAATATTTTCTCCTACTCTGTAGGTTGTCTTGTTACACTCAATGTTACTATACAAATTTACTGTAACTTTGTGGTTAATCTAGAAATTAAGTGTTAGTCCTCCAAATTTTGTTATTTTTAGAGATTGTTTAGTCTATTCTTGGTCCCTTGCAATCTGCTTCTAAATTTTTCAAAACAGGCAGTTGAAACTTTCATAGGGATTGTGTTAAATTTGTAGATCAATTTGGGGAGTATTGTTTTTTTTTTTTTAACTTTATTTTGTACATTTAATAATTGAAAACATAAGCATTTAAAAACCAAAAAGTAAACACAGATGAATAAATATATATATTTCTCAATTAAATGTAATGGATACATGTAAATTTTTTTGTTGTTGTTTTGTTTTTTGTTTTTCTTTTTGTTTTTTTTTTTTTTGTGTGTGTGTGAATCAAACAATATTTTACACAATATATTTGGTTCATAGTAATGCATTCATACAGTATTTGTCCTTTTGTGTTTGGCTTGCTTCACTCAACATAATGTCCTCCAGGTTCATCCATGTTGCCATATGCTTTATGACTTCATTTCTTCTTATAGCTGCATAATATTCCATCGTGTGAGTAGACCACAGTTTGTTTGTCCATTCATCTGTTGATGGACACCTGGGTTGTTTCCAACTTTTGGCAATGGTGACTAATGTGGCTATGAACATCGGTGTGCAGATGTCTGTTCGTGTCACTGCTCTCAGTTCTTCTGGGTATATACCCAGTAGTGGTATTACAGGGTCACATGGCAAGTCTATATTCAACTTCTTTAGGAACTGCCAAACAGTCCTCCATAGTGGTTGTAAAATCCTGCATTCCCACCAACAGTGAAGAAGTGTTCCTATCTCTCCACATCCTCTCCAACACTTGTAGTTCTCTGTTTTTTTAATAGTGGCCATTCTGATAGGTGTGAAATGATATCTCATTGTAGTTTTGATTTGCATTTCCCTACTCATGAGTGATGTTGAGCATTTTTTCATGTGTTTTTTTTTTGCCATTTGTATTTCTTCTTCAGAGAAATGTCTATTCAAGTCTTTGGCCCATTTTTTAATTGGGTCATTTGTCTTTTTATTGTTGAGTTGTAACATCTCTTTATATATCCTGAATATTAAACCCTTATCAGATATGTGATTTCCAAATATTTTTTCCCATTGAGTTGGCTGCCTTTTCACCCTTCTGACAAACTCCTGTGAGGTGCAAAAGTGTTTAATTTTGAGGAGGTCCCATTTATCTACTTTTTCTTTTGTTGCACGTGCTTTGGGTGTGAGGTCCAAGAAGCCACCACCTACTACAAGGTCTTGAAGATGTTTCCCTACTTTCTTCCAGTAGTTTTATGGTCTTGGCTTTTATATGTAGATCTTTGATTCATTTTGAGTTGATTCTTGCATAGGGGGTGAGATAGGGGTCCTCTTTCGTTCTTTTGGTTATAGATATCCAGTTCTCCCAACACCATTTGTTGAAGAGACTGTTTTTTCCCATCAGCGTGGGCTTGGTAGGTTTGTCAAAAACCAGTTAACTGTATAGGTGAGAGTTTATTTCTGGATTCTCAATTCTATTCCATTGATCAACATGTCTATCTTTATGCCAGTACCATGCTGTTTTGATCACTGTAGCTTTGTAATATGTTTCAAGGTCAGGCAGCAAAATTCCTCCCATATTGCTCTTCTTTTTTAGAATGCTTATGGCTATTCGGGTGCACTTAGCCTTCCAGATGAATTTGGTAATTGCCTTCTCTAATTCTGTAAAGTAAGCTGTTGGGATTTTGACTGGTATTGCATTGAATCTATAAATCAGTTTGGGCAAGATTGACATCTTCACGATATTTATTCTTCCAATCCATGAACACGGAATGTCTTTCCATTTGTTTAGGTCTTTTAAAATTTCTTTTAGCATTGTTTTGTAGTTTTCTGCATATAGGTCCTGTACTTCCTTGGTTAAATTAACTTCTAGGTATTTGAGTCTTTTTGTTGCTATTGAAAATGGAATTTTCCTCCTGATTTCCTCCTCAGATTGTTCAGTACTAGTGTACAAAAACATTACTGATTTTTGCGTGTTGATCTTATATCCTGCCACTTTGCTGAACTCATTTATTAGTTCAAGTAGCTTTGTTGTGGATACTTCAGGATTTTCTAAATACAGGATCCTGTCATCCGCAAACAGTGAGAGTTTTACTTCCTCTTTTCCTATTTGGACACCTTTAATTTTTTTGTCTTGTCTAATTGCCCTCGCTAGAACTTCTAGTACAATGTTGAATAACAATGGTGACAGTGGGCATCCTTGTCTTGTTCCTGATCTTAGGGGGAAAGCTTTCAACCTTTCCCCATTGAGTATGATGTTGGCTGTGGGTTTTTCATATATGTCTTTTATCATATTGAGGAAATTTCCTTTTATTCCTATCTTTGGAAGTATTTTTATCAAAAAAGGATGTTGGATTTTGTCGAATGCCTTTTCTGCATCTATTGAGATGATCATGTGGTTTTTTTCCTTCAATTTGTTAATGTGGTGTATTACACTGATTGATTTTCTTATGTTGAACCAGCCTTGCATACCAGGAATAAATCCCACTTGGTCGTGATGTATAAGTCTTTTGATATGCTGTTGGATTCGATTTGCAAGTATTTTGTTGAGATTTTTTACATCTATGTTCATTAGAGAGATTGGTCTGTAATTTTCTTTTCTTGTGGAATCTTTATCTGGCTTTGGTATTAGGGTGATGTTGGCTTCATAAAATGTGTTGGGTAATTTTCCCTCCTCTTCAATTTTTTGGAAGAGTTTAAACAGGATTGGTGTTAATTCTTTTAGAAATGCTTGGTAGAACTCACCTGTGAAGCCATCTGGTCCTGGACTTTTCTTTGCTGGGAGATTTTTGATGACGGATTCAATCTCCTTAATTGTGATTGGTTTGTTAAGTTCTTGTATTTCTTGTTGTGTGAGTGTAGGTTGGTTATGAGTTTCTAGAAATTTGTCCATTTCATCCAGGTTGTCTAGTTTGTTGGCATATAGTTTCTCATAATATCCTCTTATGATTCTTTTTATTTCTGTGAGGTCATTTGTAATTTCCCCCCTTTCATTTCTGATTGTATTTATTTGCATCTTCTCTCTTTTTTTCTTTGTTAGTCTAGCGAGGGGTTTGTCAATTTTATTGATCTTCTCAAAGAACCAGCTTTTGGTTTTGTTGATTTTCTCTATTGCTTTTTTGTTCTCATTTTCATTTATTTCCGCTCTAATCTTTAATATTTCTTTCCTTCTTTTTGCTTTGGGATTGGTTTGCTGTTCTTTCTCTAGTTTCTCAAGTTGTTCAGTTAAATCTTTGAGTTTAGCTCTTTCTTGTTTCTTAATATAGGCATTTAGGGCTATAAATTTCCCTCTCAAGGCTGCCTTTGCTGTATCCCATAAGTTTTGATATGTTGTGTTCTCATTTTCATTTGTCTCAATATATTTACTGATTTCACTTGCAATTTCTTCTTTGACCCACTGAATATTTAGGAGTGTGTTGTTCAGTCTCCACACATTTGCAAATTTCCTTTTTTCCCGTCTGTTATTGATTTCTAGTTTCATTCCATTATGATCTGAGAAGGTGCTTTGTATAATTTCAGTCTTTTTATATTTATTGGGAGCTGTATTGTGACCTGACATGTGGTCTATCCTGGAGAAAGATCCATGGGCACTTGAGAAGAATGTATAATCCGCTGAGTTTGGATGCAGTGTTCTGTATATGTCTGTTAGGTCTAACTTGTTTATCATATTGTTCAAGTTCTCTGTTTCCTTGTTGATCTTCTGTCTAGCTGTTCTATCTAATGATGTGAGAGGGGTGTTGAAGTCTCCGATGATTATTGTAGAGATGTCTATTTCTCCCTTCAGTTTTGCCAGTTTGTCTCATATATTTTGGGGCACCCTGGTTAGGTGCATAGATATTTATGACTGTTATATCTTCCTGGAGGATCGTCCCTTTTATTAATATATAATGGCCTTCCGCATCTCTTATCACTTTTTTGCATTTGAAGTCTGTTTTGTCTGATATTAGCATAGCTACCCCTGCTCTTTTCTGTTTTCTATTCGCGTGGAGTATCTTTTTCCAACCTTTTACTTTCAGCCGGCTTGTATCCTTGTGTCTGAGGTGAGTTTCTTGTAAGCAGCATATGGATGGCTCATGTTTTTTTATCCATTCTGTCAGCCTATATCTTTTGATTGGGGAATTTAATCCATTCACATTCAATGATATTACTGAAAATGCACTATTTATTTCCTCCATTTTATTCTTTGGTTTTCATATGTCATCTTATTTTTGTCTTTCTTTTTACTCTTTTGGTTATCCTTTCTGCTTTTCTTTCTTCTATACTCTCCTCCAAGCCTCTCTCTCCTGTCTTTTTCTTTCAGGTTCTAAGACTTCCTTTAATATTTCCTGCAAAGGTGGATTCTTTTTTGCAAACTCTCTTAGTTTCTGTTTGTTTATGAATACTTTATATTCACCTTCATCTTTGAAGGACAGTTTTGCTGGATAAAGAATTCTCGGCTGGCAGTTTTTCTCTTTCAGTTTCCTAATTGTATTATACCACTGACTTCTCGCCTCCATGGTTTCTGAAGAGAAATCTGCACAAAGTCTTACTGGACGTCCTTTGTACGTGGTAGTTTGCTTCTCTCTTGCTGCTCTGAGAATTTTCTCTTTATCTTTTACATTTGACATTCTGAATAAAATGTATCTTGGCGTAGGTCTATTTGGATTTATTCTTATTGGGGTACGGTGTGCTTCTTGGACATGTAAGTTCATTTCTTTCGTGAGAGTTGGGAAATTTTCAGCTATTATTTCCTCAAATTCTGCCCCTTTTCCTTTCTCTTCTCCTTCTGGAACTCCCATGACACGTATGTTCTTGCGTTTTGTGTTGTCATTCAACTCTCTGAGCCCCTGCTCAATTTTTTCCATTCTTTTCTCTCTCTGTTCTTTTCTCTCTTCAATTTTAGCTGCTCTGTCTTCAGTATCACTTATTCTTTCTTCTATCATTTCAAGTCTGCTGTTGTATGCTTCAAATGTATTTTTTACTTCACCTATTGTGTCTTTCATTCCCATGAACTCCATTACTTTTCTGTTCATGATTTCAAATTCTTCTTTACGTTTGCGCAATGACTTCTTGATGTCATTGATCTCTTTAACTATATTCTCTTTCATCTCATTAATTTGGTTTTGGAAATGTGTGCTCATCTCACTGATTAGTTCTCTCAAATTCTGCATCTCTTCTGGGACTTTGCTGTATTCCTTTTCTTGGGCCATGTCTTCTATTTTCTTAGTATGGCCCGTAATTTTTTGCTGGTGCTTAGGCATGTGGTTAGTTTGTATTTTACTTAGATGCTCTATCTCTTTCTCTTTTATGGGGTTTTAGTGGCAGGAGGCTGTGAGTTACCACCGCTCTTTGATTTTTGGCTCAACCTTGATTGTTAGGATTGTTCTGCTGGTTGCTCAAAACTGGGCACGGGACCCAGTAATTGGTTGTAGAGTCGTTTCCTAGGGCCTTGGGCAGGGAAGCTATAGAGGCCAGGAAAAGCCTCTCTTACTTATTAATTTTCTTATGTGCACTTCCTTGGTCTGCCAGGAGATGGCGCTTGTTGGCAGCTCTCAATTCAATGCCTGGTCGGAGTGTATTTGTTGTGACACAGACCAGATCAAAGTGATAGAGCTTCCCGTCTGGGGGCTAAGAGCCCTGTGATTCAAACTTTCTAAGGCAGTTCTCCAGACTTCTCTCGTAGAGCCTCCCTTTTCCCAGCTAGGAAATATTTCCACGCCCTTCTGAATCCTCAACAATCAGTCCCGGTTAGTAGAGGAGGAGATTGGGAGGCTTGTATTTCTTTAGCCCCTTGCAGGCTCCAAGGCAAACAATGGCGCAGCCCCACCCAGCCTGGAAGGGCTCTCGGTACAGGGCAGACCAAACCTGGGAGTCAAAAGCAGTCAAAAGAGGCTCTCTCTCCCCTCTCCCATAGTGTCCTCAACAATTAGTCCAGGCTAGAAGAGAGGGAGGTTGCGAGGGTCGGATTTCTCCAGTCCTTTCTAGGCTCCCAGGGCAAACCGCCGTGTGGAAGGGTCCATGCGGCCCTGCAGCCCAAATTTCAGGTCAGAACTTGAGTCAGCCTAAGGCTGTGTCCCTCTCTCTCCCCTTTCCGGGAGTGGCAGATCCCTGAAGCCCCCTTTGTCTGTGGTCGCAGGCCCAGAGGCCCGAGAATTCTGAAAAGTGTGGGGGAGGGTGCCAGCAGCAGCAGAAGCTGCTACTTGCAACTCACAGTTCTGTAGTTGCGATTTCCCTCTTCTGTCCCTCTCTCCTCTGGGTAGTGTGCAGCCTTCACCTGCTGTCCTAAACCCTAGAAGATCTTTTTTGGGGCTGTTTCAGCTTGGCCTCTAACTATTTTTCTGGAGAAGAGATTCCCATGTCTTACTAGTCCTCCATCTTCCCGGAAGTCCTCCATTGTGTTTTCTTTGTGTCTCTTGTTGCGTTATCTTGTTGCGCCCGCTCGCTGAGCCTGCCCATCTACCAGCTTGCTGTCTTCTTTAGGAGGCACCAGGAACCGAACCGAGGACCTCCCATGTGGTAAGCGGGAGCTCAATCGCTTGAGCCCCATCTGCCTCCCTCTTCCTCCACTTTCAGTGTGTGCCTTCTACCCACATTACAATATTCCATGTATGGCAAAGGTTATTTCTTGAAACTTCCAAAGGCACTCATGGCCCTTTCAGCTTCCTTACTGTGTTGATTTGAGTCTTTTATGTGGATTCCAGAAAATTATGTTCTTAAATTGAATCTATTGTGAACCTTTGATACTTAGATCAGTTAAGGACCATTTGATTAGATTGCTCCAGTAGGGCTTAGCCCAGGGTGAGTCGTAATCCTTTTACTTGAGTCTTTTGTAAACAGGAGAAATATGCAGAGACACACAGAGAAAAAGTCACAGAGATGGAGAGAAGGAACCCAGGAGCTCAGAGAGGAACCTGGAGAGAGGAATCACAGATGGAACACCAAAAGCTGAAGCAATGAGACCCAGAAGAAAAAGCAGATGCTTCCACATGCCTTGCCATGTGAGAGAAGAGTCCAGGATCGCCAGTGACTGGTCTGCCGATGATGCCTTGATTTGGACACTTTTACAGTCTTGCAACTGTCAGCTTTAAACCTAATAAATCCCATTTTAAAAGTCAATCCATTTCTGGTTTATTGCTCCTAGCAGCGTTTAGCAAACTAAAACACCATATCTGGGCCAAAAAAGTATAAAAGTGAGATTTCTGTGCAAAAGGGAAAGGAGGTGATACAAGTATCTTTCCTTTGATTCCTAATTTCAGAGCTAAAATGGGGCTACTAATAGCAAAGATTCTAGAGCAAGACTGCCTGAGTTCAGGTCCCAGGTCAATCACTGCCCAGTCATGGGAATATAGGTGATCTAACCTCTCTACCCCCACTTCCTCATCAGCAGAATGGGGATAGTAATAGTATATACCTCATAGCATTGTTATGAGGCTTAAATGAATTAATATATGTAAAGTGCCTAACCCTCCACCCTCAACAAGATTGAGCTCAATGGACTGTGTAGCCCTATGAGAAAACAGAGTGTGAAAAACTGTGTAAGACTCTGAGCAGGTGCCACTCAAGAGTCCAGGTGATAAAAGCAGCACAGAACAGGGAGGAGGCCACTTCCCTTCACTTTGCTTTGGTGCACTGAAGGCTTAGGACAGCCAAAATATCTATACATGGCAGAGTTATCCTTATTGAAAGCTCTGCAGTGTACGGGATCCTGGAGAAGGAACAAGGGCAGAAGGATATGAGCAGACAATTTTCTTCTTGGGCTAAGGTTTTGCAAGGAAGCACTTTCTCCATGATATACCCTACCTTTTGTTCAAGCAGATTGGCTTCTCTGAATTAGGGTTTTATCTTATCTTGGATTTCAATCTTGAGTTCCTCTTCTTCATCTTCCTCACTTGGTAATGCCAATGAGGTCACAATTACCCCAATATTTCATGAAAACACTTTATTACCCATGTAATGCCACGTAAGCATTGGCTTGTTAACAGGCATTTTAAAGCACCGTGTCTCACAGCTGTACCAACTTTTTAACTTTGAAAGAGTATATATCTTTTTCACAATGGTCAACATAAGATTCTCTCTAGTAATTAGATTATGGGTATTTCTCTTTGTTTTTCCTTAGTAGTCAGTATTATTCTTTTTGAACTGTTTAGCTAGTCTTTGGGAAAATATTTGCTTTGTCCAATACTGACAATAGACACTGTGTCATCATTCTTTTATCTTAAGCTATTATCCAAGTATTTATATCTCATTCTTTAACACCTTCTATATAGCTAGTCAATTATTTCTTACTTTCTTTTCTGTATACAATTTCTGTCTTTAGTCATATTAGGAAAACATTGACTGTATATCTCAGTTTTCCACTTCAGAGATCCTAGAGGTAAATCTATACCTCTTAGATTTTGGGTGATGGTATCCCAATCTGTTAGAGAGTATATATTGTATCTCAGCTCTACATTTATCCTTCTAGACCTTTCTCTTTTCCCAGTCATAGGAAGACTGCAAAATGCCTTTCCTAGCATCCCTTGCAAGTGGGCACCCAATGGCAGGCAGGACATAGAAGCTGCCTTGTGGCTTCTGCTTGCACCTGTGGCACTGGTGGCAGCAGTGGCCATGTCAGCAGCAGCACTGTCAGGGAGAGCAACGATGAGGAGAGCAGGGCAACAGCACCATTAGCATTGGAGGAAGAACATGGGAGCAAGGGTGGCTGGTGAGTGCCAGTTCCTGAGGCCCTGCTCAGGCAGCGGTGTTCCAGCAGAAGCAGCCTAAGTAGCACAGCGCTCATGGGCTCTGAGCAAGTCATTTTCTCTCTTGCGCTCCAGCTCTAAGTGTGGTAGTACTTTTTCACATTTTGCTAGTCCTTGGACAACCTAATTGTCCTCTTTTTGCTGCTTTAGCCCACTCCAACACTTGTAACAGATTCCCTACATCGAATCCCGTTGCTGCCAAACACCTGGATTCATTTTTGTTTTCCTAATATGGCAAGAACTAATGCTCCTTGTTATAAATCAGCATGCATCTGCAGCAGATAGATGTGCTGTGCCTTTGAAAGCATTTTGTCATCTCTTGGGAAAACCTTCAAGGAATATTCAACTGACAAGGTCAACTCTGCATGTAACCCTTTATTTCTCAGTAGAGGATCACTAACCTCTTGACTCCAATGGTATTAACTCACTGGCATTTACAAATGCATTGTTGTGCCATATTTCTTCCCCAGAAGGCCTGTATTCAAATTATTGGGGGGAAAATTGCATACTTTTTGCACCTATTTAATACGTTCTGATTCACCACCCCTATCTCCTTGGGTTTTTCTTTGTTTTGTTTTTGCCCCTGAGCCTCATAAGAATTTTTTTTTATTTTTTAAAAGATACTTAGATTACATAAATATTACACACAAAATATAGGGATTCCCATATGCCCCACTCCCTACACCTCCCACAACCTTCCACATAAAACATCCTTCATTAGTGTGGCACATTCATTGCAATTGATAAACACATCCTGGGGCTTTGCCATTAGGCATGGACCATAGTTCACATTGTAGTCTATACTCTCTGACACACAGTTCTGCATGTTGTGTGATGATATAAAATGGCCTATATCTGTCATTGCAACGTCACTCAGGACGATTCCCAAGTCCCAAAAAAGCCCCCGTATTACAACTGTTTTTCCCTCTCCTTGCCCCCAGAGCCTCCAGTGGCCACTGGCTCCACATCAGTGTTGTAAATTTCTTCCACTGCTAGAATCATAATATGTCTATAGTAGAATACCAGTAAGTCCATAGTTCTTCCCCCAATCCCAAGGATTCTGGGAATGTCATAAGAATTTTGAATTCGTGGTTTTTCCTTTGTATTTCTTCTTCCATTTCATCTATGAAATCTTCATCTTTGCAGGCAAGCTGGCATTCAGAAGTAGGATTCTCAAGGAACAAAAGGGGTTCTTCAGTAATAATGCTAGCACAGAGGAAGGGAAAAGTTTGTGCTCATAAATCAGGTAGAAATGCGAAGCTTATGCTGATGAAATCAGTGCAGGGAAGAATCTTGTGTCACAGGTTAATTATCATCATGGGTAGCCTCAAAGATCACATATGGAGAATATCTTACCCCCAAACAATGGAAAAACAACATTATCCTGAACTATGGCACAATTCCAGAGATTACTGTCTTAGCCTGCCAGAGCTGCTATGACAAATACCATAAATGGGTTTACTTAAACAATAAGCATTTATTGACTCATGGTTTCAGAGGCTAGAAGTCCAAAATCAAGGTGTCAGCAAGGCTATGCTTTCTCCCCAAAGTCTGTTGCATTCTGGTGCTGGTTTGCCACAATCCTTGGGGTTCCTTAGCTTGCATTTCTCACATTTATCACATGGCAATGTCCTTGACCTCCTCCTGTGGTTCTCTCTGACTGGCTGGGTCCAAGTTTCTTCTGCTTACGAAGGACTCCAGCAATATGGATTAAGAACCACCCTGATCTTAATTGAGAATACATCTTCCAAGGGTCCTATTTTTGAAAATATGATCACACCCATAGGAATGCAGACTAAGATGAACATGTGCTTTGCTAGGGTATGCAATTCAATCTACCAGTTACCATAGTCAAATTCATACTCACACCTCTATCTTTAAGAACAGTTCCTTCCTCATTCTGGGCAATTAACTCCAAATATAGGAAAATAATCATGTCATGGCCTGTTGCCCTGCTGGATTTCTTGATTTTAATATTCAGCATCTCTCTTTCCAGTCACTTCCCTCTGCCATGTCTACATGTAATGAAGAAATGATGGGTTTAGAAGTTAAAACTTGATCAGAAACAAAATTTGAAAGAAAATAAAATTAAACCGTGTAATCGAATGTTGCACAAAAGCAGGTCAAAGCAAACAGCCAGATTTCCCAAGCTCATTGTTTCCTTGCGTGATGTTGCTTAGATATCAGCTCATCAACAGACTGAATCATTATGACTGCCACAAGAAGAAAGAGACCTTGAGAGAAAACGAAATGAATGTGAATGACTACTTTTAAAAAGGGGGAGCTGCAATTCAGGGTAAGTTCCTTTTCAACAAATCTGTCTTTTGTTTAAGATATAAATTGTTTTGTAGATTTTCCTCCCTGAATTCCCCAAGGATTTTTATCAGATTTTATCAGGTACAGACCCCTTGAATAGATAATATATATTTCCTCAGAAATAGTACAAGAAAAGCATGCACGAAGTGTTGCTGAAAGAAAGATCATCAGTCATTTCCCTATGCTATTTGAGGAGACAAGAAATCTTCCTAGCTTTGAAGAATATTTATTCTCTGCTCTACAGATCAGGAAAATGGGAGGAGGGATATTGAGATGATTTGAGAACTTTATAGAGTGTAGGTTTCCATCACAGAGGCTATTACAAGAGTATATCTTGGTTGGTATGATTTCTGGAGTCCACACTGAAAGAAAGCAGTATTAAATAAAACATTTATAATTTAATTTATAAGTATATGTCATGGAAATGGCCTCACTGAGATATTGACTGATGTTTTCCCAATAAATTTCTTTTCTGGAAGTTCTGAACATTAGATCTGCAAACTCAGAACCAATGAGAATCTTCTCTCATGTTAAATTACTTGTTAAGCATGTGTGCATATGTGTGCACATACATACACATATTATGGTAGGATAGAGGGAAAGAATTGGCATAAAGTGAGGACATTGTACATTCATGATTTCATTTAATCAAACAATCCTGTGAGGTAGACACTGTAATTGCCACTGTACACATGAGAGGAACAAGACTAACAGAAGGTAAGAAACTCAATTCTTCTGCTTCTGAAGGCCAGGCCAATGATATCACAGTTTCTTTTCTTCATTTAGCACATGGTAGGGGTATTGATAATGGCCTGATGTACTTAGAGGAGCTCCTATATTTGCTTTTGCTGTGTTTTCTCTTCCTGCCATTCAGTGGTTTACACTGTTGACAAGGCAAAGGAGTGAGCAGAGGAAAAATACTTGGGGATTCCACTCTCCCTTGGCAGCCTCATTCCAATATGTCTATCTTTCCTTGATTGATAAGTTTTTTATTACTATATATATTTCGGATTCTAAACCCTAAATCACATGGAAAGGAGACTTAATCATAGCAGGTGTGATTCTTTCATTTTATATTTTGTCAGGTAAGCAACATGGCTAGGTTTAATTGCTTATTTAAAATGTAATGCTGTAAAATTACAAGTCTAAATGGATAAGAAATGGAGAATGATATAAAAAGTATACTATGTTACCACTAAACACCATATTTTTAGCAATATTTAATGAACTGGGAAAAGACACAATCACACTTTTCTAAAATCACATGATTTTACACAGGAAAAAAGGGAAATTAATCTAATGCCATTGGTAGTTCTGAATAGTGAGATTATGGGTGATTGTGTTTTCTTTTTCAATTTTTCAATTTTTCCAGATTTTCCAAAATGACATGTGTTACTTTTTAGAACCAGAAGAGGGAAGTGGCTGTGGCTCAATCAGTAGAGCTCCCGTTTACCATATGGGAGGCCTCGGGTTCGGTTCTCGGGGCCTCCTGGTGAAGGCAAGCCTGCCCGCGCGGCGTGGTTAGCTGACCCAGCGAGCACAAGCAGCAAGGGGGGGATAAATGAATAAATAAATAAAATCTATAAAAAAAGTAAAAAAAAAAAAAAAGAACCAGAAGAGGCAATAAATATTCTTTAAAATTATCAAGAAATAGCTGTCGTTAGACACCATATGACTCTACAACTCACGTGTTTCAAACATAGAGTGAAGCAGAAATACAAAGGCCTCTGAATTATTCCTTCTTGAGATAAGGGGTGAGGATGGGGCAAGGTGCAGAAAAAGCAGACGGTCTGGTGAAGTCCAGTTGCCTGGCAGCATGTGAGAAAATGTTCAACATTTATTTATTTGTATTTACCTATTTCCTTGTTTACTTATTTAGTTGGTAACACCCCCCAAATTGCTTGGGAAAAGAAAATCCACAAAATTTTATCCTAATCTTTGTTGTTCCCTGGAAATACAGGATAAAGAATGGGAGAAAATTGGAAAAGACAACAAAAGCTCCGGAAACTTTCACAGATTCCTTGCATTCGAGTTCCTCTCTCTGCCTCTGACACTCCTTTACTCAAGGTACAGCATGTTGTGTACAGATGGAAGGATCATTTCTTTGTCTCCTTCAAGGCTTGAGGACTTAACTACCATAAGGGAGAGGGAGAACAGCTGGCCCAGCCCAGATCCTGGGTGCGTGATGAAAGCGGGTGTGCATGCATGAAAGAACTTGGCGTGGTCCACTCCTACACCTGTCCCACTTCAGGAGCTCTGGCATATGGTTGCCGCCTCATTGCTTTGTAGCTGACACACCATCAGTGATGGGAAACTCCACGACTGGCCACACTGCGGCTTCCCTAATGGAGAGCTATTTTTGATTTTTAGCAGCTTTCAGGCACATTTAGTTAAATTTGTAAAATTTGTAAAGTTTGGGAAAATTTCAGTTCCCTAAAAAGAGAGAGAGAGAGAGAGAAACAAAAAGAAAAAAATTCAACAATCTTAAGATTGTTATCCCTCACTTCTCATACAGGAAGTCAAGAATTTTACTAAGGCAAAGAAATAAGCATTTTCCCCTTGTAAAACAAAACCATCACTTTTAAGGTTTTATCTTGTATAATTGTGCTTTGTGTCTTTGATCTTGAAGATAGCTTGCAATTTTCATGCTCTGTTGTTCTCAATCATTTGAAAAGGCTTTATCAGTTATTCAGTAATGGAACCCATTCTCTTCTCCAAGTACATCACCTTTTAAAACATCTAATTCAGAAACCATAAAATATCTAGAATCGTGAGCTACTTAGTTTTGCTAATTCAGTCTGTATATGTTTTTCATAATGACGTTTAAGATCTTTAGACCCTCGAAAAAATCCTGACTCAGATTTCAGCCCCATACAAAATTTCTAACAAGTCAGAGTCATATAATCATTTTAAGGTTAGTTTTTTATTAGGTGTCTTTTCATGGTTTTGAAAATTTCTATCATGGTTTTGGATGTTTTGACCAAGGGTGATCTTCTTTTATCTTGACTTTTCTAAAATGTTGATGCCCCTATTTCTGATTCCCCATATGTAAAATGAGCACAATAATGGTCCATCTCACAGAATTATAGCATACAATAGGCACTTAAGATCTACTAGGTATATAATAGTAATTTTAGTCCAGGCCCTTGTTCTTCACCTGCCCTGCACTCCCCTCCCCCATGGCAAGAACCTTCTAGATGTTCTCTCTGCCCCTGTTCTTTCTTCCCTCAAACCCATACTCCAGAGTGGTCTTTCTAAAAGGGAAATCTGTATCAATTTAAAGTAGAATTTTTCAACCTTGGCGCTGTTAACATTTTGGGCTGTGTAATTCTTTTCTGCAAGGAATTGGGGGGCAATCCTGAGTGTTATAAGATATTTAGCAGCATCCGGACCTCTACCTGCAAGATGTCAGTAGAAACCCTCCCCACCTCCTACCATTTGCAACTACCAAAATTTTTCCAAACATTGCCAAATGGCCCTTGGGGAACAAAATCACCCCACTAAGAACCACTGCCTTAAATAAAGAACTTCAATGAATAGCTCCTCCTATAAGAGGTAATCTTTAAACTCTTAATATGACAAAAAAAAAAAAAAAAAACGGCCTCCATGATCTTCACCTGCTTAACTCCACAGATTTTTGCTCTGGATGATTTTTTGTTTAAATGTCTGTTTCCCAATATAGGAGAATTTGTACCAGTTTTCTGTCTATAATATGCCCTTCCTTTTCTTCTAGTCCACTTTTAGTGTGCATGTATCAGAAATAACTCTGTGGTTCTGGGGGTAGGGCCTGAAAATTTGCATTGCTTACAAGCTCCTTGGGGTCCTTGATGTTACATCAGGGACCACCCTTTGAAAGGGAGTATTCTAAGCCCCTTATGGAATTTCTCCCCACCTCTAAGACTCAGAGGTAACAGTCATTTCATTTAGGAAGACTTCCTTCACTGCTACTGGTAAAGTATGTTTTTCTTCTCTGTTTTCACAGCACCTTTTTTCTAATGGTGGTAAATACTCATCACATCACCCATCAATCCACCTACGTCCCTGAGAAGGGGAACGGATTCTTTTACCCGTCTTTGCATCCAGAGGCCTGACATACTTCAGGCCCTGCATAGATTCTCACAACCCATCTTTCTCAGCAAGGATTCTACTATTATCAATACAATAACAAGATCTTGGAAATCCTTGGAACTCTCTCAGCCTTGATCTCCCTACCTTGAATCTTTTACTTCCCATTATCACCATCACACGCCAATGGACTATTGTTAAAGGAAGCTAGTACAGGAAACTGCCCAATTGTTTTGCAATTATTGTGCATTGAAATATGTGTATTTGTATTTACTATAAATGTACTTACTATAAAAAGAGAAGTATCTTCTTTCCGTGGAAGTTGAGTTTAAATTCATCACTCTTGAGTCCTATAGAACTCCACTCACTCACCCAAATCAACTGCTCTGCTCTGACAGGACCTAACCCGAGGGCAGCAGTGCTACTTTTACAGCATCATGAGGATTTACAACCCTAGACCCCAGTGGGAGACCCTACAGGCCCGCTATTTTCACAGCCTTCTGCAGCAGCACCTCCTCGGTGAGTTTAATTACCTGCCCTGAACCAGGAACCCAGTGCTGCAGCCTGGTTTCCAGAGAAATAATTCAAGCAGAATGGCCTCTACCAGTGAACTGTTTCATCAACGTGGTCAGCTGGCCAAGTTTAAAAATAATTATCCCTGATAATATAGGGCAAGATTTTATGGGTAAATTAAGAAGAAGGTTGAAAGAAATGGGAATATGGATTGTTAAACAATGGTACCAACTCTCTGAGATTGACAGGAACTTGATCTAGTGCAAATGACACTGGGTATAGGAAGCCAGTCTAGGCTCAAACCACAACTTAGCCCTCCTTGCTGGTTGTGCAAACGCAGAGGCTCAGTCTACCCACAACAAAAATAGCATTTTTTTTTTTTTTTAGAATTTTCCACATGCCAGACTGTGCTAGAAGCTCTACATATAATAGAGTATATGTAGTTTCCCCTACTTTGCAGTTGTGGGAAACTACAGCCCAGGCAGGTTATGTAACTTGATCAAGTAAATGTCAGAGTCAGGATTTGACTCCCAAGACCATGCATGTTCACCCACCTTCTCTTCTACCAATCTCACCGGACTTTATGAAGCACAAATGAAAGAACAGTTGCAAAAGACCTTCATAGACTGTGAGCACCAGTCTACTGAAAGGCACGCTTGCTGTTAAATCCCTCTTCTAGGAAATATTTTCGGTCCCCAGCTGCCTCTGTGGTGCTCTTCTTTGAAATCCACAACGCTTCTTGTTGAAAACCACTCATTTGACATCATACATGCTACCTTATACTCTTGTTCCTGAATGGACACAAAAGGAAGACTTGGTTTTTACCGATGTCTTCATAAAAACAATAATATTTACCTTTTATGGAAAGCAGCCTCCTTCCCAGGCATTGTTCTGTGCCCTTTGCATATATTACCTGCTTTAAACTCAGACACCTCTAGGTGCATGCTTTTCTAACCTACATTACACAGAAGAGAAAATTGAGCCACGGGTAAGGGAAACAACTTGACCAGGATCAATCAACTAGTCAGTAGCAGAGCCAGGACCCTGTCTGGTCCCCAGGATTGTCTGAGGTGTTGCAGGAGCTTCATCTAGTATCTTTGTTTGTGGAGGAAAAGTGCACTGAAACCCATGAGTCCAGTAGCAGGGGTATTCAGCATTTACTGCACATAAAATCCACCTGTGCATCTCATTAAAATGCAGATTCCTGGACTTAATCCTCTAAGTTTCTGATTCAGAAGGTCTTTGGAGTCGAGCTGGGAATCTGCATTTTTAACAAGCATTTTATAGAAACACTTGGCCTCAGCCAGGTGATTCTGCAGTAGGTTAGGTGGAGGTGGACTGCAGACTACACTTTGGGAAACACAGAGAGAGAGAGAGAGAGATCTATGTATATATTTTGAACATGGGACTCCATTTTACTTTCTTACAAAATATAAATCTCTATAAAGGGTATTTTTTAAAAGCTGTGATGAAATAATACAACCAATCTAAAAAGTGAAAAAAAATTCAAATACCCGTGATTTGGGGAACACAACAACAAAGTCACCTGACTGATTTTTCACTGGTTTTTCTACCAACAGCTAGCCAGGTGTTTTTAGCAAGTGGGATTTAAATATTTAAACCTTAAATCCCCTAGAGTGTTTCTATTGGTCAGATATAAAATCAGGATTCATGGTTACTGAGAATAGATTTGGCTTGCTCAAAGAGTTTTCAGCATCTTTCCCCCAACACACATGTGTAACCAATGAGGGCAAATTGGCTGAAAAATATTTACATAGAATTTTCCTTAGAACCCCTTCCTGGCTGCAGGGTCCTAGTCATTTTTTTCCAGCTTCCTTTTTGGTGGCCCTGAACCTCAAAACTGGAGCACAGAACATTTGAAGAACTATAGATAGATAGATGATAGATAGATTAGATAGATAGATAGATAGATAGATAGAGATGATAGATAGATAAAGATAAGATAAGACAAGATAACATATATATATTTCTGGTTTGAAGAAAGTTTTGATATTGAAGATAAGTAATTCATGCATATTCCTCAAGGCTCAAGCCCCTTTCCAAATTATTGGGCATGTTAGTCAATGACTAAGGATTTGTTGACTTCTTGAATGAGAAATACCAGGGAAAGACGCAAAGATCATGCAATCTAGCCACCCTAAGGGCAATTGTCATGCTTGATCCGCCCTGAAAGAGTAGAAGATATTTTTGGACCCATAAATACTTGCAGTTTTGTTTGCTTATCTGCTTTGTAAGATTGTTGACATTGAAGTTTCCCTCATTTCTTTCCCCTAGGCTATATTACTCAACAGGAAGCCTTGGCTCGTGCTGCTGTACTGAGAGAGTCTGCCAAGAAAGCCTCAGCCAAGGCAGAATCTCAAAGAACCATCCCTTGGAAGGCTTCGGCCAGGACAAGAAAACGGCCATCCCCACTACCTCTCTCTGTGCTTTCTCTTCAGTCCAGGGCCCAAAGCTCGGAGCTCTGATCATCCAGGAAACGTGACTGTGCATAAGCCCTGAACCTGGCAGGTTGTCCATGCCAAGAGGCTTATAATGGGTGCTTAGTGCATATTTGTTGGATGAGAATGAATAAAAGTATAACTTCTAAACAGACCCCAGACCTAGAAATAATCTCTCTCCCATTGACAGGGATTTAACCAGCAAGAACAAGTTGAGAGGGTTAAGAGCACAGAGCTGAACATAAAACTACTTCTTCACATAGAGTCAGGAGAATAAAATGACTTAACGCTTTCAACAGAAAAGCTTCTTTTGAATTAGAACCTCCCACAGAAATCCCAAGAACAGTAAAAAGGAACAAGTGGCAAGAGGGTACCATGACCTCTGTCATTTAGTAACCATTCCCTGCCAACTACAAACTGCAATCATTGAACCTTAAACTCTGCAAACCAACAAGGAGAGACACTGAGGACAGAGAGTTTCCGGAGCCACATCATCTCAGCAGTAATTGGATTGGGTATTTCCATGTCCTCTTTCCCTCCTCTTCCCCAACAAGCACTAGCATTAAACTTGGCCCCAAAGCTGCAGGTTCTCACCTGACTCATCACTTTGTGTCATCTTGAAGTGTGGGCTTAACAGCCTGCCCTAGCTTGGTTGATTCTGCAATGTTGTAATTGACCTTGACAGGGTAAGAGAATTCACACACCCACCTTCCCCTGGCTGCCAAGAAACACTCAGCACAACAGAGAAATAGCCCCAAAGAATCATCTCAAATCTTACCTTTCCATGGCCTAAATGGTTTTAAGCAAGGATGGAAGACCACAATAATCAAAAACGAGATAATGGTGAGTCAAATCATCATATACATGATATAGTATTATATGATATTAATATATTAGTATATATAATATATTATATTTAATAGTTCTTTTCACCACCAGTGATTTTTTTGGTGTTTAAAATTAAACACCATAAATTTATGCTCACATAAAGTCAAAATTTTAAAAATGCCTTTTCTTCATCTCCTTTTTAAAATGCTCCACCCCTTCTCCCTTTCAATTCAGCCAATGGCTTTGTCATTTTCATGAAATGAGTAGTTGAGGTGGAATATATATGTTCTGGGCAAGGAATGTGTTAGCATTGATCTGAAAGGAAGATGTTGCAATAGCACCAGAAAAAGAATCTCATTATTATCATCTTCTCTCTGCAACTAATAACATAAGAGATATGGAAATCATCTTGAGATTCTGGCAGCCCTCAATACTGATTCTGATACCCTATCTGATTTATCTTTGGAAGGGATACGGGACATGTTTGGCTGAGTAGTCAGACAAGAACACTCACTGGGCTCATTCATAATGATAAATGATAAAGAAGTGTCTTGGCCTCTGCAAATCCTGGCCCTGACTCATGTGTTCTAAGAAGCTTTATACTTCTAAGTTAATAAATGTTAGCTAGGCTTAAAAGAAGAAAAAAAATCAAACTGGGGTGAGTGCTACTGGGCACCTGTGGTGTTTTGAAACTTTATGTACCCCAGAATATCATGTTCTTAAAGCTAATTCATTCCTGCAGGTATAAACCTATTGTAAGTAGGACTGTTTGATGAAATTACTTCAGTTAAGGCATGGCCCAGGGTGGAATCCTCTTACTTATAAGAGAATGAAATTCAGACAAAGAGAGAGAAAGTCACAGAAGCAAGAAACTGAAAGCAACTAAACCCTGAAAGAGAAGAGAGAGACCAGCAGATGCCACCATGTACTTTGCCATGTGACAGAGGAGTCCAGGATAGTTGGCAGCCAGTCTTCAGGAAGAAAGCGTCGCCTCAATGATGCCTTGATTTGAACAATTTTTTTAGCCTCGAAAACGTAAGCTAATAAATTCCCATTATTAAGCCAACCCATTTCATGGTATCTGCTTCCAGCAACTTAGCAAACTTAAACAGCACCCAGCTAGAGGTATGTGGTAGATCTCCCTTGACTTGTACTAAGCTTTCTTTTGTTTCCACTAAGGGGCATTTATCCTTCTGAACTTCTTGCATGCTCTTTTGTCTTAGACTTTTTTTTTTCATGGGCATAGATATTTGCTGCGTAAGCTTCAGCAAGTGATGCAGAATATCAAGGAGACCATTTATGATTCTGAGCCACATCCTTACATGAAAAATCTCAGAGGCACCTTGTTCCAGATGGAGGCTTTTAAGGGCTCATTGGCAGTTGAATGTCATAGGCCCTTGTAAAGGACACAGATCCAGGTTGATGCAAAAGTTTCCACTTGTTGGCTCTCTTCCCTCTTGTGAGAAAGATATGCCCTGCCCCCACCTTCAGCCCTGCACCCAAAGCTTATGAGGTGTGTAATTGGTTATGGTGCAGGAAAAAAGGTGTTAACCTGGGAAGACAGTGCAAAAGATGATGAGAGGTGAACCTATAACTTTTAGGAGATTCTCCTACTTTGACCTATTTGAGACTACACATTCTGCTCTCAAAATGTCAAGAGACATAATCAGAAAATTATTCTCTTTGGTACACATAGTCTCAAACCACCACACTCCAGAGAGTAATGACCATTTCACCTGAAATTCTTAGTGCCTCGTACAGGGCCTAGCCCATGGTAGGCAAATTTACAAAGATCTGCAAGTAGGAATTGTCTCTGACTTTGTAGTATTATTCTAGGGTCCCAGGAAACCACAGCTACTGACATGGAGTAGCACAAGTAACTACAGTATATCAAAAGTGGGGTGTTGAGAGCAGTCCACCCCAGGTGCAAGCAATTGGGGTGCATCATCCATAAAGAATTTTATTTTATTTTATTTTATTTTAGATTTTATTTATTTATTCATCCATCTCCCTCCTGCTGCTTGCGCTCGCTGGGTCAGCTAACCACGCCATGTGGGCGGGCTTGTCCCCACCAGGAGGCCCCAGGAACCGAACCCGGGGCCTCCCATATGGTAAACGGGAGCCCCACTGATTGAGCCACAGCCGCTTCCCCATAAAGAATTTTAAAACAATAATAATACTGACCAAAAGCTGGTCTGCTTTTTATATTTACCATGAGCCAGAACTTCTAAATAATGTCAGTGATAACATATCTCCCTCTCCCAAAAAACTTGTTGGTCTATGTTCTAAACAATTGCTGAGTTTACTGATGAATTTTTAAAATTTATACATAAGCTTCAAATAAGCACATTTTTTTACTGCTTGTCCTTTAATAACCATTGTATTCTACATAGAAGGTAATTCAGAGAAATCTGTGTTACAAAATTGGCTCCCAACACACAGAATCAGCTCACGTATCTGTAACACTGTGGGACTACATCTTGCATTTAAGTAGCAAATTTGAAATGAACTGTGATCACACTATGATAATAAAGATGAAGAAACAGAACTTGAATTACTTCAATTCTGTTATTCTGTGTGACCACATAGAGTTTTCTTTTCCTAAAATAACTTTATTGAAGTATAATTTACATGCCATGAAATGCATTCGTTTAAATGAGTCTTGACAAATGCATACATTCATGCAACCACCATGGATATAGCATATTTCCATTATTCCCAGAGTTCACTTGTGTCTTTTTGCAGTCCATCTCCTTCCCCAAACTATGGCTTCTGGTAATTCCTGATGTCCTTTCTATGACTGTAGTTTTGTCCTTTCTAGAATTTTATGTGATTGGAATAATAAAATATGTAGTTTTTTGTGTCTGGCTTCTCTGTTAGCATGATGCTATCAAGATTCATCCATCTGGCAAATATCAGTAGTTTGTTCTTTTTATTGCTACGTAGCATTCTATTGTATTAATTATTAATACACCACAATATGTTTATCCATTCACCAGTTAAAAAATATCTGGATTACTTCTACCTTTGACCTTTATATAATTTCTTAAAATTATAAATATTTGTGTACACATCTGTTTTGTGTGAACATTTTTTTTTTTTATCTTGAGTAGATACCCAGAAGAATGGTTACTAGGTCATATGGTAGATTCATGTTTAACTTTATAAGATACTGCAATAATGTCTTCCAAAGTGGCTGCAACATTTTGCATTCCCACTAGCAGTATCTTAGTGTGCTAGTTGCTCCACATGCTCACCAACACTTGGCATTGTCAGGATTTTAAATTTTCACTATTCTAGAAGCTATGACTGCTGAACAGAAGAGAACATGGTTGTGTGGAAGATATTACCACTATTAGTTATAGTCACATTTTTAAAGGGAGTTCTTACAAATCTTAGGAAGGGAGTCACAATAGACATGGGAGTAGTGATGGCAATCATCTTGGAAATTTAATAGAAGAAATTTCAAAGTGTAGAAGCAGACCCTGATAGGGCAACTCTCCAAGGGTTGTAGTAGGTGAGGAAGAAGATGCAGCAGCAAGCCCTGCAGGATGGGCCATCCTGACACAAATCTACAATGTGCATCCAGTATATCTCAGTAATTTCTCACCTTTCCTTGTTTATATTGTTCTTAATTTAAACAACATCCCACCACCACCATGAAAATCTTCATGCACTGTGTTAGCTATCTACAGCTGCATAAAATTTACCCCAAATCTCATGATTTAAAATAACATTTACTATCTCATGGTTTCTTGGTCAGGAATCTGGACATGGCTTCACTGGGTCTTCGGGCTCAGGGTCTCTCACAAAACTACAGTCAAAGGCTAGGGTCTCATCTGAAGGTTCAACTGGGAAAGGATCCACTTCCAAGAGCAGAATTTGCTTCTGAGGGAGCTGTTGGACTCAGGGCCTTAGTTCCTTGTTGCTTGTTGACAGGAGGCTGCCCTCAGTTCCCTCAGAGCTCATGGACCTCTCCATAGGGCAGCTCATAAATGGGGCTCACTTCATCAGAG
This sequence comes from Tolypeutes matacus, assembly GCA_026826555.1. Classification (NCBI taxonomy): domain Eukaryota; kingdom Metazoa; phylum Chordata; class Mammalia; order Cingulata; family Chlamyphoridae; genus Tolypeutes; species Tolypeutes matacus. The sequence continues at coordinate 57,078,426 of JAKSZT010054334.1, forward strand.
TTAACAACAGAGAGCAAGAGAGAGTCACAGTCTTTTGTAACCTAATCTCAGAAGTGACATCTCATCACTCTTTGCTATAGTCTATTCATCAGACTATAGGTCGAGCCCCTATACAGGGACAGGGAATTACATGAGATTATGAACAACAGAAATCACCGGGAGCCCTTTTGGAAGTGGTCTACCAAAGCCAGGACTACATAAGGTGAGTGAGTTACCTTGGGTGAAAAATTTAAGGAAACATTCATTCTTCCACAACTCTGACAGGAAATTCTATTTAGCCTCACCCTAGACTTGGCTCTGCTGCCTGCCACAGGCACCCAATGCCTGTATGCTGACTTCTGGCACCCAGTCAGGACTCCCTGCTGAGATACCCAATTTGAGCCTGTCTTCTGGTCAACTGTCCCATCCTGCACACTTTCTTCCTGCCGTGACCGTCTCTTGAAGCTTAGTTGTTTTGTATTCCAATCCTCCAATGTTCTCCTGGGGGAAAACGCTACCAGAATAACCTAAGATGCTTAAGAACGAATACCTAATTCATATGCAATCTGTATTTCTTTGGGGGTATTTATCAAAATGCAACCCACACCCCCTGTATCATCCTCACCGTGGATGCGTGAAGATAATACAGATTACTGGGTCCCATCTTAGACCCAGTGAGTTAGAATCTGGAGGACAGCATTCCATGTGATACTTATTCTTACTAAAGCATTTAAGGAGTGACTTCCATAGGCATAATGGTTTAACCCTAATAAACTGAATTTCTCTTGGCAAAAATTTAGGGGCTGCAGCTGCATGATGGGAGGGGCTTTATGAGTAGGGGAAGTATCTCCATGCTACCCCTCAATCACCTCATTTAAATAAAATGCTTATTATTCTTATGTGAAAGCCAGCTGTAACCAAAGATATGTTTTAACTTATTAGATGAATCTACTAAAATGATTTATTTTTTCCAGAACTTATTTGTTATTACTAATTCCATCAAAATGAATCCTGTCTTGATTTTCCATTTCTTTCCTAGTCCAAGAGTTCCTGCACCTTTTCAATTCAAATGAGTTGCTAATTGCACACCTAGTAGAAGGAAACCATTATTTCTGCCTCATTGACTCTGCTTTCCCTTCCTAAATTAGAGTCAGTTGCTTGAAATACAATCAATCCCTATGTTGGAAATCAATGTCTTGTCAGGGTCTGGAGATTTGTCACTCATTTTTCTCCATATTAGAGCTAGCATTGAGCCAGCTACACAATGGATTCAGTCAGGTCAGAAGTAGAGGAAATCCCTGTAGCTATTGGAAACCACAGCCTAGGTGCAAGGTCAGAGACAATTACCCAATTGTAATTGAGCCAAATCTGCAGACTCTATAGAAAGGGAGTTCCAGGGCATCCTCCTGATTCAGGGAGCATGATGCACCTGAGGACAATTGCCTGAGGCAATTGACCCTACTTATAAACCCAGGGTCCTAGAGAAAGAAATATTCTTCTTTAAAAATGTCATGTGTAGAGAAGGACAATTAAAATGACTTGCTAAGACATCACAGAAAGTCAGTGATGTTCCAGAAGTCCAACTTTCTATAAGAAAAAAGTCACAGTTAAGTAATGTAAGTACATGACATTTAAATTCAATATGCAAATGTATTATATGCTGCATTGTGTAGTCATATAAGTAAGGAAGTATCAGAAGACAAAGTCCCATAAGTCAGGGGGTCTGTTTGGAGCACATTTAAGATGCAGAAGGAAGAGAGGGCTGTAAAATCCAGGCTATTGGTACAGAATGTGATTCCATTCCCTAACTGACAGGCCAGAGAACTGAAAAATCTGAAAGGTATGTGGCCTGTGACCAGGTAGATGGAAATACTAGTCCACCAGCGCAAGAAGCAGATAATGAGTTAATTAAGATTAAAAGAATATATGTATAATCTATGTCAGTTAAATGGTCTTTAATTTGGGGAAGAGAGAGGTGCTAAAGTTCAAACTATCAGTTTCTTTTCTACAAAAGAAAGGGGTGGAGGGAATCTGCAAAAAAAAAAAAAATTATTTCAGAATTTATCATAATTCTTAATAGCACTTACATAAGTAAAAACCAATAAAGTATAATAAAATCTTTCCACATATTTCAAAATTAAAATTTTATAATTGTCTCATAGTGAGATGGGCTATTTTAAGTGGCTATTCTAAAACTGTTTAGTCATTACATATTGGTGCATTTTGTAATACCTGAGAGCTAGTGGAAAAAAACATTCATTCACGTCTATGTTTACAAGCAGTTAGTTTTGCCTGAGTTACAGAGGGCATATACACAAGTAAAGGGAAATAACTCTAGGAAGAAATTCCAGCTTGGTCTTGGAGAAACCTGACTAGACTTTAATTGGTAGACAACAAGGAGTCACCGGAGTTGTCTTTAGCAGGAGCTTGGGTCTGAGACCATGTTAGGACTGAGCAGGATGAATCAGAGACAAGGAGAGAATCAGGGAAGCTATCCCAATACTCCAAGAACAGCAGTGGGAAGAAGGTAACTCAGGAATGAAATACAGGGAACAAAAGCCAAAGATCTGGGGACAGAAAAAAATCACGGAGTCATGTTAGGTGGATGTGTGTGATAGAAAAACAAAAGAACAGTTAAAAATACAGGAGGAGGGGGCGGATGTGGCTCAAATGGTTGGGCGTCCGTCTGCCATATGGAGGGCCCTGGGTTCGATCCCCGGGACCTCCAGGTAAAATAAAAAATAAAAAATAATAAAAATAATAAAAAATACAGGAGGAAATGGCCCTTAGTAGGAGAGCTGATTTTGGGGACAATGAAATATTGCCTGGTTTGGGACAAGTTGAGTCTGCAGCCCATGCATGCCACAGGCATTGGCATGGGCCATGGCAAACCTGAGGATTGTCCTGGGGGTGGTGAAGAGGTGAGAAGGGGAGAGAAACCAGGAAGGAGAGGAGAAAGAGAACAGAGCAGGGGCAGAACCTGGGGGGATTTGGGGGGTGGGGTGGAGGTTTGTGCCACTTGGAGCCACAGAGAAGCCTGTAGCAGAGTTGAAAGGGATCATTGGAGAGGCAGGAGGAGAGCCAGTCTTGCAGAGGTCCGGAGCAGGGAAATTCAAAAGGAAAGGGCTAATGCCTGCATGAGCAAGGTGAAGACTAAGACAAATCATCGCCCTTAGAAAAGCAGTTTCATTCAGGTGTGAGGACAGCCACTTTCCAAGGCTAGTTCTCTGAAAGTGGAGTGAGCAAAACAATGAACCCAGAATGATTTCAAGGGTAGTACAAAGTGCTTTTAATATTTAACTTAGCATCCAGTTATGCTTCTGTATTTTTTTTAGGAGGTGCCGGGGATTGTACCCGGGACCTTATACATGGGAAGCAGTCAGGCAACCACTGAGCTACATCCATTCCCCGTGTTTCTGTATTTTTAAATTCTACCCAACCTTCCTTGAAATTCCTATTAAATTTGAATTTAAATGATTTAATCTCATTTTTCCTCCATTCACTTAAGCATAATATTTCCCTTCCACAACAATGGAATGTTCAAATGCTGATACCAGTCTTATGATGACATTCTATCAGACAGAGCATATTGTTATTGCCATATATTTTATTACTTTATTAGTCCACGTTATAAAATATGTACTTATGAACAATTGCTACTATAATTTGATATGTCCAATCCACTGCTATAGGAATTTTGAGCAACAGAGTCGTTTTCAGTAAAGAAATTGAGATGAGCAAAGGTGAAATTCAGAATTCTATGCCATGTGCAAAATGAAATGATCCATTTTAAAGGCTGGATGTAGCTAAGCTCTATAGATACACTTCAGTTTAAGACAAACCATTCCATTCGTAACTGTTAAGAATACACTAAAGCTAGGAAATTAAAGTCAGATAAAAATCTCTTAACAAAATGTCAACTGTTTCATCTGCAAAGAACAGCAGGAAGCTTTTAAAAAAATATATCCTTTTTTGACTAATGTTTAAAACCTGTGTTAATTTCAGTAAATGCAAGGGGACGATTATAGTCAGTACTTAGAAAATAAGAAAATGGATGATTTAAGATGCAGATTGTATTTTTAAAAAATCCATTCCCTGTAAAAATTATCAATGCCAACAAAGATCTGGGGGTGGAGGGGTGGGGCTGGGATTGAAAAAGACAAGAAAAAATGGTGCAGAACAGAGATAAAGGGAATTTTTTATATGGAATTTAAAAAACAAATCAATTAAAGCAGGAGCCGTGCTGTTTATTGTGATTAATCATATTAATAGAACTCTTCTGAACAAGATATATTCAATTGAGGAGAGAGAGAAGACATATAAATAAATCAGGATTTTAATTGACTGCCTTTGCCTTAGGATGTAAGAAGACAATGCCACAGAGTCACGGCTGTGTCTGTCCAACTGCAAACAAATGCTCCAGCAGGGAGCACCGTCAGCAGCAATGTTTATGAGTGTGCCCAAGGCAGGCTCGGAAGAATAAAATGTTTCCCAAGAGGAGGGAAGCCTGGAAATCGGAGCTTTGCTCAGAACGCCATTCTCATCATTCTCATTAACAGCCAAAGGATTTGCTTTCATAAAGCTGGGGTCACACCAGTTTAATCGATGTTCTTCTAGCTCACTCATCACTTATTTATTGAGTGGTCCTCGGGAAGGCGCTGAAGATCTTGTGTTTAATGAAATGTCTCTGCGTGGTCATCGTTACTGTTTCCTTATGGGCCGGTTGCCCTGACTTGCTGACCAAGCCCAAGTGAATGCTCTCCAAAGGTGCTGGGGAGTCCGCTGTAGAGTGTGGACTCTGCTCCCATGGGCCATTCATAATCCATGGAGCTATGCTATGCAGAACTCAGCCCAGTGGGAGAACAAAAGAAAGGATCCTAGCAAGCTACAGAGGAATCCACCTGCAGTTCTTCCCTCTGCCTTGACACAGGGCATTGTGGCTCTATAGACATGTTAGGAAAACCCATTTTTGAGCAAAACTAAGTAACATATGATCTTGCAGACATTGTCTGCTCATAAGCACTTGTTCTCTCTTGTCTGCTTCCCCATGTTTGTCTTCCCTGAAGTCACTTTAGTGTCGTAGTTAAGGGCACAATTATGAGGCCCAATTATGTGGATTGAATTTTTTATGAGTCACATAGCAGCTGCGTAACAGTGGGCAAGGAACTCCACCTCCATGCCTCAGTTCCCTTCATCTGCAGAATGGGAATAATAATAGTTTCTACTTTGTAGGGTTTTGTGACGGTGAACACACCGTACCTGACATATGCATTCATTAATGTTAACATCTAATTAACTTGATTTTAAAAGTGTAAGAATTATGGTAACAGAACAACTAATACTCAGTATTTCATACTGTTTCATCATTTGCATGGCACATTTACATGTATCACATTTGATCAAAGGCGAGTTAAATGAGTTCATTAAGAGAGTTTTCCAGAAGAAGTTTGTTATGGCTATCAGTAGGTAAATCATCACTATCTCTTCTTTCAAACCCTACTGCATTTTGGAAAATGCATTACGAAAGAAGAATAACAGGAATGATTGAAGAAATGAAGGAAAAAAAAAAAAGCTCCAAACTGGAAACAACTCAAATGTCCCTGTATAATAAAATAGACAATTGTGGTCCATTCAGACTATAGAATATGACCCAACAATGAAAAGGAATGAATCATAGCATGCATCAAAATGGATGAGTAAAAAAAACAAAAACAAAAACAAAAAACACCACCATAACACTTGAGTGAAAGAAACCAGACAAAAAAAAATGTACATTAGATGATTCCATCTATTGAGAGTTCAAAAAGTCGAAACTAAGTGATACTTAGAGATATATAGGAACCACTGTGAAGTTGAGGGTAGATGGAGGAGCTAGGGATGACAAAGGACATGTGGGGGTTGGCTGGGGTGGGGTGTTTCTGTAATTCCTGCAACATCTCATTTTCTTGACCTGGGCAGTGCTTCCTTGAATGTTTGCTGATAACAATTTGTAAAGCTATGTTTTTATGGTTTAATATTTTTCTTTCTGTGAGTTATAATGATTTTTTAAAGAAAGACTAAAATGACCCCAAAAGTGAGTTTAGAATTTTTCAGTAAATAAAACTTTTATGAGGAAAGATATTAGAAATGACAGTTAAAAACAAGTAGAGTAAGTCTCTTCATTATACGAATATACCCCATTCCCAACATAATTTTCTGCACATGCCCCTTCAAACACTTTGCTTCCTGCACCAGTTCAATCTCAATATCATTCAGTCATAAAAGGTGGAAGTATAATTATTAATAAATGCACTAATGGCATTCCCACAGTGCACATACGGGATCTGGTTCTGTTGAGACATAAGAATAAAACCTGGCTAGACAAGGTGATGAAACATACTGTTGGGAGAAACTTTTAAAGAAAAAAAACAGATAAGCATCTTTTATATAATCTGCTCCTCTTCTATTTCAGACTCTAACCTTTTTCAGAGACAGGAAAAAGTCCTGGATAATAATGGTTCAGTTCAAGTTCATTCCCATGTTCCAAAGAATGGCTCATAGCAACAGTATTCTTTTGGTCTATTTGTAACATTTTAAACAAGAAATGCTTTTTATGGCCTAAACCTGGTAAAATTGAAAATACCTGCGCTACAATGCTGACCTCCTTCAGAGAAATCACTTAAATGTGTAAAAATAAAGGAATAAAGTTAAACAAAACCCATAAGACCGTTTTTTTTTTAAGACAACCATGTTTTTTTTTTTTTTAAAGATTTATTTTTATTTATTTATCCCCCCCTTCGCTGCTTGTGCTCGCTGTGTCCATTTGCTGTGTGTTTTTCTGTCTGCTTGTCTCCCTTTGTTGCATCATCTTGCTGTGTCAGCTGACTGCAATCGAACCTGGGGCCTCCCATATGGTAAATGGGAGCCCAACCACTTGAGCCACATCCGCTTCCCAAGACAACCATCTTAACAGGAACTCGTTTCCCTTGAGGAATTCTCCAGGAGCCAGAAAGTCATATGAGTGTCACCTGGCCTAGGAAGAGTTCTTGACCTTGGGACTTTATAAAGTTGACAGATGACTTGAGAGTGACTAGTCCCACATAAAACTGTTCTTGTGCACCTTCATTTTAGTTTGACTCTTTTGAAAGCCCAGAAAAAGAAACAGTCCAATGAAACCCATTTTATTTATTGTGAGGATATTGTTGGAGAATTTCCTCACCTCATCATGTGGGAAACTCTCAAGGCTCAGTACCAAAACCAAATGGCTTCCCCCTGAATAATTGTTTATCCTTTAGGCAAATCAAGCAACTGCCTCATTCTTTGCCTTGCCTATAAGGAATTTCAGTGCAAAATTTGAAGTCTATGATTAACATGGACAGTCTTTGATTTCATTTAATATTTTGTGTCCATAATTTGAATTCTCCCTGGTTTCTGTATTTGCTCATTTTTATAAGCAAATACAAAGGCCAGTGAAGATAATCTTTACCGGCCTTTGTGCCCTTATCTTGTTGCCCTCCCATCAGTGGTACACACACTTGCAGAAAGGATGTCTATCACTCAGACTGATCACATTCACTCCCTGGTTCAATTTTTTAAATGGTTCCCCATTATCTAAAAGGTAAAACAAAATTCCTTAGAGTGGCTTATAAAGACCTTTTACATTCTGAGCTCCTGAGTCTTCACCTCTCTTTCCTTGAAGTCTATCCTATCCAGAAACCCTTGTCGTGCTTCACATATATCAAGTTCTCTTATATCCCATGTTTCTATACTGACTTCTCCCTCCACCTGAAATTCCCTCCACTCTTTGGTCAGCCCAGGACACGTCCATTCATCTTCAAGGCCCACCTCTGAGAAGCCTCCCTGACCCCAGGCAGACTCCAGCATGCCTTCCCTTATGTTGCTACAGAATCGTACCCGTATGTCTCTTGTAGAAAATTATCCTGGTGTTTTGAAATGACTTCCTCGCATGTCTCCTTCTTAGACAATGATTTCCCTGTGTTCAGGCACTATGTCTCACTTTCCTTTGCAGGGAATGATAGATGGAAAGGTCAGCTTGAGGGGTTCCGATGCTAGATTCAAAGGACTGCACTCTTAAGCAGTAGACTCCGGCAGGAGTCAGCAAACAATGGCCTGAAGGTCAAATCTGGCCCACCGCCTGTTTTTGTGAATAAAGTTTTATTGATAAACAGTCGTGCCCACTTGCTTAATTATCCTTTAGGCTGCTTTCACTCTCCGACAACAGAGTTAAGTAGTTTTGACCAAGATCAAATGGCCCACAGAGCCTAAAATATTTACTATCTGTCCTTTAACAGAAAAAGTTTGCTGACTCCTGAATTGGAGGCACACTTATGGGCCAGCATCATGGACCTCAGATGGTGTCCTGCCATAGTAAAATGTTCATCATGCAAAATATGCAGATTAACCCTTTAGATTTGCCTTTTCTATTCTCCTGCTCCCTTTGAAAGCCGGTACCCTCATCCCTGCAAGCTGAACTCAGGTCAGCCTTCAGAATCTTCATAGCCTACTCAAGCATACTGAGAATTGGGATCTTCCAATTATCTATCACGTCTAACTGTAAGAGCAGAGATGCTAATTGTTTCTCAGTTTTCAGATTCCCCTTCTGCCTTTTAGTAACATGTGCTCCTCAGTTTTGGCTAGGTGCATGACTGCTTTCCTAGAGACTTGGTATTTCCCTGCCTCCCTTGCAGCTTATGGCCATCTGAGAATGTTCTGGCAAATAGAATGTGAACAGAATGATGGATGCAATTCAGAGTTTCTGCTCTTTCAAGGAAGCTCCGAGTTCTCACTTCCTCTTTCCTCCCTCCATTGGGTTGGAATATATGGCTGTGGAGGGGATGAGCCAACTTGGATCATACAGATGAGGATAATACCTGCAGTAATCCTGAGATAGAAGGAACCTGTGACCTCTTCCACCTAATAGAACTGAACACCCCTACCCTCCCAGACTGCCTTCAACCCTGGCTTTTTTTTTTTTTTTTTGAGAGAGAGAGAGAAAGAAGTAAACTTTTGTCTTTTTGCACTGATATTATATTGGTCATTGTTAAAGCAGCCAAACCAATATTCAAACTAATCTTTTAGCTTCTCTCCATGTCTTGTTTTTCCTTTGATACTCAGCTTGGATCTCCTCTCCCAGAATCAGATCCCAGCCCATTTCTACTGTTTAGCTTTGCTGCTCTCAAGTTAGCAGAGCTACCCAGAAGTTTCTTTTTCAACCACTTTCTACAAACTCTCTAAGATTTTCTCTAAAACCTCACTCTTTCTTAAAGCCCTTGCCTTTTCATGCCCTCCCCCTTTCTTTCCATCCCTATTCTTTCTTCTTTTCCACAAAAGAGAAAAGAAAGACAATTCCAGCCCTTCTGATGCATTCCCTGTTCTTATGTTTATGATTTTCTTTCCTCATTGCCCCAAGAAGGAATCAAACTGGCAAGGACCCAATATTTCTTAAAAGATGGAAGAAGGGGAGATGCAGAGTTGGAAAAGATTTCTTTCTCTTTAGTGGTAAAGTGGAGAAGACTATAAATACTCACAGCTCTTAAGCTGTGGCTGTTTCACAATGGTGAAAGTTAAGAATTTGGAATGTGATGAACCTAAAAATACAAAAGTTCTATGAGGTGATTATGAAGGCCACTGAGCATTTGTATGAGTGGGGTTTTAGGGAAAATACTCAAGAAGCAGGAAACAGATTGAATTAGATTACTTTGACTAGATGCCAGGAGACCAGTGGGTTGATGAGAAAGCCTTGGTCTAAGGTGATGCAGTAGAAATAGGAAATAGGGAAGCACATCCATCAGATATTTAAAGGAAGAAAAGACAGTTTTGATGGCAGATTGGTTATAGAAGCTCCATAGTTGTCTTCCTTTCTTCCAAGAACATTTTCCTCAATATCTGGTCAACTCCAGTACCATGGGACTGTAGAGGGTGGAGGAATTTAAAGGAGAGAATAGAAATAAATGAATATTTCCAAAGCATAGCACAGTAAAATATATGCAAATGAAATCACAAGTATGTAAATGAGTGAACCTGGATGAAATGCCACTTCTTATATAAAATGGTTAGCACACTTTCCAAAGGGCACATCAGGTACATGCTGATGAATGTAATTCTCTTCTAGCATGAATAGCTTTGGGTTTGGGTCACCTCCACGAACAGTTTAAGTTTAACTTGCATTTAGTTTCTCTGCCCAGTCCCCTCTGAGTTCCGCGTGACATCTGACACTCAATCATTATTAAATACATCTAATGAAATAAAAGCCTTTTCCCATCTAGCTACATTATGCAAATTACCCCTAACCTTTCATGTGTTTGGAAGTTTTCTTTATGATCCCCAACAGAAATGAGATTGGAATCCTCACAATTAAACTATATAATATTTTACTTCTGGAAATCAAGTCCTACTTGATAATTAAAGCATTTGATTTGATGGCTCCGGTGTTGGCTCAGCATCAGAAATCATGGTCTTGAGTCTGGTGCCACCATCTGCCAGCCATATTTAATGCAAATATCACCCATGTGCCCTGGTCTCCAGGAAAGTCAAAACACTGAAAACAATTCCAGTCTTCTCTCAATCTCTTAAGGAAATTCTAAGAGCTTTAGTGTAGTCTTAGCTCAAAATTAAAATCTTCCTTAGACATCTCTCTCACGGTTTAGATTTCGACGCCAGGGGAGTAGCAAACAGCCTCTCCTCTGTCTTACTCACCCCCTCCGGAATTCCTCAGGCATCCGTGCCTTCTATGTAGCTTGCCTCTTCCACTAGAGACCCTCTCCTGGGAACACAGCCAGGAGATGCCATTTCAGAGAATCAGCCCCTACCTTCTATTCTGCACAACAGCTAGGGGGAAGGGGGAAGTCTTTTAATCTTTCCACCTTCATAATTCTTGAAACTTTCTCCAATCTTCTCCTCTTCTCCTGAGTCTTCATTACAACATCTGTAAATTGGGGGATTGACCTGCCTAATCTGCTTCATGGGACTGGTGTGGGGGCTCCACATCACAATGGGTATAAAAGCATCTTAAATGTGTTAAACCATTATACAAGTGTGAAGTGGCAAGTCGTCATGATTTTTCACCTGGTGTTTTCTTTTGCTTTCCGTGCCCTTCCCCGCTCTGTGAGTAAAAGTGACACAATTTCTCCCATCATGGCATGGGAGCAAGGGGGGGAAACCACAGGGAGAGGAAGGTGTTCTTCAGAACTCAGTGTTTCCCTTAAGCATATCCTTCACTATCCCTCCCTTCATAGCCAAGCTTTTAGGAAGAGTTGTCCACCTTCATTGTCTCTCCTTCCTCACCATTTTTTCATGCCCTAACAGTCCATTAGACCTCCTGTGCCTTTGCAAAGGATTCTAACAGCTGGCAAATCAACCACACCTCCTCCTCCTCCCTTTGATCCCATCTCTTCTGGTTCTGGTCTTACCTCTCCACTGCTCTGCACACTGCTGTCCTTTAAATGTTTGCATTACACTACAATGATTCCTATGATTGCAAGCAACGGTGCCTAATGGTTGCGATAGTCACTACCTTATCTCTACATATACTACTATGCATCAAGCACTTGCCCTTTCCCATCCCATCCTCACCACAATCCTGTGGGCTAGCCATTGTCATCCCCATTTTACAGATCAGCAAAATCTCCAAGAGGATAAGAGCATGGCCAAGATCCCACAGACTGTAACCATGGAGCCAGAATTCCATCGCTGGTCCATGCTCTCCAGACTAGGCTGCCTCTCTCCTCTTTTCAGACATGCTGAGTTTAAATCTTGGTTCCATCATTTACTTGCTGAGCTCAAATCCTGTCTTACTTAACCTCTCTAAATGTCCATTTCCTCATGTCTAACATGAGGATAATAATATCACGACCCTTTTAGAGCAGAACAGAGAACACAGGGTAAGCCTCAATAAATGTTACTCTTGTTTCTCTTTCTTGACTTCCATACCATCATTTCTTCTCTCTGTACACCTGCTCTCTGAGCAGGCTCACTTCCAAGCATAGCTTCCAGTAGCCCCGACATGTGAGACAGCCCCACTCTCAAGAGCCAGCTCAGACTTTTCTATTGAGCATTAGGTCCATATCCCCAGTCATTGGCTGGATTTCTCCCCTTTGATATCCATATACACCTCAAATGTGACATCCAGCAGAACTGTGATGATCCTCCCCCAAAACAGCTTCCCCTCCTAATGCCCCAGTAAGTGCCCTCAGTCAGAAACTAGGACTTTGTCCTTGACTCTCCCATTGGACTCTTCCTGCACGTTGAACCAGTCATCTAAACATCTAAACATGTTCCTCCTAAAGATCTCTCCCATTCATCCAGTCTTTTCCTGGATGCTCCTACACTCGCTGATGATTCTGTCTTTATTTTAAATATTGGTATTTTGCTCCTCATGGATTTTTTGGCACTAACATTTTGATTTATAACATCTTGCATGAAAATATTATTTGTCTTGATTACCGTTTTTTGGGTAATCAATTTTGTACTTGAGGTAAGTGTCTCCCTCTTCAGACCCTGCTGTATAGTCAATTCTTCTCTCGATGCAATATCTTATAGTGTCCTGCTAGAATTCTAATTCTTAGGCACAGCTCGGTCAATTGCAAACTTGCTTAATTGCCTTCAGTGGTCCCCAAGACCCTGCAAGGCTAATTCCACACCATCCCTACCCTTCCCCATGGACCCTATCATCCAGCAACAAGACTCCATATTCTTTCCCTGAAGGTGGTCCACACTTCCACAGCCCTGTTCCTTCAGGTATCCTTCAGTTACTTCGGATGGTTTAGAACTTGCAAATAGCTAAATGTTTATGCTTTCACTGTTAAAACATACATTTCAAACATATTTTCTTACATTTCCTTCTAAAACGTAGGACACACTTCCCTGCAGTCCTCAATATTCAAAACATTCTTCATGGCCAGGCCTCATCATTTTAAGCATCCGTTATGGTACTTTGTTATAATCCAGTGATGCCAACCTCAGGTTGAGATTTATAAGGTAGCCCTTGAGATTTGTAAGCTAAATGCTCAGATGGAATTTTTCTTTTCCTAATTTTGCTGTGTTGTCCAACTCGGCAGTGTCTTCTCACTCCTCCCAGTCTCTGCTCCCTTGTCGCTGGCTCTGCTCTCTTTGATTGATCCTAGCTGCTTGACCTCATTCAATTTCTCTTGCCCACATCTCTCCCACCTCAGCCTTGCCCTCTGCACTCTCTCCACTAACTCCACAATCCTAGTACCTCTCTGTGTTGGCGTCGACAGAACTGAAGTTGCCAGCCTACAACTGTATTCTGTTCTACTCTGATAACTGACTCATTCATTTTATCATTCAATATTAATCTCTTCTCAGTCCTTTTTTACTCCTGAGTCTGCCATTGTTCTGGTTGGTTGAGAGGTGTTCGGTATATCTCTGATTATGGCCATGTAATCCATGGGGATAACACTCAAGTCTTCTCTGCTATAGCATTTCTCCACCTAGGGGGTCGTGTGCAGAGGTTAAGAATGAATTCTGACTTTAAGTGCCTGAGGGACTTGACAGCTATCATCTTTTCTCCTTGGGCCCCCTTCCTGTGCTCACTGGGAAACTCTGATCTTAAACTTTTTAGTAGAGACAAGATGAAGAGACATGGAAAAGGAACCTGCAGCTGAAGTGTCTGTGATTCTTGAAGGCAAAATTGATTTAATGAATCTTACCCATGCTTGAACAAATTCACTCTGAGTAGTTTGGGTTGCTCTTTCAAATGGGAAAAGGCAGGGAGTTATTCATACTGTCAATTGCTCCCTTAAATCCATCTTTAGGTGCATTAAAGGGCTCCACTGACTGACAACGTAATTTTTATTATCAAGAGTTTACTTGTATTCATAAAATGTCAAAAATATACATATGCTCTCGTGAACAAAGTGTGGGAGCACCAATAAATTTAAAAATCCAGCACGCTCCTCAAAAAATATGTCCCAAACAGAAACTGGCCAGAGAATGATTTTTAAATGTATTCTCCCCCCCCCCCACCCCCCGGTGACTGAGATTATTTAAGAAAAATGAGCATGGAGTAGAATCTGGAATTTTCTGTTTGCACATTTGTTTTTGCTTCTTTATCTGCTTAAAAAAAAAAAAAAAGTAAAGAAAGCATCAGTCAAGGAACACAGTTTAAGAATTTTTGGAGATTGAGCACAGGTAAGTCTTCTTGTTGATTTCCACAATATTCTCCACCACTACTTTCTGGAAATAGCATGAGCTTGAGAGTCATACAGGCCCAGGAGTGATTTTAGCTTCACCATTTATTCTCTGTGTGGCCTTGGGCATGTTACTTTAATCCACAAACCTATCATTATTTAATACATTAAAGAGATTGTTTCGAGATCCTTTTGATTTTCTATCTACAACTCTGTGCCAACTATGAATAAAGGAAGTTTTACTCATTCCTCTCAAAAAAAAAAAAAAAGTCATTAAAGCACACTTCATAGTATTCCCTAGAGGGTATTTAGCTCAGAGCCTGGCACCAATGGGAATTCAGTGCCTGTCATACCTCCCTCCTCTCCACTTGGCCTAATCTGTGTCTGGGCCCAGGATCAGGTGTCAGGGTCTTTACCCTCAACCTGCACCAAGACTTGCTGTCAATAATGGAACTAAGGAAAAATTGCCTTCACTAGTCAAAAATAATGGCCCAATGAGAGAAGCAAATACTTAGAGCTGGACCTTAAGGAATGACTATGAGGTTCAGAGTCTTTAGTGGCTTCCTTTGAAAACGTCATCTCTTAACTCCTTCCTTCCCTTCCTGTTAGTTTCAGAGGGAAGGAGGGCTGGGGGATTTGGGGGAGCAGTGAGGACTCTGTGGTAACTGTGGGGGAGTGAGGGGAAGTCAGGTTGGGATGGTAGGTGGTGGCCATTTTGAGGAGGGCTTTAATGATGAGCAGAGGCATTTGCTATCATTCGTTAGATGAGGAAAAGGCATTGTGGGTGAGATAGGGAGACAGTTAAGTCGGAGCTGTATTTCAAGGCCGTTTTTTTCACTCTTTAGCCAACTCTGGTCAAAAGTGTTTTTGAAAGCTCCATGGCTAGAAGCAGGAACACACTCACGGAACTACTGGTCACCCTAGTCAACCCAGCAGCTGACCCAGTGTTGTGAAGGAGCCTGGCTTGCCCTTCTTGGGCAGGGGTCTGGGGGAAGTTGGGCAACCCAGCACGTCTGGGAGGGCAGCACTCCTTTCTCAGCCTTGGGCCTTCCCTGTATTTGAGTCACTGGTTCTCTGTCTAAGCAGCTGCCCGTTGAGGGGGGTGGTCAGTTGCCCTGAAGCACCTGTGGCATTCATGGAACTCCTCTCAGCTTTCCCTGGAGATCCTGAGAGTTCCTGCCTCATGTAAATTATCTCATTTAGGGGCCAGACTGGAAGGCAAGCACAGGAGGAGCCCCTTGCAAACCTACAGTTATAGCTTCTTTGAAGAAACCACATAGCCTGGCTCTGGGCGCTGAACCTGCTGGACCCCTGAACCTCTTCAAATACAGGACAGCGGCTGCAGCGCCTGTAGGCAAGTGAATAATGGTCTAAGTCCTTGTCCCCTGGACTGGGATGGAGGAGTTTCAGCAGCCTGGTGAGGAAGCTTCCTCAGCAAGGGCCCATTCGACAGCCTTGTTCTCTCCAGCGGGGAGCCCACTTCCATAAATCAGCCCTGGAGGAGTTTTATTATCCTTCTTTGAATCTCTTCCAGCAGTTTGATGTACTTGAAGTTGAAAAGCTGAAAACTGCACACCGTGCAGCATTCCACACAAAACACTTTCAGAAGTTTCCAGTTCAGAAAGACTTGGCAAAGCTGGTTCTTCCTCTCCATTTGACTTTGTGTTCCTCTTTTGGGATTTGTCTCTTGGGATTGGGCATGTTAGTGTACAAGTAACTTCTATCAACGTCATCATCATTAGTTTCAAGAATTATAATAGTTTTAAATTAGCTTATGTTTGAGATTGTATATTTTTTTATTACCAAAAAGTAAATTTGGAAAGGAAATCAGCTTATTAAAGACTACAAGCATAGCAATGATACTAAGCTATTTACTCAATGTATTTTTTTTTTTTTCAATTTCTTTTTTGACAGTGAGGGTCCTTTCTTGAATATCCACAGCAGACAAAACATTCAAGATCCTGTGGTGTGTCCTTCGCCCTGACTGTTGCCACAGCCTTTTACACCCCCATGCTGCTCCATGTTCATGGACAGCTGGAAAAGTAGACAGGATGGCTGAGCATTTGGTGACAGATCAACCTTTTAATTCAGTAAGTAAATGTGGTTTAAGGTCCCAGTGAGTGCAGATCATAATATTATAGGAAAAAGCACTGGGATTTCTTGTCTCAGTTCTGCCCCTTCTCTTGGGTAGCTCCAGGTAGTAGTGAGATAAACCAAAGTCAAATAATCCCAATTGGAATATAAAGTATTCTACTTGCCAGCATCAAAGATGGTCCCTTATTGGGGAGAGGGGGAAGCTCATATCTACAGTTGTCCTGAATTCAGTTTTTAAAGCAACTTTCTTAAAAATATGTCAAAAGAATATCCAGACAATAAGCACACATTACTGATTGAAATATAGAAGGCATTAAATATATATATATATTTATTCACACCTAGACATACATATGTATATGTGTGTATACATATATATATATTCATATATATATATATATATTCATGATCACACACATCTCTGCCCTGCTTCTCCAGGTGGTCAAATATTTTGGGGGGGATCCCATCCGTCAGCCTTTCTCTAGTCTCTTTTCTCTCCACAAAACCTTTTTCACACTCTTCTTACCACCATGATTTAACTTTTCAAAGTTCCCCAACAAGCCATGCTCTGTCCATTCCACTTTGCTCAAATTACTTCCCCACCGCGAACGCCCTGCCCTGCCTCCATTCCTAACCTGGATAGCTACTCCCATCTGTTAGCACTCATCTCCAGAGACCTCTTCCAGAAAGCCTTCACACACTCACATGCACAACAACCCAGATTCTTGTCTAGTACCCCGTGCTTGTTGCTTTTCATATCTTGTAGAGAGTGAGCTCTTTACTTGTCTATCTCCACCACCTCAGAGTACCAGCTCTTCCAGGACAGAGGCAGTGTCTTTTTCTTTGTATAATCTCATTCTTCACACAGTGCCCAGAAAATAGATAAATAAATATGGAGAGATGAATGGATGAATGAATGATTTCTTTCTCCTGAGCATTTTTTGAACACTTGCCTCAGGCATCATTCTCCAACCCCACTTCTACCCTGAAGTCTGAAATGGAAGGCCGGTGAGTAGAGGGATTGGGTTCCTTATTCCATCGGCAATGGTTTAGCCATCCCACTCCACCTGGATGGAAAAAAAAACAAAACAGAAAAACAACCATCTAGTTTTTTGTTTTTTTTTTTCCTGGCAATTTTTGTAGCCATTTTATAAAGTCTAGACACATTTTTTTTCATGTGCTGCAGTGTCTCAGTCCCTGTAACACAGGCCTCTTTAATCATTAGTCTTTCTGGTAGAATTTGATAGGGGTCATATAAAATCCTTCTCCTCATCTGCTAATGGCAATTTATGGACAGTTACTATGAGCAATATACATTGCAAAAGACTAGAAAACTCCTCCTCTGGTTATGATTCAGCACTATCATACGAGCGCCTGGAAACTAGACTGATAGTTTAATCAGTGGTATGTGATCCTTATTTGTGGTTGGCTGCCTCATCAATTTTCATTTGGGAGTTGAAATGGACTTTGCCGCAGATATGGCATTAATTATGGGGGAAATTGGTTGCAATATGCCTCGAGGTAAAAACCTTTCTGATGGGAATCTGAGATTGAAAGAAAGCCAAATTATAAGAGGATGATTTACTGGAAAAGGCAAATGTATGCATTACCATCATTACTTAGCACAAAAAAAAAGGAGCTGATAAACCAGAAAGACTGTGGAAGGACTGGAAAGTGAAAAAGATCCCCAAGTCTAACTCCCTTGAAAAAGATTTATTCTTAGGCTAAATGCATTATGTTTCCCCAGACACCTATGACATTTTCCAAGAGTGCACTTCAATTAAAAGGCGAGTGAGCATTAATAACAGCTGGCCGGGTCTCTATTTTCTTCCAGATTGAAATATATTTTACAAAGAACTGAATAGGGAACATCTAGGGACATCAACATTAAAATTCATTTTGACAGTTATGGTATCTGCTGTTGTATCAATTTTCTGGTTATAATATCCCTTTTTTTCTTCTGGAAGATTTCACAGGCCTTCTTAGACAATACCCTATTTTTCTTATCCCTGCAACCTAATGAAGTAAAATACAGAGGCAAAGTTGTTGATGGAATGATAATTCCCATTTTAACATGAGAAAACTAATGCACAGGGAGCCTAAGTTAGTGGATTTTTTTTTTTTTTAAGCAATATTTTTCTTCATTTGATAGACAGCAGAGGGAGTTATCAAGAAAGTGGCTGACTAGGAGTTAACACCCCCTTCCCCTCTCACCCCAGGAAAAAGAGATCAGTACCATATTTGTAAGAGTTGGGGTGCAAGAGGAGCGGAAAGGGAGGAGCTCTGTATTTGGAGCAGGCAGTAGAGATGATGCAGTGGTTAGGGCAGGGCCCGGGGCCAAGCTTTCTGTGCCCAAATCTGGCCTCTGCTACTTACCACATGGCTTAGCCTCTGTGCCTCAGTTTCCTCATCTGTATAACTGGGACGAAGTAGAAGTAATTGTAATTATCTTGAGATTCAACTTGGGCCCTTCTGGAGAGAGGAAGAATTGCAGGGAACCATTTTCCAACCTTGGGGTCTAGAGTCCCCAGAGCCAAAACCCACATCTGTAGCCACCACCCACACCATCCACATGCCTCACCCCAAACCCACAGCTTGTCCCCAGTGATAGGCCAACCATTGTCCCTGCCCTCGGACCCCCAATCCCTTTCCTTTTTTTGCACGGGATTGCTTAGAACTATCCAATCCTTGACTCCTGCAGGGAATCGGCTCACCTCCACCCCTGGGCCATGGTAGAGGCCACAGCTATCCCTGTGTGTGCCCCACCTGCTGGTTGAGCCCCCGGAGCAGCTCACGCTTCCCACCGACCCCTTGTGATACCCCTCTCTCACTGGGACCTGTGAGTAACCCACTATACTCCTTATGCATTATGGCCTCAGTTTCCCTAAGTGTCCCACCTGACCTCCATCTGGACCCAAATTTAAAATCTAACTTAACTAACTTGAAACAATGCACGATGCACCCTGGCCAAAGGGCCAAAAACTCTGTGGTCAAGCCCGTGGTCCATGGAGCGGAGGCTGCGGTAGGCATCCCCACGTACCTAACCAAAGCCTGAGAACCAGGTCTTGACCACGTATTTTAGAAAAGGCAGTGAGAGCAGCCACTGTGGACCAAAGGATAAGGCCTTTTCCCTTTTTTTGTTTTTTGAAGCATGCCATAAGTCTAGGATTCTTGAGAGGACAGAAAGGGAGCTGTGGAAATGCCTGAGGATGACTGTCCCAGGTAGGTAGACACTTAGAATAGATTACATTTAATTGTGAACAAAGAAGAAATGTGGTCTATATCTCACTCTACAGTTGTGGATGAAAATCAATACCTGCTTTATCAGTTATGAATGCATTTGGCAGCAAAACCCTAAAACTGGTGCCTTAAACTATGAGGGGTTATTCATCTCATGCAACAAAAATACTGGAGGTAGATTATTGGGACTGCCAACAGTGCTGTCAGAGTTCAGACATCTCTCTGCCCTGCCATCCTTAGCATGTGGCTTACATTTACTTTTTTTTTTTTTTTTTTAACATCTTGACTATTTTATTCCTGGCATGCAAGGATATTTTAACATGAGAAAATGTATTAAGATATTTCACATTTACAGAATAAAGAAGAGAAACCATGTGGTTGCCATTTGTGTTCCTTGGTACACATATATGGGTGGCTGAGTGGACAAGAGAGTGAGGGGCTGTGTGGGAAAGCCCCAGAGGAAATGACTGGGCAGGTGACGTTAGTCCTAAAGTGATGGAGGTGTAGAGGCTGAAGGGTCCCAGAATCTCCCACCAAACTGCAATAGGGGCTGGTGCTATTGGGAAACCAGTCAGAGGGGTCACTGCTATCAGGCCAACTAACCACAGGGGTCAGTCATAACTGGTTGGATCTCACCACTAAGCTGGGAGAATAGGGGTAGAATGGCAAGTACGTAGAACGGCAGGTAGGTAGGAAGAAGGAAGAGGTGCAAGGAGGAAGGGGCAGTATCTAAATCCAGAAAGCAAACACTTCCCAGAAACTGTCACTTTAATATTTCATTGGTCAGCACCAGGCCACATGCTCATTCTTTTGATATGTGGTGATGAAGCTCGAATTTTCAGCTGGGCACATGGCCATGCAGAAATAAATCAAGTTTCTATCAGCGACTAAGGAAAATTGATAACTAGAAGGAAAGAGGCTAATAGTGTCTGCCACACATGTTTTCCCCAACATCCAAAATCTACCTTTATCTTTGTAATAACATTTGTATCTCATTTAAGGCAAATCTCATATATGAAAAATATGACAATTTGATTTAAAAACGATTAATGTGACAGTTCTGCTCTAGTCAACAGTTTGCAAAATAACTTTCTTAAATTGCGTTTTTGTAAAAATCATCTGATTCACACGATGTTTTTAAGAATGCAAAACGTCTTTGATCTCAAGGAGTCTTAGAGATAATCTAAGCCAACGCTTTCATTATAAGTTGAAGAAACTGGGACCTATCAAGATGTCATGTAATTTTCTCAGCTTTCCATGGTGTAGAGAAGAAACCAAAAGTCTTAAAATAATGGATCCCAAGTTTTCAAATTATTCTTACAGTTTGGACTTTGGGCCTTTAAATGGTTAGTTAAATATAATTGCAAGGGTGATTTATTTCTAAAACAGGTTGTAAAGATTGTTACAAAAAATAAATATGTGAATAAAAATTATTTGTCAGAGCACATATGTACATAATTTCAATTTTGGAAAATGCACCAGAGTAATTTAAAGGCTGGCTCTGATAAGGTTAAAATCCTAGCACTGCTACCTACTAACAATATAATCTAGTAGGTAAGTTACTCACCTTTCTGAGCCTCACTTTTCTCAGTTGTAAAGTGAGATAAAACACTGCATGGGATTTTCTGCGGGAGTTAAATGAGACAGTGCTATTTATTTTATTTTATTTTTTATTTTTATTTTTTAAGATTTTATTTATTTATTCATTTATCCCCCCCTTGCTGCTTATGCTCTCTGGGTCAGCTAACCACGCCGTGCGGGCGGGCTTGCCTTCACCAGGAGGCCCCGGGAACCGAACCCGGGGCCTCCCATATGGTAAACGGGAGCCCTACTGATTGAGCCACAGCCGCTTCCGAGACAGTGCTATTTAATGAGTGCTCAATAAAGGGTTGCACCTTTCATTGTTCTTGTTACCATTGCTGTCATCCTCTTAAGCAAGAACCCAGCTCAGTGCTCATCATATTCTATTGAGAGGTAAAGAGCTGGCACCATATGAGTAGATGAGCAGTCACATAAAGGAGAAGGGGTTTCTGAAAATTAAAGAGCATCACAACAATGGATCAAAGACCTAAATATAAATGCCAGGGCCATAAAACTACTAGAAGAAAATGTAAGGAAACATCTTCAAAATCTTGTGGTAGGTGGTGGTTTCTTGGACCTTAAACCCAAAGCTGAGCGACAAAAGAACAAATAGATAAAAAGGACCTCCTTAAAATTAAACACTTTTGCACCTCAAAGACTTTGTCATAAGGATGAAAAGGCAGCCAACTCAGTTGTAGAAAATATTTGGCAATCACATATCCAATAAGGGTTTAATATCCATGATATATAAAAAAGATGCTACAACTCAACATTAAAAAGACCAACACCCTGATTTTAAAATGGGCAAAAGACTTGAATAGACATTTGTTCAGAGAAGAAATACAAATGGCAAAAAATACACATGAAAAAATGTTCAACATCACTAGCAATTAGGGAATGCAAATCAAAGCTACAATGAGATATCATTTTATACCTATTAGAATGGCCACCATTAAAAAGGCAGAAAACTACAAGTGTTGGAGAGGATGTGGAGAGACAGGAACGCTTATTCCTGTTTTTGTGAGTAGTCTCACAAAGGAGAAGGGGATTCTGAAAATAAAAGGGCATCACAACGACTCCCTCTCTGGGGTCAGAGAGCAGCCAGGGCAAAGAAGCTACAACCCCAAGGTGCCTCTGTGGCTGAGGATTCTCCCAGGATATCTGAGTCAGAGAGATGACATGAAACTTCATTTCTCCAGGTGTCAGGCAAGAGCTGAGGAATGAACCATAGAGTCAATGGCTTACTTTTACTATGACTGAGATTTCATGGTTCCTTAATATGGAAACTGGTTAATCCTGTTGGGGAAAGGCACTACCTGTGTGCCCACAGATTTCATATCCTTCCAATCCTAGTGGAACTGGAAGGGAACTTTCCAGGTGGGCCAATTGCCTCCTGATCCCTATGATTGTGATTAAAAGAGACCTGGAAGTAGGAAGGTTTCCTCTCTTTGCTTCACCAGGGGGTCAATGGTTTTGTCCAGTTTGTTTACTGATGGCCCATGAGAGGAGCAACTGCTACCTACCTACCTTCTACCACTTACCTACTAGCTGTCAGCTCTCCAAAGAAGCTAACTACCAGACTTAACTGAACAGAGAATAAGAATATATATTGTTTAAAGTATGATCAGACAAAGAAATAATGAACTTGATGACTACATGGCCAGACAGAAGATGACAAAAGGAAACTAGCAATACCAGGTGGCTGCTAATACTGTTGGAGAAATCAAGACAAGACTTTTAATAAATGAGGTAATAAGAACTACTCCTTTTGATATGACAGGGTAGATCATTAGAACCACCCTCCCACTGAGGAATGAAGCACAGAAAGTAAAATATCTACATGAAGTCTAAGTTAAAAAAGCTGGAAAATAAAACAAATACATATTTTAAATAACTGGAGAACTAACAAAGCAATGAGGAATTAAGGAGGAAGATCTGGAGAAAACAGAAAACTCAGTGAAATGAACCAGGCAATTTGCTGTAGGAGCATCTGCTAATATTGAAAAAGGAGCTGAGAAGCTGAGCAGAGCATTTGAAAGTCTTAATGCGTGGAGAGACAAAAACTGGAGGACTTACCAAAAAGAGATTAGTAAGTTTCACCAGATTTTTGGTTGGGATCCCAAAGAAGTACACCCTAGCAGTAAAAATGAACTGTGAGTAAACCAGACCGCCCAGGGACTGAAGCTTAGCAATGAATCACCGCAGTCCCTGAAATTGGATGAAGGTGGTCTAGGATTGCCAGTTCTCCTAGTTTCCTGCCAGAAACAAATGTAAATTCTCTCTGGAGGAAAATAAAATTAACCTAAGCCACACATTATTTCCACAGTTTTTCATAAGTGAAGATCAGCACACAATCAAAAATAACCCAGGCACACAAAGAAACAAAATAATGCAAACAAAAATAAAAAGTAGCAATGGATATAGACAGATCAATCGGAAATATAAATAATAGTTATCATACGCAGACTTTAAAATATACTTAATATGTTCAAGGAGGTAAAAGAGAAGACCGAATATCTCAGCAGAGAACTGAAATTTAAAAACACAGAAAATTCTAGAACTGAAAAATATACAACTGAAAGTATCTCAATTAAGAGGTTTAACAGTAGATTAGACATAGTGTAAGAAAGAATTAGTGACTTTGATGATCACATTGGGGGGAAGTATGGAGACAAATTAATTTTTAATGGTCACAGGCAGAAGCACCCTGAGGTCATGGCAGAAGGCAATACAAATTCTCTCTGGAGAAAGGTAAGTTCTCTCAAACCAGACCTCTTGGGATTTCCATGGGTTAAGATCTACTACATGTGAGGAAATAGGCCACTATGAACAAGAGTAAGCAAAAACAAGAAAAAGTACTATTACACCCACAACATTCCCAGGTAATATTAATAGAATAACCAACTAAAGAATATAAAATATATGTGTTTAAAATATTAAAGAAAACTGGGGAAGCAAATGTGGCTCAAGCGATTGGGCTCCCGCCTAACACATGGGAGGTCCCGGGTTTGGTTTCCAGGGCTTCCTGGAGAAGACGAGCAAGACAGTGAGCTGGTGCAATGAGCAGGTGTGGCAAGCTGAAGCAACAAGATGACGCACCAAGGAAACACAAAGAGGAAGGACAATGAAAGACACAACAAAGCAGGGACCTGAGATTGCTCAAGCGATTGACCTGTTCTCTCCCACATGGGAAGTCCCACATGGGAGGTCCAGGGTTTGGTTCCTGGTACCTTCTAAAGAGAAGACGAGCAGACACAGAGAGCACACAGTGAATGGACACAGAGAGCAGACAGCAAGTGCAAACAACGAGAGGGGGGAGGAATAAATAAATAAAAATCTTTTAAAAAGTGTTAAAGAAAACTAAAACTGAATAAAAAACATGAGCTAGGAATTACACACCTTCATAGACAAGAAAGATTTTAAAGCTAGCCAGATATAGCTCCTTTGCAAAAATTATAATCATAAAAATTTTAAAAACCAATAGATCTTCCAAGTGGCAGATTAGACACAGTTGAATAGAGATAATTAGGGTACTGGAAGATGGATCTGAAGAAATTTTCCAGGATGAAGTACAGAGAGTAAAATATCTATATTAAGTATAATTGGAGTTTCAAAAGAAGTGAAAAGAATTGGAAAAAGGCAGTAGTGGAAGAAATAATGGATGAGGACTTTGCAGAATTAATAAAAGAATAAATCCTTTGATTCAGGAAATAGAACTTATCCTATACAGGTTAAAGAAGGAGAAATCTTCACCTAGACTCATCAGGTGAGTCTCTTTATCCGAGACAAAGAGAACATTTTAAAAAGCAGCTTAAGAGAAAAGACAGATCACTTTCATAGGAGCAATAATTAAACTGACAACTGAGTTCTCCACACAGGAATGGAAACCAGAAGACAGAAAGTTAACATCATCAAAGTACCAAGAGAAAAGAAGTTTGCCTAAATATAGCACTTAACTAAGCAAACATTTAAAAAATAAAAATAAATGATTTTCAACCCATCCCCGCCCCGCAAAAAAAAGAGAGGCAGAGAGCAAGAAAGAGAGAGAGAGAATATTTATCACCAACATATTCACTAAAAGAAATTCTGAAGATTTTAGGATGAAGGATATAATCCCAAAAGGAAGATCTAATATACTAAAGAATGCCAGGAAAAAATTCATGTGTTTGACTAGATCTGAACAATCATTATCTATGCAAAACAACAAGAAAATGGATAATATGTGGGATTGAAAATTGAAATTAGATATTGAACATCAATAATATTTAAGAACCCATCAGCTTGTCTAGCTCTAAGAATTCCCTATTGTTATTTCTTTGAGAGTACACTAAACTTAGTGAATATTAACATCTTTATGATATAGCATCTTCCTCTCCAGGACTACTGCCTACCTTTCCATTGTTCAAGTCTTCCTTTTTATATCTCTCAGGGGTGTTGTAAAGGTTTCTTCTTACAGATCTTGCACAATTCTTCTTAAGTACATTCTAGGAAATGTAATGTTACTGCTTTTGTAAATGGTGTCTTCCCATTTATCATCTAACTGGTTGTTCTTTCTCTATATAAAAGTTAATTGTTGTGTATTAATTTTTCATCAGTCATCTCTCTGAATTACCTTATTGTATGGAGTAGTTTTTCAACTGATCTTTGGTTTTTCAGGCTTAAAATCGCATCATCTGCATAGAATGACACTTTTATCTCCTCTTTTCCAATACATATTCCTCTTGTCCATTTGCCTAGTACCTAGCACCTCGGCTTAAATAATGTTAAATAGTAGTGGTGTCAGCAAACATCTTTTTCTTTCTGATTTTAATGGAAATGTTTCTAAAGTTTGTCCACTAATCATAATGCTGCTCTGTGAACGGATATGGGAATTTTTATAATGTTAAAGGAGGATCTAGCTCTTCCTATTAGGCTGAACTTTTAAATCAAGAATGCTATCAAACTTTATCAAATGTTTTTGTGTCTATAGAGATTATGATAGTATTGTCTCCCTTTATACCATTACTATGATAAGATACATTACGATGTACTTCCTCATAGCAAACCCAGCTATGCATTTCTCAAATACATTTCACATGGTCGTGGTGTATTATCATCTAAGGTGTTGCTGAATTCCGTTTAATCTTTTTAATTTAGGATAATTGCTTCACTATTCACAATTGAAATGGAAATCTGTAGCCGTACTTTTGTGCAATCTTTTTCAGGACTTGATAGCAATGTTACGTTCATTTCATTTTTAAAAAATCTTTGTAAGCATTTCTTTCTTTTTCTATGCCCCATAAGAGTTGAAATTGCATGGGAATTATCTGCAGTGCCGGATAACATCTTTTTCCATGAAGGAAGAACTTTCTTGTCCCAATATTCTTCTCCCTGCCCCTAATTCCAACCCTGGAGGAGGCAGAGGCAGCTGAGTGGGGCAGAGTGGTGGAGCTGAGTAGAGAAGATAAAACACGAGGTAGGAAATAAAGAAGTGGAACGTTGTCTTCTTTCCCTGTCATTAGCTTCCCAGCCTGAAACAGTATTGGGTTGGGGGAAGGGTGAGGCTTAAACTTTAAATGAAGTTCAGAGTTTTTATGATTAAACAGAGCTGTACCTTTACATTGCTAAACTGAGACTGTTCTTGTGACAGAAAGTTAGGGAGGACTTTTTATAATTTCAGAGTTACTGGAAAAGTGAATGGGTTTGGAAGGACCACAAGAGGAAAAATAGTTACTTTTTGATTGCATCTTGCTACTTTTTAATTGCATCCGCTGAGCTCACCTCTTTCTATGTGGCACTTACACCTCAATTGGATACTATGAGAAATGATGACTATGAACGTTCCAGGCTGTGTAAAGGTGAACAGAAATGAAAAGAAAATCTTGACTTCCTCACAGTGACCCTTCTGCTCAGTCCTTTCCTCCATTTCCATTTCGATTGTAAGCCCTACTTAGGAGAGACTCTTCTATTTCAGAAAGATTTTGCCCATAGTATGTTATCTCTTTCCAACTAGTGTGTCCCTCGGATGTCAGAAACCAATGGCTGGTCCAGAGTATACCTTGGTCAAAGTGGCATCACCACATCACCCAGAGTGAAGGCATATCATCCCAAGGAGTGTGACGGAAAAGCAAATGAACTTGATTCCTTCTTCTAGTCTATATTCTACAAATACCTGCTATCTAATATTTATAATTCAGCTACACCTCTTGAGGAGTCATCAGAACCACAAAACAATAATTCTCTGATCACTGCAATTGCTAACGAGGAGACATTGAATTCAGTATCTACATATACAAAGGCAAGTCAGTCTAGCAGTAGTATATCCCAAGCTTGTCAAATATTATATTCACTAAATCATCTGCAAGAGTTGGTGTGGCTATTGGAGCACACTTACTCTTTCTTTTTCTGCAGTTTTCCCAATTTTATTTATTTAAATTATTTATTTCTGTATTCCCTTTCCTGCTCACTCCCCGCTCCCATGCCTCTTCTTCCCTCAATGAGCAACAATTAACTTGATGTGGATCCATTCGTTTTTATGTGTTCTGGTAAAACGTGCACTATTTTCATATGGATATATTTTAAACTGCCTTAAGTGGTATTATGATATAGTGTTCTTTCTGCATTTCTTGACTTTTCCTTTTTTCTTACCTGGTACTTCATTACTAAGATCTACCCCTCACTCAGGCTGTTGCCTCCAGTGGCTGCCTGGCAGTCCATGATGTGCTTCCATCACTGGCACAGAGATGACACAAGGTATCCTCCAAGTTCTCATCAAAAGCCTGCAATGAACATCATATTTATCACTTCACGCGCCTGTGTGATGATGTCTTTGGGATCTATAGACCCAGAGGAGGTTCTGCTGGATCATAGGGCTTATATGTCTTTACCTCTACCAAATTTATAATCTAATTAAGCAGGGCCTTATTGCTCTTCCAAATAACTGCACCAAGATACCCTCCCACATTCAGCCCACGAGTTTCTAATCCCTACATCCAACCAGGTGTTAGTCTTCTAAATTTTGTCCAATGTTGAAGGCAAAATGTTCATTTCTCTAATTATTAGTAAGTTTGAGCATCTCTTCATATACTCAATAGCCTCTTAGGTAAAGAGCCTAGTCAAATCCTTGGCCCATTTTTCTATTGGGCCTGCTGCTTTTTTCCGATATATTCTAGATTTTTAATCTCTTGATCATTAGACATCGCTGGAATTTTCTTTCTATCTGTTGTGTGCCTGTTTGCCTTCTTCATTGAACAAAACCCTTAATTTTGATGCAAATTCACCATTTTTCACTTAATTCTGTTTTTTGTTTTTGTGTTTGGTTTAATAAATCTTTCACCACCTTTACATCACAATATATTTTGCAACATTATCTTGAGCTAATTTAATGCTGTCTTTCCTTTTGGATTTGAAACCATCTAGAGCACAAATTTGCATGTAATATTCATTAGCAAACCAGTTTTATTATCTGTCTATATAGTGAGCACACATTTGCAACCCCTTCTACTAAACAGTAGGTTTTTTCCTTGTTGGTTAATGGGAGCTACCTTTATTGTAGATTACACTCCTATGCATACATGGATCTCCGAGGTCTCTATCCCATGCCATTGATCCATTTGTCTGTTCCTGCACAAACATTAGACTGACTTTATATCATTTTGAAAAGTTTTGTATATCAGAACCCCTTCTTTGTTCTTTCCAAAATTGACTTGGCTATTTATGGATCGTTTACCTTTTAAAGTAAGGTTATTGAGTTCCTTGAAGTGTCTAACTGGGATTTTGCATTTGTTTTGGTTCTCTATATGATGAAAATATATGGAATGATGGAGATGTAGGGAAGGTATAGAGAAAAAAAGAAAAAAATGTTCAGGAAAGAACACTTTGTATTTATCAGACTAATGTGGTCAGTGCGGTGAGAGAAAGAGCTGTGAGAAGAAGCCCTTCATGGGCATCCTTAGTGGTATGACAGCAAGCACTCTCCCTCTCCAACCTTTCTTCTGAGTTTCTTCAGCATTTCTTGATATTTATATCCCTGAGCCTCAGGTGGCATTGCTATGGAAGTTCTCCTCAATTAGGTGCATCCAGGTAAATGTTGACATGATTTGTGTCTGGCTCACACAAAACTGTGAAGCTGTCAAGTTTGCCTTTAAGATTCTTGACCACTCCTGCTTCTGCATTTCTCATTCCTGGACTTCCCTTCCATCATCTTTCAAGCACCTGTGCTTTCCGGTTTCCTCTCCCTTCTTCCCTGGTTAAATCTGTTTCTCAGAAGAGGACCTGATCACCATGCCACGCATTTAATTGCAGAATAAAAGACTTTGCCATGTTGAAGAGTTTTCAGGCATCTGTAAGTAGGTTGAGAAGTTATTTGAGGAGTAGGAGCTTCACTCCCAATCAGTCTCTCCAATCCCAACATGTAAGTGATTAATTATCTCTTCATCTACATATGATGCCTTCCCTGGATAAAAACTATTGATCTAGAGGTTCACTGTCCAATGCAATAGGAACAATCACTCAGGCCTATTGAGCATGTGAATGTGGCTGATGCAAATTTAGATATGCTGTGAATGCAAGATAGACCATGGGGTTTGAATGTCAAGTTCAAAAATAAGAATGCAAACTCATTTTTTTTTAAGTAGTTGGTTCACACATATTCATTTTTTTAATGTATATTATGTGAAATGGTAATATTTGTGATATATTGTGTTAACTAAAATGTATTGTTAAATTAACCTCATCTGCTTCTTTTCCAATTTTGTAAGCATAGCTAACAAACAGAAAAGTTTAAATTGCCTACATGCCTCATATTATATTTCCATTGGACACCACTGATCTGGAGTATAATAAACACTAACTTTATGCACATGCATATGGGGCATTTGTTCCTGGCTTTCTATGCTGATTTTTATTGCTTTCCAAAACCATAAATGGCAACATACTCAAATGCAGGTATTTTGAGTTTTAATACATTTTATTCCCTGCCTATAATTCTCTCAAGTATGAAAGGAAAGTATAACGTGTGAATATTCGGAGACAAGAGATTTCTACAGTGAGATAATTAATCTTACATGGTCTAAATCAATGGGAAAAAAAGAAAACAAAATGTTATTATTATATATATAATATAAATACACATACAATGTCACCAGGTCTGGCCCATGAGAATAGCACAACGTCTTACCTCAGTAGCAGCTCTGCTTGTTACCATCCCTTTTCCTGTTCATAATGAATAAGCCTCCCTCTACCCTAGGTCTGAAAGCTTGAGTCTTCTTTGACTCATTTTCCCTCTTACTTCTCACACCCAGTTAGATCTCAACAGTCAGAAAGTCCATGACCATTTATTGAGAACTCCCCATGTGCCAAACACAGTGTCAGGGTTAGAGAACTGATCAATCAGGCACTGTCATTGCCTTTGAAGCCCTCACTCTCTAGTGGAAATAGAGGTTGTGGCAGTTTGAGATTATTTATAAATCCCCAAAAGAGAAAAATTATGTTTGTAAACTAATCTAGTCCTGTGGGTGTGATACCCTTTGATTGTATTAAATTCAGTTGAGAGGTCTTTGATTAGATTACCTGTTAAGATTGCCTTGAGGGCTTTTTTTCTTCTTCTTTGTTTTTTTCTTTTTTACTTTTTTGTTTGTTTGTTTGTTTGTTTGCTTTTTGAGGGCTTTTTGATTCGACCATGTCAGTAAGGCATGACTTAGGTTGAGTCCCCGCCCCCTTGGTGGGTCTGATATAAATGGACACTCACACAGACAGACACACAGGAAGACAGAGCTTTGTCATATTTGATCCTGCCATGTGACTAGAAAAGAGAAGGCTCTAACAGCTAAAGCCCCAGGGAGAGACGAGCCATTTTGCCTGACAAATCACAGCTGACCTTGTGATTAGAACAGAACAGTGGAGAATGATATAGGAAGTTCAGAAAGAAACATACCCTATGCCAGGAGAGAGAGGACCACAGGATCACTTAAGCACGAAGCCTCAAGAGGCTGGGCCCACAGAGCTCAAGAGTAAGAGGACGCTCAGGGGGAAAGGAGAGACCAGGCAGAGATCAGCCTCCGTCTTGCTTCAACACGTGGCAACTGACCTTGTTGAGAAAGTACTTCTTATGTTGCCTTGGGTTGGACTTTCCACGGCCTTGGGCTGTAAGCTTTTACCCTTTATAAAAGCCAACAGATTTCTGGTACTTTGCATCAGCACCCCTTTGACAGACTTATACAGATGTGTAAGCAAACAATATGCTCTACAAAGTGCTATGGAAATATGGCAAGAACATCCCTTGCACCACCCATTCTTTCGGCTACCTCGCTTAACCAAGTCTCTCACCTGCAATTGTTCCTAACTCATCTTTGTTTTCGGCATCTCCCCATTCCAGTTCACTCCATACTGGGAAGTTCTGATTTTCATTGTTTTACTCCCATGCTCAAAAGCCTTCTTAGGTTCCCATTTCCAACTTCCGTAAAACGCAAATTTCTTCACCTCAGAGTCCAGGCATACTCTGAATTGGTGCCTAGAATTAGCATACAAAGCCAATTCTGTGACACCGGGGGTTTCAAAGAGAGAAAGAGTTTTATTACACGGTGCCAAGTAGGGAGGCAGAAGGTAATACTTAAATCTGTCCCCCTAAAGAGCTTAGGGTTTTTATGGGGTTTAAACAAAGGGATGTGGAGATAGTGACATTATTTTTTATTTAAGTTGGTAGATAGTGATTGGTTATGCTTTGAATAAGGTTAGTAGGGAGTGTGCAAGAGTGGCCAGAGAAGCCCATAAGAAATGGACAAAAGTCAGCTGGGTAAGCATAAAGTGGCTGTTAAAAGAGGGCTGTAAATTGTAAGACAAGTAAAGGAATGGAAATAAGCTAAACAAACTGGCTATAATGGAAGAGAAAGCATCCAGTTATAACAGAGTTGTAAATTGCTCATTTAACATAAATTACAATAACTAGTAAATCTGATATAGTTAGTGGTTGCAATATCTCCACAAACCCATGGTTTCACAATCAGTAGTTGATGCATGCATGCATGCATGCATGCATGAATGAATGAATGAATTTGGACAGAACTGCCTTATTCAAACTTATATTTAACAGCTGGATGACTAAAATCACACTACTTTAGCCATATGACTACAGCTCCTGTCC
Organism: Tolypeutes matacus; assembly: GCA_026826555.1. Classification (NCBI taxonomy): domain Eukaryota; kingdom Metazoa; phylum Chordata; class Mammalia; order Cingulata; family Chlamyphoridae; genus Tolypeutes; species Tolypeutes matacus. The sequence continues at coordinate 57,110,586 of JAKSZT010054334.1, forward strand.
CAAAGCCACAGTGGGCACACTTCTGCCCGTGCCCCTGACTAGCGTCTCTGGTCCCGTGTCCTTAGGAAACCCTTCCCAACTACTTCCCAACTGCCAACAATTTTAAGCTCAGCTCTGGGCCCACCCTTCCAGGGAGTCTTCCCCAAATACCTTCCTCCTCTAAATTTCTTTAAAGAAGAAATTTGTCTGGGCCCGCATTTGCTGTTTTAGAATATTTTAGAATAGGTTGCTGGAAATTATTGTCTTTTGATAATTGTACCCTGTCTTTCCAAACAGGATCCCTATAATTGACCAGCTTCTCTGAAACCAGAGCTACAATTGTTAACTCTCATATAATAATGACTTGGGGTGCTGAAACAATACATCTGGAAAAGTAAACAACATTTATTTCCAAAAGGTGTGAATGAAACATTCCCGTATCTACCTCCACTGCAGGCTGAACAAGGGATCTGACAGAAAACCAAGAGGCAGCAGCCCTTGTTAGCATGATAATGGATTAGGAACATGCTGATCACCATCTTCCTTCCCATCAACCTGACAAAATTGCAAATCTATTTCCTGGGCCAGCTCCATCAAATCCACCAGCTGTCACTGGGTATTTCATAAATTATTTGGTTTGGTTATTAAAGATTTGGACATGTTAGAATGGGGAAATGGGTGAAAAAGATGAGGAAGTCTTCCTGGGCTCTTTGTGCTAAATTGAAAAGCATCATCCTATAAAAACTCTCTGTGACCTTCAAACTTTGAAGAAGAGTTAAGCAGCAAACATCCATGCTTTCATTTCTTTCCACAACATTGTCATCCATTCCATTCAGGAGCCAAAGGGCATAGAAACGATCTGTTTAACTTGTAACTACAAAGCAACGGCGGAGGGTTGAACCTATAGCAAATTGAGTTTTCCCTGATGCCAACATCCATTAAGACGAGAATCCCTCTCTGACCTCCCCTAGACTGGTCTCTACTCTCCCTGCACCCGCTAAATATCACAGCCACTCAGCATTGTTCTATCACGCCACTTACCATAGGGTATTAAAATGTTGTTTATGTAACTTTCCATCCCAAATAGAACATAAATTTCTTAAGGGTAAGTCTTTAGTTATCCTTGTCATTTCAGTCCTCAGAAGAGAGTCTGGGAAAGAGGAGACCTTCACAGTTGGAACTGAATTGACTGCTTCTTATGATTTTCATCTTTAAACTATCCTAACAGTATTTTCCAGAAACTATTGGCTGCATGCTGCTTCTGGCTTAGCGATGGTAAGATGCGTCCTGCAGCTGTGATTTCCTAAATGGATTTCTTGAAGGTTTGTCTCAATATCTATTTATATAACACATTAACATTTATGAGGCTTTTTAAAATATGTTTTGAATTAGTCCTCACAATAACCTCTCAATAAGTATTATTATTATTCCCATTTTATAGGTAAAGAAATGGAGCTTCGAATAATGTTACCACCACTACCCCCAGAGATATCAGGCAGGTCCAAATCGCTGAAACCTGTAAATGTTATTTTATAGGGAAAAGGGTCTTGAGATGGTGAGATTATCCTGAATTATTTTATGGGTCATAAATGCAACAACAGTATCTGTATAAGAGAGAGACAGAAGGAGTTTTCACAACATACACACATATACACACACAAATTTCAAAACTCACAACTTTAGGAATTAGATGCTATTTTGATACTCACTTACAAAAGATTAAATGGAGGTACAGAAAGGTTAAATTGCTTGCCAAAGTAATTTTAACTAACATACTTTGATACTTTAACACACTTCAATAAGTTATATTTGCATATCTAATAACAAATACGGCAGGATGATATTTTTAAACTTTTAGCTATTCGATCCCACCCTCACATCGGTATCCCCCTCCAGTGAATTTCTCACATCTCCCACGAGGCCTCTCCCCCAATGCAAGCAAGATGTTATGATTCACCCACTGCCTCAAGAGTATAAATATAGATGGGAGAGAACAATTGAGTCACATCATGTACTCACATTTAAGAAGCTGAAGTACACATACAAGATGGCAAAATTTTGGAAAAATAGGAGCTTGGGATCGTGTCCTGCTTTGCTGGAACATGCACCATCTGTTGCCACTCCAAAGCTTCACGGCACCTGGGCCTGGGCTCAGGCCGCTGTGGTCTGGGCATCACCCACTAGGTGACAATTAGCAGGGAAACGCATCTGACCTCTGCTCAGTTCCATACAAACCACCTGCTGTGGGTTGTTCACGGCCACCATCACCCCCACACCCTGAAATCCGTGTCCACCTGGAACCGCAGAATGTGATCTTATTTGGAAAATGGGGTCTTCACAGATATAATCAAATGAAGATGAGGCCATGCTGGATTAGAGAACATCCTAAATCCCATCCCTGGTATCCTTAAAGGAAGAGGGAGATTTGGACAAAGAGACAGACATGCCCACACAGGGAGAATGCCATGTGAGGGTGGAGGCAGAGATTAGAGTGGCGTGAACACAAACCACAGAATGCCAAGGATTGCTGGCAGCCACCAGAAGCCAGTCGAGGGGCATGGTACAGTTTTCCTCGGTGCCTCCAGAAGAAACCAAGCTTGGTGACACTTTGATTTCAGATTTCAAGCCTTCAGAACTGTGAGAGAATAAATTTCTATTACTTTAAGTCATCTATAGACTTTGATATGGCAGCCATAGGAAACTAATACACCACCAGAAAATGGACAGCCCCTGTTCCCCAGCTTCAATGGCTCAGGCACTCACACAAGTAACCACAAACACCTCCAGAGGAGAATGGGGCCACACGTGGAAGGGTGAGGCCATTGGATAGGAAGAGCCTCTAGTGCCCAGCTGAACTATTTTGTGGTCTACCCAGAGTTTCCCTCACTCTTGCTCCCGTCGTTATGGTAATCAACAACCAACCCATTGGACCAAGAATGGTCCCATTGTGCATCCTAAGCTGTGGAGGAACCTGACTCAATTGGGTTCCTCTGTCGGGAATCTATTATTGAGAGTGATGCTGATTTGTAGTGAGGGTCTTCTATTTCTCCAAGGTACTCAGAGATTTTTATGCTCAATCTGCTATTTAAATGTACAATATCCTGTGGAGGCCTCTTGGGTCATCCTGCAGATGATTCCTCTTTCTCTTCATTCTTCTCTGGCAAATGATCCATTAGCAAACCAATTGCAGTCATGGAGCAATGCACACCATAGCCTCACTTCCATTTACTCAACCAACTACACAGGTACCATCAATTTAACCCAGTGCCAAACTTAGCAACAATTTAAGAGCTGGAAAGGGCAAAGCACCAATTACAGTACATAAGGCTTGGTCTGCTGGGTGAGGAGGAAATGACAAGTTTGACCTTTTAGACTTATGCTAACTTGTAGGTCACCAGGGCCCACTTAGTCAAAGACCTTGTCTGAACCACCTCAAAGCATTAACAACCTCTCCTCCCGAAGCAAACTCAGACCTCTTTGCAATCTACAGAACCAGACTTAGAGCATTTTTATATTGATTTCTATGATGTTTGTTTTAAAAACTCGTTTAATGGTGACATTTGGGGGACATTCCAAAGAAAGGGGAAATAGCATAATGTTATTTGAGAGGACAACATTGTTGAGTTATGAGTGGCCTCTATTTGCTTAACGTGGCAACTGTGTTTACTATTTATTCTTTAATTTCACCTCATCCCACAAATAGCTTGACAGATTGTCTCTTATGTACTCAGCCCCATACCGAGTACCGGGGGGGGGGATTAAAGTTGAGGCTCTGGCTTTCTAGAAGCAACTAGTCCCCTTTCTGTAGCCCACCCAAGGAGAATTTGCTCTGCTTTATTTATGTCGCCTCATGAATACTCTTGGAACATTAGAACATTCCAGTTCATAAGCAGAGCCCCTAAAATGACCCATATCCGCCCTTGGGGCTGCCACAGCTTTTGCCACAAGGGAATCATTAAAGTCTGAGTTGATCTGGAGCAGCGTCATTGAGCAGAAGCCACAAACAGTACCCAGTGGACACTCATCTTCACACGATCACTCTGTCCTTCTCACCACAAGAGAGTTGTTGCTCCTTCTTTTTAAAGCCCTTTCAGTTGGCTTTTAAGTCCCTCCCATAGTCCTTAGGCCGATCTCCCTTGTAATTATTATCATTATTTATCTTTTTAGGTACCAGTCTTATGTCAGATCATGAAGTAGCTTGACATGCATATATTTGACAGAAATATTCCAAGCCTATTTAGTCATTGCCAGTGTTTTTCCTGAGCTGGTGATACCAGAGAGGAAGTATGTACTTGACCTGAACTCTTGAGTGTTGACTCTTTTAAGTAAGGGTAAACCGTGCAGAATCCCTGCCCTTAGAGAAGTGTTTGCAAAAGGAAGACCAAGGCAGAGCATGAGCAGCAGATGGGGCTTGAGAACCAAGAACAAAAAACCCAGGATACGTCCAAACTCTGTAAATCATTATTGACTGAGCTCCATCCCGTCTTAATGGCTTTTACTACCTCTTGGTTCCAATTCGAAGTGCATATTAAAGCAAGCAACATTGCAAAGACCAGAGGGGCTAGAATAGTAAACTACCCGTGGCTTAGTAATAGTTAGGCATTAATTATTCAAGAGCTGGAGCTACTCTGCAAACATTAAAACCAGTGACAGCAAAGAAATATGCAACCCGTTTGAAGGATGAGAAGGAGACGCGCTATTTGGGGTGGATGCTGGCACGATACTTAGCAGAGCACGACAGGTTTAGTAGATAAATAACGTGATGTAGTATCATGCAAACTGTTAGCAATGTATTGGAAGGCTCAAGTATTCCCTGTAGGGCATTTACATCGGATTTGCTATGATTGCAATATCTGCACAGTGATGCATTACGTGTTTTATTCTCTTTATTATATGTTTTCATTACTTTGTGTGTTCGAATGCAATAAAGAAAGCTGAAGCAATAAAGGCTGATTGATAATAATAATTCTGCAAAGATGCAACTTCCTTTCTAAAGCTGTTCCAGAGCCAGAGGAACCAATGGCATGCGATCATCTGTTCTTTTGTTAAGATTTGTATCCTCCTTTCTGATAAAGGAATGGTAATTGGTGTGGAAACAGCTTTCGGTGACAGCTGGCATTGCACGGTAGAGGAGGAGAAAGGAAGGTGGGGGAGAATGTGTTCCATTGGAGTGCTGAATCCTGCATGGGGTTCAGTCTTTGTGTCTCTTTCCTTTCATATTCCACCATGCAAATTTCAGATGTTCCCTTTGAAAGGAAAAAGAAATCATTTTTCAGGACCAGTGCTGTTGGGCTCTCTCACGTTTACAGCTTATCCTACATTCTGAAATGTGTTTAAACCTGATCCCAAGGATTCTCTTTATTAGCCCATCAGCTGGGAGCATTGGAATCAGGAATTAAACAGGTTTGTAATGGGAGGGTCCTAACATAAGCTAAAAATGAGATTCACACCTGGTTGAGCATGTGTGAGGAACTGGTGAAAGGGTGCATTAGGTGTAAATGTTTTAGCACTTTTGTTTGGGGCCTAAGGTTTATTCGTGGGCATCCAGGGAAGTAATTGGGATGGGCATATAGGCTAGTGTTTGTCTAGTAACTGGGATGGGCATATAGGCTAGTGTTTGTTGGTACCTGAATATTTTGGAAATAGAAGCAGAAGCTGAAGGAGGAAAATGAATGAAATGGTTTCACAAGGGACTTGGAGACCCAGAGGAGTACTTGTGTTTCTTTGTTGCATAGGTGGAAAAAATTACAACACAGTTGGGGCAAGCCACCTCCTCCCCACTTGTATGCCAATGACAGAATGTCTCTGATCCAGTGAAGATGCTGGGAAGGTAGCACCACCAGCTCCCCTTGGGTTTGTGGCTATGGAAACACAGAGAGCATCTGGTCATGGAGATCAGCATCTGCAGGGAGGCCACCAGCCTTGGAGACATGCACAGGCATAGCCAGAGTGACTCCAAAAAGCAAGAGATGCCAACCAGGGGCATGCATGGAATAGCAGGGTCGACAGCACCAACTAGGCCCCTTTTAAGACCTCCTAAAATATGTGGGGAGAACTGGGCAGGGAGTTGAGGTCTTGTATCATTATGCAGCCATGGGCATGAGTCAGTAAAATTTGGGTTATAAATATCTAGTGATTTTATTTGTACCCACAAACAGAGGAGGCTTTGGGGGAAATGCAAGTTGTATGTGAAATAAAAGGAAAATTCCATTCCTGGTTGCAAAGGGCAAGCAGTCACTTTCAATATATGATTTCCTAAAAGACCCAAGCAATATGAACAACCCTCAATTAAAAACATGAATGGAACAGGCCGGTGAGTGCTCAGAGGGAGAGGTGTCATTGCAGGGGTTGACATAAAGGATGGAGCGACCCAGGGATTCCATCAAACTGGTGGGCTGAACTTATAAGATGTAAGAATCAACTGGGGAGAAAAAAAAGATTTGACTGGGAAGCGTGCTAAAGTGAAGACTGCAGGGCCCACACTCCAGGGGTGCTGACTCAGTCAACTCAGATATTTTACAAGCCCCTTGGTATAATTTTGATAGAAGGGGTCTTCAAACCACACATGGGTAAGCACTGTCACCAGGGGCATCCGTCAGGATCACCTGGGTCTACATTGCCAACCTAGAGGCCAGATGGTCATCCAGGAAAGCAGGGAAGTTGCACCCAGGAGAGAGAGAACCCTGTGTAAGGTATAAAGAGTGAAGGGAGGAAGGCAGCGTAGAACCCTGCGCTTGCCACAGGGTCAGAAAACAGGAAGTCCTGAGGATCAGAGAAGAATGAGGTGTGGGACGGGACAAACAAGTAAATCAGGCCACAAGTTACCCATGGTTCCTTTGGCCTGCTGTCAGGAGCTCTATTTTGGGCTAGACAATGAAGGCTAACCCTCAAGAGAAAACGACACCCGATAATTATTTGAAGTGTATCTGTAGTCATTGTGTGTGGTAGATATGCTTGTAGAGATGCCAAATTGACTTCGTAAATCCACTTTTCTAACAAGTAGAATGGTTTGCTTTTGATTTATGGGTTGCAGTTTGCAGGTTCAGCTTTGAGAAGCTATGTACTTTGTCACAGATGTTATACCTCCGGAGTTAATTTTTGAGGCAGTGTAGTGTAAAGAATATGTGCTTCGGCTACGGAAAAACTGGAATTCAAATCCTGACTTTGCTCACAAACATTGGGCAAATTATTCAACCTTTGGGGGCATCCGTTCATTCTGTAAAATAGAGAATAGAATAGTTTAGAAGTTTATTGTGTGGATTAAAGTAGATGAAAGGCACCTGTCTTAGTTTCCCAGGATGCTAAAACCAGTGCCACAATGGATTGGCTCAACAACAGGAACTTATTGGTTCATGGTTAGGAAGGCTGGAAGTCCAAAACCAAGGTGTCAGCAAGGCTATGCTTTCTCCCCAAAGTCTGTAGCGTTCTGGGGAGGCTGTCCTGCCACAAGCCTTGGGGTTCCTTGGCCATCATCTCTGCCTCCTGTCACACAGCACACTCTCTCCCCTTGTGCCTGCTCTTTCCGTTTCCGCTGACTTCCAGCTTCTACCTGTGACATTCTCTGACTTCTGGCTTCCAGGTTCTTCTCTTTATAAAGTCTTCAGGATAATGGATTAGGACCCACTCTGATTCAGTTGGGCCACTGAAATATTAAAATATTGTCTTGGCAAGCAGACTTGGCTCAAGTGGTTGGGCTCCTGTTTACCATATGGGAGGCCCTGGGTTCGTTTCCAGGGGCCTCCTGGTGAAGGCAAGCCAGCCTGCGTGGCGCAGTAAGCTGACAGCCTGCGCAGCGCGGTGGGCTAGCGCAGCAAGATGACCCAACAGAGGAAAACAATCAGACACAGAAAAACGCACAGCAAATGAACACAGTGAGCACAAGCAGCAAAGGGGGGATAAATAAATAAAGTAAATCTTAAAAAATATATATCTTCAAAAGGTCCTATTCACAACAGACATCTGTACCTGGATGTTTATAGCGACATTATTCACCATTGCCAAAAGTTGGAAACAACCCAGGTGTCCATCAACAGACAAATGGATAAAAAAAACTGTGGTTTATTCACACGATGGAATATTATGCAGCTGTAAGAAGAAATGAAGTCGTAAAGCATATGACAACATGGATGAACTTGGAGGACATTATGTTGAGCGAAGCAAGCCAGACACAAAAGGACAAATACTGTATGATCACATTAATATGAACCAAATATATTTGGCTCATATATTTGGACTATATTATGGCCAATGTTCAGAAATTTGCGGCATATTGTATGATTCAAAAAAAAATTTGTATGTATCCAGTACATTAATTGAGAAATGTATGTTTTTATTCAACTGTTTTCTTTTTAGTTTTTAATTGTTCATATTTTCAATTATTAAATGTACAAAGTAAAGTTTAAAAAAGAGTTAAAACAAAACAAAACAAAGGTCCTATTTACAAATGGTTTCACATACAGGAATGTGGACTAAGATGAAAAACACATCTTTCAAAGGGTACACAATTCCCTCTACCACAGCACCCCTTGCAAAGTTTGGAGTCTAATAGGTACTGAATAAATGGCAGCTGCTACTTTTATTACCAGACTAGTTTATAGTCTTGAATAGCTCATCCATCTAAAATTTTAAGTAAAAACTGAACTATTAACCATTTGTTTGTATTTCTAACCATTATACTAAAATAGAATATATGATTATTGTGAATTTTGTAGGAATAGTCAACATTTGTGGAGAGATATTACTTTTTATGTGTTTATTCTGATCCTTGTTTTTCTTAGACTATGGACACTGGTAAATTCTAATCCTCATTTTTCTTAGACTGGTAATCCCTGATTTACACATGCCTAACTTCTGTGCATCCCCAGACAGCTGAGAATCATCTGCCCGAAGACACCACCTAGAGTCAGAGGGACTCCCCCGTGATCCATGTTGTCATTTCTTGGTTCTATTCCTCTTCATCTTCTCTAGTATTTGCCAAAATCTAAGACCCATTCCCAGCAATTCTATTCTTTTTCCACCCGAGATCTAATTGAGTGCAAGGTTTGAAATGACAAAAGTGATGGTAGCAAATGGTACTAGGAGAGATCACCTCCTACATGGCTCCTCTTTGTGGGCTTTCACCATGCTGCAACACACTGTAATTTATGGATTACTAACAATATGACTGGGAAGTCCCGTAAAGTGATGATTTGATAATGTGCTCTGGGAGCATAGAAGAGGGAGCACCTATGGGAGGAAGATCCAGGATGGTTTCAAAGGAGAAGTGCTACTTAATCTGGGTCTTGAGATTATAAAGGCAGAAAAAAGAGTGAAGAGTATCTCAGGCAATGAGAACAACATGTGCAAAGAAAGGAGCAAGTAGCACATTGGGGCTAAAACTCTGTGTGTCTGTCTGCCTATGTGTTTGGAGGTGGTGATACAGGATGATAGATGAGACCAGAATGGCAGGTTGGGAGGGCACATGGAATAGCTTTTAACACCACGCTATAGAGTTAACACTTTTTCCTTTTACCATCAATGGTTTTTAAGCTGAAGAGTAATAAGATTCAACTGGCTTAAGTAAATTATTCGAATGACCACAGGTGTATAAATTGAACAGAACAAGAATGAGGCAACTGTTTAAAAGACTACTGCAACATCTTCTAACTGTTCATACATCTCACATAGCACTGCCTCTTCCCATATTAACACAGAATAGAGGTCATCCTACCACAGAACGAGCAGGGCAATAACATCCTGTTTTGGTTACTTAGACTATCAGCAAATCAAAGAGAAATTCAGTCTTGGTTTCATGCCTAGAAAAATTTTGTTTAAGACTTTGAATTGTGGATTTTGCTAACTTACGAGTTTTCTTTTTACATTCAAAATTAGAATATTCCATTTGGAAATGGACTTTGCAGCTGAATATGTCAAAGATATTTAGTCACCTAGACATGCAACACTAAGATTCTGGAATGTGATTCTCTCAGAATGTTCAAGCCACTTCGAGCTCTTAGCAGAAGCTCTGTAGCATCATGAAGAGGCTATAATTTGAACAAGGGATCATGGCACTAAAGAAAAAGAAATTATTCTATTGAGACTACATAGAATCTATAAACAAAATCTATCAAGGATGAAGACTGTGTATACTTCTGGATACTTCAATTGCAAAAAAGAAAAAAAAAAGTCATACCCCTTAATCATACAATTTCTATAATTTTGGACAATTAATGACCAAAGTTGTATTTCACCAAACCATTGCTTCCCCTCAAATCTGAAACTTTTACCCAGACTAGCCTCAGTGATACCGACGAATTTCTGAAGAAATTCTTGCCTAATGAATTATTGAACAATGAAACCAAATACTTCAAAGGAGAGAAATTCTGTGGTTTGGTTTACTTTTTGTGACTCAATGAAATGGACTTGGGCTTAGGGCTTTTCATTGTCAGATTTGTTCAACAATATTCTCCATATTTTCTCACTTATCAAGAAAATTAACAATATCACAGTTCACTTCACTTCCAAATTATGTTTTGTTGTTTTTTTCTTAGGAGGTACTAGGGAGCAAACCCAGGACCTCATACATGGGAAGCAGGCACTCAACCACATGAGCTACATCCACTCCCCTGAAATTATGGTTTTATGAGACTTTTATTTCATCATGGCTGAAATACCATGACCAATATATAGAAAGACTTGGTGTTTAAATGCCACTTCTGTTGTAGCAAACATCATCATCCTCGGATGTGTAAATCCCACCTGAGAAACAAGAACAAAGCAAAAGTTCGTTTAGTTTTAAAACACTATTCAATCCCCATTTAAAGGCTATAAAAAGTTGTGACCTCAGCACATATTACTGGCTTTCCCTAGAAGCCATCTTCCTCCCTTGATCTCTTCTGGTACCTTCAACTCTTATTCTACAGAAGAAGACTGAACTTCTCTATTTTGAAGACAACATGGAAAAATGAAAGGACTTGAGTCCAATTCCAGAAGATCTTGGTTCAAATCTAGTCTCTGCCACATAATAGCTCTTTGACCTAAGTCTAGACAATGAACCACTCTGCCTCAGTTTCCTCAGGTATAAAGTGAAGGGAAAGTTAGCCTACTTAATATGTTGTATATGTGTGTGTGTGAGTGTGTGTATTATGGTGTTCAATAAACACCTTGGTAATTTCCTATTAAGTGGAAAAGTTCAAACTTTTAACTATACAAAAGGAATCTGGTCAAACAAAAACCCCAAAGAAGATGGCAGAAATGAATTTTTAAAATATCAGTAATTACATTTAATGTAAATGGACTCACCAATTAAAAACATAGAATGTTGAACTATATATATTTAAAAATAGATGCATCTAAAACAAAATTTACAAAACAAAATCCACAGAAGGAATAGAATAAAATGCTGACCAAAGGAAAGCTGGTGCAGTTAAATTAATATCAGACAGAGACTAGACTTTAAGGGAAAAAATCATTTTATCAATGAAGTGGGTTTCTAAATACGGATATAAGGTGAATTTCCAAGAAAGCTATAACAATTCTAAACATATATGCACACAATAAAATACTTCAAAATATATAAAATAAAAGTTAATAGAATGAAAATGAGAAAATGACAAGTATACCATCATAGAAGAAGATTTTAACACAACTGTCTCAGTAATTCATAAATCAAGGAAGCAAAGAATCAGTGTCTATATATATAATATTTGAAGAGCACAACTAATAAGCCCTAGGTTAATTTGTATAAAGAAAACATATCAGTAGAATAAATATTCTGTTCAACCACACGTGGATAATCTATGAAAACTGCTGTCATAAGGAAAATCTCAATAAATTTCAAAGAAACCATATTCTATAGTCTGCATTCTCTGTTCTCAACGAAACTAATTTAGAAATCCATGATAGACTTTTTCAAAGCCGATGTGTTTGGGAAGTTAAAAATATACTTGCAAGTTTGGAGGGAACAGTTTAAGAGACTTCCCTCACTTCTGACTCCAGTTGCAGGTTTTGGGGTTCCCAGGATGACCCTTAGGTTTGATAACTCTCCAGATGGTCTCACAGAATTCATTGAGAACTGTGTAATATCATGGTTATGGTTGATTGCAGCTAAAAGATACAGATTAAAATCAGCAAAGGGAAGCAATGTGTAAGGCAGAGTTCAGGAGGGTTCCAAACACAGTTCTCTCCCCATGGTCATGGACAATGGTAATGTCTCCCAGCAACTATGTGTGACAGTATGCATAGAGTTCCAATCTTTCATGTCCAGAGCTTTTATATAGACAAAGTACCTTTAGTCTCCAGCCCCTCTGGAGGCAGAGCAGATAGTTCATGGCCTGCAGCTCCCATCATAAGTCATATTGTTAGACTGTCTTGTGTGCCCCCTCCCCCCTGCCTCCATAAAGAAAGACACTCTTCCTAGATGTCACCTCCCAGGAGACAAGGGCAAAGGGCAGACTGCTCTCTGGGTAAGCCTAATTCCTTACTATGCAACACTTCTAAATAATTCACGAAACAAAGGGAAATCCTACAGAAATTTTAAAAAATATATTAATAAATATAAAAATTTGAAGAATGCAGCTCAAAAGGGTATTGAAAGTAGTATTTGTAGACCTAAATGATTTTGTCAGAGGAGGGAAAAAAAGGCTGAGTATTAATGAACTGCTTGTCCAACCTAAGAAATTAGAAAAAGAAAAACTAAGCCATTAAAAACAAAGTAGAAAAGGAAATAATGAAGATAAGGCCACATCGTATGAGATACTAATAGAGAGGATCAACAAAGCAAATGTGTTGGTTTTTAAAAAACCCTACTGATCTACACTTCCACCTCAAATTTCCATATGCATATGTATCTGTTTCAGGGCTCTCTATTCTGTTGCATTGATTAATCATCTACCTCTAAGGCATACCCACAGACAGAATTACCATAGTTTTTCATGCTTTTTCACAGGCATCTGGGCTATTTTAGCACTTTAATCTTATAAATTTTAAAATATGTTTGACAAGCCCCATTATTTAAAAATCACTTGGGATTTTGATTGGAATGTCTTTTAAGTTTATCCGAGGCACGATTATTGCTAATTGAAAACTTTTCCCAAGTGCCAACTGGCAACACAACTGGAAAAAGACCTTGAATAAAAGGGGGAAATGGTAAAGACAAATGAGTTCAAGTGGCTAAGAGACTTCAAAGAGAGTCGGGAGGTCATCCCAGAGGTAACTCTTA
>JAKSZT010054334.1:57137214-57274293 GCA_026826555.1 Tolypeutes matacus
CCACTAAAAGGGACCAGGCCTCCTTGTAGAAATGAATCAATCTAGTTCTAGTGTTGAAAATATACAGAAAAGGCCTAGGACACCTTGTTGTACCAGAAAGCAAGGAAAATATCAGGATACTAGGGCTTTGTGAAAAGAAGGCAAAAGGAACAAATTTAAGAGGTTTCCACTGGCCAAGAATGGGGCAATTTGGACATCTAATAGAATAATAACTGCAATAAACTAAAACACAGATAATATATTAAAATGTCTGTGTCCAAAAATGTTATCACCTTTAGAACATGTTAAAGCACCAACTTATTATTCAGAAAATTGACAAATAAAAGGAAAGAATCAACCTTTATTCTGCCTTTTCTATATAAACTGCATTTTCTAGGTTACTAATGGTTGATAAGGGAGGTTCTTTATAAAAGAATTTGCAGCTAGTAAATTCAGAGAGATTGACAGATATAATAAAATCATTTTTTCAACTGGTAATGATATGAGTGAAAGTAATGTTCACCATTGAATGCTAAAACCATTAGGTAAGCACTGATGGGAAAGTTTATAGTGGAGAGACTAAACTGATGCCTGAACTCACTAATCAATTTCAGCATCACTTAAAGTAGAAGAACCAAATTTTATATTCCTCCCAAGGTGATGTAATAGGAAATATGCAGTACCATCTATAAAGAATTCTAGCTAAAATCATTGAAACTGAATCTAGTCATGCCTCTTGATTTAACTAAGAATGTAAGGACACATGGGGTAGAAAAACGTATTAAATGACACCATGAGGATGCAATAAGCCAAATCTAGAAGGCAGAAAATTCTACAAGGAAAATAGCCTGGTTTCTTCAACAATTAAGGCATAAAAGGGAGGAGCAGGGAAAACTCTTGTAAATTTAAAAGAGACATAAGACATATAAAGCAGATGCGATCTTTTGCGTTTGAATCCTATAAAGAGCCAGTGGGAAGCGGCTGTGGCTCAATCAGTAGGGCTCCCGTTTACCATATGGGAGGCCCCGGTTCAGTTCCCGGGGCATCCTAGTGAAGGCAAGCCCGCCCGCACGGCGTGGTTAGCTGACCCAGCGAGCACAAGCAGCAAGGAGGGGATAAATGAATAAATAAATAAAATCTTTAAAAATAAATAAATAAATAAATAAATAATAAAGAGCCAGTTTTGAGGATATCAGGGAAATCTGAAAATGAACTGGGTGTGAGAGCTTTTAGGGAACCATTATAAATTTCATCATAGGTGAAAATGGTAATATGGTTATGTTTTTTAAACTCCTTATCTGTTAGTGATATATACTGAAGCAGTACCTGTATATATATTAAAAAATCAAGTCTTGGTTCTGCTTAAAAATATCCTGGCAATAAAATAAATGAAAAACTTAAAAAGCTGGGTGGGAGAGATGACATACGATTGACAAAATGCCATTAATTGTTGAAGCCAGGTGATCTTTGTCTATGTTCTAAATGTTCTACTATAAATTTTAAAATAAAAGAATAAGTTAGATCTGTGCTACTTGATCTGGAGAAATTTCCATAATTTCTTGAGTGGAAAAAAAAGGCAAGATGAAGTAAAGTGTGTACAATAATAATAGGAATCCCAGTTTTACAGAACAATGAACTGTTTTTATAAAACAAAGACACAATATATATATACATATATTTTATGTATAAATATATACACACATATGTTCAAATTTATGTGTACATATATACATACACACACATTTATATATTTTATATTTTATGTATACATATATACACACACATACTCATACATTTTATGTGTACATATATATACACATATATACATATACACACATATATACATATATTTTATGTATACACACACACATATATATATTCTAGCATATGATTTTATGAACACTGAGAATTCTTCAGGACAGCACAAGCCAGGTTGTAAACATGTGCAAGCTGGCAGTGGAGGCTGAGTAGGAAAAGGCAAATAAAGAAAAAAAAATAGGACTTCGCTTGTAAAAAGGTATGTATGATATGACACAATATATGGATTTATATAAAATGATAGAAATGCATGTATTTCTACCTAAATCAAGAAGATTGTTTTAAATTTTTTTTTTTAAAAAGCAAACTCTGCCCATGTTTCTGAAATTCAGCTGCATGTTAGCACTGAAGCCGTGGTGGCTGCAGGCTAACTCTGCAATCTAAATAAAAGTAAGCATTTGACTTGGGAGAAAACCGCAGGAGATCTCAAGCAGCAGGTGAACTGCAGGGAGGAAGAGAGAAATAAATGGGTATGTGGTAGGGATGGGTCTTTGGGCTAGGGGGTGACTGGAAATTACTCAGCCCTTCAAAAGTGCACTGAAACACTTGCCAGTTTGCAGTAGTCATTGATAGCAAGGAGACAAAAGGAAATGTCGACTGAGAGTGCAGCAGAGAACTAGTAGCTTTTTCTGAGCTGAAGGATCAGGCAGAACGCTAGCCGCACCAGGGGCAGGAGGGAAGAAGGAAAGGACCGACCCAGCAGGCAGAGGTCTGCAGAGGTCTGGGGCTGGTGCCACGAGACGAATGTCTGACCTTGGAAAAGGTAACTTGCATCTAGGCCTCGATTTCTACACATGCAAAATGGGAATAAATCTAACACCTCATCTGTGAGAGTCGGATAAGATAATGTACATGTACTTTACAAAGTGGTAAACTAGAAAGGGTTACACAGTTGAGAAGACTGCTAACTTCTCTCTCCCAGCACACACCCCTGACCTGTCCTCACATATACAAATGCTGCATATGCATAAATATGCCTGCAATACAACTCTCCTCCCTAACTTGCAGATGGGAAAACTGAGGCTTGAAGATCTTCAACAGCTGATGGCAATCCCATGTCTTGGTATATAATTGGAAACAGAGACTCGAGCAGATACTTGCACACTGATGTCCATAGCGGCATTATTCATGATAACCAAAAGGTGGAAGCAACCCAAGCATTCGTCAACAGAGGAACGGATAAACAAAATGTGGTACAAGCATACAATGGCATATTATTTAGCTGTGAAAAGGAATGAAGTTCTGATATGTGCAACAACATGGATGAACCTTGAAAATGCTGTGTTGAGTGAAATAAGTCAGATGCAAAAAGACAACTATTGTATGATTTCACTTAGATGAAATACCTAGGATAAGCAAATTCATATAGACAGGCAGTAGATTGCAGGTTACAAGGGCTGGTGGGTCGGGGCTCGTGAAGGGAGTGGGGAGTTAATTTCTAATGGGTGCAGTTTCTCTTTGGGTTGATGAAAATATTTCAGTAATGGATGGTGGTGATGGCAGCACAATGTTGCAAATGTAATTAATACCACTGAATTGCACACTTGAAAGTGGTTAAAATGGGAAATTTTGAGTTGTGCATATTTACCACAATTAAGAGTTCAAAAAAGCAAACAAACAAAAAAAAACCACACAACTCAAGGGCACATAGCTATTTGATTATGATGATGTTGGAATCTGGCAGTGGATGTTTTATAATTAGTCTCATTCATAGCTTTTAAATATTGTTCCTGATCTGGAAAGGGATCTGAAATGCCTGACCTGGAAAACTGATCAAAATTATCAAACCAGGTCAGAAGTCTCTACCTCAAGTCTTCTTGATACCCTGAACTCCCTATAGCATAAAGCAAAGTGGGCATCACCATCCCCAAATCCTCAAGATTGGGGAATGAACAATGGACTAAAGTAGACTTATCGTTCTAGCAATGGAAGAACTCTTATCAGTGATGTAAAGACAGTGGCCACCAGCGGTTCTGAGGGATGGGAGAGGGAAGAAAAGGTGTAATATGGGAGCATTTGAGTTGTCCTACATGACACTGCAGTGACAGATACAGGCCATTGTATATTTTGTCATAACCTACAAAATTGTGCGGGACAGAGTGTAAACTATAATCCATGGTTAGTAGCAATGCTTCAATATGGGTTCATCAATTGTAACAAATGTATCACACTAATGAAGGATGTTGTTAATAAAGGGGAAGTGTGGGAGGGGGAGGGAGGGGAGCATATGGGAATTCTTTACATTTTTATGTTACATTTAGGTAATCTAAATCTTCATTTTAAAAAAATTATTATTCAAAAACAACCCATCACCTTGAGTTGTCATAGCCACTTCCCAGGTGTGTGGCCTTGGGAAGTTCCTTAAAAATTCCCTGTGCTCTTTTCCCTTTTCCACGCAATGGGGATGGATGCTACAACCAGTCTCATATAGCACCTTTGCACAGCTTGCTGAAATGATCAAGAGATTAAATACATGCCCTCACCTAGAAGAGTATCTGGCACATAGTAAGCAGTTGATGAGTGTGAGAAGATTTTGTTGCTATTGCTTTTGTTGTGGTTATGCACCTACATGGATAAATTATAAACCCCATAAGGGCAGAGATGTCGATCATCTTGCTCACAATCGTCACCCTCAACACACACACAGTATCCAGCTCATAAATAAATATTTGCTACATGAACAACTGGGTGATGAGAAAGGAGTCAGAGCAAGAGGGAAATCATTTTCAGGAGGTATCCTCTGTACCTCTAAACAGAAAAAAGGCACAGAGATGTTAAGCAGAAATTTTAAGTTGCAATTTAATTGATTCAATACACAGCCAAAAAAAAGATGAGGAGAGAATAAGATAATATTCTTCTAACTGTCCAGTGCGTAGTAAAATACCCACCAAAGAATTGTCGGGGGTGTGTTCTGTCCTGAAGCCCATTAAAGCTGCTTGAACAACCACCACACGGGTTTGGGTTTTCCATTTAATTTTAATAAAGCATTTTGCTGGAGGAACGTTTGGGGTGTAATAGCAACGAAGTGTGTCTACTGCTTTAGTTGACATTTCATTTCATCTCTGGACACCTGTGGAGATGAATATACTAATCCCAATGCCTGGGAATTTTGGTTGCTGGTTATACAAAAATGAAATGTCATGTACAGAAACTTATTCCTTATTGTTTAATTTCCGAATGCCTGCCCAGCAAATCAGAATAACAGAGACAACAGCTATTTTGGAACAGGGCGCCACATGCATTATAGAAAATGCATCTCATTTGGAAATTCAGTCCCATTCTTGACGAAAGATCAATGAAAATGGGAACTCTAAAATATTCCTCATTGCTTCCTGAACAAGAGTCATTATGGGCCTTTAATTTTGTTTTGACTGAAATAATAAAGCAAAAGCATGGATATATGGCCCAGTTGCAGCCACACAGCCTGCATAAACAACCCATATCTCTAGGCAAACCTTTTATGGCCGAAATAAGTCTAGAAAACAATGAGAGCAGTAAGTAAGTTAGATTTAAAAGTGAGAGGGTGATCTGTAGCTCGAGGAAGTCAGAGCAGACAGAGAGCCTGTTCATTCTATTACCAAGCTACGATTGACTATTTTTCAACCTTATTACATATCTCAAAATATCAGTGCATAATTCCCACCTTGGACTAAATCATCTGAAGAAATTCAGCAGTGTTGCCCTGTTCCTTTGAAGTACAAAGAAGGTTTGCCCAATTCTATAACCTAATCTCCAAAATAAGGAGGGGAGACATTTTTCTTCTAGTCCATTCTTAGTAACTCGTGAAGCTGCTGCCAAGATTTATATCATAACTGCACTGGACAATATCTTTGTGTCATTGTCATCAAAACCCCACACTACCCCTTTGGAAAAGGAGGAAAGAATTTTATGAAACATTCTGTACATTTGCTTGGGGAGGTCAAGTCATGATGGAGAAAGAGTCAAGAAAATTAATTTTTCCCCCTCTGAAAACCCATAGAGGTTTAGCACTGGAGGTCCCACACCTCAGACCTTTGCCTGGTAGGAATAAGAATTAGATTTTAATGCAGTAAATTTTTGATAATGCTGCTTAATTTCTATATGAAAAGCCCCTCCCTCGTTGTGCCTGCATGCCTTAGTATTTCCTTGCAGCTCTGGCTATACCACATTGGCGGTCATTTCCAAACATGTATTACCTTCTTTTTTCTAACTTTACTTCCCTCTCCCCTTGGGTACTAACATCCAGACATGTGGCTTTAAATATCATCAATGTGCCAATGACTCCTGAATGTATATCTCCATCCCTGACTTCTGTTTGAGTTCTGGAGTTTT
Organism: Tolypeutes matacus; assembly: GCA_026826555.1. Taxonomy (NCBI): domain Eukaryota; kingdom Metazoa; phylum Chordata; class Mammalia; order Cingulata; family Chlamyphoridae; genus Tolypeutes; species Tolypeutes matacus. The sequence continues at coordinate 57,143,323 of JAKSZT010054334.1, forward strand.
ATATCCAACTTCCCACTCGATTTGTCCATGAGGATGAAGAATCAGAATCTCGAACATAAGCACGTTCAGTATAGACTTCTTGATTTCCACTCCATACCTAGTCCTCTCACAAGGTCTCCTCACTTGCCCAAGCTCCAAATCTAGGAGTTGTCCTTGATTATTTCCTTCCTTGCCCATCAGCAATCCCTGTCAGCCTTGTCTCCAAAATAGACAATAAACAAGCAACAATTAAAGTAATAATATTAATTAAGATAGTGGCAAGTGCCTAGAAGATTACAAAATAGAGTGATATGACGGAGCAGGAGAGGGCCCTACTTTTGGTAGGCTGGTCAGGGAAAGCCTGTGGGGGAAGGTGACAATTGTCTGAATGTCTGAATGTCAGAAGCAAGACAGCCATGCAAATATCTAGGGACAAGCCATTCTGGGCAGAGGGAACAGGTAGACTCGGGGCTCTAACGCAAGGCTTCTTAACCTTTTTTGTTCCATGGATCCCTTTGCCAATCAGGTAAAAACCACAGACCCCCTTACTAAGTCCACACTATAACTGTGTATTATTTAATAAATAGATCACACCCTCACCGACACGTCCCCACAAGAATAATGTTTTTTTGAATTTCAATTCAAGCTCATGGACCCCTTGTTAAGAGCCCCTGCTCAAAGGTGAGAAGGAAAGCCAGTGTGAATGAGGGGGAAGCAGCATGAGCTTAGGTTGGAGAGGGTGACTGAGTCAATCCACATAAGATAAAATAGTTTATATTTTATTCTAAGAACAACAGAAGGTTATCAGCAGGCTTTAGCCTGGGAAGTGACACAAGCAATTTCATTTTGAAAAGACATGAACTGAACTGCTGTACATCCTTTCACCACCACCATACACAAATACTCCCATTGAAAATGCAGAAAATGCTGGAGAAAAGTATAAAGCAATAGTGTATAATACATAGCCCAGCTGGAAGAGAGAGGGAGGGAGGGAGGAAACAAGGGAAGAAGGGGAGAGACAGGGCTCAGGGCAGTGTGAGTCAAGGGGCTGGAAATGAGAATCTTGCACAGATCTCAGTTCCTCAAAGGACAGCCCTATCTGGAAAAAGGGGACCCTCCCAAGAGCTCAGGGAAGGGAAGAGGAAGCCTGACAAGTGCCAAGAATCTGAGCAGAAAACAAACAAAATCTCCTATGAAATGGAAACCCTACAATAGATAAGGTATCAGCAGTTATGATGCCCAAGTAACACAATAAACTCAAACCAAGAGACTATTGTAAAAACTGGCCCAGTGCTAGTAAATTCCAGAAGCCCAATCAAAGTTAATGCACAATTGGGCCACCATGGAAGGCATGATTTACTGAGAAAAAAACCAAAAACAACCCTTGCTCAATAGGAATTTACAATAAAAATTACAAATGGCTCAAGAAATGCAACCACAGCCATCAGAAGATTTGGCACAAGTAGCAGAGTAGTTCATAGAACAATCTGAAAGGGATGATAAAATAAAATTAGAAATTAAAATGAAAGAACAGGGAACTATGAAAAAAAGAAGAGGCCAATTGGAAAGAAGAGCAAACACATGTATTACTTTTAAACATTAACTATCAGTCTACATTATTGGTGGGAATGTAAAATGGCATAGCAGGTATGGAAAGCAACTTGGCAGCTCCTCAAAAAGTGAAACATAGAATTAAGAGTTAAACAACCTCTGGCCTACCTATGTGCCAGGTGTGCGTGGAATCTCGGTGGAGCTGCAACTCCTACCCTACAGCTCAATGGACTCATCCAAGTCACCTGGCGAGGAGACAACGATGGGCAATGGCCATCCCAGGGAATGGAGAGGGCCTGCATCTGTAGGCAGGATCATCCCACACACCATATCCATGGGATATAAGCCCTCTCTCACTTGGAGGTGGAGTGGACATCACCATCCCAGTCCCCTCAGGATTGGGGGAAGAACTATGGGCTAGAGTGGACTTGATGGTATTCTGTTGTACACATATGGTGATTCTAGCAATGGAAGAAATTATAGCAATGAAGTGGAGCCAGTGGCCACTTGACACTTTTGGGGCAGGGAGGGGATGAGTAGTTGAAATACAGGGGCTTCTTTGGGATTTGGAGGTTGTCCTGAGCACCATTGTGGCAACGGATGTAGGCCATTTTAAATCAGCACACACCACTCAGAACTGTGTCGGAGAGAGTGTGGTCTACGATGTGAACTGTGGTCTATGGTTGGTGGCAAGGCCCCGGGATGTGTAAGTCCATTGAGGGTGGTGGGCCACACTGTGGGAGATGTTTGTGTGGGATGTGGTGGGAGGTGTGGGAGGTGGGCAACATGGGAATCCCAGGGGGTTCTGTGTAATATTTTCGGTAATCTAAGCACCTCTTAAAATATATTTACGTATATATAAATAACATTTTTGTAAGCAAATGCACATATATGCATATATATTTATATATCATTTTACAAATAGTGGTATGTATTGTGAAAATTTTGATTTTTACCCACAATAAAAAATAAATAAATTAAAAAAAAAAAAGGAGTTAAACAAGTGCTGTATGATTCCACTCGTATAAAAGATGCAGAAAAAGCAAATTGATAGAGACTGAAAATAGGTTAGAGGTCACCAGGTACAGGGGGGAGAGTGGAATGGGAAACTATTGTTTAATGGAGATAGAGTTTCTTTTTGGAGTAATGAAAGGTTTTGGTAATAGATGTGGTGATGGCAGCGCAGCACTGTGAATGTGATCAGTGCCACTAAATTGTACACTTAAAAATGGTTAAAATGGGAAATTTTATGCTTTATCTATGTTGCCATAAAAATATTTTAAAAACTCTTTCAAAATTAGTTATTAAAATTAAAAACTCCAGGAATACAAATAGCAGGTGAGAACCAGCTCGACTGAAAACTAGTAAGAGTAAACTACAAGATCTATTTGAGGAAATTACCCAAAACTGCAGCACAATTAAATATAAATAAATATAAAACGTGAAAGAGGGATTAAGAAGCATGAAGACTAAAAGAAAAGGCACACCAGATTTCTAATAGGATAACAAGAAAGAGAGGATGGTAGAAAAGCCATATTTAGACCTAAGCACAATGTTCTGTTGTCCTGGACAAAGTTTGGCCCAAGGGTGGGCACGTATCCAAATAAGCCCAAATAGAGTCCTACCCTAGGGTAGAAGCAAGACTGTTAGGAGACGTAAGAACTTTTCACTGCATTGCTAACCTGGGTTGCAAGCTGCAAAGTCAGGAAAAGGGTTTTGTATTTTCGGTAGTGGGGATAGAGGAAGGAGCATGCTGTAGCGTGGGATGAAAAACTTGTACAGCATCCTTAGTTTTTCCCATACACCCATTTTATTCTTTCTTTTATACAAAAGCTCTATCCAGGAAAAAAAAAAAAAAAAGCAAATACTTCTGGGCACCAACTGTGAAGCAGTTACCTTGCTATGCAGTGAGATCCACGGAGAACCAGAACCCACGGGGCTGAGAGAGGCAGGAGCCCAGCTCCTGCTGCTGCATCTTCTTCCCTCACAATTCTTTCACACCGTGAGCCAGCCATGACAAGTGATTTAGAGCTACATAAAGGTATTTTAACCTCCTCTCGACCCTGGTTTTTGTTCATAATGAAATGAAATGCAGCAGCCTCCCTCCGGTAGCCGGAGTCTCTGGCCGCCGTGCTCTTTTGGCAGCAGCATCTCTTTTGGAACGGCTCGGGCCCTCCTGGGCCCTTTGTCAGGAGTGGTGGGGATGAAGTTTCTCTGTGTAATGATTGTCATGAAAACTCCTCCGCTCACAGCCTAAGGGAGAACAAGTGAAGGGTTAGACTGGGATCCAAATAATCAGGCACAGGGCACGCCAGGACCTGCGCCAGGCAGTCCTTGGTGGCGGTGGGGTCTGCTGAGTGATGGGACCAGGCGGAGCAGACACAGTAATTAAATGGGGAGGAGGGGCTGCTGAAACTGAGAGGAAATGCTGCAAAACAGAAAAGCACAGTCATACACCCCTATAGACAAAATGGATTAAATAATCTACTTAAAACCTTTTGCATTCCAATGAAACCCAAGTGAAAATTCAAGCAAGTCAGCTCAAACGATTTCTAGATCAGCAGCTTATCTTCAGGCTATGAAACAAAGTTTGTTTGTTCTAACCCCTAGAAATGAGGCCTAGAACTCCCATTTTAGATAGGGTGACTTATTTGCTGATTTGCTCAGGGACGGCCCAGTTTACCCCTTGTTTTATAATTACATCATATTAAATATGATTATATGATGCAATGCAAGACACTGGAATAGATGAAAGGCAAAACCCTATTCCTTACAGCTCCCAGTGAGAGAAGGCTGCCACACAGGGCCACACGGCAGGTTACACCCCGGGAAAGGGTAGCAGCAAGCTGGAAATGTGTGCGCTGCTTAGGTATGGCAAGCCAAGTGGAATTAATTAGGTACCCTGGTTTTTTTGTGGGCTGGCTATTCTGAATAATTCTGAGGGCTCTTAGGCAGAAGGGGCTATCCCGAGATGCTTGCTATCTGGAGCTTCCTGCAGTCGGGTGTGTTATAGCCCAGACATGTTAGAACCCGGTAGGAAGATGGTTTGGGGATGTGGGCTGAGTCAATTGCCCATGAGGAGAAATTGAGAGTTTTTAGCCATGCCCTCCAAACTGGAGTCAAGGCCGCACTGATGAAATATAATATTATATACCTGGGACCTCCGTGTCTCATCTCTTTAAGCATCTGCCCTGGATATTTTAAACAAAGCATTATTATTAACATTTGCATTGCAGTAAGCCAGGATGGGTTCGCTAGACTTCAGGAGAGGGTGCATTGAGTACGGCCGTCAGCAGACAGCTTCCAGCTGGCAGCTCTTTCTGGGTCTGCCTCAGCTGCAGAGAGCTGCCTCCCCAAAAGTCGTGCCCCTTCCAGGTCAGCCCCCAAGACTGGTCACTAAGTGAGGTGAGGTGTAAAGGTCCAGCCCTTTCAGCCCAAAGTGGGGCCCCTCTGATGGGCCACACTCACTGCAGAGTTCCCTGCTGGGGTGGCCGAGGCTTTGTCAAGCTGCAGCACTGTTTGACATCTTCCTCTACCAGATCCTGCTTCAATTTTCTTCCTCGAACAGGCCTTGATCCCAAATAAACATCTTGGACCCAAACTTCTTCTCAGCATCTGCTTTTGGAGAATTCAACCTGCAACACAACATAACTAACCCCTCCCTTTCCAGTTGGTAGGGGGCTCTCTGAACAAAGAAAGTGTGTCAAGACCCCAGCAGCTAGGGACAGGCAAATCTTTCCAATCTGGGATCATGGTGAGACGTGATTTGATAGCTGTGGCCCCTGCTGGCCACCTGGTATACCAGCCAGTTGTACAGTCCTTGCCTCAATTTGAGAGGTGTCCAAAGTCTCCAGACCACCAATCATTGGAAAGCAGGGAAAATTTTAGTGTAGTTATATGTGAAATATTTATGGGAAATAAAGGATGAGTAATCTTGCCACAAAGCATATAGAAATGTCTAAATATTCTTGTTACAATGATTTTGGTATGGTGTACAGATCTACAACTATTAAATTATATTATTTGGCAACACTTTTAAATTTTACAATATATATTTTGGCACTAGTTGGCTCAAAAAAAGGAATGTCTAATGAAAAATCAAATACTCTATTTCATAAGAAATTTGATGGTGAAACGATAAATTACAAAATGTTGACTTTTACCATCTAACCTGGCGACCACGTGGAACCCAGAAGACACAAATCGACTAAAGAAGTAGCAGCATTTCTTCCCAAAGACTTTGCCTGATGCTGGGAAAGTATGCTATAAAGCATGGCTTTTCATTTAGGTCAAATAACTGCTCCTCTAAATTAATTTTATTCTAAATTACTTTATTCTAAGTTTTTTTGTGTGTACATAGAAAAAATGAAGTGATAGCGGTTAGTGTGCCACCTTCATTAGCAGAAAAACTTTTAAAAAATTAAATGATTCCGATTTTATATAAATATATTTAGATGCTTCAAATCGGTAAACACTCATTTTGAATCATGAATCCATTTCTTCACCCTGCTCATGGAAACAAACTAAAGCATTTGGATTTTCATTCTGTTGAAGGTAAAACATCTGACTTTACTACAGTCAGATGCCATTATAAATTCAGTTAAATGAATGAGTGCTACTACAAATTCAGTGTAAAAGTTCAAACTGAAGATAAAGTTGTCTTTGCATAATAATATAAGTACAAATTTTGATGAAACAAAGGACCATGATAAATCCATATTCTTTCTTAAAAAACCTATAAACAGACCTGGAATTAGTTGTGGTGCAACTAATTCATACTTGTCCTCAAATAAGTTGTGATATTCTACTAATCAAAATAGTAGCAGTAGTTGTAAGAATTCATTCATAAATACACACACACACACACACACATTTAGAATAACTACATACTTTTTATGAAGAATCTGATTTCAAATACAAGGCAGTGTGTGCTTTCTCTCTTTGCTGCCTGCCATAAGTAGGATGTTAGATATATTTGGGCTTTTGAAGAAATAATTTTTAAATCAACCTAAGTGCCCTGCAATGGAGTTGCATAAATGAGCCCTCTAAGTTAGTGCTGAATTTATCCAAATCATTTTGAAATCTTTTATCAACATTCTCAATGAATGGCAGGCCAAAATCCTTTGGTTTTCCAAACTTTTAGCAAGTTGGAATTATTGGTAACAAGGTTTGCAAAAGGAAAGGCACTAAAATTTATCCCCACAAAAGCAAGAAAGAAACTCAACAGATTAAATGACGAGAGCTCAAATCATGTGCAAGATTTCATTCTGAAATTCTGCAATTGCAATTTGGACTATCTCAAATTGTAGATAGAATTTTTTATGGAGCTTTTATTTTTAACTGGATAAATTTATATTATTCACCAGAACATAGTGAAACTACAATTTTGAAAAATATAAATTTGGCAAAGAATAATAAATAGACAGTTAATAAGTTTTGCCTTGTAAAAACACTTTGAAGAAAGGTCCTCTGAATAGAAGCAAAAAAGACAGTATCCTAGAAAGCATACTAGAATTAGGAATATCATCTATTTACCAGAATTCGCTCTGACCTCTAGTGTACATTATGTACACTAGAGACAATATAGTCTCATACATATGGTCTACAGAGAAGGGTCAATTGAGGTTCATTTCAAATGTATTAGATGTAAAATGCAAATTTGGAGAAAATTTAGATAATTTTAAAATTTAATATAGCAAGACCATATTTAAAAAACACACTTTAGAAAAATAGAGGCACGGTATTTGAGACAAACATGTTTTAAGAAACCGCAGAGGGTGAATCCTTATTCTGATTGTAATTTTTCAATATTTAATAAAACTAATTTGATAGTCAAAACTATACAAACTCTACAAAAAAGAGAGGATAGTTTCTTTAGTGCCTCCTTTTACATTAAAAAGTGTTGTGGTCTGAATGATAAATTCTATGGTCACCCTAATTATAGGGTCATCAGATTCCACACTTAAAAGAAAATGAAAGTTCTCTGGTTCTCCTTGCTAGGGTCTCATAGGACCAAAGGCTCCCAAGTTTGGAAAGACTCTCAAAGAAAAGTTGCATTTACTTTCTTCCCTAAAGTTTTCAAACTTCAGTGTGCATGAGGACTAGGAATCTAATAAAAATACAGAATCCTGTCACCTTCTCATAACCATAAGTCCAGGATGGGGGCTGAGAGTCTGTATTTTCACCAAGACCTTCCCCTCTCCCAAAGAGATTCCTGGAGTTCTGAACCACACTTTGAGAAAGTCATCTGGCCAATTCTCAAATCAACATCTAAAAGCTTTTCGTGGTATAGAGCTGAAATCTATACCCCTGTAGTTCCATCTGTGATGCTGACAGCCACAGAGGAAAAAAAATGGAGCTCTCTTCCCCGATGGGCCTTCTGATATGGTGAGACCACAGGCCTCCTCTCCCTGGGCTCTCTCCTCCAGGTGTGGTAGTTGGAGACTTTTATGCACCCAGAAAACCATGTCCTTAGGGCTAGACATTCCTGAGGGTGTAAACCTATGGAAGGTGGAAGCCTCTTTTGATTAGGTTACTTCAGTAGGGTGTGAACCAGCATGTGTCTTAATCCTCTTACTGGAGTTCTTTATAAAAGGGATGAATAAGAAGATAGACACAGCGAGAGACCCACAGAAGCTGAGAGAGAAAGCCCTGGAAGCCACAAGCTGAAAGCCACAAAACCCAGAGGAGAAGGGAGAGACAAGCAGATGCCGCCATTATGCCTTGCCATGTGACAGAGAAGTCCAGGATCGCTGGCAGCCAGTCTTGGGGAGAAGTCATTACCTGATTATGCCTTGATTTGGACATTATCATGGCCTCAGAACTGTAAGTTTGTAAAAACATAAATCCCCATTATAAAAACCAACCCATTTCTGGTATATTGTTTTCAACAGCTTTTAGCAAACTAAAACACTAGGCTACCTACTTCAATCACTTCAGTTCTTCAAAACACAGAACACACTTACAACCAAAAACTCAAACAAGACTATTTGGAATAAGAAGAATTCCCCCAAAAGAAGGATTAGGGTGATATGGCTCTGGAGCAATGTGGGTAGAAACAATTTAAGATTTTAGCTGACAGTAAACTCAATATGAGTCAACAATGTTACTCAATCATTACAAAAAGGAGGAGGAGGAGGAGGAGGAGGAGAAAACAGAAAAATCTCCACCTCTGGCTATGAATTTTATCAAATGAGAGAATGTTGATTACTCAGTCTTCACCAATACACCTTGCTGTTTACCATTTATACTCCTTTGATCAAATATCTCCCATTTCCTGGAATACCAGCTCCACTCCTCCTCCAAAGCAATCTGCTATTTTCAAGACCATTCATCTTTAAAGATTCACCTCAACCATCAGGGTTTTTCTTAAACCCTCTCTCCTTTGAGGACCCACTGACCCCATAAATTCATACATTTCATCATACCTATTTGTTTACATCTCTTCCTGTATTTACACCTACTAATAGATAATTTGCTTGGATGTTATGTTCATTGTTCGTTGTCTTTCTCTCCAAAAATATAAGCTTCATGAGGGCAGACCTTTTGTTTATTTAATGTCATACCCCCAGTACCTGGAAGAGTACCTGGCACATGGTGGGTACTAAGTTAATGTTTAATGAATAAATACCTGAATTTGTATGGTTTCCCTCTAACTGACTATAAGTACCTGAGGGCAAGAACTATGTCCTATTTATCTTCCTATACAGTACAACACAGTGTGCACTCAACAAATGTTTGTGAAAGGGGGAAAAGAAAAGGAAAAAGGAATGGATGATTTGGTCAATTGTAAAACCTTCTCCATAGTGAGGGCTTATTAAGGCATTCAGGAAGAGGAGCGAATACTAGACAGATAAGCTGGGCCTATCCTAGGAGGCCTTGAAGATCTTCAAAATACCTTGTACATTTCATTATGCATCAGGTAAGGGTATAACTAGGTGCCTATGGCCCTTTCCCACTCTGGATTTTGTAATTTCCAGGTAGTGGCATTTGCTTATCTCTGGTCTGCCTGCTTTGTTCCTATCTGCCCCATCAAAGCCCTGTACCCCCACCTCTTAGATGGACCAACTCATCCACATGTTTTCTCAGAGCCCTGCACTATATTTAATTCAGAGCCAGAAACTTAGGCTCATTCACAGCAGCTGCATCCTCCCACATAATCTCTTCACCCATCTCAGGCTTCAATTTTCTCTTAACCATGTTCATTCTACCCTATTCAGTTCCAAGATCACTCTCCTTGACAGAGCAGACAGGAGTAAATGGGAAGAAAGGAGTTCTGCTCTCTTTCCACCATCCATCAACATCACACTGTTGGCCTCAAACAGGGAGCCTCTTCCTTACTTGTTCTTGCTCTGACCTTAAAGGGCCTCTGTTATCCTTAACACATATTTTTTTCATAAGCCTCAGCTCACTCTGGTCTTTGGTCCTTCTGGTCTTTGTTTCCATTCTTTGCCTCTCTTTCACATAACCTTTGGCAACGGGTTTCTCGTTTCCCTTTTTGACACGTATCCTTTCTAAAATCTGAATTTCTCAGAGTTAGTGCAGCCACGTTGGCCTTAGCCCTCCCCTTTAGTCTTTTGCATGAATGACACTTGTGATTACAAGTGTAATTTTGAAAGTTTACCAATCCTTTTGAGTGCCCTCTTCCCTTTTGGGGAATAGAATAATAACCGTATTTTCTTGAATTCATTAATATCTGTCCTCTACAAGTATGGAGTACATGTCTTAATTCCAAGACTTCTCTCTTCTTGGCTAGACAAATCCTAAAATGACACTGTCACTTTTTCTCAAAATGTCCATCACATTCCTTCTGCCATGGGAAAGAGGCATGAGGACCAGTTAGTCCTTTCTGAAAATGGTCTCTTTAAAACATACTGAGGGACCAAATGAAGTAGGTAGCCATGAACTTGAATGAGAGGGACACTTGCTAGAGATATTGTGGACATAGAATTGATAAACCCTGCCAATCAATTATACAGGAATGAGAGTGAGAGAAAATTGTTGAGGCCTACAGGTGTCCATGTCCAGGTGATCTGGAATGTGAAGTAAAGAGGAGGAAGAGCAAAGACGTTTAATGATGGACAAGAGTTGAGATAGCATCTTTCATTTAAAACTGATTTAGCACTTACCTTGCCATTCTCCTACCTTGCACACCCACTTACCCTTTGTTTCAGTTTCCTAGGCTTCTCAAGCAAAGATGATGAAGTGGCTCCACTGAAACAATGGGAGTTTATTAACTTACAGTTTGAGGATGGGAAAAAGTCCAAATCTAGGCATTATCAAGACAATACTTTCTCTCCAAACACTGTGGCTTCTGAGACTGGCTGCCAGCAATCCTTGGTCTTTAGTTTGTCACATGGCAAGGCACACAGAGTTGTCTCTGGATTCCTCTGGTGTTCAGCTTCTGGCTGCTACATCTGTGGCTTTCTCTTTGTCTGTCTGAATTTCTTTTCTTATAAAGGTCTCCAGTAATAGGATTAAGACCCATCCTGATTGAGGTGGGACACACCTTAACTCAAGCAGCCTTATCAAAAGGTCCTACTTACAATGGGTTCACACCCATAGTAATGGGTTAAATTTAAGAATACGTTTAGTGGGGTACATACAGCTTCAAGCCATCACACCCTTTAAAAGCATTTACCCCACCAGTTTGTCCAAAAACTATCCTGTGAAATAGACATGGAGGTAGAGATTTGTGCCAGGTTGCAACATCAGTGAACAGCAGGTTAAACTATCCTGTCTCCCAGAAGCTCAGTGCTTCTCCTTTCTTTTCCAAGATGCTATTCCTCATAGCACTGGCAGCCATCTGTGGGGATTAAATGACAGGCATCACCAAAACTCTTTTTGTACCACAAATGTGCAGAACCAGTCTTTGGTTTTGGTTTATGCCAGCAGCTTCCATTGGCAGGATCTGGGTTCGTTCACAACTGGCCAGCTGGGTCTGATAATCTTATCCCAAGAGTCATCCCATCCTTCACTACCATAGCTGGGGTTAGTCAATTAACTGTGAGAAATTCCAAGACATTAAGAGAAGCTCTCTTCCAGGGTGTTTCTCCTCTTCTACTTCTTATCTTCCACTTCATGCACATTGAGCAGCAAACACATTAGTCCCATAATCTCATACTGTCTTTTCTTGCTGGCTTGCTCTCTCAAATGTGCACTCATCACCACCACACCTTGCTGTGGTTTGCTTGCCTGAAATGCCCCTACACCCTATCCCCCATCAACCACCGTCATACCTATTTCTCTCTATCTATGAAAATCTATTCCTCCATTCAACCCAGCCATTGACCAAATATTCATTGAATGACTATTATGTGCAAGGTGCCATTCAATTTACTGGGAATACAGAATTGAATAGACAAAGCTTCTGAGCTCATGAAATTTAATTCTATGGTCTTTAGAATGCTTTACTGGCTACACTAGGGCTCCATTTTCCTTAAATACCACAAATTTCACCTTTATGATCACACCACCATCAACTCATTCACCCAGGCTAGAAATATGAAACTCATCCCTAACTTATCACTCTTGGTCTTCATGTAATCACTTACAATGTCCTGTTTTGTTTTGAATCTCCTCAGAGTATCTATTCCCTTTTCCCCACTCCTGCTTAGGACTCTCATTACAGGTCACTTAAACTAATGAAATCACCTCCAATCTCCTAACTGCTTGCTCTCCCCTCTGACTTTGCTCCCTCCAATCTGTCTTCCACAGAATCACCCATGATTTCTTGAAAATAAAAATCAAATCATTAGGTCCATTCCCTGTTGTTAACCCTTCAGAAGTCAAAGCTACTTGATATGGCACACAAAGCCCTCTGTCGTACATCTCTTGCCTCGTTGCTTTCCATAGAGTTCTTATCTCATATTTTCCCTAGGTCATCAGTGTGTGTGTGTGTCCAACTGAACTTATAGAGTTGTGTGGTGGCTGATTTGTACATCTTTGTGGCCTCCATTCCTAGCACAGTGCCTGACGTATACAAATCCCCCTTAACAGCTTTTGAACAGAACTGCTTCCCTGCTATTATTTTGCATTTATATGAATCTTTTCTCTTAGGCTTTCATGTGTTTGCTTTTTGCTTCAACTTTCCAGTGCATCCCTTTGGGTAGTCATTAGAGCTGTTTAGAGATGGTCTAGAGCTCTCTTCCTCCTTCCAGGTAGAATGGTGCTTTCCCACTCCCTTTAATGTTAGAGATGACCATGTGACTTGTTCTGGCCATTGAAACATAAACAGAGATAAAGTGCCCCACTAGAGAAAGCATTTAATGTACCCTCTTGCGGCAGCCATTGCTGAAGTACCAGTGGAAACGGTGCCTTTTCAGCCTCGGTGCTTGAGTGAGAGGAGTAGATTCTCCTGCTAACCTGTGCCCAAAGTCTATCAGGAGCAAGAAACCGACTTATTACAAAACCACTGAGATGTGGAGGTTGTTTATTGTGTCACAGAGCCTTGCCTATCCTGACTGCTATCATCCCTGAGAGGAACTCTACCTCTTATCTTTGTCTCTTTCGAGTGCCGTAGTCAAAATAGACCAGCACTATAAATATTTTATTTAAATTTTGATTTCTCTTTTTTTCCTTCTTCATGCATGCCCAATTTCAAGCATTCCTCTTAAAAAGCACACTTTCTGCACCATTTTGGCACAACTATGGTTTCCAAAATACGAAAATGAAAGTTTCTAACCAGTTCAAAATCTATGAGTTGATCACCCCTGTGACATTTTATAGAGACAGGGATGGATCCCTTCTGATGACTGTATATGACTGAACAATTTCTAAAGCTCAGCTGTAGCCAGTGGTCTCCAGGGAATGAGAGACAGGAGACTGAGCACATGCGGCAGCTCTGACTGGCGAAGCAAAGGGGTTGTAATAAATCAGCTCACTAGAGGATGTGGGCATCGCAGCACGGGTTTCGCAGTATACTCTGCCCACAGCAGATGGTATAACAATGTGGCGATAAACAATGAAAGTTTCCCTCCACTTGCCTTTATATGCCTTTAAAAACCCTCACTTTTTAGCATATAATTCTGTGAGCAGGGAAAAAATTCCTTTTTTGTATGATTCTTTTTGAACTCCACAGTTAAATAATGGAATATCCAAGAAGAAAAGGGCTCCAGAATAGAGCGTCTTCCTTAAAGAAATGCCTAACTGATGCTTTCTGCAATTCTTCCAGTAACTTGCAAGGCATATTTTGTTCTTCCTTATGGAAACTGATTAAATAGCATTCCAATCTTATTTCTTGCACATCAGCAAAGAGCTGGGGACTAGTTCCGGCAACAGTTCACGGAGTTAAAAACAGAACAAAAAACCCACTCTCATAACATTTTCTCCCACCTAGTAACAGTTCTAGCAGAATTCCCGTTCCCTCCTGCAGAAGCCAAACATCTAAACAGCATGTCCTTTCTGAGAAATAGGCCCTACAAACCTAACATGGTGCATCGGCTTAACATCCAGAAGTGAAAATTAAACTTGCAGGCCTTATTTCTATGATTATGTGTGTCCTAAAGTCGACTTTTTAAATTCCAGTTAGCTTTATCACAAATTCTGTACATTAACTCGAAGTTTGCATTTTTATAAATGTCAAATGTTTTGATTTGGGGGGTGGGGAGGCATGTTAATGCTTAATATAACTGCAATTTAACTTCTTAAAGATACTTTCTGAAAGACAACCAAATCTCCAAATTAAAAATAAGCTTCTGGGCTGTTTTAGAATGTGTGTTTTTTTGTTGTTGTTGTTGTTGTTTTAAACAAAATCAATCTAAAGAAAAAAATCCAGTGTTTTCCTTCAACCTAAACAAAGGGTTTAGGGACCACAGGAAATACTTCCCTAGTGTAAAAACACACAAAACTAATGTGGGTGCTCAGACCTGTTTCAGGAGTAGAACAAGAACTCCGCCCAGCATCGCCCCAAACTACACCCAGCAATGGGGTTTGACCTTCGTGTCGTCAGGCTGACGCAGGATGGCTACTTTGCACATCTTACACTCCATCTACATAATGCGGCCGAAACCACAAAGGAAAGCACGGATAGACTTGAATACACTGATGTTTAAATTAAACATTACTACTAAATTAAAAGATAGATAAAAATTGGAAGAATCTTTGCACTATAAATCCTCAACACGGAGCACTCTTTCACAAATCAACTATACGCAGATGCACGACCCCCTCCCCCCTCAAAATTAGTAAAGGATATGAAAAGAAAATTTACTAACCAAGAGAAAAAGAAAGGCTAACCTCCTTAAATGACATTTTTCCACTGAGCATATAAGTAAAATTTTAAAAATCATTAACAGTATTGGGAAGGTAGAGGAAAAAAGACACTGCCATACACTTCTGGTGATGATAAAATATGGTACCTCTTTTTTCAGACAGTAATTTGATGACATGTATCAAAATTCCTATAACTGTGCATTCTCTTAAACCACCAGTTCTAATGCTAGGTGCTTGTCCTCATTAAATCATTAGACAAGTGATTGCAAGGATTTTTATTGCAAAGATTTTCATATACAGACAAAGATAGAAAAAGATCTTGAAGGATCCACACTAAAGAATTAACTATGATTAACTGTTAATAAAATCTGAAACATCACTAGTACTTTTTAAAAGAAAAAAAAACTCACCTGTATTGTCTAAAGCTTCTATAACAAACATGATTACTTTTGTAACAATTTGTTTCTTTTCATTTTTCTTCTTTTTCAGGAAAAGCATGCAAGCATTTAAAAACAATAGAAATGGTGACTGGAACTTTAGGATTTCCTTACCAGAATTACCCAAAACTCACATTTTATTCCAATTGATTCACTAGGGCAGATTAAATGTGAAAATCAAAATGGAAGGCTCCCTTAGGAAGCTCATTTTGCTTCTTTTCTGGTCACTTCCACCTACATAGAGCATTGTTCAAGAAAGATGTTTACAACCCCATACATAGTCTACATAATTTCACCCATGAAGTCACAGTTTTTCATACCTGCACCATTATATATTTTTAATGAAACCTGACACCTGAACAAAATATTTATTCTGGAGTACAGTTTAAGAGTAACTGAGACCAATTTTCCAGAGTCCCAAAGTAAGAAAGTATTCCTTTTCCCGATGTCAACCCCTGGTTACACACTGGAAAATATAAGCAAGTGATGAATACCAAGGCTAGACACAAAAACCAGAACATGACAACTGTGAGGTGTCCAGGCTGGCGGGTGCGGTGGTGAAATGGCAGCATGCCACAGCAGTAAAATGGTTGCATACAACTGCACATTTACAATCAAATTGGCAGGGTTTCCAACACAGGCTGAGGGATTTTGTTTTCCCCATATAAGGCAATGACAAGGATTTCAAATGGACCAACCATTTTATACTGAGTGTCAACAGCACCAAGACGCTGCTTTAGCTGGCAGAGGAGAACTCAAGAGTATCTGCATTATTTACTCCAGAGAAACTGCCTGGGCACCATCTGTTCTCAGAAATCACTACCACCCCCCACACACACCACCATCGGGCCCTTGCTATAGTGCACACTAGGCCGTTTCTCTGAGTTCCCATCATATACTTTGACTCAAGAATGTGAAGTCTCCATGGTTTCTGAAATAGAGAGATAGGGGAAGTTCATTTCAGCAGAGCAATTGGTAGCACAAAAGGTCTCTTAATATTACAAGGTATTAGTTGTCCAGTAGCAAAAATGATTCACTCTTCTGACCTTCATTCAAGGCTGAATGTGATGATTTCCCTATATGAAGTGGAGGGGAACTGTACTATACAGGATGGAAAACCAATACCCTTACACTCCAGGGTCTTTAAACTGGCTCAAGGTCACAAAAGTTGAACAGGAATGCCTACTGAATTAACAACAGGAAATAGGTTCCATGGAGTGAACAAAAGACAAGTTTCGAAAATACCTACAAACCACGTAGGATGTCATATTTGTGTGTGGTTGATTTTTCTAGGAACGTTAGCCTTTCATGAAATAAAATGTCCCATGCTGAAAATCACTGGAACTGTATTTACAAGTACCTCGAGCCCAAAACTAAATCCCATACAGATTACAGAACTATATTTGATCTGTATAGACAATAAAGGAAAAAATATTAAAATAAGAGACCCTCTAGGAGAGACAACCTTGAGAGCTTTTCATTAAAAATAAAAAACAAACATTGATGCAGAAGCAGTTTAATGTTTATTTGCAAAATCTGTTTAAAAGAGTACAAAAGATTTCTCTGTCTTTTACTCATGTTTGTAACCTGGATTAAGAAAGTAGGAATTAAAATCGAAAAGGACCCCAAAGCTTCCCCCAAACCTGATCTGAGAATTTAGATTAAAATTAGCTGCTTAGAGGCACAACTTTGCATCATCTAGAGTTCTTGCTAACCTGAAAGCAGCAACTGATTCCTTCCTTTTCTTTCTCATTCACATTGTTTTAATTATACTTGCAATAAGAGGTAAAAACCAATCAGAAAAAAATAATGTAACATTTCATTGGCACTAGAGATTAAATATGAGTTCACTACTCAGCTCTTGCAAACATGCATAAAGAATGGTCGGGAGAAAACGGGGTTCCGCCCAACTGCTCAGTGGAGTAGATAGGTCGTTGAAGTAAAGGTAAAAAACAGTGAGGCTGAACAAAATCACACTAAGGAAAAGCATCTCATGAGGTTCTTCAAGGTCAGTTGACAAAGGCCAGATGCAAGTAAGTATTTCTCATATACCCTGGAAGAAAAAGAAAACAGCAATGACCACAAGCAGCAAAACAAAATGCAAAGCCTTTGTGGTCTGAAGTCCCTTCAAAGAACACTCTGACTACATCAGGTTTAAAAATGTCCATTTTTAATGATTTAAAGTACCAAGGGGAATGATTTAATTTTCCAGTCCCATTGCATTTGATTCACAAAATAATCTCTTGTCAACAATGTAACAGCTTGTTGAGTGACAGCTCATCAGCTGTGTTCTTGAAGACAGGCTAACATGGGTCACAAATAACAGCATTCACAAATAGAGTCACCCACTTCCGTAGTTGCATCAAGGGCAGGGATAAACACAATGTGGGGCAGAGCAATTTAAATAGAAATGCAACTCAAATTGAGTTGCATTGTATTACCCACAGGAAGGTGACTTTTCAAGGATACTTTAAGATAAATAGACAGACTAAATGCCCCCTACTCCCCTCCATGTGGAAAGGGTCAAGCAATCCCTATGAAGCCTCCCATAATGCTGGGCTAAGTGATATTTGGCTTATAGGCTATTGCTGTTCTTGCTAAAACACTGGGAAACTAAAATCTCAGGTTTCCCTAAAGGTCATGGCAAATGCCTAAAGGCCCTTGAAGACTCAGGAGTTAGGAGTTCCCATGGCATCCCAAAGGGTCCCTCCTTTTGGTGTCAGAGAGAAGATCATTTAAAGTGATTATCTGGGGGGCGGATGTGGCTCAAATGGTTGGGCGTCCGTCTGCCATATGGAGGGACCTGGGTTCAATCCCTGGGACCTCCCGGTAAAAAAAAAAAAAAAAAAAAAAAAAAAATATATATATATATATATGGGGCGCATGGGCTGCCAGGCTTTGTGTGCTGGTGAGCCGCCAGGCCCTGGGAGCCATGCAGCAGGATGATGACATGGCAGGGGAGAGATGCAGGGGAGAGACAAGACAAGATGCTCCGAAGGCCAGGGGCCGAGGTGGCACAGGTGGCAGGACACCTCTCTCCCACATCAGAGGTCTCCAGGATCGAATCCTGGTGAAGACTGGAGGAGGAGATAAGAAGAGATGGCAAGAAACAGACACAGAGAATTGCCCAGTGAATGGACACAAAACAGCAAATGGGGAAGGGCGGGGGGGTAAAATGGATAAAGTAAATAAATAAATCTTTAAAAAAATAAAAATAAATAAATAAACAAAGTGATTATCTGAGAAGGCAAGATGGCATCAGTTTAGGAGGGCACTTGCTGACTAGCTGTCTGAGGATGGCTGATTGGGACAGGGTCCTGCCTGGGGGTCTGTGCTGTGGGTGCACGGACCGAGAGGCGTGGGACATCTATCTGGAGGCAGCTTGGCAGTGTGGATTGCTCGGTAAAGATATGAGTTTTAACCCTGCCCGTGGAGGTTAACACAGACGGCTGAGCCCCACCCTCAGGGGAAAAGGCTTGAGCCGCCACTCCCGGCGGCAACCTGGTGAGAAGGAGCGTTCTCCAAGAGTGGGAGGATTCTGGTGGAGGGTGGAGAGGGCTTTCCTTTCTGTGGATTTTGCTGCCTGGAACAAAATATCTGGCTTGAAGCAGGACCAGGTTGAGGGGAGTGATGAATCTGCTGAGGAAGTTGACTTACCTAGCTGCTCAGGGATACGCCCCAACCACTGCCTGTAAACCCAGTGAGAGGGAGCATTCTCTGAGAGGGGGAAGGTTCTGACAGAAGGTGAAGAGGGGTTTCCTTTCTGTCGATTTGGCTGCCTGGACCCACTCATAGCTTTGGGGAGCAGATAAGCCAGCTTGAAACAGTGCCAGGCTGAGGGGAGAGGAGAATTTACTGAGGAAGCCTGATTTACCCAGCAGCCCAGTGACACTGATGCTTGGCTCCAGAGGGGGCAGAGTCGGCCATTTTTATCGTTCTGCACTGACTAGCATCAGAGCTTCAGCTCCCCTGGGGAGGCCAGGAAGTGGCAAGTGCTTGATTAGTGTCCACGAGCCTAGTTAGGGTCCCCTCAGTGAAGGGAGTGGTCTAGAAGAGGACATATTTGGGGTCCCTTATTTTGCCAAAAAAAAAAAAGACAGTCACTTTAAAAAATAAAAAATGAATTTTTCTTTTTAATTTAGTTTTATAGCTAAAATCTGCCTCAAAACCTGCAGATAGAACCTTGCAGGACAATTGATTGATAAATACAAGCAGGCTGAGAGGTTCCACAAGGGCCCAAGAAGGAACACTGTTCTTCCTTAGATTTGTTTGACTGCTTGCTTGTGTGGTTGTTTGGTTTTACTCTGTTTATTTGTTGTCTCTTGCTTTTCTTTCCTCTTTCCTCCCCTCTTTCCTTTTTCTTTCATTTTCTTTCATTTAATTAGGTGCCGCTAGCTTGTCTCTTCTTTGCTATGCTTCTTCTTCAGTGATTTCCCATTCTCTGTCTATATTGATTTTGTATCCCAAGCTCTCTCTTTTCCTTCGTTCATCTTTCTGCCTTCTGCTTTCTGTTGTGGTTCTTATATACGTTTTTCATTAGCCCACAACTTAAGGGTGTCAATTTCTATTCTATTCTGTTTTCTTCTTTTTTAATTAATATTAACTTTTTCCTTTCAGCCCTTTCTTTACTCTTTCTCTCCCTCCTCATCATTCTAACCTTCTAAATCATTATATATATATATATATATACTCCTCTATTTGGTTTCCTAGTTCATTGTAGGTACTCCACTTTTTTCCCTATTACTCTAGATGCCTACATGAGCTAAATATTCATTTCACTAAGTCTTATACAGCCCCTCTTCTAACTTTTATCAATAATACTAGTATCCTTCTTCCTTTCTCACATCTTTCAATTCCTCTGGCCCTAATCTTTTACCTTCAAGGGGACATAGAAAGAAGCAAGGAAATAAAATAAGAAGAAAAAGTGCCAAAGAGAAAAGTTAACACACAAACAGAACCACCAGCTAAATAAAACTCTAGAGCAGAGAGAGAAGCTAATCAACCGAATAAACCCATCAAGATAAAATGATGACTAGAGGGCAAGAAAAAATTACAAACCACACTGAAAAACAAGAAGACATGGACCAGTCCAATGAACAAACTAAAAGCCAGGAAGAGATGCAGAACATCGAACAACTAATCAAAGCTTTCCAAACAAATATCATGGACCAACTTAATGAAGTGAAGGAAGAGATTAAGGATATTAAGAAGACACTGGGAGAACATACTGAAGAAATTGTAAACATATATAAAAAGATAACGGATATGATGGTGATCAACGGCACAATCCAAGAAATCAGAAAGACGCTAGATTCACATAACAGCAGATTTGAACAGGCAGAAGAAAGAATTAGTGATGTGGAAGACAATACATCTGAAATCAAACAGATAGTAGAACAGATAGACAAAAAGATAGAAAAAATCCAGCAAGGCTTCAGGGATTTAACTGACAACATAAAACGCACAAACATACGCATTATGGGCATCCCAGAAGGAGAAGAGAAGGGAAAGGGAACAGAGGAGTGTTAAAAGGAAATAATGGCTGAAAACTTCCCAACCCTATTGAGATGTGCAGATCCAGGAAGGACAGCACACCCCAAACAGTATAAATCCCAACAGGCCAACTCCAAGACATATACTTGTCAAAATGTCCAATGTACAAGACAAAGAGTAAATACTCAAGGCAGCAATAGAAAAGAGAACCATCACATACAAGGGAAGAACAATAAGATTAAGTGCTGATTTCTCATCTGAAACCATGGAGGCAAGAAGACAGTGGTATGACATAGTCAAAGTACTAAAAAAAAAAAAGTTCCAGCCACAAATTCTCTATCTAGCAAGACTTACATTCAGAAATGATGGAGAGTTCAAAATATTCACAGATTAACAGAAATTAAGACAGTATGCCAATAAGAAACCTGCATTTCAAGAAATACTAAAGGAAATTCTACAAGTTGAATGGAAAAAACAAGGGAGAGAGAGTTGGAGGAGAGTTTAAAAACAACTAAAAAGACAAAAACAGCAACAAAACAACACATGACATACATTAACCCAAAGAAAATATGACTGAAGTAAGAAATTCATTGTGAGTAATAACACTGAATGTTAATGGATTAAATTCACCACTCAAGAGATACAGATTGGCAGAATGGATAAGGAAATATGATCCATCTATATGCTGTCTACAAGAAACCCACCTTTGACCCAGGGATTCAAGGAGGCTGAAAGTGAATGGCTGGAAAACAATTTTACAAACAATAGCCAAAAAAAAAGGGCAGGAGTAGCTATTCTAATATCACACAAAATAGACTTTAAATGCAAAACTATTGTAAGAGATAAAGATGGACACTATATATTAGTAAAAGGTGTAATCTCTCAAGAAGAGAGAGCAATCATAAACATTTATGCACCTAATCGGGGTACCTCAAAATACATAAGACAAACTCTGGAAAAACTAAGTGGAGAAATAAATGCCTCTACAATTATAGTGGCGGACTTTAATACACCATTATCAGCATTAGACAGAACATCTAGACAGAGAATCAAAAAAGAAACAAAGACTCTGAACAATACATTAGAGGACCTGGACTTAACAGACATATACAGAACACTACACCCAAATACAGCAGGATTTACATTCTTCTCGAGTGCACATGTATCATACTCCAAGATAGACCACATGCTAGGCCACAGAACAACTCTCAATGAATTCAGGAAGATTGAGATCATACAAAGTAATTTCTCTGACCACAATGGAATGAATTGAAATCACTAAGGGCCAGAGAATCTCATTAGGCACAAAGATATGGAAGTTAAACAAATACACTCTTAGACAAATAGTGGGTCAAGGAGGAAATCTCAAAAGAAATCAGTAACTACCTTGAAACTAATGAAAACGACAACACAACATATCAAAACCTATGGGATGCAGCGAAAGCTGTCCTGAGAGGGAAGTTCATAGCCATAAATACATATATTAAAAAAGAAGAAAGAGCTAAAATTGAAGACCTAACTGCACACTTGGAGGAGTTGGAAAAACAACAACAAACTAAACCTAAAGGAAGTAGAAAGAAGGAAATAACAAAGATTAGAACAGAACTAAAAGAAATAGAGAATAAGAAAGCACTAGAAAAAATACACAAAACCAAAAGCTGGTTCTTCAAGAAGATCAATAAAATTGACAAACCCTTAGCCAGACTAACAAAGAAAAAGAGAGAACAGATGCAAATACACAAAATAAGGAATGAGAAAGGGGATATCACTACTGACCCCACAGAAATAAAGAGTATCATAAAAGGATACTTTGAAAAATTATATGCCAACAAGAATGATAATTTAGAGGAAATGGACAAATTTCTAGAAACTCACAAACAGCCTACATTGATGAAAGAAGAAATTGATGAACTCAACGGTCCAATTACAAGTAAAGAG
This sequence comes from Tolypeutes matacus, assembly GCA_026826555.1. NCBI lineage: Eukaryota > Metazoa > Chordata > Mammalia > Cingulata > Chlamyphoridae > Tolypeutes > Tolypeutes matacus. The sequence goes on from JAKSZT010054334.1 coordinate 57,165,933, forward strand.
GTAGACTCAGTCATCAAAAACCTCCCAACTAAGAAGAACCCAGGACCAGACGGCTTCACAGCTGAATTCTACCAAACATTCTGGAAACAGCTAACACCAATTCTGCTTAAGCTCTTCCAAAAAATAGAAGTAGAAGGAATATTGCATAACTCATTCTACGATGCCAACATTACCCTAATACCAAAACCAAACAAACATACCACAAGAAAGGAAAATTACAGACCAATTTCTCTAATGAACGTAGATGCTAAAATCATCAACAAAATACTTGCTAAACGCATTCAACAACATATCAAAAGGATTATACACCATGACCAAGTGGGTTTCATCCCATATGCAAGGATGGTTAAATATAAGAAAATCAAACAATGTAATACACCACATAAACAGATTGAAAGAAAAAATCACATGATCATCTCTATAGGTGCAGAAAAAGCATTCAACAAAATACAGCACTCTTTCCTGATAAAAACACTGCAAAATATAGGAATAGAAGGAAACTTTCTGAAATCAACATATATGGGTTTTCTTTACTTGTAACAGGTGTATTCCGGTTTTCTATTTCTTCTTGAGTTGGTTTTGGTAATATGTGTTTCTAGGAGTTTATCCATCTCATTTAGATTTATCCAATAAGTTGGTGTTTGTTGTTTATTGTTTCCTCTTAAATTCCTTTTTATTTCTGTAAGTCAGTATTATGACCCCTCCTTCATTTGTGATTTTAGTAATTTGAGTCTTCTCTATTTTTTGCTTGGGTAATCTAGCTAAAATTTTGTCAATTACGTTCATCACTTCAAAGATCAAACTCTAGGTTTGGTTGAGATTATTTTTTAATTCTCTATTTCATTACTTTCCACACTAATATTTATTATTTCCTTCCTTTTGCTTGATTGAGGTCTAGTTTGCTCTTCTTTCCTGAGGACTTGAAGGTGGAAATTTAGATTGTCAATTTGAAAGCTTCTATTTTAACACAGACATTTATAAATTTCCCTTTAAGCACTGATTTAGTGCATCCCATACATTTTATGTTGTACCTTCCTCTCCATTGATTTCTTTTTTTAGCCCATTGATAATTTAGGTGTGTGTTGTTCAATTTCCCACATGTGTGAGTTTTCAAATTTTCTTTGTTATTGACATCTAATTTTTTCCAGTGTGTTAAGAGAAAATACTTTGTGTAATTTCAATACTTTCAAATTTGTTGGGGTTTGTTTTATGGCATAGCATGTATTCTCTACTAGAGAATGTTCCAGTTCATTTAGAAGGATGTCTATTCTGCTGTTGTTGGATGGAGTACTCAACCAAGAATAAACTGCAGTTGTTGCATGAAGTATATGTTTGGTCTAGTTGATTCATACTGTTGTTCAAACCTTCTATTTCCTTGTTGATATTCTTCTTAGCTCTTATATCCATTACTTATAGTACTGAAGCCTTCTATGATTTTTTTCTGAATTTTCTATTTCTTCCTTCATTTTCATCATTTTTGCTTCATGTATTTTGGAATTCTGTTGCTAGGTGTATATTGTTTACACTGTTTTATTAATCTGATAAATGATCCTTTTATCATTTTATCATTAAAATGTACCTCCTTGTATATGTTAATTTATTTGTTTTGAAGTTTATTTTGCTTGACATCTGTATAGCCACTGCAGCTTTCTTCTTTTTTTTTTTTTCAAAGATAATTTTTTTTTTCTTTTTTTTTTTTTTAAAGATTTTATTTATTTATTCATTTATCCCCCCCTTGCTGCTTGTGCTCGCTGGGTCAGCTAACCACGCCGTGCGGGCGGGCTTGCCTTCACCAGGAGGCCCCGGGAACCGAACCCAGGGCCTCCCATATGGTAAACGGGAGCCCTACTGATTGAGCCACAGCCGCTTCCCAACCCTATCACATTTAATGTTATTATCGATATGGTTGGATTCATGTTTTCCATTTCTATATTTTCCTTATATGAGAAAACCTCACAAAATATATCTTCTTAAGAATAAGAAGTGTACAAACACACAGGAGGACCTGATAGCTAGAAAATGTGCTTACTAAAAATTTCTTCATTTAAGCTGCTGTGAAAATTCTAATACCTTTCCCAGACCTAGATGACCTGGTTTTCTATTACTCTAATCTTAGCAGTTTATTCTTTGTTCTTAGTTTCTAGAAGGACATTAACCAGACCTTCCCACTTCTGCTTCAGGAATAAGAGCAAGAAGATAACATCTCAAGGCAAAATCCCAGAATGGTGCCAGGAACACCTTATGGCCCAATAAATCAGTAACATCCTCCACAAAAGGCAAAGGTTTGACATTCCCCAGCGGTCAACTGAGAAGGGAGTCATGGAGACCCTGTACGTAGGAGCTTGCACACCAATATCTAAGTCTAAACTGTAGTTAATGAATCACTGGAACTGGGACAAAAGGGATAAGTTTTGCGTGATTGCGACAACACTGGATTGAGAAACTTGCCTGTGCCTTCCTCACAAGACTCTGGGAAGAGCCAATGTCATCACTGACCTGGCAAGAATGAATCACATGCCCATCACTTAGTTTTCAACCCCTAGCCACTTTTCTTCACCAATTAAAAATTCTGTAACTCACATCCTCACTTTGAACTGGTTTGGGGTTTTGATTACCCCAGTTCCTTGCTTGTGTACTCACAATAAGTCAACTTCCCACTGAAGGAAAAAAAAAAAAAGATGTATTAAGCAATATGAGAAGGACGTAATTTAAACATAAGAAAGTATTTTTTAAAAGAAGATCAATCCAGTTTGTCTAGCCCACTTGGCAGGTGCCACTACCTAAGAGCCTGTATGACATTTCAAGAAACAAAAATCTGCATCACATCTACCCTGGAAGGGCTTAATTCATGCTGTCACTAGTACTCAAAAAACTAGAGTAAGAGGAAGATTAAAAAGTACTTTTGTGGGAAGCAGATGTGGTTCAAGTGATTGGGCTCCCATCTACCACATAGGAGGTCCAGGGTTCAATTCCCAAAGGGCCTCCTGGTGAAAGGCAAGCTGGCCCGCATGGTGAGCTGGCTTGCGCAGAGAGCTGGCGCAGCAAGTAACACAATAGAAAGAGACACAGAAGAGAAACAATAAGGGACGCAGCGAATCAGGGAGCTGAGGTGGCGCGAGCGATTGAGCGCCTCTCTCCACTCCGGAAGTTCCCAGGATCGGTTCCTGGTGCTGCCTAAAGAGAAGATAAGCAGACACAGAAGAACACATAGAGTGCAGGCAGCAAGCACAAAATAACGGGGGGAGGGGGAGAAAGAAAGGGGGGTGAGAAAAAAGGGGGGTGGAGAAAGAAGGAAGGGGGGAGAAAGAAAGAAGGGAGAGAGAAAGAAAGAAATTTTTTAAAAAATAAGTTCTTTTGTGATTTGAAGGCTTGGAAAATTCTACTTGATAAGGTAGGAAAAGTGTCAAACATTTGATGGTGAAGATGACTTTTTAGGGGGTTCTTGGAGGATGGATAATATTTAACAGGTAGAAGTTGAAGGTGGATGAGAATGGGTTATTAACCATCTGCTATGAGCAAACTCATAGTATTAGACAAGTAAGAAACGTGTTCAAGCTATGCTGCAAACTCCAGTTGGGCTCAAGCATAGGGCATTAGGGCAGAACTCAGACTGAATCCCATTATAGAAAGCTATGGCGGGCAAAAGGGACTTCTTTCAGCATGCATTTGGGGGAGCTATTGAGGGTTTCTGATATGAGCTGTCAGTCTTTCTCACAACAGGATGCAGAAGAAACTGGACGGAGGAAAAGTCTAGAGTTAAAAGTCTTCTGCGATAGTCCAAGTGAAACACAACCAAGGTCTGAGGTATGAAAACGCAGTGAGAATGAAACAGAGAGGACAGAACTAAGAGCTAGTGAGAAGGAACAGTCCAACTAATCTGCAGATATGGCAGTGACGGCGGCACCTGGGAGCTTGTTAGAAATACAGAATTCTCAGGCTCCGCCCAGCCCTACCGAATCAGCAGCAGTATTTTAACAAGCTCCCAAGTGAGTGTCTGCACATTCAAATTAGAATCACTGATCTATAGGGTTTAGTAACCAACAAGATTGAGAGACAGCAAGGAGTTGAAGCTGTCTCTGCCCCTGGGAAAAGAGTGATGGCCATAAAGTAGCTTAAACCACCATGAGCCCCAGTCAGGCTATTTAGCCAAGAGAGAAGCTGTGGAGGAATAGCCACCAGGCAACTCTGCCTCAAGTGGCCTCTGTATGCCAGATCCTGTATCTTTTCTTTTCATCCTTACATAGGCAGCCAGCACCCTGAGTCAGGCAGACCTGAGCTCATACCCTAGATCTGCTATATACAAATTGTATGACCTTACACAAGCATAGTTATGGAAAAAATGCTCAGAACACTGTAAGTGTAAATGCTATTTCTTTCCTCTTCTAAAATGAATGTTTCCGGAGCTATAATTTATATTTATGCACTATTGACCACTGCTGGACAAAGTGCCACTGCAAGATATATACCAAAATATTTTTATGTTTAACATCTATAAGAGTTACACAATTTTATATTGCTTGTAAGCCTGGTGTGCTTGACCTTCCTACCTAAACGTTGTATAAGATTAAGTTAGAGTTTGACTTTATGCCTTCTTTATGAAATGTTTTCTTTCCTTGGCTTTCATCATACTTTTATCATGTTTTCTGCCCTGCTTCTTCTCTTGTCTGCCTTTGGCTTTCTTACGCTCCCTTATTTCGTCCAAGACTCAACTGTGTGTGGCTACCCCACGGGACTCAGTCCCTGATACATAGCTTTTCCTCTCTCATTCCTTAGAAGAGCTGCATCCTCATCCATCAGCTTCTAAATAAATGATGACAAAGCCCCATCACCAGCTTTGACCTTTCCCTGGAGCTCTGGTCCCATGTCTCAAAATGCTTAACGGGTAATTCCACTTGTAAGTCACCCAAAACTCATCTTCCTTCTCCAAAGAGCAGGTCTTCCTCATCTCCTTAATTTCCCTCAAAGGTGCCATCCTTCTCCAAAATTTAAACTGTAGAGCGATGACATCCAGGAGAGACAGAGAAGAGTCAGTTGCCTTCCTTTCCAGTGCGCCCCTAATTTAACGCCTCTTTTCCACATGTGTGGTTAGCCCTCTCAACTTGGTCTTATTACTGCCCCTGAATTATGACAGTCTCTTCCTCTTCTATGTGTTGTACTCTACAGGACTGATCCCCCTAAAATGACTCTTGGCTGTTACCTTGGCTCAAAAGTCCCCAATTGCTCTTCACTGTCTGCAAATAAACTTTTAACAACCATGTATTATGTTGGCTACACCAACATCTCTTGACTTACCCTGCTGTTCTTTATTGCTAGTCTAGTGCTATTTTAAATGCTACCTGCAGTAATGAGCAACCATTGACAGAGACCTTCATCCGAGTCCCTGGTTATTTCTTTAAGGTAACTGTTAGGGTCGCCGTACTTTATATGAGCTTGTCACCTATTCACTTTATCGGTTGAGGTCTTCCACATTCGTTGCAAATGTCTGCCCTAGCAATTTTGTTTTTCAACAGAAGTTTTGATTTTAAATACTTCTCTATTTTTCAATCAGCACAGTAATACATGCTTGCTTTATAACAAGTGAAATAATATACACATTTATTAAGATTAAAAACCCAACCCCTAATTCTAATTCTTCTATCCTATTCTCCTCACCCCTCTGCCCTTATTATAAAACATTAGCAGCCTGGTAGATATTCTTCCACTTTGTTCTCATTTATATAAATAGAATGAGGCACATTTTTTCATATAAAGGGTTTTATTTCATTGAAACAGGATTATTATATATACATTATTGTGGAGTTTTGTTCAAAGTGTATCACAAACATCCTATATATAGTTTTAAAGTTTATCTTTTTTCAGAAATCTAGTGATATTTATATGATATAAATATGTACATATAAGATATATATATACATATAATTTTATGGAAAGAGAATTAGATCCTAATTTTTTTCTATTGCCTAAATATGTGCTTATTCTAGTCAATTTTGGTATGCCTTTTTCAACCTACAGGCTCAGGTATTTCTTCAGCTTAAAATAATTTTCCTCTATTATTTATAATACTTGCTTCTTTCCTTGTGTTCCTTTCTCTCCTGAAATTATTACTCAATTAAGGTTCCCAAGATCCTCAGGTCTCCTCCTATTGTTTCCTTGTAATTTTGCTTTGGGCTTTGAGATACTTCATCCATTTGATAATCCAGGTCACTAATTTGGATCCCAGTGACCATCTACTCCTTCAAGTCACTTCCTGAATTTTTTAGTTTAAAACTTGTTTTTTAAGGCAGGAAGCCTGTGTGTGTTCTGCCCTTGAATCTCCTCAAGGGTTCTTTTATTGTTGCTCGCAGTGTTGCTTGTCCCCATTTCACTGTTTCCTGCCTTTGGATAGGATTTGCCTGGAGTTTGGGCAGCCATATTGTGGCAGTGAGGCAACAAGCTGGGAAATTTAAAGCCAACTTGCTAAAGTAGAGCAGAAAAGTGGAAAGAACCAGGGTCCTTGATGTCAGCTGGAGTTACTAAACGAATTTTGAGACTTCCTATCACAATCCTTTGAGTTAAGTAGCAATAAATACCCTTGTAGTTTAAAAACAAAAGAAACAAAAACAATTTGATAGACAGTCTCTATTCTAGAGAAAATTATATATTTTCAAATAATTTGCAGGCATTCTCTGGGTATTGTAGAATGTTACCTTTTGTCCACATGTTATTTACAAACAGTCTGGATAAAAGTTTACTTTGGGCTTCTCTTCTTTCTTTTATATGGTGTTCTTTGATGAACAGCTGTTTTAAATTTTAACCCAAATAAATGTTTTATTTTTTCCTTTGTGATTTAATCTTCAGTTTATATGAAATCGTTCCATAACTTAATTTCATAGTCTTTTAATTTCTACCAAAACTCAATGTATTACACCACATTAACAGATTGAAAGAAAAAAAATCACGTGATCCATCTCTTCTGATGCAGAAAAAGCATTTGACAAATACAGCATCCTTTCTTGTTAAAAACAGTTCAAAAGATAGGAACAGAAGGAAACTTCCTCAACATGATAAAGGGTATGTATGAAAAACTCACAGTTAACATCATATTCAACGGTGAAATGCTTAGGAAGTTTTAATCTACCTCAAATTGATTTTTAAAAAATGGGTTGAGGAAGAGCTCTAATTTCATATGGGTAATCAATTGCTCCAACATCATTTTTTTGAAGAGTCCATTTTCCCCCAGTGATCGGCTGTGCCTCTTCTAAAATACAACAATAATCCAGAAATGGTTAGGTCTGCCTGTACTAATATGATACATTTTAAGTACTTAAGTCTCCATATTGAATTCCCTATTCTTGGTGTTTTATTATAACTTATAACCTATAGATTATTTAAGAGAGAATTCATTCCTATTCATTAAGAAGGTATAGCTCTCCATTTATTTATTTATTCCTTAATGTTTTCCTACAGTTTTCATAATTTTCTCTAAAAAATCAAAAGTCTGCACATCTTTGGTTGGAAATTTTTATTAGATTTTCTATATTTCTGGTGTGTAGAAATGCAGTTAGTTTTTATATATTTATTCTAAATCCACTAACATTGCTGACCCCATATTAATTCCAATAAGTTGGATATAAATTCTTTTGGATTTTCTATATAGATAATTGTATCATCTGTGATTTATTAATGTTTTTTTTCCTTTTGGGATTCTTATAACTGACTTAAAAGGAATGATTATGATGTATTTTTATTATTGTAGTTTTTTTTTTAATTAGGCAAAGAAATTTCTTTCTAATTCTTGTTTGCTGAAAGTTTTTTTTAAATCACAAATCAGTGAATTTATCAAATGCTTCCTCCATATCTATTAAGATGATCATATGGTGTTTCTATTATATATTATAAGGTGAATTACCTCAGTGGATTTTTGTGATAAACCAGGCTTGCATTTTTTGGATAAATCCAATTTGATCAGGATATGTTATACATTTTTACAAAATTCATTGTTTAATCTGTTGCCAAAATTTTGTTTGTGGTTGGTTTTTTTTGCATCTATGTTTATGAATGAGATTAGCCTGTTATTTTTTGTACAGTTTTTATGTAATTCAAAGTTACATTCACCTATTATATCATTTGGGGAATATTTCCTCCTTTTCATTTCTATGAACAACTTTCTAGACATTTGGGAAACCATTTTGGAGGCTATTATAATAATCTCTGTAGATAAAAGGTGATAAGAGGCTGAAAGCAGGATAAGAGCATGAATGTGGTATGAAGCTGTTGGATCGGGTATACTTTGAAGATAGAGTGAAAAGGATTTGCTGATGGATGGGCTGGGGGGTGAGTGAGGGGTGTGCCACTAGTGAAGAAGGAAAGTGCAGGCAGAGAATTGATGCAAGGGTTGAGAGGTCTCTTAGATGTCCAAATAGGATATGCACATTGGACATACAAATCTGGAGTATAGAGGAGGAGGTCCAGGCTGGAAATAGAAATTCAGGTGTAATACACATATGGCGGGTATTTACTTAAGGGGACCACCAAGGCAGTGAGAGTACATAAGGTTAAGAAGGTGATCCAAGGTGGCTGAGACATTGAGAGAACAGAGGAGATCGAAAAGGAGTGACCACTGAGATAGGTGGAAAGCCGGAGAGTTCAGTGTCCTGGAAGCCAAGTAAATAAAGTGTTTCAAAGAAGACGGAGTGCTTCAGCATGACAAACAACACTGTTAGGTCTGAAAGAAGAAGACTGAGAAATAACCATTGGATTGAGCAATGTAGACATGGCTAGTGACTGTGACAAGAGCAGGTGTGCTGGATAGGTAGGCAGGAAAACTTAATTAGGGTGAATTGAAGAGAAAATGGGAGGAAAGCAATTAGAGAGAGCAAGCACAGATACCTCCTGAGGTTTTGCTCTATGGGGAGGAAAGAAATAGAGCAGTAGCTAGAGGGAAAGGTGGCATTAATAGAGTCTCTATTTATTTATATTTTATACTGGTGGGAATTTTCTAGTTGAGAGGGAGTATCTGATGACTCAGGAGAAGGGGGAATATTGTTAAAGCAAAGTCCTCTGTTTGGTGGAGGAGATAGAGTCTAGTCCTCAAGGAAAAGCTGGTATGGAGGACAGATGTCCATAAGTGGGTAAAAATGTAGTGGCAGGAGCCTGAGGAAGTTCTCATCTTTCCATCACTGCTTCTTTCAAGTATGGGAAGGACAGATGACCACCGACTGAGGACTTAGGATATGCCTGTCCTACTAAGGAAACCTCAATCATCCTCACTATGACATCATGAGGAAAAGATGTTCCCCTGTTTTGTCTCTGAGGAATCTAAGCAGAGATTTCTAGCTCATTCGGGAAGGCCCACCAACAGTCAGTGAAGAGCCACATTCCCAAATCCTCATTTCTCAGTAGAAGCCTGTAGTGGTATTCATTTCCTCTCTCCCATCACCTTCACCTCAATCTCAGGTATTTCCCTAGGTACTTTCTAAATTTTAGGGGTTGCTATAAATGGAGGAGACACTGCATAGTGAATTGCCAAGTCCTGACCAAAATCTGAATTCCAAGCAGTTCCACAACTTATAAATGATATGAAATTGAATGCTGTCTTAAACTCACAAAGCCCCATTTTCCACATAAACCCTGCTCACACATTTGTTTGAACAAGTCAACAATTGTTACACATAGAGCAAAGATATTGTGTTTTGATTCTTTTCTCTCTCCTTCCATGTTGTCCCTATTCTGAATGCCACAATGATACAAGTGAGTATATATTATGGATAAATATACACATCTGGTATGCATTCTCTGCAAATGTGCCTACATTCAGTTCTCTGAAATACGTATTCATTTGTGAAATCCATCCACCAATTTTAACTACTTGATGCCTTTTAAGGTAACATGCATATAGGATTTCTAATAGATGGTGTTCTCAAAAATGACTCTCAAATATTTATTAAAGGATGGCCTTCTCTGGGGTTTCCAGGTCAGCAAATCCTTGATTATTCTGCTATATTTCACCTCTTTAAAGATTTCTATCCACTCGATATTATTTTGTTGAGAAGGTACATTTGTGCTTGGTCTTCAATTAAACTCTAAGATCGACTGTAGTTCGTTTTGATTCTGTACACATTGCAAACCTCACAATCACCTATGTCCTTAAGCTTTGGTGCTGGTTCAATATATTGTGCAAACCAAGTACATTAAGCACACATTATAGCACAGTTGCAAGGCTTTCTTCATAGAAATCTGTATGGACATTTCATTTTCAAAAAGTGCCTTTTACTGTAGGGGTTTTAAAAAATCATTTTGGAGTGAAAAACTAAATGCCTGTTTCTTTGATGGGCTACTTCCCTGAAAGTATATATTACTAGAGGAACTTAGTATTTTTATAACCATATTTCACTTAAACCCACCCCTACAAAAAAAAAAATGTTCATTTGTTTTTGTTGTAGGTCTTGGCAAACGGTGATAAAAAGCCTTACACTCAAGGCAATCACACTGGGAACAAAGGGCAGGTGTCATTTTTTTATTGTGATAGGCCAGAGCTGAAACCAGGACTCTCTCCCTCTCCGGAAAGCTACTGTAGAATTTACAGTTATCACCCTGGCTGACTGCCCATGACACAGCTGAACAGCACACCCAAAAAAATAATATCTGGGGAGAAGGCCACAGCATAATTTAAAAATTCTCATTGTTTTCACTCTTCAACCTTGAAAGATGACTTTTTAAAGAGAAAAGAAAAAACTTACCCAGCTGTTACTGCTATTCATATTCCAATAGCCTCCAGACTGCTCGGGCCCACCTGGTTGACTCTTGCCTTGGAGTCGGTCCAGAAAAGCATTATTTACCCTTTAGAACAAGGAAAAATGTGTGTAAGTGCAAAGCCTGCTGCAGGGCAAGAGATTTTTGAGAACCTAATGTGCCGTGTGAACTGATGTGGGGATTGCTTCTTCCCTTCAGCTTAGAAGAAATCCGTAGAAACTTCTCCTCACATAAACCATAATGACATGCTCTCAACCGCCCCTCACTGAAGCTGGTGCCAGTCTCGGCTCAGGCAAAAAGGGGCATAAATTCCTAATTTCAGAGTTGTACTCATCCATCTCCTACCAGTTCAGCAAGAACCCTGTTCACCCAAGCAATGGCGCCTCTAAGGGCCATCCAGGCATGAACCCGGGGAGCTGAGGAGAGAAGGAAGGCTCAGCAAGCCCCAAAACGTTAAGGGAAATGGTTGCTCTGTTGTTGGAAGACAGATGTCCCCCCTATATGCTCCTATCCCATTGCCAGTCTTGCAAAAGCAAACCCCACAGAGACAAAAGTAGGAGGAAGACAGGGCAAGAGTGGAGGAAAAGAGAACTATCAGAAGAGGGAAGAAAAAGCTTACAAAGGAAGGAATGGATACACCTTGCCCTGATGCTCTGTCAACTCATTTTGGAAATTAAGTTCACAACATAGGAGGGAAAACTAGAAAGAAAGGCAAGAATGCGATTATCGTAAGGGTGGGTGGTGGCAATATTCTATTTCTTGACCTGGCTCCGTGGGTGTTTACTTTATAATCAATCATTATTCTAAATATTTGTTTTTGTACTTTTCTGTGTATTGTATATTACAATTTTAAAATAAAATAAATAAATAAATAAAGGCAACACCTTGCTCAGTTACCCGTGGATAGCTGAGTAGAGTCAGGGCCTTGGAAGCTAGAGAAATAGGATTGTAACAATTACCCAATGATCTAAAAGGATTACAGAGGAACACTATAGTAAGACTGTAAGCTCACAGCAGGCTGGAACACTGTGCCTGGTGCCCACTGGCCACCCAACACACATTTATGGCAGGAAGGGAAGGCGCTGTCACTTTAGCCTCCATTTCAGGCATGTGGATGAGGAAAATGGAGTCGTGGTGAGTGTGGCTACAAGTCAACGACTGCAGGAGATTTGGGGAGCTCAGAAAAAAAAAAAAAAAAGATTGCTGGGTGGCAAAGTCCAAGGCTGGGGATTGTGTGCCTCGTCTGTGCTTGTTTGGTGCTGGCTCAGACGTCAACTCCAGGTCATGCCCTTGACCCCAGGGCTCTCTCATTTCTCTCTGGAGTTTCTGCTTGTCTTCTGTTATTCAAAATGTTAAACTGGGTCAGGTTCAGATGCACTCAAGCTCACAAGAGAATGGAATAGAACCCACAAGCTTTCTATTATAAAACTCAGCTTGAGGTTTCTGCTTCGTGAACTTCGAAACAGTTGAAAGCACATTGCCTTTCTGACTGCAATAAAACTATGCCCCTGGATGTCAGTCTGCGAGGAGAAAGCATTGCCTTGATGATGCCTTGATTTGGACTTTTTCCTAACCGCAAAACCATGCACTAATAAGTTCCCGTTGTTTAAGACAGCCCATTGCGTGGTATTTACATTTGCAGACAGAAAACTAAAACCGATTTCGGTACCTAGAGAGTGGGGTGTTGCCATTGCAAATACTAAAAAACGTGGAAATGGCTTTGATTGGGTAATGGTTGAAAGAACTGTGAGTTGCCTGCTAGCAAAAGCCTAGATGGCTTTGAAAAGACTGTTGGTAGAAACATGGATGCTAACGGTACTTCTGATAAGGCCTTAGAAGAACACCATGAATGTGTTATCGGAAATGAGGAAAAGTGATCCTTGTTTTACAGTGGCCGAGAAACTGATGAAATTGAGTTCTGGTGTTGGGTGGAAGGCAGAACTTGAAAATGGTGAACTGGGATATGTAGCAGAGGAGATTTCCAAGACAAGCATGGAAAGTACAGCCTGGTATCTCCTCGCTGCTTTGGCTGTCGGAAAACTAAAACATGGGTTTTTGGTTTTGAAAAAAAATTATGCCCCTGGATAAAACCTAACTGATTTCCCCTAAACACCTACTACATAACTTCTGTCATTGCTCTGAGTCTGAATGGATACAGTAATTTTATTCTTTAATATGAGATTGAATGAGAATTTTTATACAGTAATGTAGGAAAGATCATTGCAACCTACTGCAATTAGGTTGTATTGTATTGTATTGTATTAAAGGGCAATACAAATATAAGCACTTTAAAAAAATGATTGAAAACATAAAATGTGTTTAAGGACTTGATCGGTTATTTCAAAACTGATTGCTGAATTTATTATCCAGAGAGATTTTCTCATGGTTTCAATTTGGATATACATCTAACTAGATCCAACTGAAAGTGAAAATGAGATGTGAAACTAAACAGCCCCACAAATATTTAAGTATCAACAGTATGGAAATAAAATTAATGAATGAGGGTCAAGGATCCTATAACAGAAAAACAAAACAACAAAAAAAAAAAAAAAAAAAAAAAACATCTTCTCCACCTCTAATCAAGGAAATTTTGTTTTATTGGGTGCCATTGAAGATTAATTTCTTAGCAGTGAGGCCTATAAGATAACGCATTACTTTCTTTTAGATGCTTAAAAGCCTTCACAAAGAATCAATCCTCAGAAATCCAAAAAATAAAATAAAATAACTGGCTACGACGAGCAACCAATGTTACATAAATAAAATGGGTTTTTAAAAAAATAGAAAACCTTTTAAAGAGCAAAGAAGAAAAACTAATAAAAGTGGCTGAAAATTTTGATCCCCTACTTTTTTTTTTTTTTTTTTTTCTTTTTACCGGGAGGTCCCGAGGATCGAACCTGGGTCCCTCCATATGGGAGACGGACGCCCAACCAGTTGAGCCACATCCGACCCCCGATAGCCAACTTTTTAACAAATAGATAGCAGTCACAGTCTGTCCCATCCAACAAAATGGCCCAACCCATTTTGCAAAATTATATGCACTTCTCTGATATACAGACGTTTTAAAACTATTTTGACTGGACGATGGCGGCAGCATGGCGCAGTCTAAAGAATATGAACACCATACACAGTGAGTGGGAGCATCAGAACTGGGACTCGCCACTGAGCACTTTTTAAAGTCCTTTTTAAAATGAAATCCCCACATTTAAAAAATACACTTCGGTGACAGTGAGGAGGTTAACCGCTTGAGAGAAATCCATTCACTTTCAAAAGAAGAATTTCCTCCTTATATCATGAAAGTCCTTCCGAAAAATTCTTCTAAGACACTCAAGCATTCCCCAGTGAACTCAAATAGCCCAAGAGCCCCCAGGGAAAGCCTAAGCATAACAATGATAGGCTACATGGTGGATATTAGCACTGCCCCCATAGCAGCATGATATAGGGTATTTCCCCCCCAATGATTAGTCAATATAAAATAATTTTAATGGCAGTTCTTGTCTGTGCTTTTATACCGATGTAGGGCTACCCCACCATATATATTAATTCAATTATTCTGAAGTAGGCTGCAAATGGTTAAGCATTGTCTCAAAGGATTACGAAGCTTTGATCCATGGGAGGTAAATGAAACATAACCTAAACAACTTCGGACCCTGAGAGCATGATTAAGTTTTCTAATGAGAGTTTATAATGCCACCTATCCTGAAAAATTGAATATTGTGGGTATGTACAATATAGTGGGTATGTACATATGTGTGTGCATGTGTACTGATACAGGCCCCTCTCTCTAACACACACACACGCACACACACACACACACACACACCATCCCAATAACACAGATTAAAAAGGCAGTAAGATTCTGAAGCTATAGCCAATATGGTTGTAGTGTTTTCCCAAAACACTGTGAAAACTTTATAGGTGATTGATTTAATCAGGATGCTTATTTTATGAGCCAATTATACCTCCTGTGTTCAGTTTGGTGAGTTCTGGCTCTTTCTTCCTCTTGTTGTTGCCTCTTATGTGCCAGTAATTCACTCTAGGAACAATACAATTTTAAAAATATGGTTTTCCATTAACACGGCTGCACAGAAGACACCAAATCAATTACACATTTAACCTTAGCAGGTACAATATTTCATTTTGGAAACTTTTACTTAAGCACCATTTCCACGTGAAATTTTCCTATATAAGTTGGTAACAAAAATAATGACAGCATTATTCAAACAAAATAGCTCTGAGAATGTAAAATTATGACATGAAAAAGACAACATGGAAAAAAAAAAAAAAAGCCAATGTGCCTGGTCAAGATATTAGACCAATAAGTACAACACACAGAAGAAAACAAAATGTGAGTCCAACTCACCTGGGTCCTACTAAAGGAAAACAAATTAAATTAGTTTCCTAAGGAATATCACATAATACCCTTCATTTCTTGGTAATTCTCTAGATCTCTCCCCTAATAAATCCATAGCATCTAACAAATAAATATTGGATTCAATTCTATAATGCAATTTCGTTATTAAAACTTTCTCCAGCCTGGGGAAGAAGCCCTCACCTATTACTGACAAGTTACTTCTAGAACCAGAGGCACTTTGGGCTCCCAGGAAGGGATAATTTGCTTCAAATAGGAGATCACGTTACTAGAACTAAGTGTCTAGTTCCCGACATTTTGATTGTCTACTCAATCTTTCAGAATCAGTTTATTATGTTTACAGTAAGATAACAGAAAACTAGGATTTCTCTAAGGCTCAATTGCCTACCTAAGGCAGACTGTGAGACTTAACCTCATTTCAAAGACAGAAAAAGGCAGAAGGAAGTAAATTATCACACCTAAGTCATAAGTCAGTGCCTATGTCAAAGAGATTTTCTGGTAGAGAAAATACTGTCACGTCTTGATAAACATGTTAACACACTTATTTTGTGTCCCAAAAGTTCCTAATGAAAAGTATAAAATAAGCCCAAAGTTCAGATTGACATTTTAACTTTATTCAAAGACCTTCCAATCTTCTACAGACCCCAAAATAAAAAGAGTGGTTTTTAATACTGTGATATTGTGAATAAATATTACTCACTAGTCCCTAAGGCACAGTTTTTAATTGTTATTACTACCTAGTACCAACAACAGGGTCAAACTATAGTCTTCTAACTGAATAATAGTCATTCAACCATTAAGTGCCTATGGCCCTGTGCTAGTGGGCAGAGATGCACTCTTCCACAATGGCACAAAGTCTTTTATTTCGTTTTAATTTTTTATCACTGTGATACATGTGGTTTTGAAAGTCTACCAAGTAATAGCACCCCTTAACAGGCTAACAGTAAAAACAAAACAAGCTTCTGTTTTTCCTGTCCTCTCGGTTCCCACCCAATTCAATTTCAATTCCTGCATGAGGTTTTGTCTGGCCATTATCTCCCTCTTAATAGGATGCATCTTCTGCTATTTCTAGAGTTATTTTTCAATTGTAGAGCATATCTCTTGACTTCCTATTATGGGAGATTTATGTCTCTGTTGCTACCTCCACCCCAAACCTCCACTTTCTCTCCCAATAGTGCCAACCCCCCATCCTCCTCCCTCATCCTCACAGCTTTTTTTTTTTTTTTTTAACTTTCAGGGCTGTAGGGGAGGGGACAGCTCCTCATTCCCACTTCCCCTGTTCCCAACCCTGGCCTTCAGAAGTGCTGGATGCCTCCAACTCTAAGCTTGAATCACTTGTTTCTTGCCACTTCTTATAAATGAGTTCTGGCTTTTTTGGTTCCACTAAGTCAGATGCCATTGCATCTTACTTGGCAGCTTGCAAATTTGTTGCAGTCCCCTTACTTCTTTTGTTTATATTTTTACACGCACCCCACCCCCCCACCCCAATTCCTTTTTGTCTTTTTAGTGGGATTTAGGGAGGTAAGCAAATGAAATGTTTTTAAAGTGCAGTATATAACCAAAAGATCATAATAGTTTCAAATAAAAAATTTACCAGAATTTTGTGACTTATTCCTCACAACAACCTTGTAGGGTAGAGGTAGATAAAGAATTCTTTGATGAAATGAATGAATGGGCACTGTTATGCTTGTTTTACAGGTGAGCAAACAGGAGATGTAGTTTAAGCAACTTGTCAAGAGCTAAACAGCTCACTAGTAGCAAAATCAAGACTAGGTTTTCTTGTATCTAATCACCTCTGCAGGATGCATCCAAAATAGAGGGTTAAGATTAAGGATAAGTCTCAATATTTCATCACCCTCTAGGATAAACAGCCATATATATGATAAAGCCCAAGAGGATAAACCCTAATAATATATGGCCTGTTCATACTCAAAAGTTTTAGCAGAACATATCATCCCACTAGATCTTCTCATACACATGAACCCTGTTTTCCCCAAGGAGGAACCTCTTGTGTCCAGCCCCTCCTAAGTTTAAAAGAATGAACTCTTATATACGGCTCTGAATATGACACAAAGCCAAAAAACTAGAAAACATATCTTATATATGTATATAAAGACCTATATATTATTAAGATAATTTTTCTCAGACTTGGCACAATCATCCTGAAATTTATCTGGAAAAAATTAAATATGCCATGAAAAATCCTGAAAAACAAAAGTAATGATGAAGAACAAGTTCCACCAAACATTAAATCATGAAACTACAGTAATTAAAACAATTTGATTGAACCCACAGAGACCTAATGCATATGGAAATGTAGGGTTTCATAAAACTGTCATACTAAACTAATGCGGGAGTGAGTTCAATGAATGGTGATGAGCTAGCTAACCACCATGAGAAAAGTTAAAACTAGATCCTCTACTTTTATATCAAAATAAATTTTATAGAGGTCTAAGATTTAAATCTAAAGATAAAACCATAAAAGTTTTCAAAGGGGGCATGTAAACTTGGTTTCAGAGAGTTTCAAAAATCAAAAAGAAAAAAGACTAATAAATTTGACTGCATAAAAATTCAAAGTTTCCATTTGGAAAAAAATACCCTGAACAAATTTGTTTAAAAATATTTATAACACTTTGGGTTTTGGATGCTACTAAAATATAAATTTAAGGATAAAACATAGGACTGTACAACACAGAGAACCCTACTGTAGATGAAGGACTATAGTTAAGAAAACAATTATAAGAATATTCTTTCATGAGTTGTAACAAATATATGACACTAATATAAGGTGTTAGTAATAAGGCAATATATGGGAAAAAATAAACCTAGCGTAAACTATGCATAATAGTTAATAGTACTATTTAAATAATCTTTCATCACTTTTGCAAGGTGGCGGTGATAGAGTGGCATATGGGACTCCTGTATTTTATGCATGATTGTTCTATAAACTCACACTTCTCTAATAAAACTTTTTTTTTTTTTAATTTCAATAGAAAATAAATGAATAACACATGTGGGTTAATTCAATTATTCTTTCAGTCATTCATTAAACAAATGCCCAAGTGCCTACTATGAGCCAAGCTTGGATCTAAACAGTGAAAGAGTAAAACATTCAAAGGATATAGAACAGACAGTTCACAGATAAACTACAGAGTACCTATAAACCCAAAATGGTCATCATCTTCACTTATAACCATAGTAAAACAAATCAAAACAAGAAGATAGAAGTTTTCTCCTAGCCTATTAGCAACAACAGGAAAAGCCTGACAGAGAAACAGTACCTCAAGTTCTTTGGCAGAGCATCTAAATTAGTGGAAACTTTTTCTATGTTCAACATATAAAGAGATTAGAGTTGTTTTATTGAAACAGTAAAAATCCAGGGAAAGATCTTAGTGCTTGTGATGGTTAGGCTAATGTGTCAACTCGGCCAAGTAGCTGTGTCCAGGTGTTTGTTCCAGCAAGCACTGGGCTAATTGTAATACAAGAGCATTTATGGACTTCAATCACCAGTGAGTTTACGGCTGATTACATCTGCATCAATCAGGGAGTATCAATGGGATACATTATCAATGGGAGGTGCTTTTATCCAATCAGTTGGATGACTTAAAAGTGGAAGTGATTTCAACATTGAGAGAGAATTTCCCAGCTCGTCGTTGGACAGGCAACTTCTCCCAGAAACTCATTAACCACCTTTCATCGGGCTTTCATCGGAGCCACTGGTTTGCAGCCTGCCTGCAGAAACTGGACTTGTGCATCCCCACGGTTGCATGAGAGACTCTTTTAAAATTTCATATTATTGATAGATATCTCCTGCTGATTCTGTTTCCTGAGAGAACCCTGACTAATACAGTGCTTATCAACAAGGAAGTGCTAAGATAAGTTGGACCACAGAAACAATGAAATATTATGCAACAGGTACAAAAAATGAGGTAGATTTGCAATTAGTGGGTGCTATAAGATTATCTCAAAGATATAAAGGAAAAAAGTTCAGGGCAGTTATTCTGGGACCCTTTCCTGTTGTTGTATAACTTGTTTAAAATGTTTTTGGGGAAAAATACACAAGAAAACGTTAACTGCCACTAGGGAGAGGAACTTGGAGGTTGGGTGAGATGGAGAAGAAAGCTTTAATAATACTTTTTTTTTTTTCTTTTTTAACTTTTGAACTACGTGCATCTACTACTTCTCCACACCATCAGTAGAGTTCTATCAATGATGGAAGCCATTCTGCTTCTTTACACTTTTCTTTATTTAAACATCCTCATAAACAACTAGCTTTGTTTGTTTGTTTTACGTACATGGGAAGCCGGTGCTCAACCACTGAGCTACACCCACTCCCCAAAACACCTAGCTTATAATAGCTAAAGATGTAAAGGAGGAAAACACTACTTTATGAAACTAAGTATAGTCAGGGAGGAAGAAAAGGGGAAAGGAAAAAAGAACAGGCATGACCCATTACAGAGGCAAGGACGGGGGAGAGGAAGTAAAAGTCCAGGAGGGAGATGGGGACTGGTGCTGATACAGTGTCAGTAACTGAGAGCAGGACTCCAGATGGCGGAAGGGAGGCTCTGTCTTTGCTGCATGCAGAATTACGACCCTATAACCAGCAAAGCGTGTTTACTAGGGAAAGGCTGGCTTTCCTTTGGTACCAACAAGGATAAATTCAACTAATTAATTCATGCTACTGCACTGATAGCCTCTGTGGATGCATCCGCATACCTTGTGAGCATATCCTTGCTTCATTTACCGGGTCCTCACAGAGAAGTGCAATATCTAGTTGGGCAGACACAAAATAAGCTGTTCTTGTTCCAGGGGCTGAGCTTTGGACATTAAGGAAATCAAAACGCCCGAAATGGGAGGGAGATGACACATAGCATCTGAGACACTGCCAAGCCCTGCTCCACTTGACACATTTATTAAGCATCGACCATTTTCCAGACACCTGGATTCATGCTGGAGATAAAGATACAAATAAGATGCAGTCTCTACCTGAAGGATATCACTGTTTAATGGGCGGGGAGACACAGACCCAGAAACACCTGTGATACAAAGCGGAATGCAAGGCATTGCTGAAAGCAAGTTCAAGCTACCTGGCCTGGGAATAGTGAGGAAGGAATGCAAGCAAGAGAAACTAGCAGCAAATGTTCATGGGTGTCGCTGACATGTTAAGTGTGGCTGTGAAATCACCCCGAGGAAAGAGAGTATGTCTTATCTTGCTCTACACAACTGTCAACATTCTGGACAGAGCTTCCTATAAAGAGGGCATGTAAAGTGGTATTATAAATAAAATATCACCTTGCAGATGCCAAGGGCAGAACTTCCTGTAAACACTAGCCCAGTGGAGTGTGGTGAACGAAGGGGACAGCATGGAAACCATGTCATTGCCTGTGCCCTCCCTGCTAAGCTGCTCCTTCCACCCGGGAGAAGGGCTGCTCCGCCCGGGAGCCGCAGGTTGGCTCCGCAGGTCGGTGCTGGGAAGCCCAAGGGAACAGGAAGAAGTAAAAGGGGTTACCGTTTCCTGCGGGCAGTTGGAAAAACCACTTCTCCATGTTCCAATTTACTGGTGCCCTGCCCTACCAAAGGGACATACACACAACAGATGTGTATGGTGCCCTTGGACAACCTGGTGAATCCAGAGTGAAAGGCACGCTCCAGAGCAAGGCTTGGGTGTAGTAAGTGGGGACGTGGATGGGGTCATTTGACAAGCATACCTAAACCCTAGAGGGGTGTGTGTTCCAATGCGATTCAGCTTGACAGCTCTTGTAAACAGGCAAGCACCACCACCCAAGAAGGACAAACTTTTCCCAAGAGAGGTCGTTCTCTCAAACACAACAAGAGGAAAAAGAGAGTGGAAGCAAGCTATTTGCATAACCAGGGATGGTTAAAGCATCCCTTCTTTTGAATGTCTTTTTTTTTTTGAGGTACCAGGGCAGGCATTGGACCTGGGACCTAATGTTTGTTAAGTCGGTACTCAACTACTAAGCCACATACGCATCCCTGAGTTGGTTTTTTCTTTTGTTTTGCTTGTTGTTCGTTTTTGTTTTCTCAGGAGGCACCAAGAACCAAACCCGGGACCTCCAGTGTGGGAAGCAGGAGCTCAGCTGCTTGAGTCACATCCGCTCTCTTGAATGTCTTTTAATATGGGGGAAAGGGAGGGGAAATAGTTAAGAAAAGTCCTGGTTCTGTGACTTCCCCAGAAGGACAAATACGGCCTTGCTTATCCAGAATGAAGGAAAAAAGGTGGAAACTACCCCAAAATTTAAGAGGAACCAACCAAATCGGAAGAAGAAAATATTAATGGGTAAATTAAGTGAAAGGCAAAAAAAAATTAGTGCTAATAGTGTATACTCTCCTCTTACCAGTTTTCACTTCTCTCATTTCAATATAAAGAGAAATGGATTTCCAGCTACAATAATAATCATTAAATCATGCCTTTATACCTCCTACACAGAAACATTCCCTAGCAACTTCCAATTTTCAAAAAACTGTTTTTTCCTCATGAAGATTGTTGTTCATTGTGGAAAATGTAGGAGGCACAGACACTATAAGGAAAATGTAAAAATCCCTCACACAAACTCTCCACCCAGAGATAACCTCCTTTAAATATTCCAGTATATTTCTGTCCTTTTCTTGATTTATATACATAGATTATAACTTTATTATCATCACCCCAGGGCACATTTTTATGCTTCGCATGTGCCAGCTATTACAATAACCACCTACATGCTTTTTCTCATTTAATCCTGGAAATAATGCCAAGAGGTAAATTATAAATATCACTATCTGTACAAGACAGACGAGGCTTAGAGAGCTGGAGTAACTTGCAAAGTTGCAATTTAGGGAGAAGAGGAGGTAAGATTAAAGGTCCACGCACACTGCGATTTATAATCTGCTTTTTCCCTCCATTTTCTATATATGCACATATTCCTATGTCATTAAAAATGGTTGTAATTGCTACATGATTTCCAAATTTCAAAACCTTCAAATCTTCTATTGCTAAACAAATTGTTTCAGATTTTCCATTAATATATATTTTTAAATCAACCTTGTACATCTCTCTTGTGTACATCTCCGATTATTTCCTGGGAAAAAAAATTACTTTTACTTTTAGGAAACTGTTACATTTCAGAAACTCTTTAGAATTTGATGTCACCAAATGGCACTTCAGTTCATCGTCTCTGCAGCACAGGGGAGTTTGCAGCTAATAGAATAAGTTTCCCGGCTCCAGCAAACACAAATTATTCTTACTTTTCAAAAGTTCCATATTTAATCTAATGATTAGTCTCCCAGTTGAAATTTAGAAATAGTTTTCCAAATTACCTCAAACAAATTCCATTGAAATTTTTATTGGAATTGCATTAGGCTTACAAATTAATTTGGGTAGAACAGTTAGTTATTACAATATTGAGTTTTATCTCTCAGGAGCATCATTTATCTCTATTTTATTCAAACTGACCTTTACATATCAGGAAAGTCTTATCTCCCTCTCCTCCCCACTGCCTAAACCCTCTAGCAACTGAGCAATTTTTTGCATAGTTGTTCTTTAATGAGATCTCCAACCCCTCGATCATATTTTCTAATTACTTTATACTGGCATTTGAGAAAATTGTTGATTCTTTTATATATATTTTGTAACCAACTCTCTTATTGGATTCCATTTGTTCTCATCATTTTTCAGTTGATTCTCTTGAGTAGTAGAGGCAAATTACTCTCATCCATAAATGATAACTTCACTTCTATTTCCAATAATTAGAAAAGTTTCTCTTCTATTTTTATACTTTGTCCAACTGGGTGGCTAAAACAATTCCCAAACACTGTTTCATACAATGTTAACAGATTTTTTTCCCCCCAAAAAATAGTTTCCTGTCAAATAACTTTGAGAAGCACAACTCTAGAGTTTCCAGCACAATACAAGTTAACAGTAGAGGCAACAGTAGAGACAACAGATATATTTACGTTGTTCACAGCTTGGTATCACCACTGAGTAGAATGTTGGTTATTGGTTTGACATATGTATGTTAATGTCTTTTTTATTTCTGGTTCATTACGATTTGTCTTTAACTTGATAGTAGAGGTTAAAACTTTTTCAAATATCTTATTTTCAACTAAAGAGATGGTTAAATGTTTTTTCCCCCATCAACTAGTCTATTTAAGTGATAAGACATAAAGTTATATCATCTTTGCATTTCTAGAATAAACCCTTCTTTGTCTTAGTAAATTATTATTTAAGAGAAAAATTCCATTAACTAGAATTGTCTTTCAGATTTGAATCTTTATCTTTGTGAGATTGGTCTATCTATATACAGTTTTTGAGTGTATGCATGTGTATGTTTGTTTTATCCCATTTTGTCATATGGGGATGATAGTTAAATAAAATTAATTCTAGGGAGAGCGGGTATAGCTCAGTGGTTGAGCGCCTGCTTCCCACATATGAGGTCCCTGGTTCAATCCTTGCTACCTCCTAAAAAATATATGTTAATTCTAAAGTGTTTCATCTTTTTCCTTGCTCTGTGTAGTAGGTTGAATTATGTACCAGGGGTTGGGGGGGGTGCGTTCTTAAGCTTAATCCATTCCTGTGGATTGTAACTGTAAACAGGTCCTTTTGAAGATGTTATTTTTAATTAAGGTGTGGCCAAACAAACCAGGCTGGGTTCTAATCTGGATTCCTGGAATCCTTTATAAGCAGAATGAAATTCAGAAATGGAGAGAGAAACCACAGGAAGAAGACAGAAGTCAACAGAACCCAGAGGAAGGAGAAGACATGGTCATGTGCACTGTCATGTGACTGAAAAGCCAAGAATCCAAGGATGGCCGGCAGCCAGCTCCAGAGTACCACACACAGGCTTCAGGGAGAAAGTATCAATTGCTGACACCTCAATTTTGGACTTTTCCTAACCTCAAAACCACGAACCAATAAATTCCCGTTGTCTAAGTCAAAGTATTGTATGGTACTTGTTTTAGCATGTGGGAAAGGAAGACACACTGAAAGAACTTGAAAATACAGAAGAAAAAAAAAAAGCCATTTCTTAAAAATCTGAAAGAATGTAACCGTAAAATTATCCAAGTTTGGTCTGTTGGGAAGTTAGATAATTCTCAGAAAGCTTTAGAAATCATTTGTATTTTCTTTTGTCTTTATTTTAATACTTTGAATCATGTTTACAGTGTTTGTATTGTCTTAGAAAAATCATTCACATAATCCAGATTTTCAGATTTTTCAGTCCAGCATAGGACTATCTATAGTAATAAACATTTAACCATTTTTAAATCTGTGGTTCTAGTCCTTCACTTCAAATGTTGTGTTTTTGTGTTTTTACTAATCTCTTCTTGATTACAGTTGCCAGGGATTTGTTCATTTTGTTGACCTTATCAAATAACAAGCTGTTGGATTTTTATAACTGCTGTTTCTTGAAGTTTTAGTAGTAATTTCTGTTCTTATCTTAATTACTTCCCTCTTCTTTCTTCAGTATTGTTCACTGTTCTTGCTCTCAATTCCTGAAGTGAATGCTTAATTAGTTTATTTTCTGTTTTTTACTATTGAACATATTTATAAGATATGATTTTTCTTGCTCTGTGTACAGCTTTGCATGCATTTTCTATAAAGTAATGGAAAAGTCACTGTAATTGTTTACGTATTCTAAAATAATACTAAATTTCTCTGGCACTCCAAAGTTTTTTAAGTGAGTATGTTCTGACATTTTGGTTTTGTTTTTACATTGCAGTTGACTATAGAAAATCAAGAGCCATGCAAAAACACCAGGGGCAATCAGTCTGTTAAAAATTTTGAGAAATTCCTGCAAGACAGAAAGGAGACATGGTAAAATAGATGAGGAAACAGATGTCAGGATAAACTGGAGCTAAGTTAGCAGTGGTCCTGATGGTGCTCCAGGAGGGGAAGCTGAGGCCATCAATAAGATAAACAGCTGGAGAACTGAGCTGGGAGTGGGGCTGCTGCACTCTTTTCCTTCGCTCTCTTGTGCTAAACAATAGGCAACACTGGCACGGCCCACTGGGTAAAGACTGAATGGGGGAAGGATGGCTGGGCACAGAGAAACAGGGCAATACTCCGGGTACTTACAGACCCTATGGAAGGAACAAGAAGCTACCACACCCAAAAGACAAGCTCCTGTCATAGCCCACTTGGCAGCACATCCAAATAAACATGAGAAGACAAACGAGAACCACCAAACATTTGAGAAAGAAATCCATGGAGACGAAACTTAAAATGGATAGGAAAAACAAATACCACAGTAAACTGAAGACTTCAATGTTTGTCTCATTATCATCACTTAGAGAGATCAAAGAATATTTCATTTATAAAGCAGAACATTGCTGTGAAAAGTAAATAAGCAACCTTGGGAAATAAACAAATGGAAAGTTATGAGATGATATAGTGAACAGGGTGATCTAGCTAAAGATTTCTCCCAGAACGCGATGAAAAAGGCCACAGATATAGGACATTAACAATTAAAAGACACAGAGAACATATCTAGAATTTCCAACATCCATTTGTTACATATCCCAGAAATGGTAGAACAGAGGCCATACAGGGGAAGAAACATAAAAGGAAAAATAGAAATTTTCCTGACCTGAAGAGAGACTTGTATTGTGAGATTAAAGAGACCAACCAAAGGCCATGCAAGATTACAAACAAAAACAGAAACACTGAAATTTCATACAACACAGGGGAAAAAAGGAAGGGAAGAAGAAGGGAGAAAGGGAGGGATGGAGGGCGTGAGAGAAGAAGGAACGAAAGAAGGAAAACCTCCAGAGAGAAAAGAAACAGAGCTATCTATAAAAGGTATGCAATTCATATTGACATCAGCACTCTCAAGGGTAACACTGGATGTTAAAAGACAATGGATCAAAGGCATTAACATTTTAGGGGAAAAAAAAGACTTTTAAAGGTAGGATCTGAGAAGACTAGCATTCAAGTATGAAGGCAAATTTAAAATATTTGAGATATAGGGATTCTGCTACCCTAGAGACCTTCTCTAAAGGAATACTCCAGTTAAATATGATAATAGCCAGCCCAGGAAAGAAGTAGGGAAAAAGCAAACATTAGAATGGGGAAAAGGATTATTACAATAAGCCTAAGTGGTTTCAGGTGGCATAATATAAAAATTATACATAAAAAAAATAAAAATAAATAAAAATATATACCTACATAGACACACACATAAACAACAAACAACAAGAAAGAATGTTAAGGTACTTTTCATGCTTTTGTGATTGGGAATGATGTATCTACTTAACTTGGATCAGTGCTATCCAACAGAAATGATGAAATGTTCTGTATCTCTTCTGTCCAATACAGCAACTACTAGCCACATACAGCTATTAAGCACTTGAAATGTGGCTAGTATGACTGAGGAAAGGAATTTTTATTTATTTATTTTTAATTCATTTACATTTAAGTAGCTCCATGTGGACAGCACAGCTCTAGATGCTGAAAGAAAATTTAGGTTTATGTAAAGGTTAACAAATTTTAGAGTACCTACTAGGATATTAGAAAAGGAACAGTAAATAAATGGAACAGAGAATGTTCACTCAGAGAGTCATAAAATAAAGAAATGGAAACTAGGAAGAGAACTTATTTAATAAAAAGTAAATTACATGGCAAGAATACATGCAAATATACTAGCAATCACAATAAATGAGAATGTATTAATACCTATTAAAAGGGAAGCAGATGTGGCTCAATTGGTTGGGCTCCCGTTTACCATATGGGACGCCCCAGGTTCGATTCCCAGGCCTCCTGGTGAAGGCAAACCAGCCCACACGGCGAGGTGAGCTGACAACACACGCTGCGTAGTGAGATGATGCAACAAAGGGAGACAAGCAGACACAGAAAAAGCACAGGAGAGTGGACACAGCAAGCACAGGCAGCAAAGGGGGATAAATAAATGAATCAAATGATTCTTAAAAAAAAAAAAAAAAACCTATTAAAAGAGACTATGAAACCGGTTAAAAGAAAAATCACATATTTGTCACTAGAAATCTACTTTAAACCAAGTGACACAGAGAAGTTAAAATTAAGTGAAGTCAACAACGCAAAGTGTTGGTGGAGGGGTGATGTTCAGGAATTCTGCACATTATACATGATTGTTTGGTAAGCTCATAAAGTCTCTAATAAAAACTAAAAAATAAATTAAGTGAGGAAAAAAGAAATTGCCCCATAAATGTTAACAGAAAAAAAGCTGATAGAATAATAGAATCAGACAAAAAAATAAATAATGTTAAAAATCATTAAATGGGGAACAGATGTGGCTCAAGCAGTTGAGTGCTCCCACATGGGAGGTTCCAGGTTCAGTTCCTGGTGCCTGCTAAAGAAAACAAGCAAACAATGAGCAGACAACCAGCAGGCAACCAGCAAACAGATGAGGGAGCCAACTCAGAGGAGCCAATGTGGCTCAGTGGTTAAATGCGAGCCTCCCTCATATAAGGTCCTGGGTTCAATCCTCGGTCCCAGTACCCACCCCCAACACACACACACGTCATTAGACAGCAAGAGTAGTATATTTCATACTGAAAATCTGCTGAAAGGCAGGCTTCCCATTAGTTCATTGGCTGCAAATACATCACATGCCCATGGCTGAACCCCTCATAGTCAAGGAGAATGGAACTCCCATGAGTAGTTAGACCATTTGGGATTGATTCCCTGGCTACTTCCACAAGGCCACACCAAGTAGTACGGATACCTGAAGAAAACTCGGGGCTTATAAGAGAGGAAGGGATGTGTTTGGCAGGCAATCAACAGTATTTGATACACCACCCTGAAGTTATCATCACAACATACAGTTTATTTCCTTGGTAGCATTAATCACTATAAAGTAATTCATCACTACAAAATAAAAAGTACAATATCTCATTTCTTTGTCTCCTCTTGTCTATATATCCATAAAAATGGTAACTTCAGGAGGGCAGGGACCGTGTTTGTCCTGCTCTTAACTGCATCTCCAGCATCTTGCCCAATTCTTAGCACATAACAGAACATCAATACATGTTTCTTAATAGGATGGATGGATGGATGGCCCAAAAAGCAAATGAATGAATGAATGAATACTGGGAGAGATTCCTTTGAGAGTGAACAACCAGAATAATACAGTGAAAGAAAAAAAAAGCCAGAAAAGGAAAGCTTCAAAGTGTTATTTAACAGTGCTACAAAATTATAGGGCAATAGGGATTGCAGAAAAAGAGTACTGAATTGGATGTTCAGAAGGGAATATTACCTTTAAAGAGTCGTTTCAGTGAATATAAAAGAGCATTTGTGAATATAAATCAGATCATAAGGAATTAAGAAGAGAGTGGGTAATAAAGAAGTGGTCACAGGGAGATTACTCTTGTCACTCCTAACTCTTTTTAATTTGCTAGAAGCAGGAAAAAAATGGTATCTCTAAGGACTGCAGAACTAAGGGAGAGCTTGTTTCTTATAGAAAGGAAAGAGTGAATCTATTTACTGACACTAAAGGAAATAGTCCACAGATATGAATATTTTGAAGACCTAAGGGGAAAAAGTAATTATAAATAAATTTCTAGAAGAGGTAAGAGGGAACTGAATCAAGTGCCAAATACTGAGGGGTTCACCTCAAGGAAGGTTAACTTTCCTCAGAGACCAGAGGAATGGAAGAATGTGAAAGTCCCAGACCCATAGAACAAAATAAAGGCACTGGCACCTAACCCTAACCTGGCTTCTCTACCTATGCATTACACTCCACTACCTTGGGTAATTCCTAGAATGAAGCAGGTATTCGTTAACAATTTGTTGACTGAATGGAATTACTGAACACATGAGCAGAGGCAATGCTACAAGTGTGTTTATACATTTCCTGTTTTCTTAAGGCAAATCATTAAAGTGATAAGGAGTGGTAGACCCTAGCAAGCAGGGAATGCTCTCAGTGGACATTTCCCAAAAGCAATCAGATTGAACAAAAAGTGAGGGAAGCAAAAATAAGGTAGAACAGAGAGGTAAATATCTTTTTATTTCCTACTGTTATTGAAGCCCCTACTGATGGAATTATTTATACACTAAAGTTCCTAATTTTCCTGGAAGGCCACAGTGAGTAAAGGGAAATATTTATGTAGAAGGTTATAAAATAAAAAAATATATTCAATCAATAACCAGAAAATATGTATGAATCGATATCTGTCTAACTCAAGAAGAAAAACAAGATTTATTAAGAAATAAAAAGCTAAATATTTAGTGTTTAAAAATAACTGCTCAACCTGAAAATTAATTCCCAGATCTGATTTTCTAATCTGTTGAGCATTCTCTTGGAGAAACAGTCTACTTTTAATGGTTTTCACATTCCAAAAATAGACACCAAACTTTATAAAAATAGTATTTAAAATTTGGTAGAAGTTATTTGAAAATAAATCTTAAGTACAACTTTACAACATTCTCCTCAGTATCTAAATACCTCAAGACTTGATATTAAGTTAAAAGCTCATGGACAGGGAGTGGATGTGGCTTAAGTGCTTCAGCCCTGCTTCCCTCATGGGAGGTCCCAGGTTCAATTTCCAGCCCCAGTACCGGGGCAGGGTGGGGGTGGGGGGATGGGACTCAGACAGAGTAATCCTTTCGTGTCATTTAACAGTCATTATTGAAAGTACAACCTAAATATGTACCAGATTAATCTTCTACCTGCTAATTACTAGGATCTTATTATAAAATGGCTTATTTAATAATGTATTTCAATATAAGGGCTTTGTCAACATAAAAAAAGATATTTATTTCTGGAAACCACCACAAGATAAAAAGGTTTTGTAGTTTCTCCATTGCTTACACAGTAGCTTAGTAACTAAATGTAAAATGTCACATTATTTCTTTAAATGATTTAATGATTATCTACAAAGAACAAAACCACCTAATGATATAGTCACTTTTACTGTATAGCTGGTGAAACTATGTGCAAGGAAGGGTTCAGCCACTACTAGACAGAAAGTAACATTAAAAGTTTCAAGGGAAGCGGCTGTGGCTCAATCGGTGGGGCTCCCGTTTACCATATGGGAGGCCCCGGGTTCGGTTCCCGGAGCCTCCTGGTGAAGGCGGGCCCGCCCGCATGGCGTGGTTGGCTGACCCGGCGAGCACAGGCAGCAAGGGGGGGATAAATGAATAAATAAATAAAATCTTTAAAAAAAAAAAAAAAAAAGTTTCAAATTATAGCAATAACAATCAGTATATATAGTCCAGTTCATAAAGTGATTTTTATATACAAGTGCTACAATAAACTTTGTCGGGATGAAGACATAAAGAAATAATTAATTAAACCAAACCAAGGAAATCACAATGGGAATTAGAATTCCAATCAATTACGCAATCAACAAATAGATTTGAAAGAAATTCTGGAAAAAGTATTAATAAGATTTATCAACCACCAATATGGCAAGATGAAAAGCTGAAAAATAATAATGGCAGAGAAGATATTGGTCTCCTACTCACTGAATAATTGACTTTGCTTGTTTCAAGAAACTGGAATGAAGTAGTATCTTGGTGTTAACTACTTGTCTTCTTTATCATTCTCATCTCATGCCGAAAAACTTCTGGTTCTATCTGAGCCTATTTATTGAAGCCTGAGTATGGGCATTACAAATCATAGCACTGAATATTTTCTGTTCCCATACCAGAAATTCAATATACTAATGAGGATTACCCTTTAAGTACTTTTCTTAGGAGGCTCTGCATTCATTTTTGTTTGTTTGCTTTTAATTTAATTTTTATTTTATTCTTGATATTCAGAGTTTTTATTAATGTTTCAATCCTTGAATCTAACAAGTTTTTTTTTTTATTAGAGAAGTTGTGGGTTTAGAGAACAATCAGCTCTGCATTCATTTCATTGATTGCTATTGCTCAAAACATTTCAGATGCCTCACATATTTGTAAGCATGTGTACATATCTTTATATATGTTTTAATTATATGTGTATATCTATCCAGGTGAATGTTTAAGCCGGTCTCATAACTTAATACACCTACTTGGTTTGTTATACATTATATTCTTTGGCTCTATTTGTAATTTCACATATATCTTTGGTATAAAAATGGCAGTGGCGTTGGCTGTGTGTTGTTTTGCAGATCTGAAGCTCACACGTGCTCTGTCATCTTCTCCATGAACTGCTGGCACCTACTCTTAACACATGGTAGACCTCCATGGACATGAGCACTTTGACCAAAAGGAGCCACCACCATTCCCTTAAAACACACCCAGAACTCACCTTTGATATTTTCAATGCTTGCATTATTCTTCCAGAATTTCTATGGTCTAAATATTTCTGTTCACAAACCATTCAAAATGATCTACCACCACCAGCAAATGATAAGCAATGAAGAGTAGGGCCCTGTGAATACCTTCTGGTGTTGCTCATCCTTCAGTTTTTGCCATTTTCTGTCTTCTTCTTCTCTCAGAGAATCCTTATAAGCCCGGCTCCTGGCCTGTGATGGTATAGGGAAGACGTACCATGGGAAAAAATCATCACCATATTACACCACGAAGTCCTAGGAGATGGGCACTACTTCTCAACCTCTGTCTGAGCATACTGCAAACTCTCCATACACACTTGCTCACTGGCTGACTTATGCCTACGTCTGAAGATGTCTCTTGGGGTATATAAAAACAAGGCTTGTATAAGCACAAGCACATTTTAAAGGATGATTTAAATGTTTGTTGCATTAAGCTTTAAAAGCATCCCCTCAGAGATTATCATAGTTTATTTCTAGTGAGAAGGATTTGAAATATAGGAAGCTGACTATAGGTTTCAAGGATGTCCCCACCAGCGAATCAATAAATATCAGGAAAGAGCAATAGTGGTCCTGACTTGAGAAGTCAAAACTTCAGAAGTTTTGACGTGTCTACACATCATCTTCTCCACAACCTACTGGCACCTACTAGAAAGTCAATATACCAATGAGGATTACCCTTTAAGCACTTTTTCTTAGGAGGCTCTGTGGCTAAGCTCACTAAGGGGGTCTTATTAAACAGCATGCCAACCGGTGAGGCCATAAAAGTCCAGTTTCTTCCAAAGTCTTTGCATCCCTAATCTGTCCCTAAAGTTTATTTCTATTTCAGGGTGGCGGTGGGCTGTCCAGGAGCACAGGAGGCATCGTTTCTGGCTGAATTATGACTTCAAGGGGGCGCCTAGTAGAGTCACACATGTGGTATGATGTCTTTCCGTCCCTGTGACCCACCATGTCAGGGTTCCATGCGCTAGTACAGTGACCACATAACCTGGAATTTATGGGATTTTAAGTGTTCTGTGTCTTAATTTACCATATACTTTTCCCACCCTCGGGCAGAGAGACCAGCCTGACAGGCTAACACTTAGAAAAGTGCCTTTATCTCATAAAACTACCGGCAGCAGTGTGACGGCAGGTGACATGGCATTTCAGGCCTGGTTTTTGGAGTAAAAATACCTAAAGATCATGGAGACTCGTCTCCCCCTTTTCCCTTACTACATTTTCCTTAAATGCTTCTTAGTTCATTCCCCCTTTCCATCACTCTAAGGACCTTCATACCATTTCAAATAATAAGAGCCACTTTTCCAGAAAAGCAAAAAGAGACTTGTGGAATTGTACCATCTAGAGCAGTACCAACTATAATAGTGGAATGAGATATATTCAGAAAGCCAGAAAGCCCCCTATATCCAAACCCTGACACAGTAGACAGACAAAAACACACTCGATGACTTTCTCTTAATATATTCTCAGCACACAGGGACCGTGATAAGACAAAGAGGGGTTCCTCAATGGCCCCTTCTTCTTATATGAATGTTAGAATGTTAGTCTCCATCTCAAATATTCTACATAAATCCCTAAAGAGACAGAATGGAGACGGTGCCTATTCAAGAGATCAAAAGGTGGTGTGAACTATTTAGTTAAAGCAGATAGGAGGATTTGAACGAGGAACCGAAATTCTCTTTGAATACCTTCGTTATTAAAACTTACCATTTGGTTTTTCTTTTGTCAAAAGATGGGTTCTAGTTTTTGACTCAAAAAAAGGTGCCACAGAAATCTGGAAGTGGTGGTTTAAAAGTCACATGTCAACTATGAAGCGTTCAATTTTGCTTACCCAGCTGTCATCCCCAGGCAGCGCCGGAAGTTTCTATTGAAAAATAATAGGGAGGAAAAAAACACACTTTTTAATGGCTATTTCTATTAGTTCTAAAGTCCAGAAATTTCTAAGGTACTGTATTCACTTAATTTTTCTACCATTAAATATTAATTTAATATTAATACTAAATTTTTTATCATTCACCTAAAACACACAGTTGTATTCGCCCTCCCCCAAAAGTTATGCTTTTAATGTATTTGCTCAATTAGCAAAATTTAGTCATCCTACAAACAAGCACTGGGTGAAGACAGGATCCCAGGTCTTATAAACTAGTGTGGAGTCAGACACGAAGACTAGCAGTTACAGTACAGCATGATAGTTTTTGGGATAGAGGAAGGCAAAAAAGGAGGACATTTAATTGAATTTTAAAAGCATGAAGTTCCCATTTCAAGATGACAGCGTATGTTTCTGCTCCAACCATCTCTCAAAAGTTACCCTAAACAGAGAAGAAAAAGAAACATAAATGCTATTTTCAAAAACTGAGACACATCTGTATTCCCAATCCAACATATTGAAAGGCAAAGTAGATGAAGAAATGGTAAGTGGCTTAGAAAGGAAAGGCCAAACCTGAAGAGCTTCTGGGGCAGAGGGTCAGAGGATACCCATGAATAGTCAGCCAGTTTTCGTCACAGAGCAAGGTGAGGGACAAAAAAATGGAGACACCAGGTATTGGGGAGGACAGATGGGCGACAGCAAGGTGGAAAGAAAGGATCTGTAAGAAAGTCTTAATAGAAGTCACTTAGCCCCATGCCCCTAACAACTGTCATGATTATCCAAGTGCTAATTCTTCCAACTCCCATAGGTGATCCAAAGTATGTTTTCTGGGTAAACTAACACAGTATCAGGACACCTAGTACAGAAGGCAGCAGTGGTCAAGGGCAGACGAGAATAAAAGGATTGTGTAAAATTCTGCAACTCAGCAGCAAGTCTCCAAGTCCCATTCTTAGAATGTTTCTTTTGCTCCTTGCACTGGCCCCTCGGAGAGGTCTAAGGTGCTATTATATCCACGAAACAAGAACAGGTTGCTTTTTTTTTTTAAAGCATAGAAATTAAAATTAAAAACAGAGAAATTAAAACTATCATCCTCTCCTCCCACAAAGGAGCAAGCCATCATTTATAAAATTAAAAATTTTTCAAAAAAATAGGAAAAAATTTTAAATTAGAGGAGAAAAAAAAAAATTTAAGTGAGAAGATAAATCCAGGAGGTCCAAGTTCAGACTAATAGGAATTCTACAAAGAGAAAATGGAGAGAAATAAATCAAAAAAAGAACACAAGAAAATTTTCCAAAACTAGAGATGAGTTTCCAGGTTAAAAATGAATTAAAAAGACCCTCGCAGGGAAACGGATGTGGCTCAAAAGGTTCGGCGTCCGTCTACCATATGGAGAGACCGGGGTTCGATCCCCGGTACCTCCCGGTAAAAAAAAAAAAAAAAAAAAGACCCTCGCTAAGGCACATCATTAGGAAATTTCAGAATACCAAAAAATAAGATATTAAAATGTTTCCGGGAGAAGCAGGGAAAGCCAAACAGAGATTCGATGGATTTATCAGGAACCCATACTGAAAGTTAAAATAACAATGCCTCCAAAATTCCAAAGAAAAATTATCCCCAAATTGTATTTCCAACACAACCTCCTAGTAACCTCTTAGCAAGCTAAGTATAAGGCCTGAATATGGGAAGCGGCTGTGGCTCAATCAGTAGGGCTCCCGTTTACCATATGGGAGGCCCCGGGTTCGGTTCCTGGGGCCTCCTGGTGAAGGCAAGCCCGCCCGCACGGCATGGTTGGCTGACCCAGCGAGCACAAGCAGCAAGGGGGGGATAAATGAATAAATAAATAAAATCTTTAAAAAAAAAAAAAAAAAGGCCTGAATAAAGATCGTTTCAGACATGTAAGGACCAAAGATGTTTACCTCTCATGTGTCTTCTCTCGGAAGGTTGTCAAATAATATGCCCCACAAAACCAAAGACATAAAGGCGAGGAAAAAGAAAAAATAAGATCCAGAAAACAGTGGACCCAACATAGGAACGCAATAAAAGCAATTCCCAAGATGACTTTAAAGCAGTCATTCTCATCCTTGGCTCGGCATTAGAATTACCTGGGGAGTTTTTAAAAAACCCTAATGTCCAAGCCACAATACAGCAGGATTTCTAGGGATGTGACCCAGACATCAGTAATTTTTAAAGCTCCCCAGGTGACTCCAATCTCAGACAAGGTTGTGAACCATTGTGTTAAAGGAAAGTCCCAGAACGACAGGTCTGCCTGCGGCAGAACTAAGGAACAACCAGTCCAGGTGAGAGCAGGAAGAAAGGGAGATCCAGGAGGGACTTTTCCGTAAAGAAAAAAATGGAACTGGTAAGTTGACAGGCATGAAATGGAAAACTGTGTGGAAATTTGCTTCAAGGAGCATTTTATAGAACAGTCACAAAGCTGGGGAAAGGCAGTCAAATGGTCAAAGGAACCAAGCAAATGCAAAATACAGTGAATTTTTTTTAAAGTTGTAAAAGACAGGAAATGTAGAGGATACTACCTGGATTGTTGGTGAAAAAATATTTCCATAGTCATACTATGGGAAAATCTGAATCCTGAATAATTATATTAAGAGAAAGGGGGAGGAGAGGCAATGAGGAGGGTTGCGTATATGAAAAATTCTTTGACATAATGTTAATTCATAGCTAAGGTCTAACACTGATTAGTCAAGAGAGAACAATATACACAGAGCAGTTATATATATGAAGCCAAATGACAAAAGAAACAGCTAAAGGAATGCTGTGAGCTGAATACTGACCCTTTCCAAACATAGCCAACTTCCTAATCCCCAAAACCTGTGACTGTTACCTTATACGGCAAACGGGACTTGGCAAAAAAGCAATCAAGGATCTTGAGATGGGGAGGTTATCCTGGACTATTGGGGTGCACCCAATGTCATCACCAGGGTACTTAGAAGAGGGAGGCAAGAAAGTCAAAGGGAGGGAGAATAGGGGGAGCTGGAAGCAGAGATTGGGGTGATGGACCAAAGAAACGCTGGAAGCATCTAGAAGCTGGAAGAAGCCAGGCACAGTGATACCCCCTGGGACCTCCAGAAGGTACCAGTCCTGCCAACACCTTAATTTTAGCCCCTTAAGGCTCATTTCTGATTTTTTTTCTGACTTTGAGAACCATAAGGGACTAAATTTGCATTGTTTTAAGCCACTTCCTTTGGAGTAATTTGTGACAGCCGCATTGGGAAACCTGTTGTAAAAGGTTTGAAATCTTAGATGGAAAGTGGGGATTGGGGGGGTGCAAGGGACATATGCTTTGAAAAATATTACTGGACTTATTAAAGAATGTGCATCTAACGCATTCTAGTGCCAAGCTGCACTGTGTTCAGAGTGGTGTGAGTGGGAGGGTATGGCTAGACAGAGGAGAGAGCAGTGCTCCTCAAACATCGATGTGCACACAAAGCAGCCTCCAGTCTGGTTCAAATGCAGGTTCTGATTGAGGAGTCTGGGCTGAGGCCTGAGAGTCCACTGCTTTTCCGTAAGCTCCCAGGGGCTGCCAGGCAGCTGGTCCAGGGGCCGCACTTTGAGAGCCAAAAGCCTAGACTCTAGGCCAGTCCTGCAAGCCGTAGGAGGGGCTCACAAGAGATGAAGCTAGAGAGACAGGCAGGGGGCAGAGAGCACAAAGGGATTTGTGCTTAAGCTAAAGCATTTTGACTTTAGCCCTGAAGCTATGGGGAGCCAGGGAATGATTTGGGGCAGTGGAAGAAAAGAATCAGACTTTTAAAAAATGCTATTTTCAGTAAAAGATAGCCTGGCTGGAGGCAGGGGTGGTAAACCAGAGGCTGGAAGCCATTTAGCATGCCACTGGAAATATGCAGTGATGATGGCTGAGGAGAGTATGATGATTCTGGTATTTCTGCCAATACACACACACCCCTACCTGGATAGAGGACTCTTATTATTCATATATCAGGTACCTTTTGTCTAAAGTCCCCTTGTATAACACCTAAAGGAATTTTCTTGTAGACTTTCGACTGATATATTTATTAAATCCCCTTCTGCCTCTGGCAGAGCCTCATTTAAATAAGAAAAGTATCAGGAGAACAATTTTCTTGGGAAAGTTGTATCAGGTGGTAAAAAATGAAATAAAAAATAAAGAATAAAAAATTTTTAAAAATTCAAAAAAATTAAAAATTAATTGAAAAGTAAAAATTTAATAAATAAAATTAAATATAAACTAAAATACCTAAAAACTTGTAGCTCATCACACTCCAGGCAGAAGTGTATCACATGCAATGTCCACGTTCTTTACATTTATCACAGCTAAGGCAAACTGCAAGTGTCTTCTCTTAGCAGGGAAGCAATGCACTTCACAGAAGTGCAGTGTACATATTTGATTTTACTCAAGCATTAGAAATGGTTGCACATAGCATCCTCAGAGGAATTCTATGCAAATGGATTAGACAGAATGAGAAGAGTGGAATATGTATAAAAAGCCCCTTAAATATATTAAACACTGACAAATTATCAATAGTTTGGTGTCCAAACGGGAGCAGTTATTGCACGCAGTTCATAAGGAGCCATCCTGGGGCCAATCCTGCTCCATGTTTTCTATTAATAGCCCTGAGGTGCGTGTGACAAATGCACTAATCAATTCACAGAAAAGACAGCTGTGGGAGACTTTTTGTTAATGCTTTGGATGACAATATTAAAATTCAGGATGATCTTGTTAAATTGGAGAAATGAGCCAAAAGAAATAGAGCAGGTACACACAGTACTGCCAGGTGTTTCCATTTAAAAGGATTCAGGAAGCCCACACACAGAAAGCAAGACCATCCTGGCAGCTTTCCCAAAAAACACAGTTGGTAAAGCTATCCAAGTCCTGTTCTCCCTCCCCTACTCATCCGAAGCACCAGGAAATCCAGATAGATGTCAAGGACCACCATCAACTGGTGATTTATCCATTACCTACAGCTTCTCAGCCCTTTCACCCAAAGCCCTGGAACAACTGCAGAGATGTGCTGGCTCTCTGGTGATAAGATCCATGGAGCCCACACTGACAGATTCAGACTTTGGAAGACGACATTCAATGCAGAAGTTAAAAATAAGGAGTGGGGGAAATGGATGTGGCTCAAGTGATTGGGCTCCCATCTACCATATAGGAAGTCCAGGGTTCGATGCCCAGGGCCTACTGGTGAAAGGCAAGCTTGCCCACATGGAGTGCTGGCCCACGCAGAGTGCTGGCGCAGCAAGCAAGATGTAGCAAGCAAGATGATACAACAAAAAGAGACACAGAGGAGAGACAATAAGAGACACAGCCGACCAGGGAGCTGAAGTGGCGCAAGAGATTGAGTGCCTCTCTCCCACTCTAGAAGGTCCCAGGATCAGTTCCCGGTGCCACCTTAAGACAAGCAGACACAGAAGAACACACAGACAGCAGACAGAGAGTGCAAAACAATGGGGGGAGGTGAGAAATAAATAAATCTTTAAAAATTAATAAATAAAATAAAAATAAGGTGCAAGAAGCAGATGTGGCTCAAGAGATTGAGCTCCTGCCTACCACATGGGAGGTCCTGGGTATAGTTCCCGGTGCCTCCTAGAGAAGACGAGCAAGACAGTGAGCTGACGCAATGGGCTGGTGTGGTGAGCTGATGCAGCAAGAGCCACAAGGAGGAAAACATAATGAGATACACAACAAAGCAGGGAATGGAGGTGGCTCAGGTGATTAGAAGTCTCCCTCCCATGTGGGAGGTCTCAGGTTCAGTTTCAGGTGCCTCCTGAAAGGAAGACGAGCACACAACGAACAGATAGCAAGCATAAACAACAAGAGGGTGGGGAGAAATAATTTTTTTTTAATCTTAAAAAAAAAAAAGAAAACTTACCAAATTGTTTAAAAAAAAAAAAAAATAAGGAGCACCAAAAGATTTGTAGGTAAGAGTATAATGCCCTTTTCCCTAGCAGTGTCATGTCTTCCTGACTTTTTTTTTAACTTTTTAAATGTGCATTTCTTTAATTTTTAAAAATATATATCAAAGAACCCACATGTTTTACAAAGTAATATTCACATTAACAAATCATTTCTTATCGTTTTCTATAATTTTATTTTATCAGTCTGAAATTGATAAATTAAATGTCAGAATTTTAAAAGTTAAACTGAAATCCCTGAAACTACTGGATATGCTAGACTTTTTCCAAAAGCAAATGAAGAGAAATTATGAATATGGTTTGTGTTAAGTAAGGTTTATTGTTAGTTTTATTGCCTAAAGTCTCTAAGACGCAACTTTATTGTGCCTTTGCAAACAGGATACATTATTGTTTAAAAACATTCTATACATATAGCTCTGTACGTCTTCATGACTTTTTAAAACATGGTCACTAAAGAGAAATGAGAGGCAAGGGAATGAAGATTGGGCTTTTCTAATAACTAACTTATCTGCTGTCTGTCCAAGCCCTGGAAAATCTGACCTTTGAAATATTAAACCCATCTTTTCTTTCAACTACAACCCATTCCCAGAGTCATATTTAAGCATATTGACATTCTTGTCCCCGATTAGCCAGCCAATAGCCAAATCCTGCCCATTTTACCTTCTGAGCAGTGCTCAGCTGCACCCTCATGTCCCACCATTCTAGCTCAAGCTTTCAGTATTGGCAGAATGTAGTTTAAGTGTTTCCATGTGGTATACACGTCTTCAGTAGTTTTCTATGGTCGGTAAATTTCTTCAGTGGAGTTAAATCATGGGGGAACCACTAACTTGCTAGGGAATGTCTGGAAATGTGTGGGGCATTTCTGAGTATCTCAGTGTGTGGGTGGTGCTGCAAGCATTTAGCGCCCAGTGGTCAGAGAAGCTCAGCAACCTGCCTGCACAATTAAGAACTGTCCCACTCAAATGGCCAGTGGTAGCCTCGTGGCTCCTGCCTACTTACTTCTCCAGCATTCTAGCTCACTGTGCTATGATCCAGCTGCATAGAGCTGTTCTTCCCTGACACAAGCCATGTGTTTTCTTGCCTTAATGCTTGCTTCTGTGTGTTGATTCCTTCTGACACCTGGAATGACACCCTTTGGCTTGCTGACTCATCTTCTAAGCTTCAGCACAGGTGTCACCTCTCCAAGACACATTTACGCACATGTGAGCACGCACACACACAGCCTGACATAGAGGCTTCTTCCTGATAAGGTGGGGATGCTTTCTAATTGCCATGTATTCTACACTCATCACTTTGGTTTATAACTACCGACTGTCTCCTTCACCTGACCAGTGTCCTTCATGGCTGAAACTGTATGCACCCAGGAGACCTGATGTAGATGTAAAAATCTGAGGAAGGAATGGATGGATGGATGGATGGATGATTGAGATCAAGGGACTGCTGGTTAGGTTTGGTGTCCAAGCACAATTTTGTAGCTGAGGCTACAGTTGAGACCAATGTTTCAGATCAGGTCATCTGTCTTCTGTTCTACCATCCTATGCTGTACAGGTCACTCTACACTCTTACTCTTCAGCCACTAAACAACTCTTCATTGGGGCTAGACAGTACCCTGCAGGGACTTCCACTTACCCATGTTGAGGACTGTGGGTCACGAGGAGCAGTTTGACTGGTACTTCTGTTTGGCAACTCTGTGTCCAGTCTACTCAAGAATTCTGCAGTTTTGCTACCAAGGAACACAAATAGGTATTAGTGCCTTCATAAAAAAATAAATATCGTTGCTTATCGTGTCTTTGGACACTAGCCTGGACTTTTATTAGATGATAACTGAGAGTGTCCTCCTAGGGTAGAACAAAAGGTTAGGATGAGAACAGGATAGGGTAGAAAATCAAAACAAAGTGCCATTGCAAAATTGTATTCTGGAAGAATGCTAGTTTGCAATACATCAGACTCGGTTTGTGATATGTGAACCTGAGGTTTCATTTTTTCCCCTTTGCGTTATTGATATGGAGATAAATTCTCTCTCAGGTTCCACAGTATAAGGCCCTAATTTCCTTTCCAAACATGTAGAGCCTGGCATTCAGGCTCCACTATCGAGCTGTGGGACAGTAATCCATGACAAAGTTTCATTCCACACCAGTTTTACACTAGATGTGACTTCACTTTTTAGGAGAATTTCTTTCTCCTATTCACCTCATTTCCTTCATGTTTTGGATACATAGACCCTCTAATTCAAATTCTTAACCATTTATGGATCATGGACCTTTTTGGGATTCTGATGGTAGAAATGGATCCTCTCTCTCCAAATACACACACACACAAACACACACAACCTTTGCATTTGATTTAAGGGAGGTCATGAACCTCCTTCCATGGAGGTTAAGAAACACTCCTGGATCTTGTCTGTACTTCTGACATCTTATTTTAGCTCTGAAAGATTGAATTAGGAATGCCCATAGTTTTAATAAGTTCTTTGTTTTTCCCTTAAAAATCCAAACCTCCACCCCATTCTCTCCTTTTCACCTAAGTCAAGCCCTGGAAACGAGAACTGCTTTGTAGTCCTTATTTCAATGACGACCCCACCCTACCTACCACGGAGCAGTCTCTATTCCTTCATCCTTTTCCTATGTAATATGTGAAACTTCACCTCCTTATTCCACTTTTATAACTGAATCCTGATTTATACTACCCCAGATTTGAAGCCTGCTTCATCTGTCTCCTTCTTTGTGCTGTCCCTCTGCTTCCCACTGATATTTTAAGCCAAATACTAAGATCTGATTCATCAAATACTTGGGACACAGACATCAAAAGAAACACAAATGGTCTGGAAAGAACAAAGAGCCTCCAGTGAAAAAATCAAGTCAAATCAAAACAAGGAATTAGACATTAAACAAAGATCCCAGCATCACTTCAAATAATCACTCAAGTAGAACACGGCATGTGAACAAGGTCAGAAGCGTGGACTTGGAAGGGGAGAGCTAAAAGCTAAGCGATGTACACAACCCTGAGAGACGTAAGATGTCGGCAGCCTTTCCATTTGTCTAGGATCGCTTATCTTGCCCAGAATAGACAAGGAAATTAATGAAGTCACAGAGTCTGGAAGCTGCCCCACTGCCTGGAGCTTTATGAAGTCATCAGTCAAAAGAGTAAAAAGAAGAGAGTTGCCTAGAAGTTTGGATGAGATTTCTAAATATCCTTAAGCTGACTGCACACCAGGGGAGAAAGCACTGAAAAAGTAACACCGAGATCAGCGAGAAAGGAACTTCAGATAGCAGATACGTATAGCAGGGGAAACAGAGAGAGATGGAGAAGTGATGAATTTTTTTGTTTGTTTTTGTTTTTTATTATTATTATTATTGAAATAATAAAAATTCTCTAATAATGATTGAAGTGATGAATGCACAACTATGTGATTATACCAAATAGCATTGATTGTACACTTTGGATGGATTGTATGCTTTATTATTATGTATCAATAAAATTGATTTGTTTTTTAAAAAAGTCACATACAGAATATATTACAATGACAGATACAGGCTGTATTAGTCAGGGTTCTCTAGGGAAACAGAATCAGCAGGAGATATCTGTCAATAATATGAGATTTTATAAGAGTCTCTCACGCGACTGTGGGGACGCACAAGTCCAGGTTCCACAGGCAGGCTGCAATCCAGGGGCTCCGATGAAAGTCTAATGAAGGTCTCTGATGAGTTTCCAGGAGACACTGGCTGTCCAAAGAGGAGCTGGGAAATTCTCTCTGAATGCTGAAATCACTTCTCCTTTTAAGGCATTCAACTGATTGGATAAAGCATCACCCATTGCTAACGACAATCTTCCTGGTTGATGCAGATGTAATCAGCTATCTATGAAGTAAACTCACTGGTAACTACAGTCCATAAATGTCCTTGTATTACAATTAGCCCAGTGCTTGCTGGACCAAATGCCTGGGCACAATATCCTGGCTGAGTTGACACATTAGCCTAACCATCACACAAGCCATTATATATCTTGCCGTAACATACAAAATTGTGTGGGAGAGAGTGTAAACTACAATGTAAACTATAATCCATGCTTAGTGGCAATGCTCCAAAATGTGTTCAACAATTTTAACAAATGCACCACTAACAAAGGATGTTGTTAATGTGGGAAAATGTGGGAGGTGTAGGGAGCGGGGCATATGGGAATCCCCTATATTTTTTATGTAACCTTTATGTAATCTAAATATCTTTTTTTTTTAATTAAAAAAATATTAAAAAATAAACAAACAAAAAAAAAGAGGAAGCAGGGAGAATGGTCTGGAGGCAGTTGCCTCGTCCAAGCAAAAGGCAGTTGCCTTGTCCAAGCAAGAGGCAGTGGTGGCTTGGCCTGAGGTTGTGGTGGTAAGCTTGGAGAGAAGTCGGATATACTTAGGTAATGACATAGTACATGGAATTTTAGAGTTGGAAGACACCTTTTTAAAAAAACTCATCATTAATTTTTAAAAAATACAATAAAGTGAGTAACAAAGGAAGGGGAAAAAAAAAAGAAACAAACTTCAGACCAAGATGAATGGCAGCTCCACAGAGTGCGCTGGCGGCTGCTTCCTACCTGCCAATGCCAAGCATGAAGCCAGCTGGGTAACCAACTGCCAGCCACGGTCTTTGTGCCGATTGTCACTGCCTACCCATGGTGCAAGATTAAAGCACAGTGACAGTGCCAAGTGATTAACTAGACAGACAAAGCAAGTTACTAGGCTAGCTAGTAGTTTTCTATGATTAGCACAGCCCCTGGTAAATAATTTCCATATATTGGCTGAACTTGAATTGGGATCCCTGTAGACGATTATAGTCTCATTTAATAAAAATAAGATAGAGAACCCCTTTGAGGGGCAAAAGATTAATCTCCTGGTGGGGAACCACCTAAGAACCCTTGACTCTAGCACTATGAGAAAGCTTTTCTTTGGGGTTTCTTGCTATTTATCATCACTGCCACTCTGCTTCCTGTTGGAGAAGGACGGTCCTCTCCCACCTTATCAACGTGGCCCTGGCATCAGTAAGGGACTCCTTCCTTTATTCTCCAGAAATCAACTGACAATGGGCTACCAATAATTTATACTGGTGTACGAGATATAGTTCATTCATTTTCAACTTATGATTTTTAACTGTCCTCCCTGTTTGATCTTACAGTGATTCCTATGGCTTAATCTAAAAGGTTTCTTTAGGATAACCGCAGTTCAACATAACACAGTTGTAGCAGAGCTACTGCTAAACGTTCCTCAAAATTTATGCTCTCTGCTTCTTCCTGCTACGCAGCTTGACTACACTTCCCAGCTTTACCTTGCAGCTAAGATTGGCACATGTCTGAGTCTTAGTCAAAGGAATGTGAGAGGAAGTGATGTTATGTTCAGGAATAACTTATAAACTTCCTAGGCATGAGTCCCCATTCATTTTTCTCCTGCTGGTTGGAATAGAGAAAACCCCCAGGGCAACCTTGGAAGTCAGGTATTGAAGGTGGTAGAGGCTCCATCAGTTTTGGTCCCAAGTGGAGCAAAGAAAAACAAAACTTATGTCACATTCAAGGTATTATATATTTCGGGTCTGTTTATTATACCAATGATCCTACTCTAAATAATATAACAAAGTGAAATATACAAGATGATCATTTCTCAATCTAAGTTATTATTATA
Source organism: Tolypeutes matacus (assembly GCA_026826555.1). NCBI lineage: Eukaryota > Metazoa > Chordata > Mammalia > Cingulata > Chlamyphoridae > Tolypeutes > Tolypeutes matacus. The sequence continues at coordinate 57,210,696 of JAKSZT010054334.1, forward strand.
AAAGTAGATAAGAAGAGGCCAAGAAGAGTTGAGGAAGAATAGAAAAAAAAAAAAAAAAGTATTCTGAAAGGAGCCAGTTGGACTTCTTGGCATTTCAAAATCTTAGGGAGGTAGTGGAAGGGATCTGGGGAAAGGAAAGAGCCTATTCATCCTTGAGTTGTCTTCTTAGCGGGCCCAGGAGCTACTAAACTATCCCATTGCCACTAGAATCTTGAGGGGAGGGGTGGGGATGGGTGGGGCTAGAAGGAGAAACCGCACTGTGAGACAGGGACGGAAGGGGATGCCACTTATGTGACAGAATATTTTACATCTATGCATGGAGACACATCAAAAATAGGACCTTTATGAAGGAACAAAGAATATAAGAAAAGCCACAGATGGCAAACCATGGGTCTCTTGGCTCATTTGGATAGCCCAGAATTGCAAAAGACAATTTCTGTAAGTTTGGGGTTTTATGTTTTTTTTTATTGTTTGCTTGTTTTTGGAAAGTTGGTGTTTTTGATGTTTAAACAACAATCAGTGAAAATAACTAAGTAACTTTGAACTGTAGGAGCTGCTCAGTTAGCCGCCTGCCCCTCATCACACAGCAGGGCTACAAGCAGCTCAGCCCCTTTCTCACCGGCCTATCCACACCCAACAACTCTGAATGAGGACAAGTCATATAAGCACGTTCTAAGAAAAATGTTAAACTGCCAGTTGTAAAGTTAAACAGTCAAAATTAGGAAAATAACCTCAATAAAAAATAACAGCTACAATCCTCTCCAAAAAAAGTACAGAAAAGTGTATACATGGGAAAAGTTTACCTTTTTTCACCTCCTGTTAGCTGATATGCAAATTCAAATGACTACAAGGTCCAAATATATCATGTAAATGAGGAATAAGGGCATCAGGTGAGGGAAATACAAACTCAGACCCCATGAGAAACGGCACTGTCCTCAGATCAATGTTAGAGAGACCACAAAAACTAGTGGAGACTTTATGAAACCTGAGTGCAATCTTCCATGAAAAAGGACTCTTCCATATTCAGCTCCACATCATTACCGCCCCGTGAGGATAGAGGCCAGCAGCACCAGATGCCCCAGTTTTTGCAGGATAACCAAATGTCAAACATTTTTAAGGTGAAATAGTTTGTCAACTAACTCAACCTGTTTTGAAATCCTGTGTGCCAATATTACGCAGACTAAGCAAATCCTTCCGTAGCTCAAATGTGGTCCCAGAGCCACCGTACTACAACCAGCTGATTGTGTTTCTGCCTACTCAGGTTTGTGCTGTTAACTGTGTATTTTATAACTATATGCCCTTTATAGTCATAAGAAATAAAAAAATCAGTAAGGTCGCATTCCAGTATTAAAGAGGGGGTTCAGAAAGAGCTACTATGTTGGTTTATGTACGTCAGCTAGTGGCAGCAGAGAGAACTTACATCCATCCTATGGTTTACATTTACAGCAAACATTAACGTGTACAACCTCATTTACAATTTATAACTATATAGAGTTGTATTAATATATGAAAAGCCATAACGAGATACCATGAATAAGATGAAAGGAAAACACACGAGGTATTTATTATACATATAACCAAAGAAAAATAACAAAGGATTAATATACAGAATATATAAAGAACTCTAACAAATCAATTAGAAAAAGACAAGCAATGCAATAGAAGAATGGGCAAAAGGTAGAAACATGCATTCCATAGAAAAATAAACCCAATTAATAACAATAATAAAAAGAACAGCAGCAATAATAACTAGGGCTTATAGAGTGGCATACTGTTATTATCAAGCCATCCTGTAAGCACTTTACATACATTAGCATGATCTTCTCAACAGCCTTGTGATATAGGTGCTACTATCATCTCCAGTTTACAGGAGTAACTTGCTCAAGGTCATACAGCTAGTCAATCTCAAACCAGGACTCCAACCTGGGAAGCCCGGCTCCAGGTCCATGCTCTTAGCCATTCTACTTGACTCTCCCTCATGAGCAATAACCATGTGAAAAGATGTTTAATCTCACTAGTAATTAAAACAAGAAACCATTTCACACCTGTCAGATTGGCCAGAAAAAGAAAAAGAAAAAAAACGTATGATAACCGTGCCTTATGCTAGGAAGGATGTCGGACCAAACTAGTTTCTTGTAAATTGCAAATGGGAGGGAAAATTGGCCTTACCACTTTAGAGAGTGATTTGATGATACCAGGTAAAGCTGAATATGTATTTGGCATCTAAACCCTTGCATAGTGCCCAAGGAGACCTGAACAAGGATATTCGATCAAGCACCATTTGTAATAGTCTCAGAGATTAAAAAATAGAAGGAAGATTGAGAGAGGAAGAATGGAGGGAAGAAAGCAAGAGAGAGGAAGAGAAGAAGAGAATGAATTAAACTTATATCCTGAATAACATGACTAAATCCCAAAAATTAATGTCCAGTGGAAAAAAACAGGTGACAAAAATAGGATAGGATGATATAAATATCTAAAAACCACAAAACAGCAGTATGTACTTTTTGAAAATCCATGTGTGTGTGTAAATTAGAAAAACATGCATGATGAGAAAGAAGAAAAGCAGCTCCCGACACCCAGAAATTGATCTAACATGCACATCTAGACCTCAATGTCATTATCAACTAATCTGACAGAGCTAAGCCACGTTGCTTTCCTATTGGACATAAACAGTCTTACAGAACAGCCACTTCACACAAAGTCACTGTGCAGCCCACAAGTTACCAAACATCCTCCTCTGTCACTGAATGAATAATTTCTAATTCTTTACCAATTACAACTTCACCCTCACTCTAATTGTCCCTACCCATAGATGAGCTACCTAAACATGGAGTTTCCCTACTTTCAGAGCAAGGCTTCACTTCCTTAGACCCTTCCCAAAAGTATCCAACCAAGGCCCAAATCTGATATCAGGTTCTTTCTAAAGCCCTCTCACTGAGATCTCCCACCATTTGTTGTGGTGCATACTTTCCTAGCTGCAATGAGTAATAAACCCAACTTGTTCAATTAAAGGTGTGTGCCTGGTGGTATTTGGCTGAAGGGCATTGACAAATGTGATATCCTAGGACAGTGGTTACTGCTGGGGAAAGAGGGAGAGAGAAGGGAAGAGACTGAAAGGACAGCACTTTAGCTGTCTGTAATATTTAATTTCTTTTAAAAAATGAACCAACTGAAAGTAAAATCTTAGTGTAATCTTGATGGCTGATACGTGTTTTCTGTGTGTTTGAAATGATTCTCAAATAAAAAGAGTAAAAGCAAACACTGGGGTGGTGTTTGCCAGGGAAAGGCTTAGCATGTGTCATTCTGAGGTCCACAGAGAAGGGTTTCCAAATGCCAATAGGAAGATGTGAGTGAGGCAGCCACATTAGAACCATCATGGTGCTTCTTATCAATTAATGAACTAAAGCTTTAGACTTTCTAATTAAGCATGTCTGCAGTAGGATCCAGAAATCTGTTTCTTAAAAGCAACCCTGGGCCCCAGTCAAGATGATTGGGTGAGAAGTTTCGGGGCTCTGTTCCCCCATAGAAGCTTTGACCAACCAGCAACAATGGGCATAAACATCTTTCTCAAAGCTCTAGAAAACAGTCAAAGGGATGCAGTAACACAGGGAATGCTGAATCAAGAAAATGGATACCTAAAAGTGGTAGATTATTATGGAGTACTGGCTGGCCCCTTCCCCACTCCTCACCAGTTTGTTGACAAGTCAGCCCATACTCCCAGTTCTGTAGGGAGCCGAGTAACCCATGTGCACATGCTGAGAGTGTGTATATCTTGCCTAATCTTTTTGGTGGTGGCCTGACAGGCTCACTGTCCCATAACTTGCCCTGCACAAAGAAGGCTGCTCACAGAACTATCCAACAGAATGCTGAGAACAGTTTATGTGGCAGCCTGGGACAAAGGATTGCTCGCTATAGGATATACAGCACATTACCCGGACCATGAGAAAACTGTTTCCTAGAGAAGAGGCGACCCATGCAAATGGGGGAATTCCTAGGACCACATGCATATGCCCAAGATAAGACACATGTGCAGAAAGGGCCAGAGAGACTCCTACACTTTGGCCTTCAGCTATTCTCTAAACTCACTGTATGGATAAGCTCTGAAAGAGAGCACTTGCACAGGTCAAACTGCAAAGACTGGGAAAGATGTTTACTTTTTTTTCCTTCTGTTTTTGTTTTTGTTGTTGTTAGCTCCTGGCATTCAAGGATGCCACCGAGTCTAAATTCCAGCAATAACATGTAAAAATATAAAAATGTTCAGGTTTCAACAAAACATTCCAAAATGTACCAAGAAACAGGAAGTGATGGCCCAGGCAAAGAAGAATATAATAAAGAGGATCAGACCTGGGACATTCCAGACAAAGACTTTTTAAAAATGTTCTTAAACATTTTCAAAGCGCTAAAGGAAAACATGCACAAAGAACTAGAACAAATCAGGAAAACAATAAATGAACACAAAGAGACTATGAATAGAGAGATGGAAATTATGAATGAAAAGGAACCAAATAGAGCTGAATACCACAGTAATAGAAATTAAAAATTCCCTACAGTGGTTCAATAGAAGATTGGAGCTGGTAGAAGACAGAATCAGTGAACCTGAAGAGACGACAATTGACATCATCCCGCCTAAGAAGCATAGAAAGAAGAAACAATGAAGATAAATGAAAAAAAGCCTGAGAAACCATCAGGCATACCAATATACATATTTGGGGATTCCCAGAAGGAGAAGAAAGAGAAAAAGGAGCATAGAGAATATTCAAAGAAATAATGGCCGAAAACTTCCCAAATTTAACCAGACATGAATATATATATAGTCAAGATGCTCAACGAACTCCATACAGAAGAAGTCCAAAAAGACCCACCCAACACCATGTTAGAATCAAACTGGCATATACCAAAGATAGAGAATTCTGAAAGCCACAAGAAAGAAACAACGTGTCACATCCGAGGGAGCCCCAAAAGGATTAAGTGCCAATTTTTCATCACAAACCATGAAGGCAAGAAGGCAGTGGGAAGACTAATTTAAGGTGCTGAAAGCAAAAAGTTGTCAACCAAAAATTCTGTATCTGGCAAAACTATCTTTCAAAAATGAGGGGGGTATTAAGAAATCTGCAGCTAAACAAAAGCGAAGGGGCATCATCCCTACTAGACTGGCGCTACAAGCAATGCTAAAGGGAGTTAGGCAAATTGAAAGGGAAGAACACTAGACCCTTGACTGAAGCCCCAGGAAGAAACAGAGGTATCTGATAAAGATAATGACATGGGTAAATTTGAATACCAGTACTAATGTATTATTACTTATAATTAAACTTTTTACTTTTTACAGGATCTAAAAGGCAAATGCATAAAATGTAATGATAAATCAATGGATTCAGACTCAAAATACAAGAACTACATAAAGGTGGAGGGGGGAGAGGGATATAGGAACATAGCTTATGTATGCTATTAAATTGGTATCAAACAAAACAAGATTGTTTGGTAGTGAGGGTACTGCAACATTGTGAATGTGATTGATCCCACTGAATGGTATGCTCAGGAGGGGCTGGGATGTGAGGACTTATATTGTATATATGTTTCAACAATTCAAAAATAGAAAGAGAAACTAAAGAGATAATGACAATCAAATGCACTACATAATACTGGATGGGATCTAAGAATAGAAGAGAAAAGGCTCAAAAGTGCATTATTGGGACACAAGAAAACATCAAAATATAGAATGTAAGCTTTACATCAATGTTAAATTTCTCAAACTTGATAACTGCACGAAAGGTGATTACATAAGTGAACATCCTTGTCCATAGGAAATGTACGCACAGAAATACTATGTGTTCAAGGAACATAATGTATGTAATCTGCTCTCAAGTGTTCAGAAGATGATGATAGATAGATAGATAGATAGATAGATAGATAGATAGATAGATAGATAGATAGATAGATAGATAGATGGATGATAGAGAGGTGGCAAAATGCTAAAATTGGATCTAGTATCCAGTGATGTGGGGTGGGGAAGTTATGTTGGAGTTCTCTGTATGGCGCTTATATTATTTTTGTACCTTCCCTGTAAGATTGAAATTATTTCAAAATAAAAAGTTTTTTAAAAAGCAAAAAATAAATAAAAGCACCCCTGCTGATTTTGAGAACTGCTACAAAACTACAGATACATATTAAACTATATAATCATCTTATGTCTACATCATTCTGACTTATGAATAATTCATGTTATAGAACACATTTGGAAACAGATCCTCTCTGTGTCTTAGAAACCTGTAAGATAAGACAATTTACCTGGACTTAATGTAATAGTTTCATAAGCCTTAACTTTACCATCATGAATTTAGAAGATGAGAAAGTAATCATTCTTACATTAACTTACATTCATTCATTCAAACAGCAAATATTTCCTGAGTCTCTGCTCCATGCTTAGCAATATAAGTTATAGGAAAATCTAAGCAGGCAATATTTTGTCTAAGCCATTTCCATATAAATTGGTGTAATGGTTATGAATATTTCTGCCTTGCTTTGTTATGAGTATGTTCGTATATGTACATAAAGAAAATATCTTTGTTTTCCTTCAAATTTTATTCCCTTATCATATGATATAAGCTGTATTAGTTTCATGTGGTAATATTTACATTATAAGGTATCAAGTTTAAGAGTGATTATTACCCAAGGACTTACATCCTATTCTGGAGAGATTTAGTGAGTTTCTGGTTATATACAGGACAGGTAAATATTGTTAGGAGAAAAATATATGTTTTTATTTTTATTTAGAGATTAAATATGGTTTAAGAGGATGTGTATGACTGCCAAGTTGACAAGGGGAGGATTGTGATGGTTAGGCCCATGTATCAACTTGGCCAGGAAATGGTGCCCAGTTGTTTGGTCAAGCAAGCACTGGTCTAATTGTTACTGTGAGAACATTCCATGGACTTAAATCATTAGTAAGTTGACTGTATCTATGTCTGATTCCTTCTACAATCAACTGAGGAGATTACCTTCAGCAATGAGATGTATCCTCCAATCAGTTGAAGGCCTTAAAAGGAGAAGCGATGATTTCGGCAGTCAGAAAAGAGAGAGAGTTGTCATCTCTACTTCAGCCAGCAGCCATCTCCTCCTGAGGAATTCATCAAGGACCTTCATTGGCGTTCCTGGTTTATAGCCTGCCCTATGGAATTTGGATTTGTGTACCCCTACAGTCACTGAGATAATTTTATAAAATTTCAAAACATTTATAGATATCTCCTCTTGGTTCTGTTTCCCTATAGAATCCTGACTAATACAATGGGTGTATTCATATAGCTATAAGCACTGACAGTGCCTATGTAAGTAAAAGAGTGAGGGAAAAATGTACTGGGATAGATATACAAATGCCACTTCAGAAATCTCAATAATGGGAGGTATGAAACAAAGCATGGATATAAAGAAATAACATTGGGAGAGCTAAATCGTGTACTTCATAATAGTAATCAAACTGTCCCAGGTACTTTAAACAATCTTTCCCCACCTTTTAACTTGTCTTTAATGTTTTAATTTTTAATTACAAAAGTAATACATAAATACAATTATGAGTCAGAAAATAGTGACAAAAAATAGAAATAAAAAGGTGTAAAGACTAAAAAGTGTAGTTTCTACTTCACATACCTCTCAACCTTTCCTTTCTGCAGAGCAGAAGACCATCAATTGTCAGTATGAATCCCCCCAGACTGTTTTCTATTAACTTACAAATATCCATTTAGAATGATACAGAAATGAATGGTTCTTTATCTTGGATTGGCAGGTACTTAAGGTAAGGCAGGACCTGCCACCTGTTCTCTAACATTTGTTTCTCTACTTTCTAGACATATATCTGGACTTCATTTCCCAGCCTCCCTTACAATTAGGCATGGCCATGTATTTGCATTCTAGCCCACCAAATGCTACCAAAACTATGGGTCAGGCTTGCAGTGGCCTGCACCAATAACTTCCTACATGATTCTTAAAGCTCTTTCATCCTTCTGTCTAATGGTGGTACCTACAGCGAGCCACATGTTAAAGATGGCTACCATTTGCCTGAGTCTCTTAAGGCCAGTGAAGGAAAGCTACCTGCTGACACAAAAGCCCATAACACCTGTCCCAGACCATTACATGAGAAAACACATAAACTTTGTGTTCTTTAAGTCACTGAAATTTTGGAGTCCAGTTTTTTTATTTTATCCTAACCTCCCCTCTATCCTAATAATGTTTTTTCCCTCATAAGTGGGATACTATAATATTTTGTTCTGCAAATTGCTTTTTCCACTGAACAATATCCTTGAGATTTTTCTATCTTAGTGCATATCTATCTTATTCCTTGGGGTCAGCTGTACAGCATTCTCTAATATGGATATAATATATTTAACCATTCCTACTGATGTATATTTAGATTACTTCCAATTAACATCCTGTGATATAGCGAGATATAGAGATAGAGATAGATATAATCTTTGTGCACATACTTGAGAATTTTTTTAAGACATATTGATCTAGAAGTAAAATTATTTTCTAGGATATCCATCTATACGTAGATAAGTATTTAAATCATGCTTGATCATGTCAAGCTTCTCTATACCGAATTACATTCTCAACAAAAATTAATTGTATGAAAGCGGCAGTTCAGAACCACAGTCTACCTCCTCTAAGTACTAATTCCAACCTGCCTCACACATTCCTATTCAAGTGAGCCAGCCTCACCATTATCAATACCACACTGCCATGTATATGCATTGCTTTCTCACTGGCCCCCAAATCTCCATGTGGCCTCACAAACTTTTCCACGTTGGCAACAAATGCTTGATCTGTGACCAGACAACAACCCTGTATCTTTAACTTCATTTCAGAATGTCTTCCTCAAATACAGAATCACTATGAGGTAAATTAATTGTCTGAGGCTAGACTCACCTGTGGATGCTAAAATCAGTAGGCAAAAGTTTGAGAATGACTAGATGGTAGTGTAGGCTCAAAGTCTCTCCCCTGGGATATTTATCAATTACAAAGTAAAAACCAGTAAATTTCCAGTGGAGACTGGCTTAACCAAATGACCAAGGTCAAGGGCATCAGTAATAAGGATATTAACCCATCATGTACCCTTTGATAGGATGCTCTGAGGGCACAGCAGCACATCTGTAGCATGCTTGCTGAAAAACTATAACCTCACTCTAATCATGAGAAAACATCAGAAAAACCCAAATTGAAGGACATCCTACAAAATAACTAATACCTTTTGAAAATGTCAAAGTCATGAAAGACAAGAAAAAAATTGAGGAACTGTCACAGATTGAAGGACATTAAGGGGACACAATCACAAAATGTGAATCTGAATTGGATCCTGAATTAGAAAACGGGCATTAGGGGGAAAAATGGGTGAAATTCAAATAGCATATGTAGTTTAGTTCATGGTATCGTAATGACGTCAATTTCCTGGTTTTGATAACTGGCCTAAGGTGATGTACTATATTTTCATTAGGAGAAGCTAGGGGAAGCATTTATTGGAAAACTCTATTTTTGCAACTTTTCTCTAAGTTGAAAAGTATTTCAAAATAAAAGGGTAAAATATATATAAAAAGAAAGCACCCTTCATGTCTCTCTGTTACCTGATACCTGACCATTTCCTGAGGACACTGCTTCCCCTTGGGACCTTGTATGAAACTATTTTATTTCTCATACTACATATTCTCAGTTCCTAGAGATGGAGCAAGCATTCTCTCTTTGCACCCCATGCTACTTCCAGACCATTATTCTCTTGCAAAAATGTCTGTTCCTGTAGTGCTCATGATGTCAGAATATCCCATCCCCTCCCTCTTTGCATGAGTAGTCAGCCATGTCTCACTCATTTAAGACCCTTCCACCCTATTCCGATTACTGTCATCAACATAGATTACGTCCTCTCACCAGAGGCTCTCAGTTTCTTAACTTCCTCATCTAAACAAGCTCCTCTCTAATTCGCCTCAGCCACGTTCCAAGGGTCATACTGTAGACATTGCTGTCATTGACAAATGTCCCCTCCCAAACTATCAAATGCCAATATCTCACTCTTGAATCATAACTTTCTGTCATTCCACCTTCTTTGCCCAAACACCCTGACTCCACCAATTTTCCAGCCATTGTTTCCCCCTCTTTCTCATCATCAGCAACCTTCTATCTTTACTTCTTCTTGTACAGATTAGATTCTATAGCACATTATTAAAATCTTTCCTTTACAAATGCCCTCAAATCTCTTCCTCCTCTTTCTCCCTCCATCATATTTGCCTGGGAAAACCCAAAACCCAGAAAACATTAACCATCTTTCATCTCTTGAATGCAAGTAAATCAAACGTGTGAAAAATAACCAGGTGTTGAATATCTCCGGTCGACCAAAATGGCAGCATAAGATACTGCAGGGTTCCATTTTTCCTACAGAATTTTTAAACAACCAGCAAAAGCTGGCAGAGCCATCTCCCTCAAAACTCTAGAAGACAGTTAAAGGGTTGCAGTAAATGGGTGGGTGCAAAATCAAGAAAGTGCAACTTAAAACCAGTAGGAGGAGCTCGTGGCACACTTGCTGGCCTCTCTGCCAGCCCTTCTCTGGCAAGGCATGGCACCAACTGCACTCCCATTGTGGGTTCCTGGATCTGTTCCAGAGGGAGAGAGTAACCCCTATGTGCATACTAAGGTGCCTGTATGTTGATGCCAGTGTATAGGGTAGAAGAATAAAGAAATGAATCGTGACACTTGCCTCTGGCTCACCCTCCCAGGAACTGCCTTGCAGGCAGGAGCAGCTTGCAGGTGGTTAAAGCAGAGTATAAGAAACATTAAAATTGAAGCAGTCTAGGCAAAAGATTACTGGATTTAAGACATACAATAGAGTACCCAAGAGGGGGCAAAAGTCTATTTCATACCGATAGAGGGAGGATTAGAATTCCCACAAATGAAAGAATTCCTAAGGTCACACGTACAAGCTCAGGACAAGATGTAGGCTCAGAGAAGTCAGAAAGGATACTGCACTTTCTCCTTAGAATGATCTTCTTGTTATGAGGGCTAAACTCTGAGGGAAAGCACCAGTCAACTCAAAGCCAATTTGCAAAGATTGTGAAAGGTGTTTTTGCATTGGTCTGTTTGTTTTTGTTAGCTCCTGGTACACAAGGAAATCTAATATATCACTAGCTGTATACAAATCTAGGGAATGGACAGCTCAGGAACTAAATCCCAGACTTAACACCTTAAAATATTAAAATGTAAAGTGTGCAAATATTACAAGTCAAACAAAGACATAGGAAATGATGGCTATCCAAAGAAACAAGAAAAAAAAATCAGAGGTATGGAAATCCTGTCTTTTATGCATGTTTTGTTCTGTGTACTCACAACTTCTCTAATAAAAAAAAAATTATTTAAAAAAATCTAGAAACCATCAACAAAGAAGATGAGACTTTGACATAAAAGATAAAGATTTAAAATAGTGATCTTCAACATGCTCAATGAGATAAAGGAAAATGCAGAAAAAAACTAAAGGATATCAGGGCAAAGATGAATGAATAGTTTGAGACTATCGATAAAGAGATAGAAATTTTTTAAAGGAACCAGACAGAGATAATATAGTTGAAGACCATAATAACTGAAACAAACAAACAAAAAAATTCTGTATAGAGGTTCATCAGTAGGTTGGAGCTGGTAAAGAATCAGTAAACTTGAATATGACAATTGAAATGATCTGGGCTGAGGAGCAGAAAGAAAAAAGAAGGGTAAAAAGTAAACAGAGCCTAAGAGAGCTATGGGACATTATCAAGTGTACCAATAAACAAATTATGGGAGGCCCAGAAGGAGAGGAAATAGAAAGAGCAAGAAGGAATATTCAAAGAAATAATGGCAGAAGACTTCCAAAATTTAATGAAAGACATCAACATGCACATTCAAGAAGCCGAATATATCTCAAACAGGATAAACCCAAAAAGAACCATATCCAGATACACTGCGGTCAAACTGTCCAATGCCAAGGACAAAAAGAGTGTTCTGAAAACTGTAAGAGAAAAGCAGTGTATTATGTAAAAGGGAGCCTAAACAAGATTAAGGACTGATATCTCATCAGAAACCATGGATGCCAAGAAGGTAGTGGGACAGAATATTTAAAGTGCTAAAAGAAAATAATTGCCAACCAAAAATTTCATATCCCATAAGACTGTCTTTCAAAAATGAGGATGGGAATAAGATATTCCCAGAAAAACAAAAGTTGAGGGAGTCCATCACCACTAGACCTGCTCTACAAGCAATGAAGGAATTCTTGTGCCTACAAGGAATGAAGGAATTCTTCAGACTGAAAGGAAAGAACAGTAGACAGTAAATCAAAGTGGCATAAAAAAATAAAGACCTGTGGTATAGGTAACCATATGGGTAATTATAAATTTCAGTACTATTATATTGTATTTATTTGTAACTCTACTTCTTATTTCTTATAGTTTCTAAAATGCAAGTGCTTAAAAGGAATGATAAACCTATGGATTGGGACGTATAATGAAAAATGTATAATTTGTAAAAAGTACAACAAAAAGGTAGGGGGAAGGAGGGTTATAGGAACAATATGCTATTGAAGTTAACTTTATATCATATCAACTGTTATTGTTATAGATTTAGCATGCTAAATTTAAGGCCCATGGTAACCACAAAGAAAATACATTGAAAAATATATACAGAAAGAAATGAGAAGAGATGCAAAATAGTACAATACAAAAAAAAAACAAAATGAAAACACACAAACTACCTATTTGACTCAAGAAGAAGTAGAAGATATCAACAGACCAATAACAAGTAAAGAGATTGAATCAGTAATCAAAAACCACCCAACAATCGAAAGACCAGACTGGGCAGCTTTATTAGTGAAGAATTCAAACAAGAATTAACACCAATCCTGCTCAAACTCTTCCAAAAAATTGAAGAGGATGGAAAACTCCCTAACTCATTCCATGAAGCCAACATCACCCTAATACCAAGCTAGACAAAGACACCAAAAGAAAAAAAAAAAAAAAAAAAATACAGGACAACATCCCTTATGAATATAGATGTGATCCTCAACAAAATACTAGCAAACTGAATTCAACAGCATATTAGAAGTATTATACAACAAAATCAAATGGGATTTATTCCAAGTATGCAAAGGTGGTTCAAATAAGAATATCAATTAATATAATATACCACAACAATAAAACAAAGGGAAAAACACATGATCATGTCAGTTCACACAGAAAAGGCATTCAACAAAATCTAGCTTCCCTTCTTGATAAAAACATTCAGAAAACTAAGAACAGAAAGAAACTTCCTCAACATGATTAAGAGCATATATGAAAAATCCATAGCTAAGGTCATACTCAATGTTAGAAGATGGAAATCTTTCCCTCTAAGATCAGGAACAAGACATGGATGCTCCCTCTCACCAGTTATTCAACATTGTACTGGAAGTTCTAGCCAAAGTAATTAGGCAGGAAAAATACATAAATAAGTCATCCAAATTGGAAAGGAAGAAGTAAAACTTTCCCTATCTGAACATGGTATTATCCTACATATAGAAAATCCTATAAAATCCATAACAAAGCTACTAGAGCTAATAAGTGAATTCAGCAAAGTTGCAAGATACAAGAGCAATGCACAAAAAACAGTGGTGTTTCTATACACTGGTAATGAATTATCTGAAGAGGAAATAAAGAAAAATTTCCATTTACAATAGCAACAAAAAGAATCAAATATCTAGAAATAAATTTAACCAAGAATGCAAAGGACTTGAACACAAAAAAAATTATAAAATATTGCTGAAAGAAATCAACGACAATCTAAACAAATGGAAGAACATTCTGGGTTCATGGATTAGATGACTGAATACTACTGAGATGTCAATTCTAACCAAAATGATTTGCAGATTCAGTGCTATCCAAATCAAATGGAAAATTAGGGATGGAGAAAATGTGGAGAAATAGACACAAGCATTCATTTTGGGAGGGGAATATAAAATTGTGCAGCCTCTGTAGAAAAGAGTTTGGCAGTTCCTCAGAAAGTTATGTATAGAACTACCATATGATCTAGCAATCCCTCTTCTTCAATACTCCTAAGAACTGAAAGCAGGGATTCAAACAGATATTTCCACACCAATGTTCATAGTGGCAAAACGATGGAACAACCCAAGTGTTCATCAACCAATGAATGAGTAAACAAAATGTGGTATATACATTCAGTGGAGTATTATTCAGCATTAAAAAGTAATGAAGTTCTGATACATGAGACAACATGTATGGATCTGGAAGACATCATGTTGAGTGGAATAAGCCAGATCCAAAAGGACAAATACTCTATGATCTCATGGATATGAAATAATTAGAATAAGCAAGTTCATAGTCAGTAACCAGAATTCAGGTTACCAGGAGCCTGGGTACAGGTAGGAAATGGGAGTTAATGCTGAATTGATACAGAATTTCTGTTTGGGTGATGGAAAAATTTTGGTAATGGATGATTGTGATGGTAGCACAACATTATGAATGCACTGAATTGTATATCTGAGTATGGTCTAAAGGAGAAATTTTAGGTTGTATATATAAACCAGAATAAAAAAGTTTAAAACCTTAAGACTGTACAACACAGTGAAACCTAATGTAAACTATGGACTACAGTTAATAGTATAATCATAATAATAGTGTTTCATCAATTATAACAAAAGTACCACACTACTGCAAACTGTTAATAATAGGGAAAACTGCATGTATGGGGCGGGGAGGGAGGAAGGTGTTGTATATGGGAACTTTGCGTGATTTTTCCATAAACCTACAACTTCTCTAATAAAAAAAAGAAAAAAAGAAAAAAAAGGAAAATATGGAAAAAAAAGTTGTTGGCCTCTATCTTTGGTGGCAAAGGGCAGAGTTGGCTGCTCTCTCTCTCTCTTACTTCTTCCTCTGCTGTCCTTCTGTGGCGCTACATCACACTTTGCTCAGCTTTTCTCCCTGAATGCTATGTCAGATTTCTTACATGTCTTCTATCAATTCATCTTCTTGTGAGTTAAATGCTATTCCTAACCCCATCCATGCTATACAGAGGAAACAGAGATTAAATAACATTCTTCAAGTAGAAAGTTGAAAGGTATAAGTTGGAACCCAGGCATCCTAACTGCAGATTCCAAGTCCTTACTTAGGAGATGACTCCACTTCAAGAGGGGAACATGGAGGGGACTAGGCCCACATGATCAGATAATTAAAGGAAACTTTTGTAAATCAAGCACTGGTTAACTATCATCTTTTACAGTCATCAATTACAAATTGAGTAAGATAAAAGCAGCCCCTGACAACCACTTGGTGTTTTTCACATTCACTTGGTGGCCTGGCACTTGGTGTTTTTCTGTTGGACATGAACAATTTCACACGATATCCACATGGCCACTCTATGATTATGATGGATCAAGACAAAAATGAGACCACTCTATGTACACGTCTGAACACAAACATACAAGAATACTTGAGCCTGTCCAAACCACTAAAATGATCAAACATCCTCCAATTCTGGCTAATCAAAGTGATTCCTGCATTTTCACCAACAAGAGCCTCATTCTGGTTCCCGCCCCCCCTCCAGATAAGGTTGACTGAGAGACCCAATCATATAATTACTCCTACTTCCTGTAACATGCAATCCGTAACAAAGCCTCGCTTCCTTAAAGCCTTCCCCAAATCACCTAACACAGGCCCAAATCCTATAATAGTCTTGTCTAACATCTTTCTGAGCATCATACAGTTTGCAGAGATGTGGCTAAGGAGTCTGGAATTCATTTTATAAACAATAAGAAATAATTGAGGCTTTTCAATGGGGGAGGGAGGGTAACATGACCGGAGCTGCACTTTAGAAAACTAAATCTGACAAAAGCATCTAAGACAATCAAAAGAAGATGAGAAATGGTGGCCAAGAGAGTCATGAACCATTGCAGTCATCCCGGGAAGCACAGAAGACAGACCGTAATCAAGTTTCACATGACAAATGCCTATATTAGCATGGCGGCAGTGGGAATGAAAATTAGTTCGCATACACGAGGGCATTTGCAGGGAAAATTCAGAGTGGGGAAATTTAGACATGGTCTTCACCATCAAAATGATTTAACATTCAGTAGGTGGAGATTCCTTCAGACCAACTCTCTTCTCGGCCAGGCAGTCTTATTCTGAAGAAAATAGCTATAGGATTTTTATATCTGTAAATTCACCTCATTAGCAGAAGATAGAAAGTTATAAATCGGATGACTTTCGACTCACCTTACCTGAATTATAAAATGTGAGGATGGATTTCAGCCTACCATATGGATAAGGAATCAATTTAGCCCTGAAGTATCTTTTGGAAGCTCCCACGAAGGGCATTAGAAGTTTTGTGAGCATATTAGAAGGCAAACTCAGGACCCATGAGTGTATATGCAGCAGACCTGCCTGGATTCTCAGTTCTTTGATACTAAAATACATGAAGATGTGCCTCCTAGGAACTAATCACACTATTATCAATGGAAGTAAAAGAGATACATGGTTCCAAAGGAGGAAATGAAGAAAACTTCCCAACATTACCAACAACAGGCTAAGTCGGAGGTGGTGGTTGGCGGCTGAGAAATAGGATGGCCTTGTTTTCAAAAGGACTGGGTTCCAATAGTTTTGCCCAATGCTTTGATACTTGGACCCCTCTTTCCCCCCAGAAACCACATTGAAAACTGTACAGAGGAGTAGAGCACAATCAGGAAAGGTCACGAAAGGCCAGCTACTCTACGGGAAGTTGAACTGTGGTACTAATCCTGGAAAGGGGATGCCATTCACACATGACAATGATAGGAAAGAAAGAAAACATACTACTTTAGCTTTTCTTTTGCCTTCTCTGGGCAAAACTTAGATCTTGATAGGAAGAAACAGAAGCCAACTTTGTTTCTGCCTTTTTCTCTGAGCTACCCTCTCCTCTCCCCAGAGACTCCATCTCTCTACAGTGCTCATCGCCCCATCACACGCAAATGTTCCTGGCCTTTGATTATGCCACACTCTTAAATTGTCTATTTTTCCTATGCCCCAAAATCTCAAGACGTCCATTTGGCTGCATCATTTACTGCCTCTGGGACTTAGGCAATTTTAATTACCCAAGCTTCCACCTGTACCATGGGATGATATATCCTTTATAGAGTTGGTCTGAAAATTAAATGAGAAAAAATATATATATACTGTGCCGAATCCTGTGCCTGAAGCTCCACAGGTTCTCAATAACTTAGTGACATATTATTACTTTGCTTATTAGGTTTAAAAGAACTAAGCACTTTGTATTAAAAAAAGAAACGATAAAAGTTTATAATCTATTATATGAAATGGTTATTAGATATGAATTAAGAGTTAAAAATTTAAAATATAGCCAATTCTTATATCTTCAGCAAATCCTTTAAAAGAACAGTTTTTCATAACACCTGCATTCAAAATGCATCTCGACTGCCCTCTCTGAATCACATCCTGCCTAGTGCCCACCACTGATTAAACAGGCTAGAAATTCAAACCTATCTCTCAGTATTTGTCCAAACATACACAAAATTAGAAAGATGGCTATATCCCCCCAAAGAAGTTACCATTTAAAATTTTTAAATGCTGAAATTTATTTTACCCTATGTTTTAAATAACCAGGGCTGCAACTTCCTCTTTTGTATTAAAAAAAAAAAAAAAATCAAAGGTTAATAATTACTTCAAATCTTCATAACCACCTGTAATATTGACTAAGAGGAAAGGGCCACACTGAAAAGTATCACATTTGAATTTTTACAACTAGTAAATAATTACAGAGACCAAAAATAATGGTGAAAACTGTGCTGAGGTTAAATACGCATTTGCACCGTCCACTTCCAGGCTTAAGAATCCTAAAACTAATTCTAAATTGTGAAATTTGAGTCCATCCCACTCAGAGTAGCGAACTTAATGCACCATTAATCTGGTCTGCTCTCAGCCTCCAACTGAAATAGTCACAGTCACTCGATTTTTAAGGAAACGACAATGCTACAGAAGTACATTCCAGAGGTCTTTTCATAAAAGCCATCCAGCATGCTCCATCTGCACGTGCAATCTGCTTGCGTATTTTCAGCCAGCTTGCATGGGCAGATTAATGCGTACAATTAGAAAGCAACCTCACAGGCATTCAATAAACTGCCTTCATTATTACACTCAGGAGAGTCCCTTTGGATGTCAATAAACGCCTAGTTTTCTGCCTGTTAGCTAAATAATTGACAACACTAAAAATCATCAGAAGCAAATGAAGGAAGTCAGGAACAAGGTGTTAGGAAAGAATACATTAAGAGTCAACGGAGGTGGCACGGATTGGTGACACTAGCTTTTTCTCCAGCTCAAGTCTGTGGTTGCCCTTTACTACAGGAAAGAAAAAAAAAAAAAAAAGAAAGAAAGAAAAAAAAAAAAACCCATTATTGCTGGCCGGCAATTTGAACCACACATCATAGCCCATGGAATGCTAGCAAGGACATGAGATATGGACTAGTTTGAAAGAATTTATTTGTGTTTCTATTTTGTGTTCCTCAGTTTGACAGCATCAGGAGAATCTACCTTTTTTTTTATTTTTTTAAGGAGCAGCCTGATTGGTCTGGTGAAACCTTTGCACAGTTAAAATTCTAACGGTTCTCCTAGACAATTTTTCCACTATACACTGATTCTAAGAAGGTCTGATAAAGACTTGATATTCAAAGGATCCATCTTTTCTAAGAAGTCCCTTTCATATTTCTAGCTATCTAACAGCCATTCATTTCATGAGCTATTGCTCTTTTAATTTCAAGAGTCATTCAAAACAAAATACTTAAAAAGGACTCACATATATATCTCTTCTTGTGCCTCTCAATAGGCTTTCAAAATCAATTTGCAATACTTCTCATTTTAACCACCTTCTCTTTTTCCTGGTTAATCGAGACTTTCACGATAAGCAGAAAAGAGCACAAGTGAAATGTGCATGTAATTGAATTCAGCTCCACTGACTGAGGTGGTTGAGGCTAAAGCACTTTTATTCCTTATAGAAAAAGGATGACTAAACTCTAGTGAAAGACAAACTCCAGAAACTGGGAGACTATTAAAGAAAGGAGGTAAGGAGACACAACCTCCAAGGTGCTTCCCAGCTCTAAGAATCTTTCCTCTTTCACCTTACCATTTTAAAACTCTCCAGAGCATGGCTTCATACAACTTCCCAGTTCTGTACCTAATACTCGTCCCTGAGAAGCAGACCTTCCCTTTTCCAATATCAAACTAGTATACCACAGCATAAATCCATTTTTTCTTATTTGTGATTCCAGGTTACTCATGCCCCCATCCCATCTTATTTCCCTAAACTCTGACTGGGCCTAGAAATAAATTCTCTTCCATTCTCTACTCCTGAACAGGAAGGTGATATTACATTAACACTATCCATCTGTGGTCTCCCTCCTGCCACAACTCTCTTCAAGACAGTCAGTTTCTCCCTGTTTCCAGTTTCCCACAATCTCCTCACGCCCATGCCCCCTTCCAAAGAAGAGTGGGCTGTGGATTCCGTGACTAAAATGAGGGCAATGTCAATTTTAACGTAAGGGAAATAGTCTTCATTGGCACTTTTGCCCTAGCCTCATCCCATCCCCATCCATTTTCTGGGCTGGGTAGCAGCGGCCGGGTACCTAAAGTGGTAGAGGGCAAAGTAACAGGCTGCAAGACTCCATTTTCATTCCTGCCTCTGAGTCAATGCAGGAAGGAACTGCCTGTGAGACAGGCTTGGTGGGAGGAGAAAATCATAAGACTCTGTGCTCTGAGGAGAAACACACACTAGGGAGGCATATCTGCTTCCTCCAACTTCAGAGGGACCTTAAATTCTGCAAATGAGGGACAAGATTGGGAAGAAGGAAGAGGAGGCAGCCAGAGAAGTGAAACTGGGAGTCCAATTACTGGTTCTGGTAAGGCCAGAGGAGCTGTGTACAGTATCTGCAAGATAAACGTTGTCCGACCCCATCCGACGAGGCCACTATAGGAAGAATCACTTCGCATCTGTATTATATTCAGGGACTTTTATGCCACACATAAAAGTTACTATATAAGTTATTTTATTGTATCCTTACAAGTGATCTATGGGAATAGATATTTTTGTTTGTTAGCTCTTTATTTAGGATTTTTGAAGTCATACGTTTCACACTAAATATCAGACTCGGAAAACAATCTGCTTATAATTTTGAACAAGGCAGAAAATACTGGTTAAATAATTAGTTCTTGGAACAGAAACAGTAACTGACACATTAAGTTCTGTCTTTAGCACTGAGTTAGCCTTGACAGGTTTTATAGGAGGAAAACAAGGTGAAACTTATTTTACATAAAAAGTTTTTGGGGCTGATAATCTTTGAAGTGCCATGTCGACAAAGGAAGAGGTAGAGTTAGGAATACACTTATTGAATAACTTAGACAGTAATACGGTAACCAAAATTATGCTGGAAAACTGAGGATTAAAACTGGATGCAACCTTAGAGAAGATTCCACCCTCTTATAACCCAGATGCTGAAATGAGGACCAGAAAGAATAATTTTCTATGGGAGAGATCTTATCTCTACTTTAAAGAGAAACCTGAGGTTTGAAGAGGTTTAGTAGTTTGTCCAAAGTCACAGCTGGGGAATGGAGCTAGGACTTTGAACCCTTATGGGCCTGGTTCTAATTCTACCACATTTGGAATTAATCTAGGATATTCAGCAATCTGGTTCTCTGGTTTTTATCTATTCTTTTAAGCCATAAGGAGGTAACATAGCTACTAAGAGTCAGGATGTGAACTTGTCTTTAAAGCCTAGAAAACAGAGTAGAGCATCTTCATTATAAAGTACATAGTAGTTGCCCTGTAAACATTTTAGCTGCTCTTATTCACAAGTTACACCAGAAAAATTACCGTGGGATATGGCCACCAATTGGGAATCTTACCAATAAGTGTTAATGATTTCTCAGTTCTTGCCTAGAAAAGTATAAATGTATAATAGTCTTTAGTCCATTTGATAAATCCATTGTTAATTTAGATCCTGTTTGGATAGTTCATTTCAAACACCCTCCTCCTTATTTTGATATTTTGGAAGTCAGTGTAACTAAGAAGAAATACCCTGGATCACCAAAGAATCTAATCCTCCACATCATTTATAATGGAGGATTCCTCCAATTTAACAGTACAATTTCTAATTGATGGACTACTAAAGAATAATTTGGTGACAACAGATGTCTCCAACCTCAGAACCTTGCTTATATAATGACATAATTATATTACAATTATATAATTAATACAACAGCCAATAATGCAATACCAGATGTTGTTTTTGAAATGTACCATTGCATCCAAATTTAAAAGCAGAATGAATGGTGCGCATATAAATGTACGACGTTCTGAAAGCATAAACTTACTACTGCTGATGTTCTCTAAATGCTTCTCTTCTGAGCTCTTCTTGAAGTCTTCTTTTCTCCTCTAGTTTATTGCTCTGAAATTACAAATATCCAAATGTAATCTATTAGGGAAGCTTTAAACAGAATCATGATGTTATAGTTACCCAAGATCTAAAATCCATAGGTGACCTGCTAGGAGTTCCTAGAGGGTGTCCCTTGCAGAACCCACGAGCTTTACGCTGGATGCTAGGGGTCCCCGTTATTTCCATGGCTCCCCTCTCCCAACTTGATTGGTATAAGTACTGAATCAGTATTTCACACTTTTATTCCTTAGTTCAAACAATAGCTACACTTGCTGTGCTTTCCAAATGCTCAAATGGAAACATGAAATTTCCATACCAAGTATGTTAAATTAAAATGATAATAAATGGTTCAATAGTTCATGCAAAATATATATACATTCCACCAAGCATTGAGGAAAAGAATTTCAATAAGCCAACCCAACTCCCTTCTGACTGAGAATCAGATACTTGAAGCTGTTGAGAGTCTGAACCACAAACATCATTTAAAAAGGCACCCACTCGAATAGAAAAGAGTTCATTTATTTTTTAATTAGTTGTTAGGAGGGTCTAGAGACAAAGGATGACTTCATGTTTGATATCACTGTCACCACGGCTCTAGCATATTTTAATCCAACTTAAATAAACTAGGAGTTCTTGCTTTTTGCCCACAGTGGCACATTGTCATTTAAAAAAGAAAAAACAAAACAAAAAACTTGCCTATAAAAAAAAAAAAAAAAAGCAAAAAAAAAATAAAAAAAACAAAAAAAAAAATACAAAAAAAAAAAAAAAACTTGCCTATGAGAAACAAGTAAAATTCCTAAACAAGTTCCACAACACAGGAGGGAGATGATGTTTTAAATGAGTCTAAGGAGGGAAGCAGCTGTGGCTCAATCAGTAGGGCTCCCGTTTGCCATATGGGAGGCCCCGGGTTCGGAGGCCCCGGGTTCGGTTCCCGGGGCCTCCTGGTGGGGGCGGGCCCGCCGGCACGGCGTGGTTGGCTGACCCGGCGAGCACAGGCAGCAAGGGGGGGATAAATGAATAAATAAATAAAATCTTAAAAAAAATAAAAATAAAAAATAAAAAAAATAAATGAGTCTAAGGGGGCAAGCAGCTGGGTTTGCTTTAATAAAAATCATTGGATCTGCTGAGCAGAAAGACCTGTGAATATGGAATATTAGAAATCATCACTTCTAAACTCAATATAAGTTTGGCTCCATCTTTCAAAGAGGGGGAAAAACTGTTCATATTTTTCATTTCCACAAACATCTTCATTTGCACAGAACTATTTACTAGTTCCCATTTGGAAAAGCAAATGGATGATGATTTCAGTTTCAGGAGAGAAAAAAAATGAGACAAAGGAAATAACCAGAATCAAAGGGGATCAGTTACAATGCAAAGCAATTGGATTATTAATCAGACCAACTAAGATAGAATTATCTTAGAGACCAAACTAAGATAGAATTTGAAACAGAATAAACCTGATCCCAAACTAGAAAAAAATCCTGACTCATGACACCCAAAATGGCCAATTGTGATGCGCAACCTACACTCCCTGCAAAAAATTAAAAGTAAAATAAACATCAAAAGGATATAAGACAACAAGGAAGCACTACATGTTAATTAAACTGGTATTAGTAACGGTTTCCAGAATAGTGAGAAAATACAAAAGATAGAAACTGAGTTCTTTTAGCAAGGTCAGAAATTGAGACATTAACCAGTTTTAATCTCTTGACTAATAGGTTATCA
This sequence comes from Tolypeutes matacus, assembly GCA_026826555.1. Taxonomy (NCBI): domain Eukaryota; kingdom Metazoa; phylum Chordata; class Mammalia; order Cingulata; family Chlamyphoridae; genus Tolypeutes; species Tolypeutes matacus. The sequence goes on from JAKSZT010054334.1 coordinate 57,233,878, forward strand.
CAGTGTGTGACTCGTAATACAGTCACACAGTAGCTAAATTCTAACCAAGAAAAGTCTGTTTACACCTCAGCAGATTTCCACAGAGTATTTTTGCAAAATACTGGAGGATTTTGAGAAATTTTATTCAATACTTAGCAACATACTGTTTTAGTATAGAATCCAAATGCTTAGATTTAATCAAACTCTATTTCTTTTCATTTAACAGTGAGTTAGGGAGTCACTCGAATGTAATTACACGTACATACAAATTCAGAATGTTAAATCTCTAAGAACATGAGATCCAGAGGAAGAAAATATAGGAATCTGCTCCAGCTCTGCCATCACCAGCCAAGCAACTTTAAGCAAATAATTTAATATCCCTGAATCGCATTTGTTCAACAGATCTCATTCATGCAACAGGCATTTTTCATATGCCTATTATACGCTGGATGCTATTTTAGAGGCTGGGGGTATAGATAGGAAAAGAGGAGTGCCTTCCCTGGAGAAATTCAGAGTCCAGCTGGGTACATAGACAAGAAAGCAACCACGACAGTATGTTAAGTGGGTTGGGAGATAGAGGTTTGCATATAAGGTCAGAAAAAGCAGATAAATGAGTGGTCAGGAAATGTTCTTAGCAGTTCTCCAAACATTCTTTCATTGCCTACTAAGTGGAGCCAAAGAAGTTGAGTGACATTCAGAATGTGGTTTTTCACCTAGGGTTCATGAATGAGCTGTGGTAGACTGGATCACGTACCCAACAAAAGACATCTTCTTAACCTTAACCCACATACTTGTAGGTGTGAACCCATTTGTAAATAGGACCTTTTGAAGATAATATGATAATAAGGTGTGGCCAAATTGAATTAGGGTGGGTCTTAATCCACAGTACTGGAGAACTTATAAGGAGAGGATACAGATGTGGTCAGTGAATAGAAACCAGAAGCCAGAAGACGTAGAAGCCAGAAGTCAGAGGAAGCCTCTGCCATGTGATGGAGGCAGAGATGCAAGTTAAGGGATCCCAAAGATTGTGGCAAGCCAGCACCAGAAAACCACAGACTCTTGCGGACTAAAACCATGAGCCAAAAAATTTTTGTTGCTTAAGCCAACTCATTGTGTAGTATTTGTCATGGCAGTTCCAGCAAACTAAGACAAGCTATATACTGGGGGTGTGCTCGTTTTTATAAGCAGTGGACCCAGAGCTTTTTTTCCCAATCTTCAAGGAGTTGATGACTAAATAAAGGGATAAAAAGCATGGGTCTAAAAAGAGGTAGAAATTCTGGAGCCCAGTCTTAATACACAAGCAAGAGTTTTCCAGGACAAGAAGGAGGTGGTGGAATCAGGATTGCTTCGCTCCATTGTGTGGGCTCTTCACTGCCCAGGGAAGCTCCGCAGAGTAGGTCCTTCTCACACTTCTAGCTCTCTGGTTCTCTCTCTTCTGACTGCCTCTTCCAGTTTTAAGGATCCTTGTGATTATACTGGGACAAACTGGACAATGCAAGATAATCTCCCTATTTTAAGGGTCAGTTGATTTAGCAACCTTAATTCCACCTACAAACTTAATTTCCATTTGCCATGTAACATAGCATCTCACAGGTTCTGGAGATTAGGACATGGACATCTTTGGGGGGAGGGGTGCATTGCTGTGCCTACCATGTGATTCATAAACTCTTTTTAAATGAAAAGGCATTGGATACACAATATGCCAGATACTTCAGCCCTCTGAGGCCTGGCTTTAGTACCTCTTTTATTTACAGCTAACTAGTGATGTGCTGATAAACATTTAACAACCTGTTCTGGCAGAGAGGAGGGGAGGTTCACTTGTAGCACTTACTGATTTCCATGTTATAAATATTTCAACGATGGTCAATTTCAAGCCACCAATGTGAATTGGTTAGCTCACAAAACTCCTGAACACTTATCCATCCACTCTCCCCAGCCAGGAATGAAGAAGCTCTAGCACACTACCGGAAGTAGCTATACCATCAATCCTAGTCTAGGTGGGGAATTCCAGCACCCCAAAGCCCTGTCCAAATTTTCCTCTTCACACACAGGATCGACTCTTCCAGGGCCTGACATGACCAGATGCTGTAGAGCTGGCAGCCGTTCACAACCTCCTGTTTATCAAGGATCCAGAGAACACCCACAGGTGCAAGCAGGAAACCCAGTGTAGCAGTTTAATATTATTGATGAATTTCAAAAAGAAATATTGGATTATGTTTGTAAACTGGACTTTTCCTCTGGGCGTATTAGAGTATATTGGATTCAGAGGTTTTACTTTTACTTGATTAAATAATGATTAAGGCTTCGATTGGGCCACATCAGTAGGTCTCAAAGAGAAACCACACCACAGAGAAGGGAGGTTGGAGATTTTGAGCTGGAGCCTGGGAAGTAAGCACATAGAGAAGCAGAGCAGCTGAGCCCAGAGAGAATCGAGCCCCAGGGAAGAGAGACAGAGCCATTCTCCTGATAGTCTACAGCTAGCCTTGTGGAGAAACCAGGGCAGCTGAGCCTGGAGAGAAACAAGCTCCAGGAAGAAAGGAACCCAGGAAGCCTGAACCCTCACAGACGTCGGCAGCCATCTTGCTCCAACACGTGGCAACAGACTTTGGTGAGGAAAGTAACTTATGCTTTATGGCCTGGTAACTGTAAGCTTCTACCCTAAATAAATACCCTTTACAAAAGCCAACAGATTTCTGGTATGTTGCATTAGCACCACTTTGATGGACTAATACACCCAGTTTACTCTCGCATCTGGATCCACTGTACTCTGTGTTGCACCCCAGATGGTGACTAATCAGACTGCACCCAGTGTCTTCTGGTGACTCCTCTCAGGAAAGGAAAACTGAAGGACAAGCTGAGACTTGGGCTACACAGTGGCCAAGCTGGAGGCTCGGTGGGGAGGTGGGTGTGTGTGCAGGGACAACGGGCTGCCTGGCTTCTACTTGGCTCAGGGTTCCTGCGTGGCAGCCATTTGCCTGGGGAGAAGGGAGCTGCTGTGCAGGCTGGTCTCCATGGGCATGTGTTCTGTCAGCACAGCCATTATCACTTCCCTTGGCCGTTTTAATACTGGCAACATGGAGTGTGCCATTTCTGAATGGCTAATGCCCACTTTTCTTTTACCCAACACCAGCTACTAAGTAGGCTTAGATTTAGTAAGAAAAGCCACAGATTCATAGACCACAGGAAGTGGTAGACCAGAGAGGGCGTGATGGCCAGTCAGCCAGAGAAGCCACCAGAGAAATGTTTGGATGGACCAGGGCGGGTTGCTCCTTCTCTTGAAAGGTATTTTAGATTAATGGGCAGCTTGTTAAAGGTTCTGAATCAGAAGGTCTAGGTGTGGCCCAGGATTCTGAATTTCTAACAAACTCTCAGGTTCTGCCCAGGCTGTGGGTCCCAGGACCTCACTTTGAACAACCAGCACCTACCCAGCGACTCACTCATTATCATTACATTCACCGCGTAAGAGAAGCCAGCCCAAGTAAGGTTTTTGTATTTAATGCTATATGTCTACTGTTACAGCACACCTTGGAAAAAGACAAAATCTGCTTTTACTCATAGTAAAGAAAAAGAACTGCAGCCACTAACATTTCTGAATAGTCTACATTATTTGACCTGTGAAGGAATGAGCTATAGATAACACACAAGCTGGCCAATCATGGATATTAAATAACAAGGAACAAATGGCTTTTAGGATAAGAGGTTGCAACTCAATGAATCTTCAGGGTGTGCATGCCTCTTACTTCAGTTCCTGGTGATGACTCAAAAATTTTCTTTGTTCTGCCTGAAACGCAGGGGCGCTTGCTCTGTAAGAAGCTCTGTGAGAAGTGCCTCCTCCTCAATCACAAGACCAAAGTGTGAACCGTCTTTGGGAGGAGAAAATGGGGGCAGGGAGAAGATTTAGGTGAAAAAAAAGAAGAGGAGGGAATAGAGAAGTAGGAAGAGGGAGAAAGAGACACATACCCCCTGCCCTAAGAATGTTATTGCAATCAAAATCTTTTCAATGAAGGTGTAATGGCAGATAAATTGGGAACAGCTTGCTGAATCTAATTTTGTAAGCAAGGTTATTATACTCTTCTGTTTACCCTGCAGCATTTTATTACAGATTATCATTCACAGTTCGTCATAGGCAAGTCCAGTCTCCCCCCCATCCTGACAGCCTACATCTCTACAGCTGCAGAGATGCTGTGGCATTTGGAGAAGAAAGGGTGGGGAGGGGGTGCCTACAGACAACTTTACAGGAACAGCTCAGAGGGGGCCAGAGGTTGTGCGAGGTCACACAGCACAGCAGGACAACTTCCAAGAAAACCTTAACAGTCTGGTCTCCCAGCATGGTGGAAAGCACTTCTGGGAAGGCAGACTCATCTACTCTTGTGTGTCCCATCAGCCATCAGCCGTTGGCTTCGTTAACTTGAACTGGGAAAACATCTGTTGCTTGGTAACCAGATTTAAATGTTGACCAATGCTAAATCTTTTGGGGGAGGTGGGCGGAGGGAGGGAAGAAAAGAGCAGAAATAGAAATTACGTTTCCTTGACTTATACTTGCAGCAGGTATTAGATAGGGTTGTCAGTATCATGAGACAATCCCCAGCCTCCAAACCTTCAACATTGAAAACCTACTACAGCGTAGGGCTCTGTGGGGTATAGCAGTAGGAGGTCGGATAGAATAATACTGCATTCCTCCTCCTCCTCTGTCTGTTGGGCATTTTTAAAAGACTGTTTCTCCCAAACCCCAGAAAGGGTATCAAAACGAAAAACATTACTTTGAGGTTTAGACTAGAGCACATCACTAATGTGAAATGCAAATGCACGCCTTTTTCTCTAGCTGTAGAAAAGGCACAATCTCCTCAACTGCACTCATCATAGAAAATTCAATGTTTGGATCAAAGGATGGCAGTGTCCCACTGAAGGCCGCCACTACTAATCGCTGTGCCTTCTGATCGAATACACCGTTACCACTTTGCACGCTTCTGAGGCCAGCCTGCCTGGGTTCGAATCCTAGTTCTTCTACTTACTCACGGGGTACCCTCGGGCAGGTTATCTATCCTTACTGTGTCCATATCCTCATTTATAAAATTGGGTAATAAGAAGAAATATGGACCTTGTTATTGTGAGGATTAAATGAGTTACAACATGGACAGTGCCTAGGAGAGAAACTGACACCTGCTAGTGTTCAGTAAATGCTAGCTATTCGTTCCCCTCCACCATCTCACCTTCTCTCTCTGAATTGCCTTCATTTTTTGGATTTCAGCTTCCTCGGCTGCCTTCTTGATTCTTACAGATTCTTCTCTTTTTAGCTAAATTGTATTGAGATTACAGAGGACAAAAAGTTACCATTTTGCAGTCTGAACCTTTGGAACACAAAATTATGATGAAAGGCAAATTGCAGTATTGTTTGTGCTGTATCTCACCGTGATTATAGGTTGTTACCTCAAGCCACAGAGGTCATAGAGAATGGCTGGGCTATATCTCCTGCTCAAGAAATTTTACTTTTTGTTTCTCTTCCTTGGTTTCACTCCCTCCCTCCTCTCTCCTCCCTCCCTCCCTCTCTCTCTCATAATTTTTCCTGATTGTAAAACTCATAGTGCTTATTGTCAAAATCACCGGGTGTCTTAAATCATTTTTGTGCTACTTCCATGACTAGCATAAGCTAAACAAACCCACGTTCTTGGAACCAAGACTTTGAAAACATAATAGAGAGTTAATTTAAACTAGAAAAATAATGCATCCCCTTATTGGAGGATTCTGCTTGGCTTGGAGGAGAATTCTAGTCACTTCTCACTTCCTGATTGCTTTGATTCCAAGGGCTTCCTTTTACAATTGGTCTAAAGGTTTTATGCTTTTGGTAAAGTAACTGCATGATTTCATGGTTACTTGAAAGTCCTGGTACTCAAATTCCTTGCTAAAATTAAACTAAAAGAGATGGATTCTGACCTTTTGCTGGTATTTAGATTGCATCTGCTGGAGTTGTTGTTTCTGTCGGACTTCAGCCTCTGATTGGCTTCCACCTAAGGAAAAAGTCATAAAGGTGAAACATGAATATTCACCTGATATGTCTGCCATCAAAGATGAGTCCAGAACATGAGTTTCTTTAACATTTTCATACCGCTGGAAATTAAAGCGTAGCTGTTTTGTTTTTTTTAATATGACATTAAAGAATGGTAATTGCTTAAAAAGGAAACAGAGCTGGATGGAAGGAGGAAGTCATATTCCTAGGAGGAGAGGACAATCCTACTAAGGTTTTTCAATCATGTAGGTATTAGAGTTTTTACATAGATTGAAATCATACCAAAGGGATTGACAAACCAATGAAAAATAGTGTGCCTGCCTTCCAAATCGAAAACATTCCACCTGCTTGAGTATGGCCATCCCTTAATCCAATAAAGAAGATGATCAATGGTGCCTCAATAGCTTTTCTTCTTCTAATCCTATTTTCCCAAATGCAAGTAGCAAAACTAAGTCCTTAGAGATATTGCTACTGGACAAGTGCAGATTTTTTATAACCTAGTTTTTAATAGCACAGTGGGAATTTTCTAGTTAGTAATTCACAATACTAATTCATATTATTTATTGTTCTTTCCTTAAGTATTCAGGAGAAGAATATAAATGTTACATTATTTGTTTTCTCTCTCTTGAACTTGACATAATTTGGGACCAGAAATCCTTGCAGCTTGACAATTACCTGAGAATTGATGTTTAGGGCTTTTTCTCAGTTTATGCAAGCTGAGTGTGCATATTATAAAGAGTCCTCTGAAATAATTCTCTGGTGCTTTGGTCACTAAAATTGTCAGTCCTCTGAAAGAAGATGCATGAAAACATTTGCATTCACTATAAATTTTATAATTGAACTGGTTAAGGTATCATAGGGTCTTTCCTTCTGGTTTCTAAAACATATACAAGGCCTGTTTGATTTTGGCCATACAATCTCTGATACAGAGAATGGGGGACATGAGTGAGAAATAGTGAGTATTATTGCAGTTTTTAGCTAATGTTACAGCTACTTTCATTATCTCTTAGAACCATTTTAATAGCTTAGGGGGGAGGGAGTTGAAAAGGAGAAGAAATGGAGAAGCAGATATCTAAACGTTTACAGGTTTTGCTCAAAATTCATCTCAAAGTTTAAGAGATTCTAGAATTTTCTTTCCTATCCCCTAGCCCCTTCCTCCCCACATGTACCTGGCTATTCCTAGAGACCTCATCAGACAGGAAGTTGGAATGGAATAAGGGTGGGATGATTATGATGATACTATTACTTCCACTCATTAAATAATTTCCAAATTAGCTTAATGTTTGCCGGTATAGTAGAAAAAAATACTTCTCTAGAACTACCTTGACCATAGGTGGCCCCTCGGTCTAGACAAGCTTGTATTAATTAACAGCTGTGTGTCCAGCCCTTTGAGCTCTCAGCTGCAGCTAGAACAGAAAAGGGAAGATGAGACATGAATGATTCCCCTTAGGTGGCGGCCCCTCTGAATGATTCAAACACCCAGCAGAGGCAGCCCCGACAATTCATCACCCTGGCAGCACGTGCACCAGAGGCCCAAAGGTCTCTACCTTTAGAGATGAAAACACAAGTGGCACTTCTCTTTATACCCACCACTGGGTCCCCAGCTCACCCTCATCTTACGTTTTGGGAATTGACTCTCTATTCTTTTTTTTTCACATTTAACTGCCACAATTAATAGGCTTGTGCTAGTTTTTACTCCCATCCTGCCTAGTGCTATAACAGGTCATACGCTGCACTCCAGGTAGGCTTTCTTCAGAGTTAATTGTCTAAGGGGCTTAAATTAGTTGGCAATTAAGCCATCACTTTACTCCCAGATAAAGGTGGCATCATACCTTTGCCGTTTGCAGAAAATCAGAAACAACAATATACCTGCACACTTCAGTGCTTCAGCCTTAAATGCATTTTGCCCCAAGAAGCCCAGTGACCAAACAATTCTTAACATACATTCAAAGACAGACAGGTACAAGGTGCTAACGGGTTCCTTGGGTGGCCCTGTCCTCCCCATTCAGGAAACTGGTTTGCTTGCTTACCTAGCCGCCTTGGCACCAGGTTCACTGGTTTAGCTCTATTCTGCTCCTTCCACTTCTCCAGGTTCTCCAGCTCTTTCTCAGCAACTAAGCCAGATGAGAAACAACAACTCATCAATTATGAAACTCTGAAAAGGAAACTGGTCCCTTCAAAGCCTAAAGAAGAAACGACCTATGATGGGGCAGTGAATTGCACACGAGCAGGCAAGTCATCTAGCAAAGGAAGCCTACATCCAGTCCCAGCCTTTGGGGCACCTGAGACCTTTCTCCTAGGGCACAGACGGTTCAAATTAGAAAAGCAACCTGAAATCCTACTAACACAAAGTAGGTCAGTTTCCCCTCTATGTTGGCATTCTAAATCAAATTAATTTTAAAGGTTTCCTATGGAAAATGTGTGCACAGCAAGAGTATCGACATGTCAACAAGAATTTCTCACCCACAGGTAAACACAGAGTTCACTTTGTTTTAAATGTTCACCCAAGCTTACTGCAACTAGGGGGTCCTTAACCAGGGGTTCATGAAGATTTCAGGGGAAAGATTTCAGGGGATCTGTGAGCTTGAACTAAAAATTTTAATTTAAAGACATGCTGATGTTGAGTGTCATAAAACTATCTGCTGCTAAATTCTGAGAGGGGTCTGTGGTTTTCACCTGACTGGCAAAAGGGTCCATGGGATTTAAAAAAAGGTTAAGAAGCCCTGGTCTAGGCAGAGGCTGCTCCTCTATGGAGACCAGCTGGCTCCCCATATACTCAATCCAGGTGACACCTAGCGCCAGGGGGCTCCAAATGCCTATTTATAGCATTTTAAAATTATTAGGGAAAAAGAAACTTCTGAAAAATCTAAGCAGACCCCCTTGAGGCATCTATTCCTGTGAAGTATGCAAACCAATAGCTTGTAAGATGCCAGAACCTTTGGGGTTCTGTTGGTTAATTGTCGGCACAGGTTGTGATTACCAGATTCTGTGCTGACACGACTGTACCACCCAAAGGGGGCTACCTGCCTGGGGAGGGGGCCTTTATCATTAAAACTGCTAAAGTTAAAAAAACATGAAAAACTGTGCAGAGATCTGGTGAGTCTCTACAAATCAGAAAATAAAAATACTTCAGACCAAAACAATCTAAATGGACTCTATAAGAAAATGGGAAATATTCTGAATACGAAATGAAAGAATATACGTACTCCTTTGTATCTGATTTCTTCGGTTTTCATTTGGTGCTATCAGGGTATACGCGCCTGGGCTAGAATGAAGAGGAAGAATTGCTTATTATCATGAAAAATTACAATTCATATATGCTACCAGGTAGTCTTCCTTCTAAGGTACTCTCCTTATCACCTTCACCATCAAACAGGTACTAGGGAAAAGGAGATTAAGGCCCAGGCCTGCTCTCCAGGAGCTTAGGATCTAGTTGAGAAACAAATCAAAAGCATGCTGCCAAGTGTAAAAACACAAAGCAGCTGATGAAGAGTGACAAGTGACTGCTGCCCCGTTGGCTCTTGGTAACTGTCTTTATTGGGCTCTGTGCCCATTGTAGATGGGTCTCCTAGGCAAGTCCCTCAGGGATGGCTTTAGACTAACATTCTCTTCCATGTGAACAGCGGGGATCTACAGGAAATGCTAGTGCAGCCATGTGCAATGCAGCCATCTCCTCCTGATGAGCCATCCAATAATTCTCACCCATTATCGGATCTCATGCCTGAGGCTTTGACTTTTCCATGCATGGATCCACTGGGTCCCTCCTTCGCCCGGGGACACAGGTTGAACATAATCAGGAGCTCACAGAAGCAAAAGGGCCACTTCTCGGGGATCAGGGAACGCCATCATTGAAGCAAAAATATTCAATCCTGAGTTGCTGGGAAGCTGTTAAAACATTGCGAGCTTCCGAAGGCAGGAATTGGGCTTGATTGATCACTGTATCCCCGGCACCTGGCACAGTGCCTGCGCAAAGTAGCTGCGTGATAAATGTGGGTGAAATAGAAATGAAATGATGCCACGGACCTCCAGTCTGTTCGTGTGTGCTGGGAGTGGCTCTCCTTTGAGATGATGTATGTGGCCCCATAGGAGTACGAATACCTGAGTAGAGCAAATATATAGTGTGGCATCAGACTGCAGCATATATGAGGGCGCAATTTTAGGGGAAAGGATGAAGATAAACATAATCATTTTATAAAAGTAGATACTTTTAGTAGTCTCTCTCTTCAACGTGGAATGTACAATTTCAAAGGGCAAATTAGCAACGACTGAACAGTAGAGGCCAAAAGGGCTGATTAACAGAAGCCATTTCTTCCTTATCTCATTATTTTCCTTGCAGCGAGCCTTCAGCCAGCTTCAAACTGAGCTTTAATTTTAGACTTGTAAATGTGAGGTGTGCAACCACCTTTGCATGCAAATGGGGCTGCTGGATGCCCAATTACCTAATGTATATCAGCAGACGTTGCATGTGTAGCCTAGTGTGCAAACAACGTTATGAATACAAAATTAGGAGGCTGCTGCTGGAAATTAATCTCTTGTCCATTACATATTCTTTGTTCACCCTAAGAAAGGTTTTTCACTCCTCAATTGCCAGCACTTTACAGGAGCTTGGGAGCTGCAACTCTGTGGTTAGTACCTGCAAATTTGAATAAGACACAATGGTGAGCCATTCTACAGAATCTCAAAGATGAATCACTAGATACGGAATGTAAATGCCAACTGTGAAAATGCTGCACAGCCTTCAATGTCTGCGAGCATGGTGATATCGATTTTCTCACCATACCAAGGATCTGGCTATACTGCAGATCAAGAGTTATAAAACTTTTTTTTTTTTATTGTGGGTAAAAATCAAATTTTTCACAATACATACCAATATTTGTAAAATGATATAAGAGTTATATAACTTTAGCATACATCAGAATCACCTGGAGGGCCTGTTAAAGGTTACGGTTTCTGATTCAGTAGATGCTTGGCATGGTAGACAAAGAACTCGCATTTCTAACAAGTTGCGAGATTACACTAATGTTCCTGATCTGGGGACAACTCCTTGAGAACCACTGGTGTAGATCAAACTGCCTTAGAATATTTGAGCTCAAAGGAAATTTATGGATTAATAAATCCTTGACACAGGTCCAAGATTACAAAGTTAATTGAAGTAACTGTGCTAAAACTCAAACATAGGACTTTTTACTTCAACTAGTGAGCTGTCTGCAGCTAACTTTTTAACTCAAGGAAGAAAGCATAAAATATAACAGGTCTTTAACTTCAGCTTCTTGGTACACTTCCAAGCCATACTTAACTTAACTGAGCACCTATTAAGGATTTGTGCCAGGGGCCAGAAGGAGAGGGGATATACCAAAACATGGATACAAACAATTTTTTAAAATAACTTTATTTCAAATTTTAAAAAAATATAACGAAAGAAGAGAGCTCAACAAGTTATGGAAACATTGCTCCTAAAAGAAACTCTTTCCAAGCACTTTTATCTCTTCTAATACCAACTCCTAACTCAGTGTTTCCTCTAGTGTTCAGAAAGGCACACAAATGGACACAGATCAATTAAATACAATAGTCAAAGTCTCCTTATTAATGGAAAAAAAAAAAGAGAAAAATAATACTTAATTGTATTAGTATCTCACAAAACCAAATCCCATATTCTTTTTTTTCTACCTTTAGCATTAATATAGTACCAACTTCGCTTTTGCTACAAAAACATTACAATGTTGCTGTTAACTATAGTCTATAAATTATGTTATATTTTTACCACATTCTTAATACCCTGTAATAGAAAAACATCCCTGTATTTATATTGTTAACCTTTTTTTTTTTTTTTTTTTTAATGGAACTTATACTTTAGTTAGGAACAATTCATGAAACTACTGGGACATAGCACAAGGAGATCGAGCCAAGTATAAAGTGGGATGACATTAGTCAGAGTTCTAAGGCAGAAGAGATTCCCAGAGGTCCCAGACGAGTCAAAACTTCAGGGAAGAATAACAAGTTGAGGCATAAAGGATAGGCTCTGATATGGCAAAAGTGTTTCCTTGCTAGGACATTGTTAAGAGCAGCTTCACAAATAATTTTCCAAGTTCCATGGATCTTTCTTATGGAAAGTTCAGAAAAGGTTTGGAAAGAGAAATCAGTTTGTAAAAAAAAAAAAAAAAAAAAAAATTATTCTAGAATTTCTAATCTGCTTATATTTTAAGTCTGACAACCTTATAATAGAATGTTCTGCCTTACATTAGGACCGTGGTCAATGTATGGCCAATGTGTCTAACCTACAGGAACCCAGACACAGTACAGAGACATGCAAAGAGGGAAAGACTTATCTAGCTTTTAATTGAAAGCATTTTAACATAATCCCCAAGCTCAAGGGCAGTGGTCCCAGAAATAAGTATTTTACATTAGAGAATTCCTTAGCAATATTTTATCAGCTAACAGTGCCAAATCTAAAACATTATAAAACCCAGAAGAAAACATTCCCCAGTAATGGAGCTCCTATTCCTCTTACTTGCTATAGGAAAAGGATCTGCTTTTTATTTTTTAAAACCATGAGACGGAGAGTAATGTCTTTGTAGATACAAATATTCATCCCTTCTCTTTTAGCTTTTTCTTGACATGAAGAGCAAGTATGGCTTAACCATTGAGTGGGACAGCAACCACTTACTCAAAAGTTCTGAACACAGAGAGTTGGACTAGAGGCAGCAGTAATTTCTTTCTTTCTCATGAGAAAGGGCACAAGCTCAGGCTAATGGAAGCAGGAAAGTGCACGTGATCAGTGTAAGAACAAAGATTATATAGTTCCCCTGACACAATGTCCCATTTCCCTCCCTCCCCAACCTTACCTATCTCCCATTGGCTGGGAGTTGTGGGCTTACAATCTTAGGCTCGAAAACTAACCCAATCCTAAAATTAAAAGTGTAAGGGTAAGTTCTGAGTTCATCCCCTTTACTGACGTGGGTTTTTGGGGAAGTGACTTGAATAAGAATATGGGAGGGCTAGATAAGCAGGAACAGGGAATTCAGTTTGAAAAGAGGCCACTCTGTTTGATTTCTCTCATTTTGAGTAAGTGGTCGCCATCTCACTCACCATGTTGTCAGCCTAAAAGTTTTCACTCACAGTAAAATCCTCCTCTGTTTTAACCCCAGTGTAATCCTTTTCAACAGTCTGATTCTTAAAGCTGCTGATCTAGACAAGCCCAACCTGTCTATATTTAGTATTCTGGTCATTTCCCAATTAAGCAACATGCGATCTACTGAAATTAATGTATATCTTTGCAAATGCGTTTTCTTAATTGCCTCATTGAAATTTAATGAAATACCTTCATTTGTAATATTATTTTCACTTTCCAACAGCACATCAATAAGATATACCAAGGGGAAACATATGAAATAGCACAAGACAGAAAAAAATTTTTATGCACCATAAGAAAAACCTATAAAAGAAAAAGCTATTTAAGAAATCTTTTTTTATGCGGTCTCTCCTGAGCTGCACAACTGCTTCTCTTGGATGCCTTCTTGCACAATTTTTATAACCTCTCATCAATAAGCACTCTATGAAATAATAAGTGCCATGATGAAGTTGTGAAAAGTATCTTGACTGGCTAAAAGTAGTACATAAATATATCCCCTGGTGTGTACAAACTGTACCAGATGTAATTTAAATTTCTAATTAGGAACACCACTGGTTTGATAGAAAAAGAAATCTAGTCAAGAACAAAAATTCAGAAAGAGTTCATAGAAGATTCAGTTACAAACAGATAACATGACGCTGAATCGTGATACGTGACACCCAAGTAGGTCTACAAAAGTTTGTTAGAGGTTTTCATAACTCAAGAAAATCTTATCCTTGTGAGTGCATAAGTTGAAAAAAAGAGAACAGTATTTGGCTAACCAAAGGCACCAGATAGAGACTTTTTGGGGGGGGGATGTGGTTTCCATGATTTTTGTGTATGATCATCAGTGCAGGTACCTGAAACTTACTTTTTTTAGCCAGTATGGGCTCAAAACTTTTGAGGCATTCAGATCTTCAAAAATTCTTTTTAAAGATACCGACTTGTCAAGGAAAATATAAAATGACAAGATTAGGCTACATAAATCCTCCTTGACCCCTAGGCTCACCAGAGCATACCTTGCTCCAGCACTCCACATCTCGAGTGTGAAAAATGTTGTTCGGCACACCCAATGGTTGATGTGAAGCTGGTTAGTTCTCCAATCCGTATTAATTCACAGCTCCTGTTAGAGGGCTAAATAGACACCCAGAGGGAAAATATAAATAAAGAAGGGATCATCAGGGCCTTGGTTCATAGGATGGCATTATGAAAATTAAAAAGAGGCACCCTACTCCCCTTCTTGGGATCCCCATGCAGGTCCATGGCTTAGTGAGACATGATGTATTTATGCAAATTAGAAAAAAGAAGCCATTCTTTCAGTGGAAGTAACCCAACGTTAGGTGCATGTTTTGGCATATATTTCAGGTCCCAATCACCAGCATAGTGAGGCAAGTTTGTGCATCCATATAGGGTGGCCCTGAAAGATGTCATACTTCTTAACTTAAAAAAATATACACACACGCACAAAGATAAAAGTCACGGAAAAAAGTTAAGAAGGAAGAAAGCTAGCAGATAATCTAGAGACTGCATAACATAGTGATTTCGATGGTGGATGATGATTGTGGCTAATAGTACAAATACAAGGATGTTCCTCTATTAAAGGCTTTAAGAATGTGAAGATATATTGCAAAAATATAACTAATGTAACATATAGACTATAGTTAACAGCCATATTTTAATATTTTTACAGCAAGGACAAAGAAGGGACTATATCAATGTTAAGGGTATAAGCAGGTATGGGATTTTTCCTTTTGGAGTAATGAAAATGTTCTGAAATGGACTGAACTGATGACAGCACAACTCTGATGAAACTGAGAGCCACTGAGGTACACTGTGGATGGATTGTACAAGGCAGGGGACCATATAACACAGTGAACCATATGGTGGAAGATGGAGTGTGGGTAACAGTACAAGTATAAGAACAAATACACAATACTAATGCATGATGTTAATAATAGGATGGTTGTGGGAAAAATACACCAAATATGCGCTATGGAATATAGATAGTAATATTATGACTATGTTCTTTCATCATTTGTAACAAATGTATCACAACAATGTAAGGTGTTGGTGGTGAGGTGATGTATGGGATTCCTGTACGGTATGCATGATAGTTTTGTTAACTCACAACTTCTAAAATTAAAAAAAAAAAAAAAAAAAAAAAATTTTTTTGTTTTGTAAAAAAATTCAAGAAGGATTCACTATAAAGATACAAAGAATGTATATGAGACATAATGTTATAGAGACTCACCATTTTTACGAGGCCAAAAACCAATGAAGGGACTAAACATGGGGACCGATTAGTAGATAAAATGTCTAAATGTCTAAAACTGCATCTTCAGTAAACGTAACTATAAGAGATTTATGTTATCAGAATATACAGACATTATGTCCAGGCTGTGATTTGACCCTACTCACAAGCTAATGAGTTAGTCTGTTGTTGTTTGTGCCTGCTGGCAGAAGACACAAGACTCCGGGGTCAGAGACAAAGGACTTTACTACTCATGGCATAGCAAGCAGCAGGAATATCAGCATATTAGCAACAATTGCAGCTGAGGAACACTCAGCTAGGAAACCCACCATTTTTATAGTAACTAGTAAGCAAACCTGGTCTTTGTCCCCCAGAATGATCTCATTTCTCAAAAGGTCCTCAGCTCCATAACCAACCCTGAGAAATGATCCTGGTAAAACAGTGGTCAAGGCCTTGCAGTTTTGGCCCACCCAGCAAGACATAGAAGAACACAAGAGGTCCAAAGAAGACTGTCTCTCCCAATAAGAGAATATTTAAGATTAACATTCTTTTTGAGAATTGCTTAAAGAAAATTGACATTTGCAGAAAAACCATTTATCAAATGAGATGTACATTATTATTAGACTTAAATATGATTGTGTCCACATGTCTCAAGCATAGCTTCACAAGTTTTTGTCTAAAGCAGAAAAACAGAAATGCAAAACAGAGATTTATGTCTAAATCTATGTTAGAAATTAAAAAATAAAAGTCATCCTTTATATCTGATTTTTAAAGAAACATGTGCTCATAGAAGAAAATGCAGAAAATTATTTTTGAAACATTAAAAATCATCCATAATCTCACCCCTCAGAGATCATAAATACAGTTTTATTTGGGTGAATTTCCAGCTAATCTCCAATATTGTCAGTGACATTGACAATGTGTCCAATTAAAAGACCAGAGTGGTCAACCACTAGATCTAGGTGTGATTAAGTTTGGGAAATTGAGATGTAAGTCATTGGAAATCATTGAGAGGGACTTCTAGGAAAGTTCCTTTAAATGGAGTCAGACAGACAGACAGACAGGAAAAGCTTTGCTGTCACCTTCTGCCTTCCTGGGAAGGCTGGATTGATGGCCCTGGAGCTCAATCTTCTTTTTTTTTGGAGGTACCAGGGATTGAACCCAGGACCTCATACATGCCAAGCAGGTGTTCAACCACTGAGCTACACCCGCTCTGCTCAAATAGTCTTGAAGTCGGGTGATAATGCATCAGGAATTGTAGAGCAGAAAGACAGAGGCAGCCCAGTGCCCTGTGACCGTATCCCCACCGTGGTCAGGAGTACAGGTGCTAGTGCCAGATGGCCTGGCTCGGAACCCCAGGTCTGTTCCTTCTTCACTGCACAACTTGGAGCAAGCCACTTAATTTTCCTAGTTTTTTTTTTCCCACCTTCAAAATGGGGATAACAACCATTTCCCTCAAAGAATACAGATATCAAGCATTAAGAAATCACAAATGCTCTATAATGACTGTCTGTTCTTTATACTGTCTGTATCAGCCCTAGACTACCTACCTTCAGACTCTGTATGAGAAAAACAAAGCCATCTATGCTTAAGACACCTATTTGGGGCACCTCTCTTATTATATGTAATTATAATATAGTTATAATATATATTATACATTATCTAATAGACACCTACTTATAATACATAACATGCAAAATTATAATATAGAGCTATACATTATAATTATATATAAAATATATATAATATACAATTAGTATATATGTAATAGATATCTATTTAGTTATATGTAATGGAATCTAATCCTGGATCACTGGTATAGCTCCATTTTAACGCTTGTGACTAAATCCTTTTGTTGAATCTTCTTCCACAAATATATATAATTTAGTTTTTTGACTTGTCTTTTTAAATCCCTGGGTTCTGGCATCTATATACTGGGATCCTGCTTCTTGCCTTTGTTCTTTGTTCTAGAAGTAATAAGAACCATTGCCTGAAACAAAGTGGTATTGATAAAGAATATCCAATTAAAAGTTAGTAAATATTCTTACCCTACCATGGTTTTGAACCCAGGCTTTTTTCCTTAAATTATTCATCGAAGTATAATATACCTACAGCACACTGTACATATTTTAAGTAGACAGCTCCATGCCAAACCTTTTAACTTCTATAGGTTCCAAAAGAGAAAAGGAAAAACAAAAAAAAGGCAGGGAGGCACTTTTAGGACCTTTCCTGAAATTCTTTCTCCCCAATTTTTCTTTTGAAAAATTTCATACATACCATAAAAATTAAATTATTAGTAAAATGAAAAACCCATAAACCATTTACCTTCACCAATTGTTAATATTTTGCCACATTTGCTTCTCTCCCTCTTTTCCTTTTTTTATTTTATTTTTCCTGAATCATATGAAAGTAAGCTGCAGAGGTCACAACTCATCATCCTGAATACTTTAGCAAACATTGTCTAAGAACAAAGACATTATCTTATTTAAACATAATAACATTTTCACACCCAAGAAATTTAAGGTTGATACAATACTGTTTAATATTACATCGATTTTCGGATTTCCCAATAGTTCCAAATGTTCTTTCTCACTTCCTCCCCACTCCTAACTCATCTGGGATCCACTCGAGGATTACACATTCCTATTTTTTGACAGGTCTCTTCAGAATTCTATAATCTAGTAAAGTTTCACTGATTTTTTTCTTCCTTTCATAACTAATATATTTAAAGTCTCCAGGTAAATTGTCTTAGAGAATACTTTACACCTGCATTTTTCTGACTGTATGCTCATGGTTAGTGTTTTACAATGGATTGGCTTAACAACAGGGATTTACTGGCCCACCGTTTCAGAAGCTGGAAGGCTTGCTTCCTTCCAGTCAGTACCTTCTGACTGGCAAATAATCCTTGGGTTTCCTTGGCTTTGCACAGGGCAGTGTATTCTCCTTTCTCTTCTAGGTTCCTTTGACTTCGAGTTTCTGGCTGCTCCCCGTGGCTTCTATGTGTCCAATTTCCTTTGCTTACAAGGAGTTCCGGCACATTGGATTAAGACTCACCCTCATTCAGCTTGGGCATGGCTTAACTAATAACCTCTTCAACGGCCCTATTTACAAATGGGTTCACACCCACAGGACCAGGGGTTGGGACCTGAACATGCCTTTTGTGGAGGCATAACTCAATTCCCAAGAGTTAGATTTAAGTGAAACAGTTTTGGAAAAGATATTGCATAGGAGATGTTATCCAAGATTCCATTTTGAAAACAAGTATTGTCTCCTCATACAAATAAATAATAAAGCAATGTGAAGAATTTCTGCCTATATGATAAAGAACAATTACGTTCTAAAATAAAGATTAGAGATAGAGTACATCTTCTCCTGCCTGTTACCTCGTCTGTTGGAGGTAGAAATCAAAAAGCATAAATGGCCCTCAGATTTTCAACTTGTCAAGAACAGTCAAAAAGCACAACCTATACTTTAAAAATAAAGATTTCTTGATACCAAACTGTTTGAAATGGTTATTTCTAAGAGTCAGAATTGCAGGGGAATTTCACTTTTTATATTATTGCAGGGGAATTTCACTTTCTATATCATTTTTGTAAGTTTTGAGTGTTTATAACAAACATGTATGGCTACTTTTATAAACGGCAAAAAATATTCCAAGAGATGTGTAAGTGGGGAAATATTTAAAATTAAAGATTTCTTTGAGAAGGGGCTCAAATTTTCTTTCAAGATTAGGTAGCATAGGAATTCCACTCTCACTAGGACCTTAGTAAAACCAAGACTGTGCGACACTAGCCCTTGAGTTTTAATGATGGTAAATGTCTTTAGTTTTACTACAGGACTTTAATGGATTGCCATTTAAATCTTCAAATTTGGGGGGTGGGGGTGGGAATTAAAATTACACAAATTACAGAACAAAGAAACCTCTATCGGCGATTGTCTGATACAGAGCAGACCCTTCAAACTGCAGTCTTCTCTCTCAGATGATTTTCTTTTTTTCATGTTAAGCTTTTGTTTCAGATTCAAATACATTCTGAATAGAAGCAATTAACCTTAAGAATATGTATAACCTTACAGCACTCTCCTGACTTTGAAGTTAAGTTACCTTACTGTGTAATTGAACTAAGTTTCTTTTTTCTCATTTCTATTATGCTTCTACTGATTATTATAGGTATTAAGTGTTTTCAAGCTTTCATCACCCTGTTGCTTTTACCGTTTCATTGTTTCAGCTGTCAAAGACTTTTTGAAAAATGCCCACTCATTTTTGATATTGTATTTGAACAAAAATGACTGCTCCCCAAGACTTTGGCAGACTGCAAATGCATACTACAAGGAGAAGCTGAATCCAGTTCAGAAAAGTTGGAAATTCATTCTAAACAAGGCCATTATATCCACCCTCCTGCATAAACATGAAGGTAAATTTGATCTAATCAAGCCGAAGTATTTTTTTTCCTTTCCATCCACTCCAACAATCTCTTCTGTCATGCATAGAATATACATGCTTTTTCAAACTGTAGGTGGTAACCAATTAATGGGTTACCAAATCAATTTAGTGGATTTATTTTTAATGAGCAAGAATAGGAAATGCCAGAATGTATTACACATAGTAAGGCTCTGAGCATTGTTTCATAAAATTTTTATTTCAGTTATATAGACTGGAATACTAGGTCATGATATCAAATACAATTCTCACTATAAACGAAGGTCTGAAGTCTGAAGATCACTGAAAGGCAAGATATTGATTAGATCGCTCAGGAACAGTGATGGTGAGAGACTGCTTTCACGAAAGTCCACCAAGCCCTCTTCCATTTAAGAAAAGCAACAGGACAAAGTGGATCCCCATAGAAGCTTTGCTCTTACTAAGTACTTCTCTAGCCAAATCATTTTAAACCTGTAAATAAATGTTGCATTACTGTTTCACTGTTACCATTCTCTTTAACCTATACAATTTCTATTTTCTGGATGTGAAAATATGGAACTTGATAGGACATTAGCTAGCTGCACTTTCACTACTTCTTCCAGCTCTACATCATGTTTAGAATCCAGACTTTGGCAGGGAGGAGGCCTGGTTCTGTGCCTTTAAAAAGCCACATGACCTTGGGAAATCATTGCCTCTCTCAAGACCCAGTTTCCTCACCAGTAAAATGGCAAAGCGTCTGTTATGGAGAGAAAAATGTAGCAATGTATGTGACAAGCTGAGCACAAGGTCAAGCACGTTGTTTAGGGGTTGAGACTTAGAAACTGCTGATTTTGGTTTCAGTATCCCAGAAGCATCCAGTTTAGCTATTCCAGGTGATAAATAAAATCTAGTAGGCCCAGTACAAAAAGCACCCATGCTAAATTCCACATCAGCAAGCCCCCAAACCTAAGCTAGTTGCTGTTTCTTGTAAACCCCAGACTGGCCCGGAAAAACAAATTCAAATCAGTTATCGCCAGCTAACTTCCTGCTCCCTACTTCCTGCAACCACATGCTACCCACTCTGTAAGCTGCCCCCCAAGCAAAATGGAAACAATGTCAGCCAGTCAGAACATTTCCTCACTTGCTTCCAAGTTCACCCTCTATGAGCTTCCCCTTTCCACTCCCTCAGGGGAGCTTCCTTCTACTTTCCCAACGGGATGCTGCCTACCCATGAGTCATTCTCAATAAAGCTATGAGATCCTAAAGTGTATAAAAAGATTTTCTTTTACCATAGGTCATAGCTAATTTAACTTATGCTACCACAATATTACATTTGTCATTTCAAAAATAAAGACAAATAGGCAGAGCTCTACTGGTTAGTTCAGTCTTGGAATCTGGTCATCACTGAGACACCTACCCACCTCACTGAACCACATCATTGTCATTAAGAATTAAATACCATTTGCTAATATACAAACTTTCTGAATGCTTGCTTATGAACCTTGCCTGGAGATGGAGTTAAATGGTTCCCTAATGAACAACCATCACACTGAGCCAGCAAGAATATTACTTATTAGAATCAAGCACAGATCTTCTTTTCCAATGTACTGTTGTTTCATAGCACTAAAAGGAACTTTAACATTATTCAGTTCTCCATCTCCAAGGAGGAGCAATAGCCTGATGCTTTCGTGCCATTCGGCAGCTGTAGGAAGAAGTTGATTTTCTCGTGGTCATGGAAAGAAGGAAGTGAAATCTGGATCATTGCAGTGAGGAGTAAAGAGTGAAGGCAGTTTGTATAGGCTCTAGCAAGTTTGTAAAAATGTGCACTTAATTTATGACTATTTTATATGGTTATTTCAGACTCAAACAAGGCAAGCCCAAAATGGTTTAGGAAGTTTTCGATATTCTGTCTCTGACATAAGAAATCATTAGACTTTCAGAATATACACAATAATTACTAAATAGTGATGTTTATAAAAACTGAACTATTACTACAACTTAATGACTATATTACCATATCTCCCACTTTATATTTTCAACATGTTTAATAGTAATGGAACATAAAGCACTTTAAGGGGAAAAGAGAAAATTAGGGGGTTGGAAGCCACTAGTAAGAGGTCTTACCTTTATTCTCCCTTTACTCTGCCTTGAGAGTTTGGGACTAAAGGGAAGGAAAAGTGCCATTTACTAAGGTTATTTCCTTCCCCAAGCCCAAAAAGCTAGTGAGAAGCACTGAAATTGGAGCAATAAGGAAACTAGGGAATGCCCCCTGGCACCAAGAGAGGACACACAGCCAGAAAGAAGAAAAGAAAGCAGGTTCTCCCAATACACACCTACAGTGCCCAATGGGCACGAAGTTAGGTGCCTAAGCTGTTGTGGCTGGGGTGCCTTAGAGGCTGTGGGAGTTTGAGTCCTCCAAGAGCAGAACTAAGATGGAAGAAGACATGCAAAAGATGTATTGGGGGACACCTGTGAAGGATAAAAGAGGAGGGAGAAGGAATGAGCAGAGAAAGCCTTGAAACCACGCAGCAGGTCTAAGACCTGCAAAAGGAGAGCAGGAAGGATAACTGGGTTGGAAGACTGCTACACAGTACTGAGGAAACCTTGGGGCAGGCCATTTGGGAGTCTTCAAGCCAAAGCTGCCCAGGAGAGGTATCCCACATGGGCCAGGAATAGCTGGCCCTAGTACTCTGCCATGTACAGACCTTGGGTAAGCACAGGGTAAGCAAAAGGTGTAGTGGGAACAAAGAGGTGGCCACTGGGACTGGGTAGTTGACTAAGCTCTCTGCAGCCAAGCCTTCGGAAGGTGATCTGAACAGCATGCTTCCCTGGCTGCCACAGAGGCCACTTAAACTCCTGGTTATTCTGGTAGACCTCGGCTCAAACATCACCTCTTGGGAAAACGCCTGCTCCAAAGGCTAGCTCAGGCCATGACTTTCCTTTATAGTACTTGTAAAGAGTTATTCGTGCAATTATCTGATCAATGCCTGCCCCACAGATTAGACTGTAAACTTTATAAGGGCATCTCTTTTGTTGAATACTTGTTATTTGTGCCTATATTTTAAAGGAAGTGCCCAGAGCTAGAAATTCTCTCTTATTATAGGGTGGTTGTGAAGACTGAAAAAGCAAATGTATGCAACATGCTTTCATGTAGAAGTACTATCTGTCTGCTCTTATTATTGCTTATCTTTTTTTTTTTTTTTTTTTTATTATTATGGGTAAAAATCAAAATTCTCACAATACACACAAACATTTGCAAAATGATATATAAATATATATGCATATATGTGTATTTGCTTACAAAAATGTTATTTTTATATATATATATACATATATTTTAAGAGGTGCTTAGATTACCTAAAATATTACACGGAACCCACTGGGAAGTAGGCCACAAATTTGCTATGGTAAACTGAATTTTGCATATAATTATGTTGAAGTTAATGTTACAGTAAAATTCTACATTATGGGTTCCTTTTCAGAATATTTTTTTATTTCCTTCAAACAGCTCCAAGCCCACCTCCAGGTATGGTTCTAGACTAGTATCTGAATAAAGTGAACCCTGTATTACTATCGCAGGAAGAACTTGCTGCTGTCCAGAATTGGGTAAAGCCAGATCAAAGCCCCACTGGATAAATCCTTGCCTCAGTCTTATATTTTTCTAGTTGTGATATGTTACTCTAAGAGGTTTACAAACAAGCAAAATATTTAAAAGGAGGGTGAAGGATTACTTTGAATTAGAATTCTGTGTAAGTTTTTTTTTCTTTAAATCTATGTAGATAGCTTATGATACATAAGACAAAAATCACCAACTAAAAACTATTAGGAAGGCCCATATGAATTAGCAAATACATTTATTTACCTCTGAATACTGTCAAGAACTCAGCTTTGCCTGACAGTCTATCAGAAGTCCTTGGGAATCATTTAAAATGGACAGATTGCCGTTAGATGTTTACTAGTGCAGTTTATTTATATGTAAGTCATGTTTTAAATCAATGTGTTTTTACAAGGCACAAACACTCCACTACTTGGTGATTTAGCATAGCACTTGGTCAATAAATATTTGTTAAGTGAACTCAAGGTTGACACCACCCAAAATTACCTGCGTATTTGCTTTCAGCAGGCATGAAGTTACACACATAAAGGAACCTTATGAAATTGGTATTATTATCTCACTTGAAGTGATCAGGAAACTGAGGCTTAGAATAGCTAAGCATCTTGTTGCAGTTGAAAGAGCCAGTAGTGGTAGAATCAGAACTTGAACCCAAGTCTGCCTGATATCATAGCCCAAGATCCTAATCTGCACACTCTGGGGCTTCCCTTATGAATAAATGGAAGGATGTACACAAAACAGGGTTAAATTTCAGCCCTTTACCATATAAATAAGCTCATACTGAGAGTGAAAAAAAAAAGCTTCACTCTTAAAGCACTCAACTTTACTCTTCCTTTCAATGTAATTTTCCATCAGGAAATGCTTCTAATTTTTCTCCAATAAATAAGTAAATAAATAAATAAAACCCTAATTTTTTGTGATTGATTTTACTGAGATGCTATTTGCTCTTCAATCATTCTCCTTGGTTTTCCACTTCCATTGAAGGAAACAGGTAAGAACAGGTAAACAGTACATATAAGTGACTAATGAAGACGTAAGAAGAATTCAGAGAGATCCAAACAGAAGTTTAGATGTTAAATACTAAAAGGAAATGCAGCTTATAATGCTCTGCTTACTAGAATTAGTTCACATAAAAAAATGAAGAGTTCTGTGAAAGATAACTGAACTCTCCCAGGTTCTCTCTCTAATGGTCTACTTGCAAATCTTTTTAGAAATCCCAAATAGTATGGAGTGAAGTCTTCAGGATATTGAGGTGAGGCCTGGGTAATTAATCAGAAAACTGCCCCTTTCTGGGGAACTTGATACACCAAGATTTTAGGATTATTTACAATCAAATAAAACAGACAGCTGTGACTGTTAATGTTTATGAGATGATATGGACTTACAAGTAAACAGTTATATCTAAGTAGGTGGTTTTTAATAAGAAAAAATAAAGACACACAAAGTATGTTTTTCATCGACATGAGACCCCTCTATATCCACAGCCTCTATTAAACACTATAGCTTATAGATACAAAGGTTACTTAAAATGGATGAGCTTCTGTTGCTACAAGGTACCTCTTATTCTGATGAGAGAAATGAAGCAATCTCTATTTGAAAACACTCAGTTCATCCATCCATCTAAGCGTGGTACTAACAAAAAATTATCTCAAAAGTTAAGGGATGAAAGAAAATCTACTGCTTAGGGATCATAAAGTTATGTACTGTTCCTTGGCAACCAGTGTCTGTCTTTTACATGACTAGAAGTTCACACACACAAAAAGCAGAAACTACAAATAAAACACTTGGACAGTTTCATTCACAGAGGCAGCACTTCAAAAATAGTAATGGGGGGAGCGGATGTGGCTCAACCTGCTTCCCATATGGGAGGTCCCGGGTTCGGATCCCGGTGCCTCCTTAAAAACAAAAAGACAAGCAAATAAAGGAAAAAACCAACTCAGGGGAGCCTATGTGACTCAGTAGTTGAGCACCCGCTTCCCATATATGAGTTCCCTGGCCCCGGTACCTCAAAACAAAACAAAAAAATAGTAATGTTTCCACAAACCATACTGTTGCGCTTAAGGAGCTCATTCCATTGGGCAGAAAGAGAGGATGGCTGACACTCTTGCTTAAGTGTTTCCAGGATACCAACTGCAGTCCTTTTACCCAAAGACTGAGAACAAACATTACCGATCTGTTGATATGTGGTTAACGCTTCTGGTTCTAGGTGGCTAGTTTATCTACGAGTTTCCCTGGGATGGAAGCTCACTCTGAGAGGCCGCAATTGGATCTTCTTCCCCATGTCATGTTTCTTCTTCACCCCTTACCCTGACAGCTGGTGTGGCAATACCACTTGTGGTGCCAATTTTTAAAAAATAAGGGAAAATTTATTTTCATACTACTTGGAGTATGAGTTCTGAAGATACCTGGAAAACTAGTAAGCAGCTGAGTCGGTTTCTACACACGTAAGTCTTTCAATCCTGCAGCAAAAGTTGCAGGGCTCACTGGTTCTCTGCTTCTTCAGAGGGAAGGGGATATTTAACACATTCAAAGTAATTCGTGGATGCTTTTGTTCAGGCAAATAACCCCTCATTTCCCTAAAACAAAAAACACCTGTTATGGGGCCCCATAGATCAAGAAGCAAGAAGGTGTCTGGGGGATGCTTGGCGCTGGCTCCCGCCGCCCAGGGCAAGCTGTGAAATACTTACTGCCTCCCGGGCCTCTGGTCCGCGTGCTGCAGGATCTCCCGAGAAGGGCTCTCTGGGGTCGCCTCCAAACCCCGTCTCTGGCCTTGCAGCGGGCCCAGCTCCTGGCGTCGCCCGGAGGGGTCCCAGGCCGGGCGGGAGGCGGGGGAGGCGCCGAGCCCGGAGCCCACCACCCTGCTGCGGGTGTACATGGTCTCTGGGCCGGGGTCGCCGCTGCCGCTGGAGGGAAGCGGGCGAGGACGCTTGGCGGGTCTCGAGGGTGATTCCAAAGAGCTGGGGCAGCGGTTTTAACAGATAAGTTTCGATTTCTCGCTCCCAGCTGCGGTCTGCGCCCGCGGGGGGGGGGGCGTCTCCATTTAATCTCCACGGAGGCGCCCTCTGACCTTATCGCAGGTAACAGCTCAGGCCTCGCCCGCTGGCAAGGCAGGGCTGAGAGGGCTCCTGGTGAGTCTATTTAAAGTCTCACGACCGCCTTAGAGGATAACCGGGAACCCCAGAATCAGCTCCCGGCACTTCGTGAGCTAGTAGCCAACAGGGTGCCTTGCATCTTGAAGGGGATTTGGGAGGCTGTTTTACCAGGCACCCCTAATTTGAGGTTACTGCAGGATGTTTGAGACAGTAAGAAATGGCTCAATACTATTTAAACCTTAAGACACCAGAGATTAGGTCAACAATTGGAATCATCTAAACAAAATATTCCCTTTTTCCAGGGAATATTTTTGCTCTTTGATACTTTTCGAGTTAAAGGAAATGGAAAGTGAAATCAAAAGCTAGAGAAGCAAGCTGAGGGGTAGGATCTAGGTGATTCTTCAGGCAGACTTGCTAGGTAATTGGCCAGACATTCAAGAAATATTGACTAAATATTTCATCGATAATAAATGATGGATTAGTAATAATTTAGGCATTAAATTAGGGCATCGGGCTATAATTCAGCTATGGTGTGGGGCTTTTTAAAATACAGATTTGAAGAGATCTATTTCTGTAGGTCTGGGTCCTAAAAAGCTCCCAGATGATTCTCTGTGTCCAGCTGGTCGTGCCTTCCACAGTGCTGGGTATCCAAAGATGAGTGAGAGCTCTTCCCTCACACACCTGCATTCCAAGAGGTAAACAAATGCTAATGCCACCATAGAAGAAGTGAATTAACAGGAGATGTGTAAGGCTAGTGGACGCACAGGAAAACAAGGGATTAGCCCTCTGAAGAATTCAGAAAAGAGACCCTGGAGTGAGCCACAAAAGACATAGGAGGTCGAGCATGTGGCTCAGTGGTTGAGCTCCTGCTTCCCATGTACCAGGTCCTGGGTTCAATCTCCGGTACCTCCTAAAAACAAACAAAAAACAACTCTCATTGGGGAGTAGATGTAGCTTAGTGGTTGAATGCCTGCTTCTCATGTATGACATCCTGGGTTCAATTCATGGTACCTCCTAAAAAAAAAAGACGAGGTCACCAGGAAGAAGGAGACTCGTTGGCAGAGGTGTGTACACAACTCCAGGCAGTATGCTGTGGCTGGGGCACCACCGCCACGGGTCTGCCAGCCCTTTAGGAGCTGGGAGCAGTCTTGTTTATGTTATCAGTGCTTAGAACAGATGTTTGATGTCTAGTGAAGGCACGAGGTTGGAAGGTGGCAAGTGTGTGAGGTGGGACAGGAAGAGAGAAGGTAGAAAAGGAAGTCAGGGCTTCTATGCCAGTCAAATAGGGCAGAGGTTCTCAAACTTCAACATGCATCAGAACTCCCGAGAGGGCGTGTTAAACTTGGATTTCTGGACTCTAACAACCCTAGTGTCCGATTCAATAGATCTGAGGTGGAACCTAAGGATTTGCATGTCTTGCTGGTCCAGAGACCGCTCTTTGGGAACCACTGCTGTAGGCAACGTGGAGAGCACAGAAGGTTTTTCAAATAGGGAAGTTATGTGTTAATATCTTTGAGAAAGCCAGCTCTGCTAGCAATCTGAAAGGAAGATTGAAAAATGAAGAGGCTGAAAACAGGGAGATGAATTGACAGCCTAGTTCTTATACTCTAGGTAAGAAATACAGACCCAAGCTAAGTCAATAACATGGGTAGTAGAAATCAGGTGTCAGAACCCAGACATTCCAAATGCAGATTAGCATGGCTAGGTAAAAAAAAAACTAGATACAAGGGAGAATGGAGTCCAAAGGCAGCAGAGAGAAGGGGAGGTGGCTTTGACAGTACTTAGCAGTCAGGAAGACTTGGGTTTGAATCCCAGCTTTGCCATGGACGAGCCACATGACTGTGGGCAAGTCTCTTGCTTTCTCTGAGGCTAGTTCCCTCATCTGCAATGTGAAACTGAGGTTACAGTATCTACCTTATAAAGTGGTTGTGAGGAATGCACAAGATAATCTGCACCAACAGTTCTGTTTCAGTGTTGCTTTTTCCCCAGAGTGGACATTTAGCAATGCCTGGAGACTTTTTTTTTTTTTTTTTTCTCGGGGAGACATTTTTGATTGCCTCACCTGGTGGGATGGGCTACTGGCATCTGGTGGGTAGAGACCAGGGATGCTGCTAACCATCCTACAATGCACAGGACAGCCCCCCACAACAAAGAATTATCTTGCCCAAAATGTCAATAGTGCAGAGGGTGAGAAACCCTAATCTGTATAATATGCCGAGTTTACTGCTCCAGTAATGGATGGTTGTTGTGTGGTAACTTTAAATTTCTAGCTTTGTGTCTGAGTAGGTGGCAGGACCTTTATCCATTAACCAGGAGGAGGGGCCAGTTTTGGGGGAAGGGGAATGGGTTCGATTTGGGAACTATTGGGTTTAAGGTGCCTGCAGGGTGAGAAATGCAGATCTGTAACTTGGTGAGAAGGAGACATGTGTGGACCTTTGGAAGGGGACATCATCCTCAAAATCTTTTCTGTTGCAAAAATACCAATGGAATTTTTGTTTCAATTATTTTAGTGGTTGGATTAAAATACAAAGTTTGAGTAAGGGAAAACCCAAAATTAGGGGGAAACCAGCTCTCCTTAAGGAACTAGTAACAGGGATGTGGTTTTAGAAATATGCTTAGTTGACTATATTTATTTTACACATAACACAGCAATGTTTCACAGATGAGGTAGAGGATAATAGGCAAAATCTAAATTGGTTACTCTGTTCACCACTCGTTATGCCACATTCTCAAAAGTGTTTAAAAATGTGAATGGGATTTATTATTGCAGTAGACATCTGCAGAGTCCTTCAGCATGCCTGAGAGAAAGAGGGTTATCTACCTGTATGTCACCCATTCTCTTACCATATGTGTGTGCATTTGTGTGAGCATATAGGCTGACCTTTTGCGAGGATTTGTTCTGGGCTGTGCCTCCAGGGCCATGGTGGGGAGGAGCAGGGTCCAGTGGGAAATTTCTGGACCCCCATCCCCCATTGAGGCAGGGTATTTTAGGACTTATCTCTTCAATACACTGGACTGTTACCTAGTATTTTGTTTGAAGTAAGAGTTCCATGGCTTTAGAAGTTTGAAAAACCACTGTACTAGACAATTACCTAGAAATATGTTTTAAGGGACATTGAGAAGACACGAATTCCAGTGAGATTGTGAAATTGCCTGAAATTTGGCCAATTAGAGATTCATTTAGGAAATGGTTTTCTTTAAAAATGTAACTCCTCCAGAAAATAATCATTTACTCATTCCTTTAGGTGAATGAATAATCTGAGCAAAAGACATTTTGGTTGAGGAAGAGGGAAGCTGAGTGAAAAGAAAAGGACTTAAAAAGATGTGCAAAGGAAAATGGTATAAAATGAGGCATTTTTAGGGAAATGACAATTCAGGAGCATAATGAGTAATTTTAGTTCATCAAATGAACTTTAAAAAATAAGATCAAGTCAAAAAGAACCTTCACCAATTTAGTCGAATGCTAACAAGTCCAATTGTGTCTTTATCTTCCAAGGAAATATATGAAAATACAATCTGATTTTTAAGTTTGTTGCCTTAGGCTATTCCTTCAATTAGTATGAATAAGTATATAGAGATAGAGACATATATACTCTAAGCTTTTACTTGTCATAAAGTTTCTCAATGGAAAATCATACTTTCTAAAAATTCTAAAAATTCATTCTTCTTTAAATTTGATTATTTAGCAGAAAGTTAGATTAATCCAAAAGATTTACAATAGCAGTTGTCTTACAGTGTTTTTTTTTTCTTCTTTTCTAACAAAGAGGTTACGTAAAAATCACCTAATACTTGCCAGCTCCTCGTTTGATATGCTTTACAAATAAGCATATTTGTATTGTGACAATTTCACATTTTTCAGAAATTCTTCAAATTTCTACCATAGAATTATGGAATGCAACAATTGTAAAGCCCCTTAAGTTCACGCAAGAAGTACATACTGCATATTGACCGTATAGCACTAACTGTGTCTAACTCTGGCGCTATAGTGGTGAACAGGTAGAACCGTTCTTCTATCCCCATGCTTAAGATCATTTAACCGTCTCATTTTAGTTATGAAGAAACAGAAACTTTGAGAAGTTAAATATTGTGTAACAAATTAATAGCAGAGCCAGAACTTGATTTTTGGGTCATCTCCTTCTAAGTCTACCTTTTCACTTTTTCGAAGACAATTATGACAAAATATATTTGACAAAATTCAGAATTTGAAATATGTTTCATCTGTTATAATTTTCCCAATGAACAGCTATGTATTTTCCAAATCCAAACTTGTTATGTCAAAGTTTCTAAACCCATCAACATTAATAAACATTAATAAAAACCTTAACACTCAAATATTCATCCCTATAATTGTATGATCAAATGATTTCTATACTAACAGTGCTTTACCTAACTTGTCAAAAATTTGTGAATAGCAACAGTGCTAAATAAAGAATGCCTTTTCTTTAATAGTGTTTAAAAAGTGAGTTTCCAGGAAGCGGTTGTGGCTCAATCAGTGGGGCTCCCGTTTACCATATGGGAGGCCCCGGGTTCGGTTCCCGGGGTCTCCTGGTGAAGGCAAGGCCCGCCCGCACGGCGTGGTTGGCTGACCCAGCGAGCATAAGCAGCAAGGGGGGGATAAATGAATAAATAAATAAAATCTTTAAAAAAAAAAAAAAGTGAGTTTCTACATAAGAATGGAAAGATACCTATTTTTCCCCTCTATTTTTCTGAAAGCAATGGGTACTGTCACTTGGGGGAAATGAGGAATGTAGAAAATGTGCTTGAAATTATATTTCCTTTCCTCTACTATGTGGCTGAATTTCCATGTTTGTAAATTCAAATCTGAGGAATAGATAGCAGCTGTCATATCTGGATTCTAACACTTAGTCGTAGCTGTCATAAGATCTCTGCGGGCTACAGGGGTAGAAAGAATTTCCCTGAACTTTGGGGGACTTCTGAAGATTCTGTTGGTGGCACTGGCAGGGAGTTTCCCTGAAGGGTTTCTTTGACTGTGGTAACTTTCCACATGAATCTAGCAGAACCTCTTTTAGGACACTGTTCTTTTTTCACCCAACCACTGTGCCTTTTCCTAAAGTGCCCTTTCTTAGGAAACTCCTGATTGCTCTGATGTTTTAATTATAAGCCAACTCTTTTGTAAGCATTCACAGTCCTTTGCAAACATCACCACGTGTGTAAGCGGACATGTGGTGTAGGGAAGAAAGTAGAGAACACGAAGGCATAAGACCTAAACTTGAGATCTGGCAGAGCCATTTAAGAACATGCAGAACCTGTGTGGAGAGAGTGTAGACTACAATGTGAACTGTGGTCCATGCTTAATGGCAAAGCCCCAGAATGCATTTATCAGTTACAATGAATGTGCCACACTAATGAAGGATGTTTCTGTGGGAGGGCGTGGGAGGTGTGGGGAGTGGGGCATATGGGAATCCCTATATTTTTTGTGTAACATTTATGTAATCTAAGTATATTTAAAAAAAAGAAAAAAAAAGATTTGCAATATAGTTGAGCAGGTGTAGCTCAGTGGTTGAGCACCTGCTTCACATGTGTGAGGTCCCAGGTTCAATCTGCAGTACCTCCTTTAAAATTAAAAAAAGAGGAAAAAAAAAGAGTTTTGACAGGGAGTGGATATAGCTCAAATGGTTGAGTGCCTGTT
Source organism: Tolypeutes matacus (assembly GCA_026826555.1). Lineage (NCBI taxonomy): Eukaryota > Metazoa > Chordata > Mammalia > Cingulata > Chlamyphoridae > Tolypeutes > Tolypeutes matacus. Next base: position 57,265,971 of record JAKSZT010054334.1, read on the forward strand.
TCCCATGTATGAGATCCTGGGTTCAATCCCCAGTACCTCCTTAAAAAAAAAAAGAGTTGTGAGACCTCAAGCAGCCATGGAAACTCTCAGAGCTTTAGTATCTACTTTTTAGGAGTTTTTGAGGGCAAAATGAGATAACATATGTGCAAGTGGTTCATAAATTGCACTTTGATGCAGTATAAATGAACATTATTTTTGAGCTGTCAATGCAAAAGCTTTATATATGCTTTCTAATACTTAAAGTTGTCTTCAAAGAGTTCTTAGCTTCAGTTCCAGCAGCTCTTAGCTTTCAATTGCTAAAACATTAAAGAATTATATCCTTAGTGTGTTTTATCTTAAAGTCCCTTTTAGAATAGAAATAAAGCAGTATTTATAGTTTTACCTACCAATGTATAAATGCCTAGCACAGAAGTGCAGTCTCCAGTAAAGCTGGGACTCTGTTGGCATAGTGGGGAGACACTGAGCATTTTGTAACACTGCTCCATCCCTAATTCATCTAGAAGCTGACAGGAGTTCCATTTCTATGGGTAAAACCTAAGAGTCTCCTGTTTGACTTGACTTGAGAGAAGGAGTCACATCAGGAATCCTCATGACCTTTGGGTGCTTCCTAGACTAGGATTCTGGGTTGGCATTCCCCGCAGGTGCAACACACTGGTTAGCATCAAGACTCTTCTGGGTGGAGATTGTATGCTATGTGAATATATCTCAATAAAACTACTTTAAAAAAAGAAAAAGACTCTTCTGGGTGGTCCCCCACTGCCTACCTGAGGCTCTTTGTTTCTTCTCTAGGCCCCTTCTCCTTGGGGTACTATTAAAACAATCCATTACAAAGGAAGGATGATGGGAATGCTTAATATGATGAAGCAACATGCAGTCTGAAGACAGTGAATGATTCCTATGTTATCCACCAAGGATTTGCCTCTCAGGCTCAGGCTTTGTCAGATAGACCTGTGTTGAGATGTCCACTCTGCCAGGTACAACTGAGTGACCCTGGGCAAATTACTATTACTGTACATCTCAGGGACTCCATTTCTTCAACTGAAAAGTGGAAAGAATAGATATAAGATCTATTGATGAGTGTTGTATATAATAGATATGAACGAAGCGCTAAGTACTATGTATCAAACATAGTATATTCAATAAATGTAGTGATCGTTATTACCTAAACAATAAAAAAAGTGATCTAGGTAAATTCTTGAGCAAACACTTTACATGCAAAGATATCCAAATAGCTAATAAATCATATGAAAAGAAGCTCAACTTCATTAGTCATGGGGTCATTGCAAATTGAAACCATGACAAGATGTCTGCATACTCAACAGAATGGCTAAGATGAAAGAGAAAGTAAAAATGCTGGCAAGGATATGGGCTTGTAAATGAGAACAAACTTTTGGAAACTACTTGGAAAAATCCTCTATGACTGAACATTTTCATATCCAGCCATTCTACTACTAGTTATGTCCAACAGAGCTGTGTACACGTAGTCACTAAAATTCTTAAATAAGAATTTTCATATCAGCATTATTCATGAGTGTAAAACTAGAAACTCCTCAATGCCTGTGGCAGTTTGATGTAATTATGAATTCCAAAAATATAATTGAATCATGCTTGTAAACTGATCTGTTAATCTGGGCATGATTAGGTTAGGATTAGGGCGTTGAGCCCCACCCCTTGGTGGGTGGGGAATTGAATATAAAAGGCAAGACAAAGGACAGTTGAAGCAGTCTTTTGAGAAGCAGTTTTGATGTTGGAAAGAAAGCCCCAGGAGAAGAGAAGCAAGCCATTCGCCTGATGGTCTACAGCTGACCTTGTGGAGGAAACAGGAGCTAAGCCCGGAGAGAAACGCAGCCCCGGGAAGAGGAACCCCAGAAGCCTGAACCCTGGCAAACGCTGGCAGCTGTCTTGCTCCAACACGTGGCAATGAACATTGATGAGAGAAGAAACTTAACGCTTTATGGCCTGGTATCTGTGGACTTCTACCCCAAATAAATACCCTTTAAAAAGACCAACCCAGTTTTGGTATTTCACATTAGCACCCCTTTGGCTGACTAATACAATGCCTATCAACAATACATGAAGAAGATGCTCTTTTATAATTTGTTACATATATTGTTTGACTCAAAAAAAATTTATATGTATCCAGTACATTTAATTGAGAAATGTATGTATTTATTCATGTGTTTACTTTTAGTTTTTAATTGTTTATATTTTCAATTATTAAAATGTACAAAATAAAGTTTAAAAAGATAATAATTTGTTACAAATGTTTCCCAACAATGCAAGGTATTGGTGGTGGGGTGATGTATAGGAGCCCTGTATTATGTTATGTATGTTTGTTTTGTATGCTCACAACTTTTACTATACACTTATTGTTTATGTATGTTCATGAATAAATGATATACTTCAATAAATTAAAAAAAACAATACATGAATATATTGTGGTATATTCCTGCAATGCAGTACAATATATTAGGAGATCCTATACTTGTCATTCTCTATGTACTTCTTGACCATTATCTTACTTGCATTCCCAAGTCTCTTTGGACTTTTGTCTATCTCCTGTGACTCATGTCACTTACATGAGTTCAACTATAGGTTCAGCGGCAATAGTAAATGTTTTAGTTTCTTGGCTGCTAAAGCAAATACCATTTAATGGGTTAACTTAACAACAGCAATGTATTGGCCCATGGTTTCAGAGACTAGAAGGCTTGCCACCTCTTGGGTTGATATCTTCTGGCTGGCCGGCAATTTTTGGGCTTCCTGGCTTTTCTATCACATGGCAATATACACGGCAGTGTCTTTTCCTTTCTCTTCTAGGTTCCATTGACTTCCAGCTTTTTGCTACTCCCGTGCCTTCGCTTTCTGCATCCAATTTCCTTTGCTTATAAGGACTCAGTCATTCAGTCATACTGGATTTAAGGCCACCCTCATTCAGTTTGGGTACACCTTAAATGGGAACATCTTCAAAGGTCCTACTTATAAGTAGGTTCACACCCACAGGATCAGGGGTTGGGCCCTGGGCATGCCTTCTGTGAGGAACAGGAGTCAATCCCCAACAGTAGAGATGTAAAATAACTATGTCTTTTAAATGGCTTAGGAGCTTGCTCCCAGGTAACAGGCACAGGCAGGCCAGCTAGAATGGTGTTTCCATGGGCCTGGGGTACAGGCCTCTCCTGTCTTGTTGCTCGGGCTTCTCTAGGGTGGCCTTTATCTGCATCCAGTACATCCACAATCTAGGCTGTGAACAGGAGAAAAAGGACACTGGAGAGCCAGCCCATTTCCTTTAAGTGTGCAACCTAAAGATGGCACTTACCACTTTGCTCACATCCTACTGGCCAAAACTTAGTTAATGGTCAAAAAAGTTACACAAGAGACTAAAAAATATAATTAAGACCAAGTCTTACATCAGTCATTCAAAAAATACTTATTGAGTCCCTGTTTCAGGGACTGGGGATAGAACTGTGAATAAAATGGTCAGAAATCCTCGCCATGATGAAGATTTTAATCTAGTGCAACTGGGAGATGGATAACTAGCAGGGCAAATAAGTAAAATACGCTGTGTGTTAGATAATAAGGATCGTGGTAGCCAGATTCCAAGATGGTTTCTAGTGATTCTTGATTTCAAGAATTCTGTATGTGTGTAGGTTCCTCCCACAATGAGTATGGCTGAACTGTATAACCCATAGGGTATTGGAGAAATGAACAGAGTGTGATTTCTAAGGCTACTACATAAAAGACATTGAGGTTTTCACTTTGCAATATCTTGGAATCCTCACTCTGGATCCACACTCAATCAGCCCTATGGCAGTATCCACCTAGCAAAGTTCTGAGGCACCCCTGCCAATAACTGTGTGACTGAGCCATCTTAGAAGTGGATCCTCCAGGCAGGCAAGCCTTCAGATAATTACATTCCCCACCCCACCCCAAAATCCTGACTGCAACCTCATGAGAGATCCTGAGTGAGAACCACCTGGCTAAATTATTTCCAAATACCTGACATACAGAAACTGTATAAGATAATACATGTATATTGTTATGTCAAGCCATTAAATATTGGGGCAATTTGTTATGCAGCAGTAGATCACTAATACAAATTATGGTACCTTTATATATGGTGCAGCCTAACAAAAAAATAAAACTACGGGTTTGGCTTTGAAACTGGTCAGTGGATGGAAGCTAGAAGGACTTTGTAGAAAGCATTAGCAAAAGTTTAGAGCATTAAAAAATCTGTTAGCCTGATAGCCTTTGAGGAGGCTGCCAATGAGAGATTAAAGAAAATGTTATTTGGATCTGGAGAATAAGGGATCCTTGTTATGTGGTGGTAGGAAGTTTAGCATCACTGTCACCTACAGTAACATGGAAATTAGAAAATGTCCTTAATGAACTGAGCAAGCTAGCAAATGAGATTCTCCACCAGAATGTTGAAGTTGCTACCTGCTTTCTTTTTGCTGCTTATAGTAAAATGCAAGAGGAGGGAGATAAGTTAAAAAGAAAGACTATTAAAAAGGAGCGAGGTCTTGCTGGTTTTAAAATTTCCCAGCTTCTCCAAATGACACACTATGATAAATTAAGAAACAGCTCCTGGAAAAAAATCAAATTTTGGTCTAAGGAGGAAGTTGAGAGAGTGACTGTTAATTCCACTGATAAGACATCAGAATGCTCTAAGGCAATGCTTCAGGGACTCAATCAGTCAAAGAATAAGACTTCTAAGAAGCTTAAGTGTGTTGTCCTTCAGTAATCTCAGCAGAAGCCTATGAAAGGCAAAATCCAAAATGTGGTTTTTGTCTAATGGAATGAATCCCAATAAGATTCTTAGAAAATCCTCAAAGTTTTAAAGAGAATTATATTTGTGGAAACACTGTCAGTTTGGACAGAAAAGAACAGAAGTACTGGAGAGCAGGTGAAACTCAGTGGTTTGAGCACCTGCTTCCCATGTCCGAGGTCCAGGGTTCAGGTCCCTGGTACCTCCTTAAAAAAAAAAAAAAAAGAACAGAAGTATTTTTAAGCCACTACATGTTGGGATAATTTGTTACATAGCAAATAAGTGATATAAAGTACCAAGGAGGAGAATTAAACTGGGGAACAGAATGGGCAGTGAATGAATATGTGACATTTTAGACATGGTGGCTAGGGAAGGTCTTAATGTGGCTTCTCAGTAAAGATCTAAAGGAGGTGAAGGCACAGGGAGAGCATTTCAGAGATGTGTTGATAGTCAAAAGATTTAACAACCAGTATGACACAGGCCTGAAGAATCAAAATAGATGCCAAAAATAAAATTGAGAAAGATCACAAACATCTATCGGGGCCTCATGTGGAAACACCACAGAATATCAGCCTTTAGCAAAGAGAATAGAAATCAAAGACCTTGAGATAGGAGGGCACCTTGTGATTAACAACAACTACAAAAGACTAATGTGTCCTGAGCATAGGAAGGGAATCAGAGGAAATGAGAACAAAAACATAACATGGGGGCCAGACCATATAGGGTCTTTCAAGTCATAGTAAAGCTTCTGTCTCTTATTCTGTATGACATGGGAAGCATTTGGAGGAGTGATGTGATCTAACTTGTTTTAACAAGATCACTCTGGCTAGTATGTTGAGAATAGACTGAAGGAAAGCAAGGATGGAAGCAGAGAGACCAGTACGGAGACTGTTTTAGTTTGCTAAGGGCTGCCAATGCAAAATACTAGAAATGGGTTAACTTTTATAATAGGAATTTATTAAGGTAAAAGCTTACAGTCCTGAGGCTGTGAAAATGTCCAAATCAAGGCATCATCAAGAGATGCTGTCTCACCAACTTGCAACTCAGGGCAATCAGGCACATGGCAGGGCATAATGGCAGCTCACTCATCTCTCCCCTCTCCTCTCGGCCTGTGGCTAGTTCTACTTTGGGCTGCTTAGTCTATGGCTTCTCTCTGTCACTGCAGCTGTAAGTGATCCTGGAGTCCTCTCTCACGTGGCAGGGTAAAATGGCAGCTTTTCTGCTCCCCTGTTCTCCATTTATATAGGATGCCAGTAAAGGATTAAAACCCACCCTGGTTCTTGCAATCTAATCAAAGTTCCTTTAACTGAATCTATTCAAAAGGCCTCGTCCACTGTGGGTTTAAAGGCATAGGAGTGGGTTTGCTTTAAGAACAGGATTTTCTGGGGTCCACAAAAGACTCAAACCAGGACAGAAATCACTGCTATAATCCTGATGAGAGATGATGGTGGTTTGGACCAGGGTGATAGCAGTGATAGGGGATAAGAAGTGGTCAAGTTTTGGATATATATATATTGATTGTTTGTTTTTAGGAGGTACGGGGGATTGAACCCCGGGACCTCATACATGGGAAGCAGCACTCAACCACTTGAGCTACATCTGCTTCCCAGGTTTTGGATATATTTTAAAACAAGAATGTACAGGATTTTGAAAATTGCATGAATGGGAACAGATTGGATGTGAGCTGTACAGAAGGAGAGGAGTCAAGGATGACATCAAGGATTTTGGCCTCAACAGCTGGAAGAATGGAGTGACCATGAACTGAAATGGGGAAGTGCTGTGAGAGGAGCTTGTCTGGCAGTGGTAATGAGGAGGGCTGTTATCATGAGCTCACTTTGCACACGTTAAATTTTAAAAGCCAATTAGACATTTAAATAGGGTAGGTTGTCGAAGTACAAGTCTGGAGTTCAGGGAAGACATCAAGACTGAAGATGTACATTTGGAAGTCATCAGTCTGTAGAGGATATTTAAAGCCAGGAGATTGGATGAGATTACCAAGGAGGTGAGTTTAGATTTAAAAAAGGAGAGTTTGGGTGGTGCTATCCCTAGCTTTAAATTTTAGAACCAATTTTATCACTGTAGAAGAAGAGAATAATAGATATGGGGGGGGAACTAGAATTTTTTCCCTTATCACTCCACTTCCAGGCTGGTCAGGGTGGGCATCTAGGGATGGATATTAGTGAGTCAGGTCAATGTTCTGATGATGTGGGGTCAAAACTGAGAGTTTAAGAACAAACACACACATCTGAATCTCGAAATCTCAAGTCCAACCAGGAGCATCATCACAGACAATGTGAAAAAGCTGTTGTCTAGCAGCTGGACAACCAGCTCTTGACACTCTTGTAGTTCTCCCCTGGGGAGCTTTAAAATCACTGAGGCTTGGGTCCCATTCCAGGGATATGATTTATTTGGTCTGCGATACAGCCTGGGCATTGGGGGTTTCAAAAGCTCCCCTTTGATTCCAACGTGAAGCCAAGATTGAGTGATGCCTTTCTAGCTGAAGTTAATAAGTTATCAGTTTGCTGAACAGCTATCAATTTGCTTTTTGTTTGGAAAGACAGAAGTTACTAAACTGTGACAGAATGACAGTTTGGAAGGCTGAAAAATAGACAAAATCTAGGGAGAATCTTGAAAATAGATTTTAAAATACTTCAAGTGGGTCACTTCTCAGAGGCTAAGACCACAACACATCCAAGTAAAACTACAACTTGGGCTTTTTTTTTTTTTTGTAGTTTGTGATAGAGTAGATGTTGCATGGCTAAAGAATCATCAGCTGGTCTGTTAGGGAAGGATAATGAAATATGTACACAGGGTGTACTAAAACAGGCTATGGTGGTGAATTTAATACCTGAGACTTTTCAAAACAATGTGGAAAGTGTAACACTATAAAAATTGCTTACTGGTGTAAGAAATGTCTTTCTGTTTAGATAGTGCTTTCAGAACTCCTTCCAAGCGCATTTCTTGTATGTCAGATTGTTGAAATATAGCCTGATTTTGACCCCATGCAGCTGATTGGCCCTGAAAAAGGTCACACTGTCCTTGTGGCTAGAGTACAGGAACATGCCAACTGCCAGATGGGTTTTGTGGCACAGTATTTTGGGGAAAAAAAAAAGTATTTTGAAGAACAAACCCATATCACTCTAAGTCCCTTTTGCTTTCAGTAAATTAACATGACTGTAATGTACGGCTAACAAATGAAATGCTTGAAAAATACACAATTTGTACTACGTCAGCATTAGATAGAGGTTTCGGGGCTCACATTAGGTTAAAGCAATGCAGCAGCGGTTTTCTCACAAACCTCACACTTTCACACAGAATCTAACCACAAAAACGAAGTTGAAATTCAAACAAATACACAATGTTTTGTATTTCCTAGTTGTGTTGGTCAGCAATGCTTTTTCTGAGGCAAAAAGCCTGCATTTTGTTGTTCCCTTTTAGGATATATTTAATCCCAAAAAAAACGTGCTCCTGGCTTATGGAATGCTAAGGCTGAGTTTTAAACACCACTGGGAAAATAAACGGAGCAATCAAATGAATCCTGTTATAAAGAGTAATAGATGG
>JAKSZT010054334.1:57274303-57293322 GCA_026826555.1 Tolypeutes matacus
ATAAACGGAGCAATCAAATGAATCCTGTTATAAAGAGTAATAGATGGATTAGATCTCGGGCACCATCAACAATCTGTGCTTCAAACCAGATATTTAATTCTGGCCAGAATGCTAAGCTGTGTTCTCAACACATGATATTTTGATATCATGTGTTGATATCAAATGACTGACACTGATATTTTAGGAATTTTAAACAAGGTACTTCCACGTATTGTCTCTCCTTGAAAGCTACGTGGCCTTGCACAAATAACTTGACTACTCTGAACCTATTTCCTTCTTTGTAAAACTTCTCCTACCCATTTGCTTTTACTTGCTTTTCAGGGCCAAATGTGATCATTCCCCATGGGAAACTACAAAATGCTTTTTTGTTAGGTTGTTTTTTAATAAGTTAACAAAGGCATACTCAGTAATCTGGATCTGCAAATAGTATTATAGCATATATAAGCGGGTTAGTAACATCTTTCCAGATAATATAAATGTTCTCTGTAGGTGGCCTTATAGGATAAAAAGAAATTTTACATTTATTTTCTCATTATTTGTCATAATATAACCCACGAAGAATAAAATGCTAAATTCTTAATTTTAAAGATGAAGCAAGCAGCTCAGAATAATTGCCCAAGACAGTGCAATATGTGCATGTGTATCTGTGTATATGTATGCAGGTATATGAACATATGTGTGTATACATATGCACGTATACATATATACATAAATATAGATACACATACACATTTACTGGCTACTACTGTGTTCCAGGCATTGTTCGGAATTTTCACCTGTGTTGTGTTGGTTCCTAAAGAAGGCTTTAAACCCAATTTATCCAGCTCTCTACTTCTTTCCCTACTACCCCTCTGTTTTTTTATATTGGGCATTTAAAATCCTGTTCAATTCCTATCCAGGGAGGAACTGAGGATTAAAAGATATAGTGACATCATATGCAAGGCTCCCAGAGGTAGGTGGATGAAAGACATGTGCACAGAAAAGTAAATATTTCTTGCATGAACATAGCAATACATTCTTGTAAATCTCCATCAGTTGCTCTTTTAGAATTTTCAAGTTAAGAAATATAAATAAGAAGCTGTATTAGTCAGCTAAAGGGGTGCTGATGCAAAATACCAATAATTGTTTGGTTTCTATAAAGGGTAATTATTTGGGGTAGAAGCCCACAGTTACCAGGCTGTAAAGCATAAGTTACTTTCCTCACCAAAGTTTATTGCCACGTGTTGGAGCAAGAGGGCTGCCTACATCTGCGAGGGTTCAGGCTTCCTGGGTTCCTCTCTTCCCCGCGGCTTGCTTGTCTAAGGGGTCAGCTCCTCTGCTAGCTCCACAAGGCCAGCTGTAGACTATCAGACGAATGGCTCGTCTCTTTTCCAGGTGCCTTCTCTCCTTTCTCACGACCAAGCTGCTCTGTATGCTTATTTCCCCAGGCTTCAGCATCAGGTCTCCAACATCAAAACTCTAACTCAAAACCCCAACTCTGTCCTTTGCCATGTCTTTTATCTGTGAGACCCCACCCACCAAGGGGTGGGACTCAACACCCTACTGGCCAATCAAATCCCTAATCATAACTTAATCATGCCCAGGTGAACAGACCAGTTTACAAGCATAATCCAATATCTATTTTTGGAATTCATAACAATATCAAACTGCCAAACTGCTACAGAAGCTGATATTAATAGCAAGCAAACAGAGGGCTTAAATTTGGGGGGACAATGAAACATTTGAGTGTAATTTGTAGACTTGTTCCCTGTTACTCCTAAATATGCCAGTGTGTACTTTAGTTTCTCTTCAGATCGCATAAATCTTTTGCCTTTTACTAAATATGTCAGTGTGCATTTCCTGAAAACGAGGACACTTTTTGTGTTGGTTTGAAGCTGCATGTACACCAGGAAAACATGTTCTTAGGTTTAATCCATTCCTGTGGCTGTGAACCCATTGTAAGTAGGACCTTTTGATGAGGTTACTTCACTTAGGGTGTAGCCTAGCCCAGTCAGGATGGGTCTTAATTCTAATACTGGAGTCCTTTATTAAAAAATGACGTTCAGACAGAGACAGAGAAAGCCACAGGGAGTAGCCAGAAACGGAACTATGGAACCCTGAGGGTAAAGGAGAGACCAAGAGACACCACCATCTGCCTTGCTATGTGACAGGCTAAGGACCAAGGATTGACGGCTGCCAGCCCCAGAACATCATCCTCTTTGGGGACAAAGTGTCAACTTGATGATGCCTTGATTTGGGTGTTCTCTTAGCCTGAAATAAATTCCAATTATTTAAGCTGAACCATTGTAAGGTATTTGCTTGAGCAGCCTAGGAAACTAAAACATTCTCTTACGTAACCACAGTATAGCTATAAAAATCAGAAAATTTACATTGATACATACTACCATCTAATCCAATCCAAATTTGCCACTTATTCCAAGAAAGCCTTCATAACACAACAAACAAAAAGCAAATTTATTCCCCTTTTCTCATTTTCTTTATGATTCAGAATCCAATATAGGATCATTTCATTTTTGTATCTTTTAGATCTCTTTCAAGCCGGGACAATTCCCCAGTTTTTCCTTGCTCTAATGATCTTGATGTTTTGTAGAGTATCCTTTAATTTGGGTTTGTCTGAGGTGTCCTCACGACTCAAATAAAGCTCCACATTTTGGCAGGAATACTACAGAAGAGATGCTGTATTTTCTCAGTGTATCATATTGGGCAAACATGATACCAGTTTGTCCCTTTACTGGCAAAGCTATTATTACTTGATTAAGATGGTACATTCTGGGTTTCTCCACTATACAGGAATTGAATAATTAATAAGCAATTGATATGCAATTTTGAGGCTATGTAAACATCCTGTCTCTCATCAAACTTTCTCCCACCAGTTTTAGAATCCATTGATGTTTCTTGCCTGAATCATTTATAATGATTGCAAAATAGTAATTTTCTCACTGTCATTCCTTCTCCATTTATTAGCTGGCATTCTGCTGTAGAAAAGAGCTTTCTGCTTCCCCTTACTTATTCTTTCATATCAATAAAGACACAAGAATATTTATTTTATTCAAAATATTATAATCTATTACTATCATTATTTATTTTGATTCTCAAATTGTCCCACATTTGGACAGGAAGAGCCCCTTCATGCTGGCCCCTGTATCCTTTTGACATATCCTCTGCATTCTCTGAGCACTTTCATACTTTCTGGTACAATAAGATGTTCCAGGCTTACCTTGTAGTCTCCCTTCCTCAGCCATGGAATTGCCCATTTCTCCAAGGAACCCTGTTTTTTTCTAGTGGGGAATGGTATTTAGAAACTGAGATTTGGGTGTCTTTGTTTCTAAACACTTCCAGAAGACATATCTGGGAAATATATGAATGTATACAAACACATGTTATAGCTGTTTGGCAGTTTGATGTAATTACGAATTCCAAAAATAGATATTGGATTATGCTTGTAAACTGATCTGTTAATCTGGGCATGATTAAGTTATAATTAGGGCGTTGACTGGGCAACGTCAATAGGGTGTTGAGCCCCACCCCTTGGTGGGTGGGGTCTCCAAGATAAAAGACACGGCAAAGGACAGTGTTGGAGAAGTTTTGATGTTGGAGTCTTGTGCTGGAGCCCCAGGAAGTAAGAGAGCTTGGTAGTGAGGAAGCAGAGAAGGCCCCGGGATAGAGACAAGCCATTTGCCTAGTAGTCTACAGCTGGTCTTGTGGAGAGAATCAAAGCCTAGAGAGCCTCATAGTCTACAGCTGACCTTGTGGAGGAAACAGAGGGGCTAAGACCCGAGAGAAACACAGCCCCAGGAAGAGAGGAACCCAAGAAGCCTGACCCCTGGCAAACGTCGGCAGCTGTCTTGCTCCAACATGTGGCAATGGACTTTGGTGAGGGAAGAAACTGACGCTTTATGGCCTGGTAACTATGGACTTCTACCCCAAATAAATAGCCTTTATAAAGACCAACCAATTTCTGGTATTTGCATTAATACCCCTTTGGCTGACTAATACACATGTATACACGTATATCTATCTCTAATTCTATATCTATCCATATAGATATCTACTGATACATCAATCAATAAATAGAGAGTGTGGTAGGCTGTTTTAGTTTCCTAAAAGCTGCTAGGAGCAATATACCAGATTTGGGTTGGCTTCTATAATGGGAATTAATTAGGTTAAAAGCTTAAAGTTCTGAGGCTGTGGAAGTTTCCAAATCAAGGCATCATTAAGAGATGCTGTCTAGGGGAGTGGATGTAGCCCAGTGGTTGAGCACCTGTCTCCCATGGATGAGGTCCTGGGTTCAATCCCAGGTACCTCCTAAAAAAGAGAGAGAGAGAGAGAGAGAGAGAGAGAGAGAGATGCTGTCTCATCAAGTTATAGCTGTGGGTAATCAGGCACATGGCAGCAGCATCTAAAGATGCTTTCTTGGGGAGTGGATATAGCTCAAGTGGTTGAGCACCTGCTTCCCACATACAAGTCCCAGGTTCAATCCCCTGTACCTCTTAAAAACAAGCAAACAAATGGAAAAAAACAAAAACAAAAACAACTCTCATTGGGGAGTGGATGTAGCTCAGTGGTTGAGTGCCTGCTTCCCATGTATGAGGTCTGGGTTCAATCCCCAGTACCTCCTAAAAAGAAAAAATAATAAGATACTTTCTCTCTGAGCTCATCTGTGGATGATCAGGCATATGACTTGACTCTCCCTTCTCCTCCAGGTTTCCTTTCTTTAAGCTTCTCAGGGGTTTCTCCACATGCCTCCGTGCTCCAGTGATTCCAGCCTCGAGCCTCTGAGACCTCTCCCTCAGGCTCTTAGGGTATCTCTTTCTCTGCCGCCTTTTTCTGTGTGTTTAATGCTTTCAGTCCTCCATGTACAAAGAATTCCAGCAAGAGGACCAAGACCCACCCTGGGTCACGACTAACCAATGTAATCCAATCAGCGGCCCCCAACTGAATCCAATCCAATCAAAGGGTCAACACCCACAGGAATGGATTAACTTTAAGAATATGATCTTTTCTGGGATCCACAAAAAGCTTCAAACTGTCACAAAGGCAAAATTCTAAAGATGGCTTCCACAAGATCCTTGTCTCCTGCTTATCCAATCAGACACTAATGTAGGTAATGTTGTGAAGGGATTTACAGATGTAATTAAATCCTAAAAGGGTGGACCTTAAGACAAAGGGATTATTTCAGGTGAGCCTGGCCTATTCAGGTGAGCCCTTTAAGAGCGGAGCGTTTTCTCCAGCTCATGGCAGAAGGGACCGTCAGAGAGATTTGAAGTGCAAGAAGTATTTGACACACCATTGATGGCTTGAAGAAGGAGGGGGACCACATGAGAAGGAATACAGGTGGCCTCTAGAAGCTGTGTAGCCCCCAGCTGACAGCCAGAAAGAAAGTGGAGACCTCAGTACTACAACTGTAAGGAACTGAATTCTGCCAACAACGTGAATGGGCTTGGCAGCAGATTCTTTCCCAGAGTGCCAGATGAGAGGTCCGACCCGCCTGGCTGGTCTGTTTATTTCAGCCTTGTCATACAGTAAGCATAGAACCCCACCAAGCCCCCTTGGATTTCTGGTCTACAGAACTGTGAGCTAATAAATGAGTGTTGTTTTAAGCCACTACGTTTGTAGTGATTTATTGTGATTGCTGGAACATGTGCTTATTAAAAATTTCTTCACCTAAGCAGCTCTGGATCTTCCCAGACATAACTGAGATGGGTTTCTATTAATCTAATCTTAATAGTTTGCTCTTTGTTCTTAGTCCCAGAAGGACATTAACCAGACCTTCCCAGTTCTGCTTACAGGAATAGCAGGAATAAAATAACATCTCAAAGCAAAACCACAGAATAGCATCAGAAGCATCAATATCTAAATCTTAACTGTGACTGATAAATCCACTGAAACGGGGATATCGGGAATAAGTTTAACATGCTTGGAGACAAGACAGGACTGAGAAATTGCATGTACGCTCCTCACATTACCCCTGGAAGATCTAAAATCATCACTTTTTTTGTTGTTTGATTGTTTACTTGTTTTTCTTCTTCCCTACCCTCTCCTTTACCAATAAAAACACTATCCCAAAGCCTTACTTTGAACTGGTTTTGGGGAGTCCCCCAGTTCCTTGCTTGTACGCTCACAATAAATCACCTTCTCACTGAAAGATGTGTTTCTCTTTGTGACGCTGGATCGAGTGGGCCCTTCTGTTGGAAACTGCCACGCTTACAGTAACAATTGCAGCAACAATAAAAAACTAATACAGTGAGTGGGTGTAGCTCAGTGGTTGAGCACCTGCTTTGCACTTATAAGGTCCCGGGTTCAATCCCCAGTGAGTTCTAATAAAACAAAAAATCCAAAAACAACCTAATACAGCTAGATATCAATATAAATGTAAAACTACGTGAGTACACTCATTCTAATAGAGAAACCCTGGGTTTCTATAGTCTTCCCTCTTTCATATCTCTACTTCCCTTCTCCAAAGATGAACAACCTGACTCTCATGATCCTCAATATATTTACCGTTTTGTTCAGTCTCCTTATATGTAATCAATTTCCTCACCACGTGGGGCAGCATCTTGGCCCTGTCTCCACAGGACAAGACGGATACACTGGTTGAGTCCCCACCCCCCGACACAGTCAACTTCATTGATTGGGATAATCCCAATGCCTTGCCACCCACATAGATGTGCCCAGCCCAGTTACTGCTGGCCACGGGGCCCACAGAGAATTGATGTTTATGTTCTTTTTATTTTTGTTTGTTTGTTTGCTTGCTTGTTTTTGCATTAACTCTTTTTAAAATATATTTTTATTACAAAAGTTGTGAACTTACAAAACAATCAGCACATGTGTAGAATTCCCATACAACAGCCCTTCACCAACATACTACACCATTGTGGAACATCTGTTAACAGGTTATGAGATAATATCATCAGACTCTTACCACTAACTATGGACCATAGACTACATTAGGCATATTTTTTCCATACTCCCCCTATTGTTAACAGTATATCTTTGGCATTAATGCAAGTATTGCTGTTAACTACAGTCCATAGGTTACATTAATTGTATTTTCCCCATGCTTGTCCACATTCTTACCACCTATAGTGACTTAACAACCATTCACAGAAGGACATTTCTGCATTTGTACCCTCAACCACAATTTTCATCCACCTCTGGGTTCACTATGTTATTTAGTCCCTAGATTATTCACTAGCTTTCTTTCAACTGACATTTACATCCCTAGACTACCCTTTTCAGCCACAATCCTGTTAATAAACTAGCTGCTACTCACTATAATGTGTTACTATCAACTCTATCCATTTCCACACTTCTATAATCAACTAAATTAAAACTTCTACATGCATTAAGCATCAGTACTCCTTCATAGCCCTCCTCTTAACTCCTAATAACCTATACTCTAGGTTTTAACTCCATGTGTTTATTCTTCATATTTAGTTCATATTAGTGAGACCATGCAATATTTGTCTTTTGTGTCTGGCTTATTTCACTTAGCAAAATGTCTTCAAGATTCATCCTTGTTATTATATGTTTCTCAATATCATTTCTTCTTACTACAGCGCAGTATTCCATCATATGTATATACCAAATTTTGTATTTCCATTCATTGGTTGATGGTCACTTGGGTTGTTTCCATCTTATGGCAATTGTGAATAATGCCGCTATGAACATTGGTGTATAGATGTCTGTTTGTGTCAGTTTTCAGTTCTTCTGGATATATTCCTAGCAGAGGAATTGCTGGAGCATATGGCAGTTCTATATTTAGCTTTCTGAGGAACCGCCAAACTGTCTTCCACTGAGGCTGCACCATTTTACAATCCCACCAACAGTGAAGGAGTGTTCCTATTCTCCACATCATCTCCAGCATTTATTGTTTTCTGTTTTTTTTTTTGTTTTTGTTTTTAAATAATGGCCATTCTATGCAGTGTGAGATGATATCTCCTTGTAGTTTTTATTTGCATTTCCCTAATAGCTAGTGATATGGAACATTTTTTTCATGTGCTTTTTGGCAATTTGTATTTCCTCTTTGGATAAATTTCTACTTAAATCTTTTGCTCATTTTTAAATTGGATTGCTTGTTCTTTTATTGTTGAGCTGTATGACCTCTTTATACAGAATGGAAATCAATACCTTATTGGATATGTGCTTTCCAAATATTTTCTCACATTAAGTGGGTTACATTTTCACCTTCCTAATAAAGCCCTTTGAATCACAAAAGTGTTTAAGTTTGAGGAGGTCCAATTTATCCATGTTTTCTTTCATTGTGCTTTCAGTGTAAGGTTTAAGAATGCACCACCTACCACCAGGTCTTGAAGATGTTTTCCTACATTTTCTTCTGGGAGCTTTATGGTTGTTGTTTTTATATTTAGTTCTTTGATCCATTTTGCGTTAATTGTTGTATAAGGTGGGAGATAGGGGTCCTCTTTCTTTTTTTTGGCTATGGATAACCAGTTCTCCCAGCACAATGTGTTGACTAGAATATTCTTACGCAGCTGGGTGGGTTTGACAGGCTTGCCAAAAATCAGTTGGCCATAGATGTGAGGGTCTGTTTCTGAACCATCAATTTGGTTCCATTGGTCTAAGTGTCTATCTTTACACCAGTACAGTATCTTTTTACTACTGTAGCTAGGTAATATGATTAAAAGTACAGAAGTGAGAGTCTTCCAACTTTGCTTTTCCTTTTTAAGATGTTTCTTAAAAAGGCCCCTTACTCTTACAAATAAATTTAATAATTGTATTTTCCATTTGTTTAAAAAATGCTGGTGAAATTTTTATTGGAATTGCATTGAATCTGTGTATCGGTTTGGGTAGAATTGACGTCTTAATGATGTCAATCCATGGAATGTTCTTCCAATTGTTTAGGTCTTTTTTGATTTCTTTTAAAAATGCATTGTAGTTTTCCGAATATAAGTGCTTTACATTCTTGGTTAAGTTTATTCCTAAGTATTTGATTCTTTTAGTTGCTATTGTAAATAGAATTTTTTTCCCTGACTTCCTCCACAGATAGTACATTACTAGTGTACAGAAACAGCATTGATTTTTGCATATTGGTCTTGTATCCTGACACTACTGAAATCGTTTATTTGCTCTAGTACATTTGTTGTAGTTTTTTCAGTACTTTCTAGGTATAGGATCATAACATCTGCGAACAGTGATAGTTTTTCTTCTTCCTTTCCAATTTGGATATCTTTTATTTCTTTTTCTTTCCTGATTGCTCTAGCTAGAACCTCTAGCACTGTTGAACAACAGTGGTGACAGTGGGCATCCTTTTCTTGTCCCTGATCTCAATAGGAAGCTTTCAATCTTTCACCATTGGGTAAAATCTTAGCTGTGGGTTTTTCATATATGGTCTTTAACATGTTGAGAAAGTTTCATCCAATTCCTATCTTTTGTAGTGTTTTTATCAAGAAAAGATTCTGTATTTTTTCATATGCCTTTTCTGTGTCAATCAATAGAATCATGTGATTTTTCTTCTTTGATTTATTACTGTGGTGTATTATGAAGTTGGATTTTCTTGTGTTGAACCATCCTTGTATGCCTGTCATAAAACCCACTTAATCATGGTGAGTAATTCTTTTATATGTTCTTGGATTCGATTAGCAAGAATTTTGTTGAGGATTTTTGCATCCGTATTCATTAGGGAAATTGGTCTGTAATTTTCTTTTTTTGTAATATGTTTATCTGGCTTTGGTATTAGGGTGATATTGGCTTCATAAAATGAGTTGGTAGTGTTCCTCCTTGTTCAATTTTTTTGGAAGACTTTGAGTAAGATTGGTATTAAATCTTCTTTGAATGCTTGGTAGAACTCACCTGTAAAACCATCTGGTCCTGGGGTTTTTATTTTAAGGAGTTGTTTGATGACTGTTTCAATCTCTTTACTTCTGATCGGTTTGTTGAAGTCTTCTGTATCTTCTAGGGTCTAGTGTAGGTTGTTTGTACATTCCTAGGAATTTTTCCACTTCATCTACACTGTCTAGTTTGTTAGCATATAGTTGTTCGTAGTATTCTCCTACGATCTCTTTTATTTCTGTGGAGTTAGTAGTAATGTCACTGTTTTCATTTTTTATATTATTTATTTGAATCTTCTCTCATTTTTTCTTTGTCAGTATAGCTAAGGGTATGTCTACTTTGTTAGTCTTCTCAAAGAACCAGCTTTTGGTTTTGTTGATTTTCTATAAAGTTTTTTTTTGTTGTTGTTCTCAATTTCATTTATTTCTGCTCTGATCTTTGTTATTTCATTCATTCTACTTAACTTTGGAAATAGTTTGCTGTTCTTTTTATAGTTCCTCCAGATGTGTATTAGGTCATTGATTTTAGCTCTTCTTTTTTATGTAAGCATTGAGGGGTATAAATTTCCCTTTCAGCACTGCCTTCTCTGAATCCCATAGATCCTGATACGTGTTGTTCTAGTTTTCATTTGTCTCAAGATATCTATTGACTTCTCTCACAATTTCTTCTTTGGCCCACTGATTATTTAAGAGTGTACTGTTTAATCTCCATATATTTGCGAATTTTCCCTTTTTTCCACTGCTTGTTGATTTCCAACTTTATTCCATTATTATCAGAGAAAGTACATTGTATAATTTCAATCTTGTTGATTTTATTGAGATTTGCTTTGTGACCCAACATTTGGTCTATCCTGGAAAAAGATCCATGAGCACTTGAAAATAATGTATATCTTGCTGCTTTGGGGTGCAATGTTCTGTATATGTCTATTAGGTTTAGTCCACTTATGATATTTTTTAAGCTCTCTGTTTCTTTATTGATCCTCTGCCTAGATGTTCTATCCAATGCTGAGAGTGGTGTGTTGAAGTCTCCAATTATTTTTGTAGCGATATCTATTCCTCCCTTAAGTTTTGCCAGTGTTTGCTTCATTTATCTTGGCACATCCTAGTTAGGTGCATATACATTTACAATTGTTATTTCTTCCTGGTGAATTGCCCCTTTTATTAATATATAATATCCTTTTTTGTCTCTAATAACAGTTTTGCTTTTAAAGTCTATTTCATCTGATATAAGTATAACTACTCCACCTTTTTTCTTTTTGTTACTGCATGCATGGAATGTCTTTTTCCAGCCTTTTGCTTTCAATCTATTGGTATCCTTGGGTTTAAAGTGAGTCCCTTGTAGACAGCATAAAAATGGATCATATTTTCTTATACATTCTGCCAGTCGGTGTCTTTTGATTTGGGAGTTTAACCCATTAAAATTTAATGCTATAACTGTCAATGCAGTTCTTATTTCACCCATTTGACCTTTGGTTTCTGTCTGTCATATTTTATTGTCAACACTCTTCTTACCCTTTTGGATACTTTTACTGATGTAATTTTCATTTCTAGACTGTCTTCCAAGTCTCTCTCTTCAATATTTTCTTTCCAGGCTGTAGCACTTCCTTTAATATTTCCTGCAAAGCTGGTCTCTTGGTTACAAACCCTCTCAGTTTCTGTTTATCTGTGAATATTCTGCTCACCCTCAATTTTGAAAGATAATCTTGCCAGCTATAAGATTCTTGGCTGGCAGTTTCTGTCTTGCAATATCTTGAATATATCTTACCATTGCCTTTTTGCCTCCATGGTTTCTGATGAGAAATCGGTACTTAATCATATTGGGTATCCCTTATATATTTTTCTCTTGCTGTTCTCAGAATTCTCTCTTTGTCTTTGGCATTTGACATTCTGATTAGTATGTGTCTCAGAGTTGGTCTATTCAGATTTATTCTAATGGGAGTATGTTTTTCTTCTTGGACACAGATATCAATGTCCTTCAATAGGGTTGGGAAATTTTCTACCATTATTTCTTCAAATATTCCTTCTGCCCCTTTTCCCTTCTCTTCTCCTCCTGGGATACCCATGACATGTACATTTGTACATATCTTGCTGTCATTTAGTTCCCTGAGACCCTGTTCAATTTTTTCCATTCTTTTCTTCATCTGTTCTTTTTTTATGTTCTTTTTTTATGTTTGTTTCAAACTCAATGATCTTTTCTTCTGCCTCCTCAAACCTGCTGTTATATGCCTCCATTGTATTTTTTATTTCATTTATTGTGCCTTTCATTCCCATAAGATCTGCTACTTTTCTACGTATGCTTTCAAATTCTTCTTTGTGCTAACCCAGTGTCTTCTTAATATCCTTAATCTCTTTAGCCATTTCATTGAATTTATTAAGGAGATTTGTTTGAACACCTATGATTAGTTGTCTCAACTCCTTTATGTCATCTGGAGGCTTATCTTGTTCCTTTGACTGAGCCATATCTTCCTATTTCTTGGTATGGATTGTAATTTTTTGTTGGTACCTTGGAACCTGGCTTACTAGATGTATTTATTCTGGACACAGTTTCTTTCTTTGGTTTAGGGCTTTCTTGCACTTTCTCCCTTGCTGAGGAGCTGAGGATGATGTTAGTACTGTAAGCTGTGGAAGCTGAAGCTGCCTGCGTTGCCCCAGGGACTGATGAAGTATCTCCCTCCTCTTTCCCCTGCCAGGGGTAGTGACAGAGCCACAGCTGTATGTAGTAATCCAAGTCGTGCATAACTCTCTGTAGTTGCCCAGAGAGACTGATGAAGCTTCGTGCCCCTTCCTTCCCTGCCTGGGACAGGTATGGAGCTGCAGGTGTGGGCAACAATCTATGCCGTGCGGGTCCAAAATGACAGCAATTGCCCAGGTAGACTTATGTAGCACTGGCCCCCCTCCTTCCCTGCTAGGGGAGGGAATGAACTCTCTGGAGTGCCCAACAATCTAATTCATGTGGGCTGAATGCGCTTACAATTGCCCTGAGAAGATGAGGGAGTATTTTCCCTTCTGCCTCTCAGGGGGTGGAGATGGAGCCACAGGTACCCAACAGTTCAGTCCATGTAGGCCAAAACTGCCTACTGTTGCCCGGAGAGGCTGAGTAATCATCAGCCCTTCCTATCCTATTAGGGGTGGGGATGGAGCTACCAAGTGTCTGAGTATTCACTCTATGTGGGCCAAAAGCACCTGCAGTTACCCAGAGAGGCTGGGGAAATACTGCCTCCCCCTTTTTGTCCTTTTAGGGGTGGGGGGTGAAGCCACAGGCACTCAACAGTCGAGTTTGTGTGGGCCAAAAGTGCCTACAGTTGCCTGGAAAGGCAACTGAGGAAACACAGCTTCCCTCCTATTCTACTGGGGGACAGGAATGGAGTCTCAGGTGTTCTACTGTTCAGTCTGTGCCAGCCAAAAATGCCTGCAGTTATCTTGAGAGGGTGGTACAGTTCCCGCCAGCTTCGTCCCTCTGGAGGTGGGGCTGGAGCCTAGGCTAGGGCTGCAATAAAATCTGGGTGGAAAGAAGCCAGTTCATATTATCACTGTTTTAAACTTTAACTGTTATTAGCATTATACTTTAGCCAGTCGAATTTACCAATCAGTAGCTGAAGTTGGTGGCCAACTGTCTCTTCCTCCCCTGTTTTTGGGAAATGGAGCTTGCAGCTCCGGCCACAGAACAGCTCCTGAGGCAGTTTGTGCCGCCAGTGGAGGATGGGCACCCGCCTCTGTGACATGGAGTGCTCTACTCATGCAACTTCACTGCAGATGGGCAGTTTTCTCCTTCCATTCTTTTAAGGATGTTGCAGCATGCTCTTCTGATCTCCCAGATGCTTTAGATAGCTCTGGGTGATTACTATCTGCCCAGTAGGATGAGCTGACTCTTAGAGCTCCTTACTCCGCTGCCATCTTGTTTCTCTTTTTTGTTTTTGTTTTTAAAGCATCATTGTAGAGACTAATTCTTCTCTTTTAATAAATGATGGGCAGTGGTTGAAAAGGAAAGTGTAAGATCATGTATATTACTAGCAGGAAAGCTAAAATATGCAACATGAGATTGTATAACATAGTGAAACCTCATGTGAAATATGAATATGGGTAATATTGCATATATAAGACTTTTTTACAAAATATAAATACAAATAATCTAGAGAGACAGAAACAGAATAGCAGCTATGTACGGCAGGCGAAGCATTGAGAGATTGGAAGGTGATGAGTTTTTTTGTTTGTTTTTTGTTTATTATTATTATTATTAGAATAATAAAAATGCTCTAATAATGATTGAAGTGATGAATGCACAACTACGTGATTATACCAAATGCCACAGATTGTACACTTGGGATAGATTTATGCTTTATTAATATGTATCAATAAAATTGATTTGTTTAAAAAATGGTGGGGATGTGTCATTTACTACTTTATCAATGTTATTGCTGCCATCAACACAAAACAGCGTTTTTCTGGGTGCCACTGTACACACCGTGGTTTATGCTCTGAAGCAATGAGGACTGTGAAAGCCTTTTCTCAGACCTCCATTTTATGATGTAGTAAATATGGAAGAGTTACAACCCTAAATGGACAGCTGGACTTTTACTTTGCCTGACACTCTTCTTCAGACTCTGATGGGCGCTGCCATCCAGGTTTTTATTTTGATTTTTTTTCACAAACAGCTCTTGTGTTTATTAGGAAAATATATAAACACATTTCTTCTACTTTTGGGACAGAGAGAGAAAAGGGAGGGCTGGATGTAGGAAAATGTAAAGCATAATAAATTTTAATTATAAAAGACAGGTAATACACAGAACTTGTTTTGCTAATCTAGTAGAAAAAGACCACCTCGCTCAACTATAAATTTGGCTGAAAGAAACAGACAAAATAATTATATATTCACATCTGTCTTTCAATAAAGGCAGAAAGAGCTTTCCATTTTAAATTTGTTTTGTTTTGTTCCACATGTGGGTTAATTAGATAAAACCATGTCATGTGCCAGATTCAATCAGCCTGAAAATAATCAGAAAACCGGGTTTGGCATTGTTTATGCTGTTTTGGCTCAGATAGACAAAAGCACAAAATGTAAGTTGGCTCCAGAAAATAACCTATGTGTTCTGGTGCCAGCTTTGCTTTCATGGGATTATCTCTAGCTGGTGCCTGAGAGGCAGGTGCCACTCTGGGTGACCATTAGACAAATGTACATGATGTACATACCCATTTTCCACAATTTGACAGCAGCCACCTCTGTGAAGAGCACTTATTTTGACAACTTTGACATGGGTCAAAACCATCTTGCCAACTATTGACAGTCAGTCAACTGAAAGTGTTGAAGTTAAAAAAGGAAAACACGTTTTTGTTAGGCTTATCCCCTAGTGACTTCCTTTCTTTGATTTCTTTTTTTTTTTTTTTTTTTTTAATCTCCTGTGGGATTAAAAATAAAGACTTGTACCCACTCCAAGGACCACCGTTTCCTTGTTGTAGTTAGGTCATTGATAAATCACTAAGGGGAAGAATGCAGAGCAATTCCTGTCTTGCTACTTGAAGGTGGTATTTAAAAAATCCCAAGGGATGAGCATTTTAGCAAATATCTAAGCAATTACAGAGAGACAGTCATTTTAAAAACGTAATCATCTGTTGATGATAACAATCTAAATTAGCTAGTTTTCCCTTCTCTTTGTGCTATGTAAACTGTCTGACATCAATACATAGGGGGATAGGATTATATCTTGTTCTCCTTATACTTTTCATTTTCTAGAATATTAATATTCCAGAGTACGTAATGGGTGGCCATCACTCTCTCCCTAGTATGGATGAAACTCCTCTTGTGAAGATCACCAGTGACCACCTATTTGCCAAATCCAATGGTACATTTCAGTCCTTATCTTAATTTATCTGTGAGATCCTGGCATTCCTCTGTTTCATCCTCTTTGAAACTACCTTGATTTCTGTGACCCCACCCACTCTCTCCTGGTTCTTCTTCTAGTGCCCTGGCTTCTTATTTGTAGTTTCCTTTCCCCCGCTTACTCTCCATTCTTTGAGTCTTGGTGTCCAAAGAATCTAATCTCACTCTTGTTTCTTACCTTCTATATTTTCCCTAGCTCAGTAGTTGCCATCTGCAGAAATCTAAGAATCACCTTGGATTCTTCCCTGTTCCTTACCCCTTCTATTTAATCAATCTCATGTCTTCATGGTGGTGTGTCTTTATCATCTGGTTCATCCCTTGTATCTGTTAGAATGCTTTGGTTCCAAGTACAGAAAACCCAACTAAAACCTGGCTTGAAAACAAGGGGACTAGTTTCTTTAACAAATCAATGACATGGGGGAAAAAAAAAAAGGCAGGAGTAGGGATTTCTCTTGATTAAATGAGATTGATGAGACAGCCATCAACTGCTATATGTGGACTTTTCCTCCTGATATGAACAAACTATTAATTTTTTTGGTAACAATCAGGGAGATTTGCATATGACCTAGAATATTAGATGGCACAAAAAGTTATCAATAATTTTTGTTAGGTTTCACAATGGTGTGGATATATTAGAAAATATCCACATTTAACAGGGATGCATACTAAAATACTTAGATTGAAATGATATGATGCTTTGATTTACTTTACAATACATCAAAAAAATGGAAATAGAGGAAGTAACTGTGGCAGAATCTCAACAACTGGTGAATCTGGATTTGGGGGATGTAAAGGTTCACTATACTATTATTTCTACTTTTTAAAATGTTTTTCTTAGTTTGCCAAGGGCTGCCAATGCAAAGTACCAGGAATGTGTTGGCTTTTATAAAGGGTACTCATTTAGGATAAAAGTTTACAGTTTCAAGGCTGTGAAAAGTCCAACTCAAGGCACCATAAGAGGTGCTTTCTCCAAGTCAGCTGCCATGTGTTGAAGCAAGATGGCAGGCAATCTCTGCCTGGGCTCTGCCTTCCCTTCTGGCCTGTATATCTCCCAGAGCTCAGCTGAGTGCAACCAGGCATAGGGCTTGTCTCTTGCCGGGCCTCTTTTCCCAGGCTCAGCTGCTCCACTTTCTTCCCAATTTCAGTTTCTCTCCTGGGCCTCAGCTGCTTGAGCCTCTCTGTCACATGGCAGGATCAAAAATGGCAGAGCTCTCTTTCCTTGTGTGTCTCCATTTTTCTATCAGACCCAGCAAGAGGGCAGAGACGTAACCTGAGTACCCCTCACTGAGGTAGTCCAACTGAAAAAAGGTCTTGCACTCACAGGAGTGGACCAGCCCACAAAAATAATCTTTCTCTTTTTGGGATTCATAAAATAATTTCAAACTGCCACAAATGCTTCAGTTTTTAAATAAAAAATTAAAGAAAAATTAAAACAAAGGGACTTCTTATTCACATAAATAAAAAGTTCAGAGTTGGAGTAGCCTGCAAATAAAGATTTATGTAGTGGTTAAGCAGTTAAGGACCCCTGCTTCTTTTAATCTCTTCATGACCTCTGTTTTGTTTCCTAGCTGCCAAAACAAATACCACACAACAGGTTGGCTTAGCAATAGTAATTTATTGGTTCATGGTTTCGGAAGCTAAAGTTGTGCTGCCTCCCTAGGTCGGTATCTTCTGGCTTGCTGGCAATCTTTGGGGTTCCTTGGCTTTTCCGTCATATGGCAATGTACATGGTGGCGTCTTCTCCTTTCTCTTCCGGGTTCTGTTAACTTCCTGCTTCCTTGCTCCCTAGGGCTTCTCTGTCCGTTTTCCTTTGCTTATAAGGACTTCAGCCATACTGGATTAAGGCCCACCCTCCTAGAGTTAGGGCACACCTTAACTAACATCTTCAAGGTCTTATTTACCAATGGGTTCACACCCACAGGACCAGGGATATGAACATGCCTTTGTGGGGACATGATTCAATCCCCAAAAGCTTTCTATGGTTTTTGCTTCATCCTACAGCCATGTTTTCTAATGGTAGGGGACTTTATATCCTGGTTTGCCAGGACAGTCCCAGTTACATCTACTGTCCTAACATAATTATTAATAGTGATAGCTTTCATTTTCAAATGTGACCTGGTTTTAAATGATAAATGAAATGGTTATCCAGCTCATGGTTGTCAAATGATGGCTAAACACAATTAGAACTTCATGCTTCTTTGTTCACATCCAGCAAAAGAGAGATGCAGCAGCTTTCCCAGAAGCACCTACTACCAAAACTTTCCTCTAATCTTGTTGTCCCAGGGGTGTAACCATGGTCAGAGTGATAGGATGCATTGGTTGGCTTAAGTCAAATCAAGCACCCCTCCCCAGGAGCCCCTGGGAGGGGCCAAAAGGGATTGAATGTGGGGAGGAAGCCAATAAAGATCCATTATATCCCTTCTTGCCATCTCCCCGGCCACTGCCCTAGTTTAGACTGCAACATCTCTTACTCAGACTATTGCAAGAACCTTCTTGCTGCTCTGTCCCCTTTTAGTTTTGACCTCTCAATTCCATATTGCTACTGGAATGATCTTCCTATCATGCATATCTGAGCATGTCAATACCACTCAACATTTTTTTTTTTAATGTCTTCTCTTCACCTTTAAGATAAACTCTAAATACCTTTGCTTCTATTATATAAGGCTGTTCAATATACAGCCTTTGTCTGACTGTCTATGCTTATCTATCTTTTTTCTATTCTTTATACTTTAAGCTGTAGCAAAACCAAATTACTTGTAGCACTGTTCACATATAATGCTTTCTCATACCTGTTTGCCCAAGCCTGCCTCATTTTTATCAATCCAGCAAATCTGTATTCATCCTTCTCATGCCAGCTCGAGTGCTAGCTTCCCAGACTCCTTCCCCAGATATTCTGGGCTTCTCCTTTGTGCCCACTGCTCTTTGTCCTACAAGAAAGCCCTCTTTTCTGACCAGACCAGGGTATTGATTGGTGGGTTAATTGAAAAGCCAATGAAATCTGGACATCATAATAATGATGATATATACTTTTAACATTTTTTAACATCACCTATGAACTAATGTCTCTCAACCTTTTTTTTTTTCATTATCAGCCCTCCAAAGGAGCTTTTTTAGACATTTTTTTTTCTAATCCTCTCCCCATTGCATGTAATTTTTTTTTTTAAACAAATCTATTTTATTGGTACATATTAACAAAGCATACAATTCATTCAATGTGTACAATAATAGTATTTGTTATAATCTCATAGTTGTGCATTCATCATTTCAATCATTATTAGAGTATTTTCATTATTTAAACAATAATAGTAAACAAAAAATGACAAACAATAAACAAGAAAATTCCTCACCTCTCCATC
>JAKSZT010054334.1:57293422-57351793 GCA_026826555.1 Tolypeutes matacus
TCACCACCCCATCTCTCTTTTCACTTTTTTTTTTTTTTTTTTTTTTTTAACATCACAACAGATACACTGCTTATCTATTCAGGAACCCTCTGTATAGTTGCGGGGCCAAGGCCTTTTATTTGAATGTGGGTCCTCTGATCCAGGTCTGCCTGGTATTGTATTTCTTCTTCCACACAGATAATCCATATTCTATGATTACTAATTTGGATTTGTTTAAAATGAAGGGGTGGGGGGAAGCAGCTGTGGCTCAATCAGTAGGGCTCCCGTTTACCATGTGGGAGGCCCGGGGGTTCGGTGAAGGCAAGCCCGCCCGAATGGCGTGGTTAGCTGACCCAGCGAGCACAAGCAGCAAGAGGGGGATAAATGAATAAATAAATAAAATCTTTAAAAAAATAAAAATAAAAAAAATAAAAATAAAATAAAATGAAGGGGGGACAAGACATTTTTAAAACAAACAATATAGAATCACATTCAATTTCTGTGATTATCTTCCCTTCCTCCCCCGACACCCCGCCATTAGACAGCACTTTTTCTTATATTTTGCTTTTATTGTCTTTTCAAAGCATTTAATTTCATTTTCATAAAAACAACTCCTTTTTTTGCGACACTTAAAGGCTATCACTATATAATGTTTAATCAAATTTTATAATTTTAAAGACAGGACAACCGCTTGGAGAGCGAACAAAATTGCTTATGGGGAGCAGTGGCGGCAGGAGGAAAACATAAAAAGATGCCTGAGGCAGCAGCAGAACAGGGTCAATTCTAGAAGCATCCAACAATCTGCTCTCAGGAGATTGGGTCTGAGTCAAGGTACAACCCTGCTGAGCTCACCTCCCTGGTTGGTTCACCCTGCTCCCCTATTCCCGGCTTCTGCTCTGGGAGCTTCCTTTCAGTATCTGCACAGGAGGCAGCAGCTGGTCTGACCGGAACTGGGGCTTACCTGGGTCTTGTCCTAATTGCTCCTTTTTTCCAGCCTAGTGGGCTGTTAATCGCCAGGGCTCAGCTGCTGGGTGCATCAAGGATCCACAGATTGTAAATTCCAAGAAAACAAAGACTTTGTTTTGCTTTACATTGTAGGCCCTAGCACAGTACCTAATACATAACAGATGCTCAATAAATATTTATTGAATGAATGATCTGCAGGGGCCCCAATTCATTAAATCACTTTATTTGTTCAGTTCACAGTGTTCTTGATAGTTCTGTATTGGTCTAATGAAAATTAATTTCTGTAATAAGGTCATGTCTTTGAATATCCTTGGAGTGTTTTTTATCCAGTCCTACTCGCCATGTTTTTACTACCTTGTATTTGTTTCCAGTTGAAATTTCCATTCTGCTCCTCTTCTACCTAAACAATCGTATCCATTCTTTACTGACTTTCTCAATAACTACGCCTCCAGCAAATCTTCTTTGATGACCCCACTTAAAACTGGCCATTCCCTCCCACTGAGCTCCGGCAGCACTGTGGTTTTACCTCTCTTTGTAAGTGCAGCACACAGATTGCTTCCATACCCCTTTTTATGTTTATTTTTGTTATTATTATCACTTGATCCTTAAAGCATCCCTGAGTCAGAAGGTTAGAAAATATTACTCCCCTTCTCCCACCTTGCTTTGCCCCTGTTGACTTGGCATTGGTCTTCGGCCCGCGAATCTCAAACAACCAGCGGCCTTGGCTCTGAGTCAACCTTAGTTTTTAAAAGGCATAAATTGACCCCAGCAAGTGAGTACGTGATGCGCTAGGACTCCGCCCTTCACAGCACAGAGAATGTCTCCTACTAAACCCGCGAAGTGAACGCACACTAGCTAGTTTGTCCCAGTGGTCGCCTCGTAGGCGGCGCCAAAGCGCCGGGCATCTTCCTGGGCCGCATTGCCATGGCTGCCGGCCGCGGCGTCTCTGCTACCGGCGAGGGGCTGCTCTACGCCGAGTTCACGCCACCCTCCACTAAACTGTCTGACGCCGACATCGATCATAGACTGGTGAGTCCGGCTGGCGCCCCCTACCCCTTTCCAGTAACGCAGGGCCGGGAGGATCGGGCCTAGCAGGCCGGCCCGGCCTGCCGGCGCCTCCTGGGCTCCCTCCTAGTGCCTGCTTCACCTTTCGGGGCCCCCTTGCCCCGCTGAAACGTTATACTCCCTTCATTCTTTCACCGTTTTTGTCCTACCACTCGTTCGTTTAGCCGAGAGTCTGGTGTGTGCCAGGCGTTAGTAGGCGTGGAAGTCCCAGCAGTTCAGAGGGGTCTCTGTCCTCACAAGGAGTTTCCAGTCCTGTCGAAGAGACAGACAAAACAGGCATTAGCAGATATGGATGATAAATGCTCTGGTGGTTTCTCTTGTCACATAGGAGACCCTAGTACAGTCTTGCAAGGGGCGGATTGGTCTCAGGGGAGGCTTTTTGGAGAAAGTGATGCTTAAACTAAAACTTGAAAAATGACTAGGAATTTAACTCTGCGAAGAGAAGAGGGAAAAGTGAAGCACCGATTGCTAATTCATGAAGAGGCAGGCCAGGGAAATAAGGCCTAGTCACAAACTGCAAGTGGTTTTTTCAGGCTGAAATGTAGAGCTGGACAGGGAGATGTCCAACAGAAACATAATGCCAGCCACATTCGCATTTTAGAATTTTCTAGTAGCCACGTTGAAAAAAGTAAAAAGAAACAGGTCGAATTAATTTTAACAATGTGATTTATTTACCCCAGTATATCCACAGTAACATCACTTAAACATGTAATCAATATAAAAAATTAATATTTTACACTGTTTTTTTTTTTTTTTGTACTTTTACGTCAGGTGTGTATTTTACGCTTACAGCATATCTCAATACATACTAGCTACATTTCCAGTGCTCAGGAGCTACATGTGGCTAGTTGTTGCTTTACTGATGAGTGCAGTTATGAGAGGTGAATAGGGGCTAGCATGTGAAGCATGTGGTAAACCATGTGAAAGAGTTGAGAAATCTAGAAGGCACTGGCACCATTTTGATGAGTTTTAAGCAAAGGAGTGGAGTGACAGGTTAAGCTGTTATAAAGTTTACTCAGACTGTAAAAGAATGGATTAGGTGGAGAAAGACTGGAAAGCGATAGCTGTTTGTTCCAGCCCAACTCCTGAAGGTCATAAGTTGGGGCAGCTGCAAGACCAAAGAACACACCAGGCACTGAATCAGACATAAGCTTTGTTTGGGACTTATGAACAGGAGAGAGTTTCCGAAGGCAGCCATTTGGAGAATGAAAATAGCACTCTGCAAAGAGGCAGGAAAAGGAGGGGCAATATAAAGGGTCTCAGAACAAAAACATTCTATGGGGTATGAGACTGGAGTTTCTGCTAGAGCCCCATGGCATACACAGATGGGGGGTTTGCTGCTGTTATCGAAGGACAGGAGTGTACCGGCTGAAGAAAGTTAGTTTACAGTACCACCTGTACATTCTTTTTTCTCCCGGGATCATTAATCTTTAACTTGTGTCCGGGCTATGTAGTTGGTACATGCTGCAGATTTTATTACAATCCACCTGCATGTAGCAGCCTACGTTGCCCATAGGACAGGCATTGCATCCACATTCCACAGCAACAGTATCCTGGGAGAGAAGTCTAAACATATTTTAGCAGTGACAAGCTTGCAAACAATTATTTCTCAAGGCTTGCTGTGTTACTATTAAGAAATGAAATACTGACTAAAAGGGGAAAGAACTAGAAGGGTTGTGGGGGAAATTGCAAAGCCATACATATATGCTACACTGTTTTTTCCCTTTTCCACATCACATTCTCTATTACTCCAGTCCATAGTGGTATCTTGCCTTTAAATATGCAGCACTTACTGTCCATCCCATTTGTTTCTTAATTATATAGTCTTGTGGCATCTTTTCTATTGACCTGTTTTTTTCCCAGCATATTTCTAAGTTTCTTAAGAACAGAAACTAGACATTTACTTCTCATAAAGAACCTTGATAATGAGCACTCAGTTATTAATTGATTGACTGAAGAGATCAGTGTCAGATGGGCTGGCCCGGGAAAGTTTCCGAAGTCAAATGAATTTTCATCCAATGACAGTTTCTTGGGCACTGCTATGTGCCAGGCACCATCCAAGGACCTTGGGATACGTAAATGAACAAAACAGATGCAAATTTGAAGTAGCAAACTCTGAAGCTTCTACTGTGTTTAATTCATTCCTTAACACAACTGTGTGAGGAAGGTCCTTCTTAATCCTAAGGAAGCTGAGACTTAGAAAGTGGTAAGTAACTTGATCAGGATCATTCCCCTAATAAGTGGCAGAGCTAGGATTCAAAATCCTTGTTCTTTTCACTATGTCTTGCTGACTCCTTAGAAATATGGTTTTCTGAATGGAGTATTCTCAGATGCAAACCAGATATAGTAATAAGTTAGGTAAGAAGGAATTTCTTTATGAAACATCATGAAGAACCTCAGTACTAGGCTGAGTTGCTAGGCAATTTGGAGCACTGTGTTGTTTTGAAGATAGAAGTGATACTGGTGATTTTTGCATCTCTAGGTACTTTTACTTGAAAGAGAAAGCATATAGAGTACAACATACTAGTTAGGAGGCATCTGCAGTAGTCCAGGCACATAAAGGCTAAAGTGTAGGTAAGTCATTCTCAATCTGGCCCAGTGCCCTCCTTTGTATAACAAATATTTTGTAGTGTCTCCTGTAATATCCTGAAATGAGATTCATTGGCAATAAATTCTACCCATACATAATTTTAAAAAATCAATATAATGCTGTAATTGAAACATAAAGGTGAAATAAGTATTTTATTAGAAAATACCACGTCAACTGTTTAAATACGTAAATGCTCAGGCCTCACTACACTAGAAGGCACGGTAAGTTAGTGGTTGCTGGCATAATTGGACCAATGCAAAGAATCATTGTGAATGCAACAGCTACAAAGGCATACTGATTTCAGATGTATTTATTGTGTTGGCAACTCAAGTCCCATAAGGAACATGTGATTTTTCCCAAATGCTGAACAGTTTTTCATAAAAATTTTTAATTAAAAAAAAAAAAAAAATAGAATCTCCCCTCAATTACATGGTAGTTGCACTGCTGGAAGTCAGCCTACACTAAAACAGTGCCCCCAAAATGATGTATTTTATATATAATAAAGTTCTAGACTAAATTGAGTGTAAAACAGGCTTTTTACATATATGACTTGGGGTTATGTTTGCTCTTCTTTTTCTAGTTTCCTAAGGTTGAAGTTTAGGTTATTGGCTTGAGATCATTTTTCTTTTTTAATTTGAATGTAGGCATTTATAGCTGTAAATAGCATTCTGAGCACTGCTTTAGCCGTATCCCATAAGTTTTGGTGTGCTGTATTTTTGTATTCACATTACATTTAGTTGTAATTTTGCCTTAGGCAAGCAAAATTCACAAATATGTGAAAATTAAATAACTCACATCTATATAACTGCTGGGCCAAAGTAGAAATCACAAGAGAAATGGAAAAATACTTAGAGGTGAATGAATATTTGTACTCCTCTTGGCTGTCACAGTTTCTTAGACTTTTTTTTTTTTTTTATTTTTTTAATGACCATGACTGTTTTGAGGAGTACTGGTCATATTTGTCTTATTTTTTTCTCATGATTAGACCATGGTTATGGGTTTTGGGGAAGGACACCACAGAAGCAAAATGCTATTGTCATCTCATCATATCAAGGAACATAAAACAACTTATCATGTTGATGTTAACCTTATCTCCAGGCTGAGGTAGTGTGTGTCAGGTTTCTTCACTATAGAATTTCTCTCCCCTTTCCATTCTGTACTCTGTGGAAGAACTAGGAGAATCTTTTAGTCTTGAGGGAGGCAGACAGTTCTTTGTTGTGTAGGTTGTTTCATATATTTTCAGGACTTCTAGAATCAATAGCCCCCATCTACCAAATACAGTATCACCTCCCTCTTCTATCCAAATTATTGTGACAACCAAAAAGGTCCTCTCAAATTTCCAAAATATCCCTAAGGGCCTGTTCTGTTTCTCTTGGGAATCATTGATCCAGATGATGATCAATGATGAGGTAGAAGGTAAGAACCTGGAAGTATTGAAAGCAATGGGAAGTTGTCAAAGGATAAGTGTTAGGGAAAAAAAAGACCTTTGTTTGGGACATATTTGAATATCTTACTGAACATAATTGAAAATAAAATGTGTGTTGAGTTGAAGAAAAAGTTGTTCATACCTTTTATTTTTTTTAAAGATTTATTGTTTTGGGCTCACTGGCTGCTCTTTGTGCATTCTTCTGTGTCTGCTTGTATTCTCTTTAGGCAGCACCAGGAACCGATCCTGGGACCTTCCAGAATGGAGACAGGCTGCTCAATCTCAACTCCCCTATCTGTTGCATCTTTCACTGTTCTCTTCTGTATCTCTTTTTGTTGTATCATCCTGCTGCGCCAGCTCTCCACACGGGCCAGCACTCCGCATGGGCTAGGTCTTTGCTTCGGCCAGCTTGCTGTGTGGGCCAGCTTGCTTTTCACCAGGAGGCCCCGGGAATCGAACCCTGGGGTTCGATGGGAGCCCAATCATTTGAGCCACATCCGCTTCCCCATACCATTTTTTAAAAAGATGCAATTTATTTAATATTTATGAAATATATCTGCAGCTGTATGTGTTAATTCTTTTTCTCTTGTAAACCTCCCTTGGAACTATGAATGTTCGTTAGCCTGTTGAGGAAATGAAAAAGATAAAAATGTAGACAAAAATGCCTCCATAGCACCTTGAATAAAATAGCATTTTATAATCAATTGTTGAATAATCGGTGGTCATGTTCAAACTTTGCTTTTACAAAGCTGGGTTTCATGGAAAAATAGAAAAGTAACTTTAAAGTTAAGAAGAGAAGAGAATATTATCAATTTTTGAACAAAAATTTTATACAAATTGGTAGCCTTTTATACAAATTGGTAGCCTTTTAGTTTCTAGCGCTTTCCTGAGGGAAAAGTAACCCCTATTGTTATTAGTATAATGTAGGATATAAGAATATTAGCCACTTATATATTGAAAGCTAAAACCTATCAACACATAAATCATCAAGCATTCATTCATTACTGCAAAAATAAGAGTGCACTCCTACTCCTTTTTTTTTTTTTTCATTCCACAAATATTTATTGAGCTCCTTAAATTGCGAAACATTGCTCTAGGCACTGGGAATACAATACTAAACTAATCACTTATGATCTCTGCTCCCATGTAGCTTACATTAATGTGCAAGACAAACATTAAGCAAACTGCATAATTATTTCTTGACAATTGTGATGAGTACTATTGCAAAAGGACAAATGGGAGTATATAATTAAGGAATCAAAAGGGAGAGACTTTTCAGTTTTGAAGGAAATGGACTTATTGGTGATGATGGGGAATGGGAGAGGCATAATCCCAGGGTATTACAAGGAAAAGTTGCACATAGGCTTGTTGGCAGGAAGGAATATATTATGTTCAAGACCTTGAAAAGGTCAGCATGACTGGTGCACAGTGAACAAGAAGGATAGTGGCGTTGCATAAGACTGGTAAAGTAGGCAGGGGCAAAGGCCATGCAGGACCATGTAGATCATTAATAATTTTGTTCTTTATCCTAATAATTGCAGGATTCCATTAAAGGGCTCTAAGCACCCATCCCAAGGTAGAAAGCAGGTTGGTATTGTAGAAAAAGCATTGATTTGGCAATTAGACCTAGAGCAAGGATTACAAGTCCTTGAAATTATTAAATCCCAGGATTGGCTTCCTCACGTATACATCGTGAGTTTGGACTAGACCACTCAGGTTTCCTTCAGCTCTAAAATTCTATGAATACCTCTGTATATTCAAAGGCCAAATAAGTTACAGATCACTCGACTTCTTGGTAAATTCTTCCCATCTCCAGAAATGAATATCATTTAGATCCAATTAAGAGCCATAATTTAATCCTTGTAATGATGATAAGACTAAAGTTTGATTATCTCAAAGAAGGCTGAGAAGTCTTAAAGATGGTAAATGGAGAAGGTAGTAGAGAGTAGCTGCAAAATAAGTGTAATCAATGCTTACAGATTAGAAAAATAGGCAAAAGAAGAGGGCAAGATGGGGAAATTCTGCTCACTAGAAATATTTAACTTAAAGGCAGCTTTGTGACAGGAAGGAAGTTTAGGGGTACAAAGGGTTTATTAGTAAGCCCTATCTTTATCAGTAACTCCGCATCCCATATCATCCCCAATCTTTGACATGTATAATCCACGTTTCCTCACACTTATGTAATATGTTAACAAAACACAGCTCCAAGTACCTCATTCCTTGAGATTTGCTTAAATTAAACCCTTTCTATCTAAAAACTCTGGAGAAGGGATTGAAGGCTACTCTATACTCTGAAGGACAAGACTGCATATTTGTATGAATTTAGGGGAGGGAACAGGTAGAAGAAATTGACTGGGCCACTTAATTACAAATTGTTAATGATCAATGACACCTTGGAGATCACTTTTAAATCACTCCGCTAATTTTACAGATAAGAAAACAGAACTTTGGAGGTGAGGTGCCATTCCCAAGGTGACACTAAGTGAAGGAGCCTAGCACCCAGTCCAGGGGTCCTTCCATGATCTTCTGTGGCCTCCTGGGTTTCCTTTCACCTGTGAAGCTCTAGTCCTCTTCCTGGCTCGGCTCGGAGGCATGAACAACATGCTGGACTCGGGGCAGCCTCAGAATGCCTGGCCGCCTGGAGCTCTCCATTTTTGGGGCCCGTTCAGTCTCCCTCTTCTTTCCCTTTAGGTGCACTTGGGTGGGCACCCAGTGCAGAATGGGCAAGGTGCCTGCCACGAGCCTGAGGTGCTAGGAGAAGCGCACGTTTTTCAGAATAATCGAAGAGATGTCAAAACGGGCAGGGGCGAGGTGGTCGGAACAGATGACGGAGCGGTCATTGCTCTGGTACCAGTCCATGTGGTGGCACCGCACAAAGCGGTCCCACAAAAAACATGCGGCCCTGTCTTTGCCGAAGCGGTTCCTGGATTTGGTGGTGTTGCTGCAGTGGGCAGCCACACAGTGGGCTGTCAGGGCGACCCCCTTGGATGTTTGGGAACCGGGGTCACCGCACGCGGGCAGTCTCCTAGTGGCTACCTGGGCGAGGCAGTTTACCCCCCTTTATCTGCAGACTCCAGGCTGTGCCTGTTTCCTCCTCCTACTTTTAAATTGTTATTTGATTTAAAACAAGTTTTAACATACTTGGAAGCTTTATTCAGCAGTCCCACAGATTTCTTATTGTATATCCATGTTTTTTTTTGTTTTTTTTTTTAAGGAAAAGAGTAGGTTTTATTTTCATGTGAAGTTCTTGTAAGAAGAATGTTAGGACAAATGATTGTGTGTTACTATATGATATTGATTATTATTTTTTTTTTATTATGGGTAAAAATCAAAATTCTCACAATACATACAAACATTTGCAAAATGATATATAAATATATATGCATATATGTGTATTTGCTTACAAAAATGTTATTTATATATATATATACACATATATTTTAAGAGGTGCTTAGATTACCCAAAATATTGGAGGTGGGCAACATGGGAATCCCAGTGGGTTCCGTGTAATATATCCATGTTTTTAACTTTGATTAAAAACAAAGTCTAGAATGTAAGCTTGGTGGTCAGAGGTTTTGTTTTGTTCTCCAGTATGTATTTCCAGCATTTATAAATGGTGCCTGATATGTAGTAAGCATTCCAAAAGAAATTTGTTGGATGAATAAATGTCATTCTAGATTCTAGAATCTAGAATGAGAACATTGTCTCAGTGAATAGTCAATAAGAATTTGCAGTTTAATAAGACCTACAAACAAAAACACAAAATTTAGCTCATCTGATGTCTAGCTCATTCTATTCTTTCCCCAAACATGCTTACTCTCTTCTTGTTTTCCCTCTCTTGAATCATGTCATCATCAACTCCACTTTCTTCCATCCTTATACTATGCTACACCCTATGTTGTAGTTCCGTTGGATTTCTAACAGTTCCCTCATGAATTATCATACTTCTGTGACTTTTGTGTTTGAAATTCTTTACCTGGCAACTTGGTTTTTATGACTTAGTTTAGTGGTGTGAAGCCTTTCCTGCCCCTAGTTCTCCTTCCCAAGTAGAATAAAGCTATTTTATCCTACATAGTTCCTTAGATAGTCATACAAATTTTTATTATAATATTTTTATATCCATACTTGTATAAGTGCCTAGGCTGTGAAGTCTCAGAGGCCAGGACTTTTGTATGCTTTTGTGATTGTCATGATAACTAGCACATGGTAGTCACTTAATTGTTGATTTATTAAATAAACAACTACTGACTTATTACTACTGAGTGACTTAATAAACAAACATGGATATTTGATTCTAGTATCATTTTTTTTTTTTCCAGTTTGAAAGCAGTCACTGTTTATTAACTGACCAGATTACAAAAATAATCATGCTGAACCTTAGTTCATTCTTCTAATCAGCCTATTGATCTGGTCTTCTATGTTGCCAGCATCTCCCTCTTCTACAAAATGGGTTGTCTTTTTCTTCATTCCACCTGTGGGAGAAGATAATTTGAAGGGCCACAGGAAGTTGTTTGCCTCTTTGAAGTGTTTTCCAACAGTATAGATCTCATGAATCAGATCTTCCATGCAGATGATGCCACATTTATGAAGAGATTGTGCAATCAATGAATTATCTGTCAAGGCAGTCTGCTTCTTGGTGATTTTGGCATAACCACTCTTATAGATCAACTCATTCACTGACTTCGGGTTTGGGTACCGCCATGCAATATATGGTTCCACAATTCTTAGCATTTAATTGAGGCCTTGTTGAGTTTAACAAAGGTGCCATTGAAGATCTGGTGAAGGTGAGGAAGCTGCAACATTTTTTGGACCTATGGTCTCACACCTTGATACCTCTGATCCTGATGACAAATGCCAATTTGGGTTCCGCAGGTGCATAGAAGCTGCCAGCTTTTCTTGCCATTCCAGCCATTCGGATCTCAGTCCTGTACATCTGCCTAAATTCCTTGCGATAGTGCTGCTTTTTCATAGATAAGCTTCCTCCTTGCCTTTAGAAGCATCTTTTGAGCAAACTTCTTTCTCTCAAACCTTTGATCTTCAGTCTGGCAAAATTCCTTCCCATTTTCTTAAGGGTTTCTGGGACAGCAGGAATCTTCTTCTTCTCTTCAACACCCTGAATGGTTCCAGCCAGAAAAGAGATTCTAGTATCATTTTGATCCATGTAAATTTACATGGTGTCTGTTTACATGGCGTCTCTAGGATGTCTCTTGTAGGTTGGTTTCTGAGGGAGACCAAAGGGTCTGTGTTTCTTTCACTTAATACTCTTCCCCAGAACTTAGTAAAAGGCCTGGCAAATGCTTGATAAATGCATGTATATTTATATGGGAAATGCTAAATAGTGAATGGGTGCAGAGTCTCCATCTTTCCTCTATCACAACTACCCCCTCCCTTTTTGAGGAGGAATAGTAATTTTTTTCCTCCTTAATTTCCCTCTGGTATATTGTCTGTCTGGAACTTAAATGTTGCAGTCTCAAGATAGAAGTTTTAGCATTTTATAGCACTTTCAGGCAATTTATATTTATCTAGAAGGTTATTTACTGCTTATGCTTTTTTGGAAGAGTAAAATGCCTTAGGGAATTTGCAAACAATTTTGATGTTTTTTTTTTACCCCCAGTAGTAGCAGCTATGATGGAATGGGCTGTTTTCCTAGTTTTCTGAAATTCTTTGATTCATAGTAGTAGAACATTTGAAGTAATTTCTCTGTATTTTTCTCTGGTGGATATTTGAAACTAGGTTGTGGTAAGAGATACCTGACTTGCACCTCCTATTGATTTGCTATATTTAAATAATATTTCTTCTCCTTTTGAAATACATCTTAGATGTTTAGAAATACTAAAATTAGATATTCTTTATAGGAAGGGACCAAGTTTTCAGAAGCCTCTTTCTCTCAGCTCCCAACAGAGTACTAGGACTATGGCTACTGCTCTTTGAATACTTGTCAATTGATTAAATGAACAAATAATGAAACAACCAGATAGAAGAAGAATAGAGAATTAGAGAAATGTTTTTTAGAATGTTGGACTGATAGCCTTGGAATAAGGAAGAATGAAATAAATGAGATTATCCTTCTTTGACTTTTTTACTGGTAAAGAGAGGCATGCCTAAAATATAAGCATTAGTACACCTAATACTCTGACTTCTGACATGCTTTTCAAGTTTTGGTCACTTTACTTCTTATTAATCCCTCTAGTAACACAGGTGGTTTCTAACGTAGAAATAGGCTCTGTTTTTAAAATTTGTCAGATCAATTCAGTGTAATAGATTCTTTTTGGTTCTTCTACAACCATGTAGAAGCAGTGTACTGGGTGTATATGGGAAGGATATGAATAAAGCAAGATTACTTTTCTTGTAAAGGGCCAGATTTTTAAAATTTAGGGTTTGCAGGCCACACAGTCTCTGTCATGCCTACTCAACTCTGCTCTTGTAGAGTGAAAACAACCATGGGCAACACATAAATGTGGCTGTGTTCCAATTCAACTTTATTTACAAAAAGAGTTGGAGGGCTGGATTTGGCCTGCAGGCCATAGTTTGCTGATTCCTGCTCTAGGATACAAGTTGGATCCAATCTAAATAACCAGTTCAAGACAGACTGTTAAATGCACACATTTTTTTTGTTCATTCATTCATTTGTTGAACATGTATTTATGAAGTCCCACTTTATTAGCTAAGATACTGAGGCTAGGTGTTATAATGGATACAAAGATGAATCAGAAATAGATTTTGCCTTCAAGGGACTTGTCCAGAAGCTAAATCCAGTCCTCTGGGAACACCTTATTAGTAGGGATATTCCTGATTCACTTTGATAGCTACCCCAAGGTCTTGCATGGCACAGAGCAGGTTGTAGATACTTAGTAAATGATTCCCCCCCCCCAGATAAATGAATGAAGGACTATAATACAAGGAGTAAGGCACAGGTGTGAACAGAGAGGTATATGGATAAAGTACTGTTCTTCAGAGGAGGAGAATGACCCATTATTTCTAGTTTGGGAAACAGAAGACTGGAAAAGTGAATGAGTGAGCTGAACCTTGAGAAAGGGGAAGAATCTGAACAAAATTAAAGAGATGAAAAAATCTTAGGCAGGGGTGGCAAATTCTGATGCTTAAAGGGGCCACCCGGGCAGGTAACAAAAATGATTAAGGGGGTAATGGACTAAATGCATATATTGTATGAGTAATAGTGATTATAGCCACCTGGAGAGAGCATTTCTTTTCTGAAAGGGGAAATTGCTACTCCCTTTTGCAGATTATTGTAATAAACTAGTATTACTGGATATTTGATTTTTCAAGAAAAATTAGAAAGAAAAAACAACACATAGGTTATAGCCAGGAAAAAAAAGTAAGAAAAGGTAGTTTGGGATGACATTGTGGATAGCCCTGAATTCCAGGATTAGGAGTGTGGCCCACATCCTGTAGGCAGTTAAAGTTTTGTACAAGTTGTGCAGTCAGTGGAGGGCTTCAGGAAGATTGCGCCTAGAGCAATGTCTAAGAAGGGTAGAGGATAGCAGGCAAGACCAGTTAATACATTACAGTGGGCAGTATATTCTTTATGGGAATATAGAGGAGATGATGACAGCAACAATTGTGATGACACCTAAAATGTTTTGTGCCAGGCACTATGCTAATGCTTTAAATGCAAAAACTCATGTAGTCCATATAGTAACCTTGTGCTTAGAAATGATTAAATGGAGGCTTAAAACAATAGAAAAAGCTTTCCCTATATCACATAGTCGGTAAGTGGATGAAGCCTAATGATACTCTCTTTTTGGTGCTCTTGCTCAGAATGGCTTTTCTCTATCCCTCTTTCCCCTTCAACCTTTCTAACTGTATCAGTCAAGGTACTTCCTTACTTTATTGTATATTTTCTGCCCCAGTCCTAAACTCAGCCATTCTCCAAGGAGCCCTATATAGCATTTTATCCTATGGGAAACTGTTCTGGGGCACAAGTCAGGATCCTAGTAATCCCATCTTTATCCTCTTACCCAACCCATTCCCCATTGCTCATCTTCTCCCTATGTGGCTGGTGAGGTGTGAGAGGAGAAGACTTTCTGGTTTGGGAGTAAGTCGCTGCTGCTTTCAGTCCATTAGGAAAAGTGGAATTTCTCTTTCAGCTTCATTCAGTGAAGCTTTCTCTCTCTCTTTTTTTTCAGTGTCTCATAATAGGAACTGTTACTGGAAGATGCCAGGAGATTGTGAAAGAAAGGAGAGAGGCTCATCACTCTTTTCATATTGATCATTGTATTTTAAATCTGT
Source organism: Tolypeutes matacus (assembly GCA_026826555.1). Classification (NCBI taxonomy): domain Eukaryota; kingdom Metazoa; phylum Chordata; class Mammalia; order Cingulata; family Chlamyphoridae; genus Tolypeutes; species Tolypeutes matacus. The sequence goes on from JAKSZT010054334.1 coordinate 57,307,699, forward strand.
TATAGAATCTTAGTAGGGGTTAGTGAACCTTGAATTGCTTATCTCAAGGTTTAGGGTAAACTATATTGCATATTTCTCTAAATGATCAAATATGATCTTCCAGAGAATACTTTTCACGTCCTTTTGGAATATGTAGAATTAAATCACCACCACCACCACAACTGAAAAAAATAGTTTTATATAGCAGTTATATAGAAGTGAAGGAAAGAGAACTAAACCATGGATGAAAATCAGTTAACAGAATAGTACCATAAATGGCCCTTTCCCGCTCCAAATACTGTGTAGTCACAGTGATGTTAAAGTCTTATTTACCAAGGACTTTATTACTATACAATACTTACAATATTTTCTATGCATGTTATTTGATATTTTGAATAATTTATATGTGCTGATTTATAAAGAATTTTAAAAAGAAGTTTTAATAAATGTCATGAATTGATACCTGTTTTTGTACATTCCCTTTAACTGATTTGGGATAATCCATTTCAGCCTTTCCTTCCATTTTAGAAAACTTGAGACATTCTGTTCTTTAGAATCAGGTGGAACATCATGCAATTTTGAATTATTGATCTATTTTTTATGTTAAAGTTTTTGCCTATATTTGATCAGTGTAAAGGTTTTTGACTATGAGATTTTGTAGAGATTGATTTAGTTGTTTATAGTATTAACTTTTGACCAGTTCAAGTCTTTCGGGGGTTTACTTGCCCTAAAACAATTCTTCCCCATTTTTTCAAACATAACATCTTTTACAAGTGAAAATTTTCACCTGTCTCCTGCCTCCATAATATTAGTTGTATTTTCTATTTTTACGCACTGAGTATATAAAAATAAGAGAACTTGACACACATGAATGTATTGGGTTCATTATGGGCAAGCAAATAGTTAAGGAGGCATTGAGTTAATATTTAGTGAATGCCTGCCATGTACCAGACACTGATTATATTTTCCCATTTCTCATAATATTCTGTAAAGTAAGTGCTACTTGTCACCATTTTACATATAAGGGAACTGAGGCAAAGAGGCTGATTAACAGTCCCAAGGTTAAACAACTGGTAAGTGGCAGGACTAGGTTATGAAGCCAATTTTGGCTCCAAAAGTCCTCAACTTTTTCACTATACTACATTGTCTCTCCATCATGTAGAGATCAGAAATTGATGAAATCAAACCCAAGGAAATGATTTACAGTCTTGATTTTATGGTAATTCTCAGAGTCTTCAAATGCTTCAAGATATGTTTAAAAATTCTTAAATTTCAAAGCAGAGTTAATTTTATTTCACTTTAACTCACAAAGGATGGAAAGAGTACTATGTAAAGAAATTTAAGAAAAGTAAGTGTTACCACTCTAAGGATATAAGAAATTGCTGCCTTGAGGTAAAATAGGCTATTGTAAGTGAGAAAAGGGAGCTTTCAGAAAATGGAATGATGTCCCAAGTAAGAAGAATAAGCCCACTTACAAAGTGTGACAGGTAAAGGGCACATCAGATTAAGTCAAAAAGAGTTTAAGGGGTACTTGCCAGGGACTTCATATAATAAACGCTTGTAGGAGTACATGATGGGGAGGAAGCTTGCTAGAGACTGAGTGGCATCATTTTGATTAGGGTGCAAAATAAGTGCAACCATAAAATGGGAGATACCAAAGATCAGAGCACTTGTTTTTATTGAAGAGCACTAGAAGAATTTGTTTCTAAAGTTTATTTCTAAGCCAGATCAGAGGGGAGGGTCCTCTGACTTGAGAAGTTCAAAGTTGTTAAATCCTTCTGACCAGCTGGGATTTTCCCAAGATTTTTCTTTTGCAATAACCTTTTTTTTTTCCTGAGTTCAAAATAAAAAAAATATATATATATAATAATATAATAATTGTAATAGCTACCTTTTGTTGAATGCTTATCACAAGTTAGATACTAGGTGAGGTATATGAATTTCCTTATTTACAAAAGTTTGTACTAACTTCAAGAAATAGATATAATTATTATCCTCATTTTACAGATGAAGAAACAGTCTGAGGTTAAGCATGGGAGCCCAGAGCCCAGGCTTCCTCTCCTTAAAGGAAACAAAGCCCACAGCAGGTAGTGGCCTGCATAAGTTAAATAGTAATAAGCCTCCCCAGAGGAAAGGAATATACAGATGGTATTGTAGACTGTAATTTTCTCCAGGCTGTACACTTCCTTCCCACAATAACATCACCAGACCCCATTTATGTGCTTCATGTGTGTCTTTGTTCTGAGACCCTTTATATTGCTCCTTGTTTTCCCATCTCTTTGCAGAGCGCTACTTTCATTTTCCGGCCTGCTACCACAGAGAGCCCCTCCTGTCCATAAGTCCCAATAAAGCTTATGTCTGACTCAGTGCCAAGTGTGTTCTTTGGTCTTGAAGCCGCCCCGACCCATGCCCTGCAGGAGCTGGGTTGAAACATTAAGTAACTTGACCAAGGTTGTGGCGATGACAAATAGAGAGTCAAGATTCAAACCAAGTTTTTTTTTATTCCAGGGTTAATGATTCTAAACAAGTCTTTGTTTTAATGACAGTGGATAAGTTCTAACAATATATAACTACTGGAAGTTTTGGCTTATAGCATTCCCTTTTTTTTTTTAAGAAAAGTTGTAGGTTTACCAAAAAATCATGCAGAATATATAGAGTTCCAAAATATCCACCTTACACACACAGTTTCCCCTAATAGTAACACTTTGCATTAGTGTGGTATCTTTGTTATAATTGATGAAATAATGTCATTATAATTATACTATTAACTGTAGTCAGTAGCTTACATTAGGATTCACTATTTGTCTTATACATTCCTATGTTTGTTTTTTATTAGAGAAGTTGTAGGTTTACAGAAAAGTCGTGCATAAAATACAGACTTCCCATATACCATCCTATTATTAACATCTTGCATAAGTGTGGTATATTTGTTACGAGTGGTGAAAGAACATTTTTATGGTTGTACTATTAAATATAATTGTACTATTAGCTATAGTCCATTATATACAATAGGTTTCACTGTGTTGTATGTCTTATGTTTTGGTTTTTTAAAGTTTTTTATTATAGTAACATATATACAACCTAAATTTCCCCTTTTCACCACTTTCACATATATAATTTAATTCAGTGCTGATAATTACATTCACAATGTTGTGCTACCATCACCATCATACACTACCAAAACTTTGCAGTCAACCCTAATAGGCACTCTGTGCAACTCAAGCATTAACTCCCCATTCCCTACCCCCAACCTGGCCCCTGATAACATATACTCCAGATTCTGACTCTGAGCTTGCATATTCTAATTATTTCATATCAGTGAGATCATACAATATTTGTCCTTTTGCGTCTGGCTTATTTCACTCAAAATGATTTCTTAAAGTTGTCACATGTATCAGAAGTTCATTTTTACAGCTGACTAATACGCCATTGTATTATGCAAAATACCATATTTTCTTTATCAGTTCATGGGTTGATGAATACTAGGGTTGCTTCCATCTTTTGGCAATTGTGAATAGTACCATTGTGAATATCGGTGTGCAAATATCTATTTGAGTCATTGCTTTGAATTCTTTTGGGTATATACCTAAAAGTGGGATTGCCAAGTCATATGGTATCTATACTTAACTTTCTGAGGAACTGCCAGTGTTCCACAGTTGCTGTACCATTTTACATTCCACCAGCAATGAATGAGTGTTCCTATTTGTCTCCATCCTTTCCAACATTTGTAATTTTCTTTCTTTCATTTTTTTAAAAATAGTAGTAGCCATTTTAGTGGATGTGAAGTGGTGTCTTGTTGTGGTTTTGATATGCATTTCCCTAATAGCTAATGATGTTGAACATCTTTTCATGTGCTTTTTGGCCATTCATTATATCCCATTTGGAGAATTGTCTATTCAGGTCTTTTGCCTATTTTTTTAATTGAGTTGTTTATCTTCTTCTTTTTGAGTTGTAGGATTTCTTTATATATTTTTGGTATAAAACCCTTATTAGATATGTGGTTTCCAAATATTTCCTCCCATTGAGTAGGTTTTCTTCACTTTCATAATAAAGTCCTTTTATGTGCAGAAGTTATTAACTGTGATGAGGTCCCATTTCTTTTTCCTTTGTTGCTTGTGCTTTGTAAAGTCTTAAGAAATCATTGCATAATACATGGTCTTAAAGATGCTTCCCTAAGTTTTCTTCTAGAAGGTTTATAATTTTGTTTCTTATATTTAGGTCTTTGATCCATTTTGAGTTAATTTTTTAAAATTTTTATTTTATTCTCCCCCCCCCACCCCCATTGTTGTTTGCACTCACTGTCTGCTCTCTGTGTCCATTCACTGTGTGTTCTTTCTGTTTCTGCTTGTCTTTTCTTCTCATCTTTCTCTTTAGGAGGCATCGGGAACCGATCCCAGGACCTCTGCATGACCTCTGCATCTCCCTTTTGTTGCATCATCTTGCTGTGTCAGCTGTCCGCTGTGTGAGGGCCATCAGTTCTCCACGGGCCACGGGCCAGCTTGCCTTCACCAGGAAGCCCCAGAAATCGAACCCAGGTCCTCTCATATGGTAGACGGGAGCCCAATTGCTTGAGCCACATCCGCTTCCCTGAATTAATTTTTTTAATATGGGGTGAGGTAGGGTTTTCCCCTTCATTCTTTTGCATTTGAATATCCAGTTCTTCCAGTGTCATTTGTTGAAGAGATTATTCTTTCCCAATTGAGTAGACTTGGCAGCTTGTCAAAAATTAATTGGCCATAGATGTGAGGGTCTATTTCTGAACTCTCAGTTCAATTCCTTTGGTCTGTATATATAGCCTTGTGCCAGTTGTGTTTTGCCTGCTGTGGCTTTGTAATAAGTGTTAAAAGTCATCAAGTGTGAGACCTCCAACTTAATTCTTCTTTTTCAAGGTGGTTTTGGTTATTCAAGGCCCATTACCCTTCCAATTTGATAATTGGCTTCTCCATTTCTGCAAAGTAGGCTGTTAGAATTTTGATTGGGATTGTGTTGCATTTGTTAATTGCTTTGGGTGGAATTGACATAATGACAATATTTAATCCTCTAGTCCATTAGCATGGAATGTCTTTCCATTCATTTTGGTCTTTGATTTCTTTTAGCAATGTTTTGTAGTTTTCCATGTATAAGTCCTTTATATTTTGGTTACATTTATGCCTAGATGTTTGATTCTTTTAATTGCTGTTGTAAATGGAATTAAAAATTTTTTTTTCCTCACATTGCACATTAGTAATGTGTAGAAAGTCTACTGATTTTTGCATGTTAATCTTGTATCCCACCACTTTTGCTGAATTCCTTTATCAGCTCTAGTAGTTTTGTTGTAGATTTTTCAGGACTTCCTATATGTAGGTTCATGTTATCTGCAAATAGTGAAAGTTTTACTTCCTCCTTTCTAACTTGGATGCTTTTATTTGGTTTTCCTGCCCAATTGCTCTGGCTAGAACTTCCATTACAATGTTGAATAACAGTGGTGACAGTAGGCATCCTTTTTCCAGATCTTAGAGGGAAAGCTTTCAGTCTTTCACACACTGAGTATGATGTTAGTAGTGGGATTTTTCATATATGCTCTTTATCATGTTGAAGAATTTCCCTTCTATTCCTATTTTTCTAGTGTTTTTATCAAGAAAGGATGCTAGATTTTCTTAAAAGGCCTTTTCTATATCATTTGAGATAATCATGTAGATTTATCCCTTCATTCTGTAATGTGGTATATTAATTGAATTTATGTTGAACCACCCTTGCTTACCTGAGAGAACTTCCACTTGATCATGGTGTATAATTCTTTTAATGTGTTGTTGGATTCAAATTGCTAGTAAAATGTTGTGAATTTTTGCATTATATTCATAAGAGAAATTGGTCTGTAATTTTCTTGTAATATTGTTATCTGGCTTTGCTCCTAGGGTAATTGGTTTCATAGAATGAGTATTCCCTCCTCTTCAATTTTTTGGAAGTTTGAGCAGGACTCGTATTAATTCTTTAGGGAATGATTGAAAGAATCCACCTGTGAAACCATCTGGTTCTGGGCTTTTCTTTGTTGGGAGGTTTTTAATGACTTCTCAATGTCTTTACTTGTAGTTGGTTTGTTGAGATCATCTATTTCTTCTAGAATCAGTGTAGGTTGTGCGTTTCTAGGAATCTGTGTATTTCATCTAGGTTGTTTAATTAGTTGGCATTCAGTTGTTTATGGTATCCTCTATGATCTTTTTTATTTCTGTGTGGTCAGTAGTAATGTCCCCCCTCTCATTTTTTATTTTGTGTTCTTTTTTTTTTTTTTTTTTTTTTGGTCAGACTAGCTAAAGGTTTGTCAATTTTACTGATCTTTTCAAAGAACCAACTTTTGGTTTTGTTAATGCTCTCTCTTGCTTTTTATTCTCTATTTCATTTATTTCTGCTCTAATCTTTGTTATTAATTTCCTTCTGCTTGCTTTGGGTTTAGTTTGCTGTTCTTTTCTAGTTCCTCCAGCAATGCAGTTGGGTCTTTGATTTTAGGTCTTCCTTTTAATGGAAACATTTAGGGCTATAAATTTTCCTTTGAGCACTGCCTTCGCTGTATCCCATAAGTTTTTTAATATATTGTGTTCTCATTTTCATTTATCTCAAGATATTTACTGATTTCATTTGTAATTTCTTCTTTGACCCATTAATTGTTAAGAGTTTGTTCTTTAACTTCCATGTATATGTGAATTTTCCAGTTCTCTGCTTATTATTGATTTCCAGCTACATTCCATTGTGGTCAGAGAAGATGCTTTGTATAAATTCAGTCTTTTAAAATTTACTGAGACTTGTTTTGTGACCCAACATGTGGTCTATCCTGGAGAACAATCCCTGTGATTTGAGAAGAATGTGTATCCTGCTGTTTGGGGTTGCAGTGTTCTGTAAATGTCTGTTAGGTTTAGTTCACTTATCATATTATTCAAGTTCTCTGTTTCCTTATTGAGCTGTCTAGATAATCTGTCTATTGATGAAAGTGGTCTAGTGAAGTCTCCAACTATTGTTGTAGTGGTGTCTATCTCTCCCTTCACTTGTGCCAGTTTTGCCTCATATATTTTGGTGCACCGTGGTTCTGTGCATAAATATTTATAATTGGTATTTCTTCTTGGAGGATTGCCCCTTTTATTAATATTTAATGCCCTTCTTTGTCTCTTGTAACAGCTTGTGACTTAAAAGTCTATTTTCTGGATATTAGTATAGCTTCCCACCTTTCTTTTGGTTACTATTTTTATGGATTATCTTTTCCCATCCTTTCACTTTCAACTTATTAATGTCTTTGGGTCTAAGCTGAGTCTCTGATAAACAACATCTAGTTGGATTATGCTTTTTTAAATCCATTTTTTAATTTTTAATTTAATTTAATTTTTAAAGAAGCTTTTGATTACATAAATGTTAATCTGAAAAGATCGGGGATTCATAGTGTGTGTCTTTTGATTAGGGAGTTTAATCCATTAGTCCATTAACATTCAGTGTTTAAACCATTAACATTCAGTGTTAATTACTGTAAAGGTAGTACTTTCAGCCATTTTGTCCTTTGATTTTAATATGTGATATCTTTTTTTGTCTCTTTATTCTTTTATTATAGCCTCCTTTTCTGTATAGTTGATCTTTTATATGGATATATCTGACTGATTCCTTTCTCATATCCATTTTTTCTTTCATTTTTAAAACAATTTTTGGAAGTATATCATTCATACATGAACGTACATAAACAGTAAGTGTATAGTAAAAGTTGTTAACTTACAAAACAAACATGTATGACATCATACAGGACTCCCTTACATCACCCCACCACAAACACCTTGCACTGTTGTGAAACATTTGTAACAAATTATGAAAGAGCATCTCCAAGTATTACTACTAACTATAGTCTGTATCTTACATTTGGTGTATTTTTCCCCCGACCTATCCTATTATTGTTTTGTTCATAAACCACACAATTTATGTAAAGTATACAGTCAGTGGCATATGGTATAATCATGGAGTTGTGCATTCATCACTTCAATCAACATTAGAGCATTTTCATTATTTAAAAAAAGCAAAAACAAACCACTATCATACCCATATGTTAATACTACTAATTACAAATCCTATGATGTGCTTTAACCATTTCTATTTATTTCTAAACATTTACAAACAACTTTTTACCAATTCTACACAGATTAAACCTTCAACTTTCCATTCTCTAATCATATTCTTTTTTCTGGTGACTTACCTTCTGGCTATTAACTCCGTGAGTTTGCTCATTATATTTAGTAAATAATAGCGAAGTCATACAATATTTGTCCTTTTGTGCCTGACTTGTTTCACTTAACATAGTGTCCTTGAGGTTCATTCATGTTTTCATATGCTTTGTGACTTCATTTCTTCTTATAGCTGAATAATATTCCATCATGTGTATATACCACAGTCAGTCTGTTTATCCATTTGTCAGTTGATGGACTCCTGGGTTGTTTCCATCTTTTGGCATTTGTGAACAGTATAACTATAAACATCAGTGTGCAGATGTCTATGTCACTGTTCTCAGTTCTTCTGGGTATATACCTAGTAGTGGTATTGCTGGATCACATGGCAGATCTATATCTAATTTTCTTAGGAACCAACAGACGTCCACAGTGGCTGTACCATTCTACTTTCCCACCAGCAGTGTATAAGCATTCCTATCTCTCCACATCATCTCCAACACTTGTAGTTTTCTGTTCGTTAATAGTAGCCATTCTAGTACGTGTAAAATACCTCCTTATAGCTTTGATTTGCATTTCCCTAATAGCCAGCGAGGCTGAGCATTTTTTCATGAGTTTTTTTAGCCATTTGTATTTCACCTTGAGAAAAATGTCTATTTAGGTATTTTACCCATTTTTCAGTTGGGTCCGTTGTCTTTTTCTTATTGAGTTATAGGGTATCTTTATATATTATGGATATTAGCCCCTTGTTGGATATGTGATTTCCAAATATTTTCTCCAATTGAGTAAGCTTCCTTTTAACCCTCTTCACAGAGTCCTTTGATATGTGGAAATTTTTAATTTTGAGGAGGTCCCATTTATCTATTTTTTTTCTTTTGTTGCTCTTGTTTTGGGTGTAAGGTTTAAGAGACCCCCACCTGCTATGAGGCCTTACAGATGTTTCCCTACGTTATTTTCTAGGAGTTTTATGTCAGGGTTTTTATGTTTAGGTCTTTGATCCATTTTGAGTTGATTCTCGTATAGGGAGAGAGATAGGGGTCCTCTTTCATTTTTTTGGTAATGGATATCCATTTCTCCCACACCATTTATTGAAGAGACTGTTCTGTCCCAGAAAAGTGGACTTGGTAGGTTTATCAAAAATAATTTGACCATAGAGGTGAGGATATTTCTGAACACTCAATTTGATTTCATTGACCAATGTGACTATCTTTATGCCAATACCATACTGTTTTGACCACTGTAGCTTTATAATACACTTCAAAGTCAGGAAGTGTGAGTACTCTGACTTCACTTTTCTTTTTTAGGATGTTTTGGCTATTCGGGACCCCTTTCCCTTCCAAATAAATTTGGTAATTGACTTTTCTGTTTCTGTAAAGTAGGCTGTTCGAATTTTGAAATGTATTGCATTGAATCTATGAATCACTTTGGGTAGAATTGAAATCTTCAAGATGTTTAGTTTTCCAATCCATGAACACAGAATGTCCGTCCATTTGTTTAGTTAGGTCTTCTTATATATATATATTTTTAGCAGTGTTTTGGCAGTTTTCTGAATACAATCCTTTACATTCCTGGTTAAATCAATTCCTAGATATTTGAGTCTTTTTGTTGCTATTTTAAATGGAATTTTTTCCTTGATTTCCTCCTCAGCTTGCTCATTGGTAGGGATCATGTCATCTGTGAAAAGTGAGAGTTTAACTTCCTCTTTTCCAATATGGATGCCTTTCATTTCTTTTTCTTGCCTAATTGCTCTAGCTAGACCTTGCACAATGTTGAATAATAGAGGTGACAGTGGGCATCCTTGTCTTGTCTGTGATCTTAGAGGGAAAGCTTTCAACCTCTCCCCATTGAGTATGATGTTGGCTGTGGGATTTACATATATGTCCTTTATTATGTTGAGGAACTTTCCTTCTATACCTATCTTCTGAAGCATTTTTATCAAAAAAGGGTGCTGGATTTTGTCAAATGCCTTTTCTGTATCAATCGAGAATATCATGTGTTATTTTTCCCCTCTGGTATGTTAATGTGGTGTATTATGTTAATTTACTCTCTTATGTTGTACCACCCTTGCATACCAGGAATAAAACCCACTTGATCATGATGTATAATTGGTTTTATTTTATTTTTTTATTTTATTTTATTTTTTAAAGATTTTATTTATTTATTCATTTATCCCCCCCTTGCTGCCTGTGCTCGCCGGGTCAGCTAACCACGCCGTGCGGGCGGGCTTGCCTTCACCAGGAGGCCCTGGGAACCGAACCTGGGGCCTCCCATATGGTAAACGGGAGCCCTACTGATTGAGCCACAGCCGCTTCCCTATAATTGGTTTTATATGCTGTGGGATTCAATTTGCAAGTATTTTGTTGAGAAATTTTGCATCTATATTCATTAGAGAGATTGGTCTGTAAATTTTTTTTTATTGTAGTATTTTTATTTCGCTTTGGTATTAGGGTGATGTTGGCTTCATAAAATGTGTTGGATAATTTTTCCTCCTTTTCAATTTTTTGGAAGAGTTTAAACAGGATTGGTGCTAATTCTTTTTGAATGAAGCTAGAAATCAATAATAGGTGGAAAATGGGGAAATTTGAAAATAAATGGAGGCTAAACACACTCTTAAACAATTAGTGTGTCAATGAAGAACTAGCAAGAGAAATTAGTAGATATCTTGAGATGAAAGAAAATAAGAACACAACATATCAAAAATTAAGGGAAACAGCAAAGGCAGTGGTGAGAGGGAAATTTAAAGCCCTAAATGCCTGTATTAAAAAAAGAAGAAAGAAACAGCCAAAACCAAAGAGCTATCTGAACAACTGGAGAAACTAGAAAAGGAGCAGCAAAACAATCCCAAAGCTAATAGATGGAAAGAAATAACAAAGATTAGAGCAGAAATATATGAAATTGAGAACAACAACTACAACAAAAAATAGTGAAAATCAAAACCAAAAAGCTGGTTTTTTGAAAAATCAATAAAATTAACAAACTCTTAAAAAGACTAAAAAAGAAAAAAAAAAAGATGCAAATCAGAAATGAAAGGGAGGAATTACAACTGCCCTCACAGAAATAGAAAGGATCATATGAGGATACTAAGAGAAATTGTATGCCAACAAATTAGACCTAGATGAAATGGACAAATTCCTAGAAATGCACAGTCTACTTTGACTTTACAAGAAATAGAGAAACTCAACAAACCAATCACAAGCAAAGAGATTGAATCAGTCATCAAAATCTTCCAACAAAGAAAAGCCCAGGGCCGGATAGCTTCACAGGTGAATTCTACCAAACATTTCGAGAAGAATTAATACCAATCCTGTTTAATCTCAATTTCATTTGGGTTGTAGGATTTTTTAATATATTCTGGATATTTAACCCTTCTCAGATAAATGGTTTCCATTTTTTCCCCCCATTTTGTAGGTTTTTTTATTTTCATGATGAAATCCTTTGATGCTCAAAAGTTTTTAATTTTCATGAAGGTCTGTTTATCTATTTTTTCTTTTGTTGCTTTGGCTTTTGTTGTAAAGTCTAAGAAACCATTGCATAGCACAAGGTCCTGAAGATGCTTCCCTCTGATTTCTTCTCTAGGAGTTTTATGGTTTTATTTATGTCTTTCTGGTGTGAGGATACATCTCTGATTTGAGATCGTTCTTCTTTTTTAATGTAGGCTTTTAGAGCTATAAATTTCCCTCTCAGCACTGCCTTTGCTGCCTCCCATAAGTTTTGGTATATTGTGTTTTCATTTTCATTTGCCTCAAGATATTTCCTAATTTCCTGAGTGATTACTTCTTTGATTCACTGGTTGTTTAAGAGTGTGTTGTTGTTTTTTCACATGTTTGTGAATTTTGTAGTACTTCCTCTGTTATTGATTTCTAGCTTCACTCCATTTTGGTCTGAGAAGATACTTTATATGATTTCAGTATTTTTAAATGATTGAGACCCTTTTTGTGAGCTAACATATTGTGAGAGTTTGAAGTTATTTTTGAATCCCAGAAGATTATGTTCTTAAACTAATCTATTCCTGTGGGTGTGGTACTCTTTGATTGCATTAGATTCACTTTGGTTAAATCACTTTCAGTTAGATCGCTTTAGGGCATTTGATTGGACCACATCAGTGAGGCACAGGTTAGGTCTCTGCCTACTTGCTTAGTCTTATATAAACTGAGAGCACAGAGAGAAAGGAGGCACACAGAAAGGGAACTGCCATTTTGATCCTGCTATGTGAGAGAGAGGACTGCAGAAAGACAGAGAAGCCCTGAGAGGTTGGGAGGTCCTGGAGTCTGGAATTAGCAGAGCACAGAGGCAGAAAGAGGCCCCTGAGGGACTGGGCCCACAGAGCTGCTCAAGATTGAAGAGAGGAGCCAATGCCTAATAGCCCACAGCTAGGCTCAGGGAGAAACCAGAGGAGGCTGAGAGTGGTGGCCCGGAAAGAGAAGAGCTATATGCCTAATCTCCCCTAGCTGGGCTCTGGGAGACAGTGAGCTGGGAAGCAGGGACCTTGCAGAGATCGGTTGCCATCTTGCTTTGTCATGTGCAGGAATCGAGGATCACCAGAGCTGACTTTTGATGAGAAAACATCTCTGATGGTGCCTTGCTATGAACATTTCACAGCCTCAGAACTGTAAGATTTTCCCCTGATAAAATTCCCATTATAAAAGTCAATCCATTTCTAATACTTTGCATCAGCAACCTTGTGGCAAACTAAAGCACATATGGTCTATTATGGAGAATGACCCATGTGCACTAGAGTAGAATGTGTATTGTACAGCTGTTGGGCCAAGTGTTCTATATATGTTTGTTTGGTCTAATTGGTTTATAATTATTGAAAGTGGTGTATTGAAATTTCCTACTATTACTGTAGAACTATTTCTCCCTTCAAATCTGTCAATATTTGCTTCTTATATTTTGGGACTCTACTGTTAGGTACATATACATGTATAATTGTTAGTTCTTCTTGTTGAATTGACCCCTTCATCAATATATGGTGATCAACTTTGTCCCTCGTAACAGTTTTTTATTTTATTTTATTTTATTTTATATATGTTAACACAATACTTATTGATTTCTGCTAAGACACTTTGGTATGTACAGAAAAAAATTATATCAAAATATTAAATTCATTATTTACCACTGGTGAGGTCAAACATGATTTTATTCCTTTATTATCTTGTTTCATTTTATTTATTTTTTAATTTGTGTTTTCTGTATTATCATTTTATATTATTTTTTAATTAAGAAAAAATAGAGGTTACTAAAAATACAATTGACTTGAAAAAATCCAACTCACACTAAGAGGTGTAATTTTGACCAAAATTAAATATATTGTCTAATAATGTGCATTTTTCTTCATACAGACATTATTTATTGGTACTAACCCAATTCTGCCTGGATAAATCTTCTAAGTACTCTAGCAAATCATTTATTCACAAATAGGTGGAGAGATAAAAATAAATATGATATAATGCAATCTCCCTTAGTAGTATATGTTTAGTAGGTAATCTCAATGAGCTTTCCACCTAATCATTTGTTCACAAACATATGAATAGACAAAAATAAATTCAATGCAATATGACCTCCCGTCATGTATGGTTAGCAGATAATCATAATGAACCTTCATTTTTACTTTGAGACCCCATTAACCTGCGGAGGCAGAAATTATAATCTCCCCTAATTTAGGGTCTCCATCTAAATTCCAGAGGCTTCCGGTGGTCCTATTTTCCTCCATGACATCTGTAACTGTGGCATCTACCGAGATGCCTGTATCAGTCTTCAGTCATCGTTCTCTCCACGTTGCCTTTTGCACAGCCAATTTTGTGCCTATTTCACACCTGGCCCTATGCAGGTGAATGAGGCAAGAGAAACACAACCATACTGAATGATCTTACTTAAATTCATGTCCACTAGCTTCATGAAGACCCATCAAGCTGCTCAACAGTCTCCAGTCTATTCCTTCTCCCCTTTTCCTAGGCTTACTCAAAGATCAAGTATCTTCTTCCCTGTCCTCCCTCTCAGCTGATACCTCTCTTCTTATTTCACTGAGAAAACAGAAGACATCAGAAGACAACTTCTACAAACGTCCTTCATCACATTGATTCACCTTAGAGTATATGGGTCTACAAACTCTTCCTTCTTGTTATTGTGGATGAACCATCCATTCCTGTCAGAGGCCAACCCTTGTGCACTTTCCCTCCAGCCCATTCATTCCTATTTTCCACATAAGGACCCTCTCCAGCAATCCTACCCTCTTTCTTTCAATAAGTTTTTCTCACTGGGCTTGGTCTTTCCCAAACCACACAAGCATGTTGTTATTTCTTCCATCTTTAAAAGTGATTATCTTGACTCTATTTATCCCTTTAACTGCCATTGAATTTCTGCCCCTTCCTTTATAGTAAAAACTATTGAAAGAGTTGTTTGAGCGTTCTGTCACCAGTTTTTCTCCTCTCGTTCTTACTTGGACTCATTGTAATTAGTCTTTGCCCTCACCCCTCTGCTGAAACTGCTCTTGTCAAGGGGACCAAGGGCACCTACTTGCCTTTATCCAGTGGTCACTTCTCATTGTTTATAGATAATCTCTCCATTCTTGTTGAAATACATTGTTTGCCTGGCTTCCAGGATACCTAATAACAGTTTTTGACTCAATGTCTGTTTTATCTGATATTAGTAGTATAGCTATCACAGCTCTCTTTTGCTAACTTTGTATGGTACATATTTTTCTATCCTTCACTTTCATTCTACTTGTGTCTTTAAATTAAGGTTTGTTTCTTACAGACAGCATACAGTTGGGTCATTCTCTTTTATCCATTCTGCCATTATCTGCCTTTTAACTGGAGAGTTTAATCCATTTACATTTAGAGTAACTACTGGGTTTTGCAGAACTTTCTTCTGCCATTTTGCTATTTGGTCTTTGAAAGTTTTATATACCTTTTATGTCTCTCAATTCTTCTCTTAATACCTACCCTCATATTCTTTTGTGTGTGTGTGTGTGTGTGTGTACTGTTTTAAGTCCCTTCTCATTTTCCTCATAAATATTTTTCAGCCATTTTCTTTGAGGTTGCCATGAGGCTTATATTTAATGTATTAAATCTGTAACAAGCACATTTGATGTGATACCAACTAAACTTTAATAGCATGCACACACTGTTCCTACACCTCTCTATCCCCCCCACCTTATGTTACAGATTATTTCTATTTACATTCTATAACCAAAACCGTAGATTTATCATTAGTTTTAATGCATTTGCATTTTAGAACTTGTAAGAAATAAAGAGTGGTGTTCCATTTTAAAAAATATATTATAGTAGTACTTGCTTTTTAAATTACCCATATGGTTACCTCTACCGGAGGCTTTTATTTCTTTACGCCACTTAGATCCACTGTCTAGTGTCCTTCAGTCTGAAGAACTCCCTTTAGCATTGTTTGTAGGGTAGGCGGGTAGGTCTAGTCCTTTAGCTTTTGTTTATCTGAGGATGTCTTAATCTCGCCCTCATTTTTGAAAAGAATCTTGTCAGATATAAAATCCTTCACTAGCAATTGTTTTCAGTCAGCACTTTAAATATTTCGTCCCACAATGCATGAATATTTTGAATTTTAAAGTTTCCAAGAAATGCATTATAGCACTTAAGAAACCAAGAGATGGCAAATGCTCAATGAAATAATTGTCTGGTTTCAAAATGGTGGGAGTGTTACCACAGAGAATCCTATTTCTAGACTGCTAAGCCTGAGTGAAGAAAGCCTTATGCCCCCACTAAATAACATCATTACAAAATTAAGATTTCTGATTTCTGATGGGCCTGCAACCCTACTCATCCTCATCACCTTACCTATCCTTAATTGATACCCTTTCCCATCCCCTCATGATTTTTACTATTCTAAACTTTTCCTTATTTTATAAGCTTTCATGTTCTACCCAATCAGCAAGTATGAACCCCTCAATTTTTAACCCCCTAATTTCTAGTGTATATAGGGAAGCGCTATGGAAAGTCCATAAGTTTCAAAGTTAAGCAGCCAGGGCTCCAATTACAATTAAACATTTACTAGTTCTATGACCTTAAGCTGATCTCTCTAAGCCTATTTCCCCATCTATAAAATGGAGTTATCATTGGACGTCCATGATTTTATGACATGGGGTTATGAAAAATGACCAGTATGCTATGTGATGCATGGCAGAAACTCTGTTGGTCTTTTCCTCATCCCAGCATCATTACTGTTACTCCCTTTCTGTTCCTTTCTTACTCCAGGAAAATTCTTACTTATTCTTCAACAAATAGCTTAGAGGTCATCTGAGTGAAGATTTCTCTACCTACTTCTTCAGCCATGCAAAACTCTTCTGTGCGTCTATAGTACCTGGCAAATCTTTCTACTGTAATGCATAGCATATTATTCAGTAATATCTTACCTGTCTGTTCAAACCCCTTCTACACCATGAGCTTCTGGAAGCAGGGACTGTGTTTTTTTAATCTCTTTAGATTTCCCAAATCTAGCAAAGTACAAAGTAGATAGTATGCTTTCAAAATATTGGTACAATGCAGGGGTTCTTAACCTTTTTTGTTCCATGGACTCCTCTGTGGTCAGGTGAAACCATGGACCCCTTACTTAAGTCCACACTATATTGTGTGTCATTTAATAAATATATCACAACCACACCCAACACATCCCCACAAGAACAACATTTTTTCAATTCAAGGTCACAGACCCCTTGTTAAGAACCCATGGTATAATGGGATGAAAATAATCTTAGGAAGCTTCCTCACTATCCAGCTGTCTCTTGTAGCCTGTATTATTTATGCACATTACTGGTCTCTGCTAGTGACTGGAATTATGTTTTGAAATTTTTGA
Organism: Tolypeutes matacus; assembly: GCA_026826555.1. Taxonomy (NCBI): domain Eukaryota; kingdom Metazoa; phylum Chordata; class Mammalia; order Cingulata; family Chlamyphoridae; genus Tolypeutes; species Tolypeutes matacus. Next base: position 57,324,669 of record JAKSZT010054334.1, read on the forward strand.
AATGGGAAAATATAATTGTCAATGCAGGTTAAACTTAAGAAACTAACATTTAATCATGTGTCAATTGTTTGTGCTCAATGTAAACTACTTTAAATATCAAATTAAAATACAGTTGAAGAAGAAAATCATATACACCCCCTTCCAGTAAAGAATTTTAATTCCGATGAAGAAATGGTTTTTTGATGAGTTGTTCTGTACTTTGTTCTTTCATTATGGATAATTAAGAGTTGATTACAGGTTTTGGTCATTATTGAGCATCCTTATTTGCTCTAGTGATCTACATGATTTGATGCAGTTTTTGTTGTTATTTTTAAAGATTGAAAATACTTTTGTAGTTTTCTTTAGAGTGAGACTCTTCAGACTTTATAAAGGGTCTCCTTTTATCTTGTTGTTCCTCCTCCTTTATCCAAGACGGCTGCCCTAGGTATCATCTCTGCGTTCCAGCCAGCAGGAGGGAGGAATAGAAAAGGAGAAGGGCATGCTGCCTCCCCCACACAGGACGACTCCCCATGCTTAAAACCTGTGAGGCAGCACTCAGTCTAAGGGAAGCTTGGAAAATGCGTCTGCCTAAAAATAGGGATTCCTGATCCTTTAGAAGAGAAGGAGAATGGACTTTGGCAGACAAGCATTGGCCTCTGCCACATACACCTCTTTCTTTTATGACTTAAATATTTTCCTGAGATGTATGAAAAAGAAAACATGGAATAATATGGCGTATATGACCAATTTCATGTAGATCTTTATCAAAATGAGCTCATAACCTTTAAATTCTGAAATTCTGAATTCTTGGCTCATTTTAAAAAGTTTTTACATTGATCTAGCAGGGTATAAATAAAGTAGTTTTTAATTTACTCACCACTTTTACTAATTTTTGGAAGTTTGACTTAATTTAACATGGATCTAAGTTTTTATTAAATTTTAAAATATAGCAAATTGAGTATTTCAAGTGTAAAGTCTAGAGGAGGAAATATGTGCCTTTTATCTTTATAGGAGATAATAAAAATATTAAGCCTACTTATTAAGAATAGTCTATAGAAAACCTTTTAGCAATAGATGATATAAAGACTCGTGGTGAGAATGAATTCAAATATACGGAAATTAAATTAAAATCTAGAATTATTTCCGTTCACTGAAAATTATCTGATATACTGAGCAGCAGGTAGAATTCCATAGGCGCCACAGATTTTTTTAAAGGTCCTATTCACAGCAGAGCTTGAAGAAAATGTAATATTTAGCATAATTATTCTCATTATTAAAAATGATTTAAAGTCCAATGTATAATATTATAAGTGATCATCAATTTTTTCTCCCTAGGCAAGAAACTTGATAGCTGTAGGACTGGGTGTTGCCGCTATTGCATTTGCAGGTAATGTAAAGAATACAGGTCATTGAGTGTTGCAAGAGAAATCTTTCCAAATAGCTTCTATTGTGGTTCATGAGCAGACTCATTGTTCTTTAAGACATTGTAGGGAAGCGGCTGTGGCTCAATCAGTAGGGCTCCCGTTTACCATATGGGAGGCCCTGGGCCCGGTTCCCGGGGCCTCCTGGTGAAGGCAAGCCCGCCTGCACGGTGTGGTTAGCTGACCCAGCGAGCACAAGCAGCAAGGGGAGATAAAGGAATAAATAAATAAAATCTTTAAAAAAAATAAAAAAAAAAGACGTTGTAAATGCCCATTCTTTCCATCATTTCTTGTCACTGAAAATTTGTCAGTGTAGCAAAATCCAGAAAAACTTTGTAATGAAGAAAATTAATGAAAAACTAGGGAAAGTAGCCACAATAATAGTTAATCTTCCTGGCATTTTTTTTCACTTTGAGCTCTAGTGTACAATTAAAAAAGTTTTTAATGTGAAGCAGTGTAAGTGATAGGGACTTCTTTATTCTCCAATATTTTTTCTTGCAGATAGGGTCGCACATTTCTTGAACTGTCAGTTCTTTTTGATGAGCATAGCTGTTCCTTGTAGTGTATTTATTACTTCACATTTTACCATATTGGTGTAAGTTCTTTGATAAACTCAGGAGAATTTCTTTTACAGCGAAAATTATTTTTTGAAAATGAATAGTAATTAAAGATATAAAGCAAAATTGCTCTCTGTTTCAGTCATTAACTTATAGTATTAAATTATATCACTTTGTCCTAATTAAATGTTAATCTGAGAGCATTTCCCTGATAAAGGTTTATTTTATTTATTTATTTATTTTCTGTTTTAAAGATTTATTTTTTTGTTTTTGTTTTGTTTCTAAATTCCATGGACATGACCTTGTCAATTGGCTCTTCTTTTTAGGGAGAGCTACATTCCGTTGTGGTTTTATGGAGTTTAGAAAGATCTAGTAGAAAAATGGGAAGTAAAAGTTGTGGGGGTTTTTGGTATGTTGTTTAATTTCACTCATTTAAAGCACTTTTACAATAAAAACTTTAAAATCACAAAGATCCTTTTGATCTCTGTGTTGTCAGAGTTTTGTTTCTTGTTATATAGCTATGGTTAACTGATTTCTGAAATTTCCTAAGAAGAATATCATGTCTAGGAAGGGATTCTGACAAGTTTGCCCATAAACATAAGAATATTTTAGTTTTAATTATTATAGTGCCATAGACATAGTTATTAGAAATTCAAATGTAAGATTATCTTTTGAAATTAGTGAAAGATGTAATGCTTTTTCCAGGGTTGTCTTTCTAAAATGAAAAGAATTGGTGTGTGTGTATATTCTGTACAGATCACACTGTTGCCAAGTTCGTATTAATAATGAAAATACTAAATAACAGGCAGAGAGCTCTTCCAGAGACAAATACAAAGTAGAATTTAAGAGAAAGTACACAGACCTGTTGGTGGAACTCTTCTGGCATACGGTTAAATTAAGCCTCAAGTTGTCACCTCTTCAAGCCTTTAACTGCTTATTTGCCATGGATTGGGAAGTCAGTCACCTGTGCCTGACTGTGGTTTTGAAGAATTTTGAGGTAATTTAAAAGCTTCCTTCTTATACTATTGTGGAATCAAATGAAAGATGACAACTTTTTGCTAAGAGATTTGGTTGAGTTATGGTTCCAGCCTCATTTAATTTCACTTTATTTTATGTTCTCCTTGATCACAAGAGCTTTTTATCTCCTCCTTAGATTGCCTACCTTCACATTTTCCCGTTTCTTAGCATCCTGTTTTTCACTCTAACACATGTCGTTTGCGGAGGAACATCAGTACATTCAGACAGCTCAGTTCTTCTAAAAGATCTGTGTAATTAAACTTTCACAGTGGAAACCTTAACTGATTTGCATATAAGCTTATGTTTAGAAATTGAATTAAAGTCCATAGTGTCTTAAACTGGTTTTCTAGCAAGACTTCTGGGAAGAGAGACACACTCATAATCAGTCTGTTGTAGGCAAACGTGATTAAGGTGCAAAAAGGAAATTATCCAGATAATATAATTTTATTCTTGTTCTAGGATCCCAAAACAATTTAGGACCTATTTGCTCTCAATTCTTGTTGTCAAGACTCAAATGAATTTTCATTATTAGGATGCTTAAGAAAGGAAAGCACCAAAATAAAATAATTTAGGGATAGTGGTCATCCACAGTGACAAAAACTGATAAATAACATGTTTGGTAAATATTTCCTAAATTTTTACTTTAGAGGTAATTCATTAAAGTAACTTCTATTTGCTATTATATAAATTATAAACAGTATTTGTTTTCCATATATCTCAAAGTAATTATCATCTTAAAAAGCAATGCAATTAGTTATTTTAGATTCATAAGTATCTTTATAAGCAAAGAGAATTATTTATGAACAGTTTGTTGAAAGAGTATTAGGATGTTATTTTTGGTGACCTATAATGTATAAATGTAAGATATTTTAAACATAAACATTAAAAATTTCTAGTTGTGTAATCATGAATGAGATCTTTTTTTTTTTTTTTTCATTTTAAAAACAATTTATTGAAGTATATCGTTCATACATGAACATACATAAACAATAAGTGTGTAGTAAACATTGTGAACTTACAAAACAAACATGCATAACATCATACAGGGCTCCCATACATCATCCCACACAAATACTCTGCATTGTTGTGAAACATTTGTTAACAAATTATGAAAGAACATCATCAAAATATCACTACTAACTATAGTCCATAACTTACTCTCCTATACTTTTTTAAAAAAGATTTATTTATTTATTTACTTTTATCCATTCTCTGGGCAATGCTCTGTGTCTGTTTCCTGCCCTCTCTTCTCATCCTTCTCCTGTCTTCACCGGGATTCGATCCTTGGAACCTCCGATGTGGGAGGGAGGCGTCCTACTGCCTATACCACCTTAATTCCTGTTTTTTGGCACATCTGGTCTTGGCTCTCCCTTGTGTCACTCTCCTGTTACGTCATCGTCTTGCTGCCTGACGGTGCACCCGTGTGTGGGGCCTGGGGGGCTCCCCGCTCGCAGGGGCTGGCAGTGCACCCGTACACAGGGCCTAGCGGCCCGTGTGCCTTCTCTCTCTCTCTATATATATATATATTTTTGTTGTTGTTGTTGTTGTTGTTGTTGTTGTTGTTGTTGTTGTGTTAACCAGGAGGTCCAGGGACCAAACCCAGGTCCCTCCATATGGAAGACGGATGCCCAAGCATTTGAGCCACATCTGCCCTCCTGCTATGTCTCTTAAGGTTGACCAAAGATATCTAGAGTTACAGTCATTTCCCATACAGGACGGTCATATAATAAATCAGGCTTGGTCTATCACTGGCATTCTAGAAACAAGACCTAGGGAGAAAAACTAGGTCTGGGAGCACATGCATGGTTTCTAATATAGCGAATGTTTAGCCTACCCTGATTATCGCAAAATCAGGACAACGAGAATATTCACATATGAATGAGATCTTGTTACATTGAATAGCTATGATATTAAAATGAAATCATGTCTTACATCAATAAATTAGAAATTAAAAAATATAACAGTCCTGGCAAATTTTTGAAACCTGAACAGACTATCAATAGATACTATGATAAGCACCTGGAGGGTATTGATTTGACTTCATAGATAATATATTTGCTTTTAATCCATTTTATTTAGGTCGCTATGCATTTCAGATCTGGAAACCTCTAGGACAAGTAATCACAGAAACTGCAAAGAAGATTTCAACTCCTGTAAGTTTAAGGTGGCTTTAGTTAAAAACTTATTTTAATTTTTGGTTATGTGCCACATTTCACAGTAACTCAAGAAAACGTCCTGGATTTCTAACCCTTTATAGTTTGTAGAAGTTTACTTCCTCTATTGTATCATTGTTGAGTGTGCCTGATTACGTCTATTTTTTTTTTTTTTTTTTGAAGGGAAAAAAAAAGCTGCTTTCAAGCTTTTATTTTTCTATTAATTTTATTTATAGTTTTTTAAAGATTTATTTATTTACTTTATCCATTTTAAACCCCCCCTTCCCCATTTTGCTGTTTTGCATCCATTCGCTGGGCAATTCTTTGTGTCTGTCTCCTGCCATCTCCTCCCATCCTCCTCCTCCAGTCTTCACCAGGATTTGATCCTGGAGACCTCAGATGTAGGAGAGAGGTGTTCTGCCACCTGCGCCACCTCGGTTCCTGGTTTTCAGAGCTTTCGGAGCATCTCGTCTTGTCTCCCCTGTTACGTCATCATTTTGCTGCATGGCGCCTGGGGCCTGACAGCTCACTGGCACACAAAGCCTGGCAGCCCATGCACCTTCTGTATATATATTTTTTTATTTTACCGGGAGGTCCCGGGGATTGAACCCAGGTCCCTCCATATGGCAGATGGACACCCAACCATTTGAGCCACATCCGCCCCTATAGTTTTTGATAAATGTATTTATTCTTTTAAGACTGCAGAATGATATGTTCCTTATCTGGCTATCTGGAGGACTTCTGTGTTTCAAGCCATTAACTGAGTGAATTAGCTAATGAGGACTTTCATTTAACCTGAGTTATCTTTTGATAATATATGGCACTATAGCACTTAATGCTAATTTTAGACAGAAAATAATTTTGGTTTCTGTTTATATATACTTTATGATTAGAATAATACAGAATGATAATGTGTAATATCTGAGGTGTGTCTCAAATAGACAGTAGCATAAAACTAGTGCAATCCTACTGTTTCTGTTCTTGATAATCTTATTAGAAAAAAATATAGCCCTCTCCTCCATCTATTTGGTGATAGAATTGTTCATTATAGTCACCTCATTTTTAGTGGATCTAAACATTTCATTTGGCCACCACAGTTTTGTCAGAAAATGGCTCTGCATTGCCTTATGCCTGTATATCCTAATATAATACAATATCTATGTATTATCTTCAAGCTTAAAAGGACCTTTTAGATACATTTTATTTTGGGGGGTGTTACAGAGTTGCTAATTTCATGCTTGCTTATGACACAGATACTCAAATAAAAATAAAGTATTATGAAGAAGGTTTTGTTCTGTGCAGATATATTAGTAGTTAAATAAAATGAGCAGCTTTGTTGTGTTTTTCTTCTTTCACTTTTCCATATACAACCCCAAATATTAAATTTTCTGTCCTCAAAAAGATATAGTTCTTTTAGGAGTGCTGTGATGTACATACACGCAGATTGACTTACATGTGAGCAGGTCAGTGATTTGGGGTATGAGCCTCTTCCAGGCATTAGAATTTAAAATTAGCCTTTTCTGAGACTCCTTTTCCACCTAGGCGTAATTGAAGGTTAAAAAATTGTTAAAAGACAGTACCTGCTTTTAGGGTTAATGAGCTTTATGATTGTAGTGAGAATAATAATACATGAAACATAATCAATCTTCCTTGTTTATTATGCTGAAGACTCAAAAATTTAGAACTCCCTAAGGTAAATAAAGACTCAGAATTTTTTTTCTAAAGAATTATTCTGCATCAGCCTCAAGTATGACTTAAAAACAAAGACAACAAAACAAATATGCTCCTGTAGAAATAACTAAAATTGATTGTCAGTGATGCTTTTATTTTTCCATAACTAAGTCAACTAATCAGTTTTCATTTTGGGAATAAGATAGGTATCTAGTCAAATTTTTGTTCTTCTTTTCAGGAAAGAAACCTTAAAACCAAATGTGCTTCCTCTGTTAAATCCTCTATTCCTTTCCCAATGTGTATGTTTGTGTACATATTCTCTTTATGTATGCTTAGAAAAATATAAAATATATCAATATGTCCAGGTTATTGTATGTACCTGAATAATATGATTCCCTTCTTCCCCTCTTAACTTGTGGGGATGGGGGTTGTTCTTTGTTTGCTTACTCAACTGTAAATTATTTGAAACTTAAATAGTATATCATATTTCTTGCAGTACTGGTGCACTGATAAATTACCATCTGTGTGATGAAGGAGAGAACTTTATCTATCTCATTAGTTGCTGAAATATCTGTTAAATGAATTAATTGTCAGTATATTATTACCAAGTAGAAACTTATTACAATCTGTTTCAAGAGCACAGCATTCATAAATGACCAGAGCTGACTCATTGGGACTTACTTTTGTTTTTCTAAGTAGTTTCATTGAGATATGTTTACATACTATATGATCTATCCAAAGTGTCCAATCAATGGCTTTTTAAAAAAGATTTATTAAGCAGTTTTATTGAGATATGTTCGTATGCCATACTGTCTATCTGAAGTGCATAATCAGTGGCTTTTAGAATAATCAAAAGTTGTACATTCATCAACACAAAAACTTATAGAACAATTTCATTACTCCAAAAAGAAAAACACCACACCCCTTAGCAGTCACCTATCAATCCCCCTATCTCTCTCCAGCCCTACATAACCACTAATTAAATTCATTTTTATAAATTGATTGATATTTACATTTTGTATAAATGGAATCGTACAATATGTAGTATTTTGTGTCTGATTTTTTTCAGTTAGCATAATGGTTTTTTTGGGGTTTTTTTAGTCTCATATTAACATTAACATACATTTGTTTAGTTTCAAAGAAAAGCACTCATATATGCAATATTACCTATATTCATATTTCACATAAGGTTTTATTATGCTGTAGAGTTCCATGTTACATTTTTTAGCTTTCCTTTTGGTAATATACATGACATTAGACTTTCCTTTTCAACCACTGTCATACCTGCATAATAGCACTCTTAGTTACAAACATATTGTGCTTTCACCTTTTCTGTTGATTTCCAAAGATTAACACACATCTGGGGAGCGGATGTAGTTCAAGCATTTGAGTGCCGGCTTCCCGTATTCAATCCCTGGATTCGATCCCTGGTACCTCCTAAAAACAAACAAATGCAAAAACCAACTCTCATTGGGGAGCAGATGTAGCTCAGTGGTTGAGTGTCTGCTTCCCTTGTCTGAGGTCCTGAGTTCAATCTCCAGTACCTCCTTGAAAAAAGAAAATTAACATATCCTTTTTACCAATTCTCTACAAGTTAACCCTCAGCTTTCCATTCTCTAACCTCATTCTATTTCCTGGTGACCCATATTCAAGTTATTAACTATATGAGATTACACTGTATATTTAGTTCATAATAGTGCAGTCATATCGTATTTGTCCTTTTGTTTCTGGCTTGCTTCACTTGCTTTTGGTTCTTCAGGTGCACTTTCTTTCCAAATAAATTTGGTGATTGCCTTTTCTATTTCTCTAAAGTAGGCTTTTGTAATCTTGATTGGTATTGCATTGAATCTATAAATCAGTTTGGGTAGGATTGACATCTTCATGATATTTAGTCTTCCAGTCCATGAACATGGAAAGTCTTTCCATTTGTTTAGGTCTTCATTTATTTCTTTTAGCAATGTTTTATAGTTTTCTGCATATATATAGGTCCTGTACTTTTTTGGTTAAATTGATTACTAGGCATTTGACTCTTTTTGTTGCTATTGCAGATGGAATTTTTTCCCTGATTTCCTCCTTAGATTGTTCGTTACTACTGTACAAAAACATTACTGATTTTTGCATCTTGATCTTGTATCCTGCCACTTTGCTGAACTCATTTATTAGCTCAAGTAGCTTTGTGGTAGACATTTCAGAGTTTTCTAAAGCATCATGCTACCACAAATATTGAGAGTTTTACTTCCTCTTTTCCTATTTGGATGTCTTTTTTATTTTATTTTATTTCATTATTTATTTTATTTTATTGTCTAATTGCTCTAGCTAGAACTTCTAGCACAAAGTTGAAAAACAGTGGTGGCAGTGGGCATCCTTGTCTTGTTCCCGATCTTAGAAGGAAAGCTTTCAACCTTTCCCCATTGAGTACAATGTTGGCTGTGGGTATTTCATATATACATATCATATTGAGGGATTTTCCCTCTACTCTTATCAAAGTGTTTCAATCAAAACAGAATGCTGGATTTTGTCAAATGCCTTTTTTGCATTGATCAGGATGATCAAGTGTTTTTTTTTTCCTTCAATTTGTTTGTGTATTACATTAATTGATTTTCTTACGTTGAACCACCCTTGCATACAAGTAATAAATCCCACTTGGTCGTGGTGTATAATTCTTTTAACATGCTGTTGGATTCTATTTGCAAGTATTTTGTTAAGATTTTTTGCATCTATGTTCATTAAAGAGATTGGTCTGCAATTTTCTTTTCTGCAAGTATCTTTATCTTGCTTTGGTATTAGGGTGATGTTGGCTTCATAAAATGTGTTGGATAATTTTCCCTCCTCTTCACTTTTTGGAAGAGTTGAAACAGGACTGGTGTTAATTCTTAAAATGTTTGGTAAAATTTACCTGTGAAGCCATACGGTCCTAGACTTTCTTGTTGGGAGATTTTGATGACTGATTCAGTGTCTTTAAATGTGATTGTCATTTATGTAATCAAAGTATCTTTTAAAAAATAAAAAAAGTGGAAAAATGTGATTGAGTTGCTAAGTTTTTATATCTCTTGTAGCGTCAGTGTAGGTTGTTGGTGTGTTTCTAGGAATTTCTCCATTTCATCTCAGTTTTCTAGTTGCTGGGATACAGTTTCTCATAATATCCTCTTATGGTCCTTTTTACATCTGTGGAGTCAGTCACAACTTCCCTGCCTTTCATTTCTTATTTTATTTATTTGTATCTTATGTCTTTTTTTCTTTGTTAGTCCAGCTAAGGATTTGCCAGTTTTATTGATCTTCTCAAACAACCAGCTTATGGTTTTGTTGAATTTTCTCTATTTTTTTTTTTCTCAATTTCATTTATTTCTTCTCTAATCTTTGTTACTTCTTTCCTTCTGCTTGCTTTGGGAATGTTTTGCTGTTATTTTTCTAGTTTTTTTCAGTTGTTCAATTAGAGCTTTGATTTTAACTCTCTTCCTTTTTAAGATAGGCTTTTAGGGATTTAAATTTCTCTCTCATCACTGACTTTGCTGTATCCCTTAAGTTTTGATCAATGGTGATGTTGTTTTCATTCTCTCAATATATTTACTAATTTCACTACAATTTCTTCATTGACCCACTAATTATTTAGGAGTGTTTTGTTTAACCTCTGCACATGTGTGAATTTTCCCCTTTCGTATCTATTACTGATTTCCAGCTTCATTCCATTATGATCTGAGAAGGTGCTTTGTATAATTTCAGTCTTTTTATATTTATTGAGACCTGCATTGTGACCAAACATGTGATCTATCCTGGAGAAAGATCCATGGGCACTTGAGAAGAACTCACCCACTGAGTTTGGATGCAGTATTGTGTATATATCTGTTAGATCTAGCTTGTTTATCATAATGTTTAAGTTCTCTGTTTCCTTGTTGATTTTCTGTCTAGTTCTATCTAATGATGGGAGTGGTGTGTTGAAATCTCCAACTATTACTCTAGATATGTCTATTTCTCCCTTCAGTTTTGCCAGATTTTGCCCCATGTATTTTGGGGCACCCTGCTTAGGTGCATAGATATTTATGGTTGTTATTTCTTCCTGGTGGATTGGCCCTTTTATTAATATATAATGGACTTCTGTATCTCTTATAACTTTTTTGCATTTAAAGTCTATGCTTGGTGGCAAGGCCCCAGGATGTGTATATCCATTGCGGGTGATGTGCCACACTGATGAAGGATATTTGTGTGGGATGTTGTGGGAGGTGTGGGAGGTGGGGAACATGGGAATCCCTGTAATTTCTGTGTAATATTTAGGTAATCTAAACACCTTTTAAAATATATATATATATATATATAAAATAACATTTATGTAAGCAAATGCACATATATGCATTATATATTTATATATCATTTTACAAATATTGTATTGTGAAAAATTTGATTTTTACCCACAATAAAAAAATAAATAAAGTCTATTTTGTCCAGCTACCCTACTCTTGGTTACTGTTTGCATGGAGTATCTTTTTCCACCCTTTCACTTTTAGCCAGTTCGTATCCCTGGGTCTAGGGTGAGTCTCCAGTAAGCAGCATATGGATGGCTCCTGGTTTTTTGTCCATTCTGTCAGCCTATATCTTTTGATTGGGGAGTTTAATCCATTCACCTTCAGTGATATTACTGTAAATGCATTATTTACTTCTACCATTTTTTCTTTGGTTTTCATATGCCATATCTTATTTTTGTCTGTCTTTTTACTCTTTTGGTTATCCTTTCTGCTATTCTTTCTTCTGTACTCTCCTCCTAGCCTCTCTCTCCTGTCTTTTTCTTTCAGGCTGAAAGGCTTCCTTTAATATTTCCTGCAAAGGTTGATTCTTTTTTAGAACTTTCTTAGTTTGTGTTTGTTTGTGAATATATTAAACTCACCTTCATATATGAAGGACAGTTTTGCTGGATAAAGAATTCTCGGCTGGCAGTTTTTTCTCATTCAGTATCCTAATTGTATCATACCACTGTCTTCTTGCCTCCATGATTTCTGATGAGAAATCTGCACTAAGTCTTACTGGGCATCCCTTGTATGTGAATCCCTTTTATGTAATGGTTTGCTTCTCCCTTGCTGCTCTCAGAATTTTTTCTTTATCTTTGACATTTGACATTCTGAGTAGTATGTGTCTTGGAGTAAGTCTGTTTACATTTATTCTCATTGGGGTAAACTGCGCTCCTTAGACATGTAAGTTCATTTCTTCCATGAGAGTTGGGAAATTTCCAGCCATTATTTCCTCAAATACTCTTTCTGCCCCCTTTCCCTTCTCTTCTCCTTCAACTCTTGTGATACGTATGTTGTTGCCTTTCATGTTATCATGCAACTCCCTGAGCCCCTGCTCAATTTTTTCCCTTCTTTTCTCTCTGTTTTTGTCTCTCTTTAGTTTCAGCTGTTCTGTCTTCAGTATCACTTATTTTTCCTTCTATCATTTTGAGTCTGCTGTTGTATGCCTCTAATATGTTTTTGATCTCACCTATGGTGTCTCTTATTCCCATGAGCTCTGTTACTTTTCTATTCAGGTTTTCAGATTCTTCTTTGTGCTCGCTCAGTGTCTTCTTGATATTGTTTATCTCTTTAGCCATAATTCTTTCAACTCATTAATTTGATTTTGGAAAATTTGTGAGCATCTCTTTGATATATTCCTTTTCTTGGCCCACGTCTTCCATTTTCTTAATATGGCTCATAATTTTTTGCAGATGTCTAGGCTGTGATTAGGATGGTGAGTTTACTTAGATGCTCAATTTCTCACTCTTTCATGGGGATTTAGTGGCAGGAGTCTTTGTGTTACTGCTGTTCTTTAATTCTTGGTCCAGCCTGTTCTGGGTCTTTAGGATTGTCCCTGTTAGTTGCTGAAATATGGGCCCTGGACCCTATAGTGCTCAATTTCTCTCTCTTGTGTAGGTATTTAGTGGTGGGAGGCTGTATGTTACCACTGCTCTTTGATTCTTGGTTCAGCCTGTTCTGGGTCTTTAGGGTTGTCCTTACTAGTTGCTCAAATCTGGGCCCAGTAATGGGTTGCAGACCCGCTTCCAAGGGTCTTAGGGAGGGAGGCTGTAAAGGCCGGAAAAAGCCACTCTTGTTTACTTTTAATTTCCTCACATACACTTCCTTGGTCGGCCAGTAGATGGCGCTCTTCTACAGCCCTTTCCATTCAGAGCCTGGTCCCAGTGTGTTAGCTGCAATAGGTACCGGACCATTGTGGTATAGAATTCTGTCTGAAGGCTAAGAGCCTCATAATTCAAACTTTCTCAGAGGCAGTTTTCCAACCTTTGCTGGTAGCCCCCTCTCTTTACCCTGATAGGAAATAATCCCACTCCCCTCTGTGTCCTCAACAACCAGTCCTGGTCAGTATAGGGATGGTGATTGAGAGAGTCAGATCTCTTTAGTCCCAGGCGGGCTCCCGGGGCAAACAATGGCATGGACCCTCCTGGCCTGGAAGGGCTCATGGGACACAGCAGACCAAGTTTGTGGGTCAAAATTTGAGTCAGCCTTAGGCTGTGTCCCTCTCTCTACCATTTCCCGGGGAGGTGGATCCCTGTGGCCCCCTTTGCCTGTAGTTGGCAGCCCTGAGGCCTGAGAATTCAAAATTGTCTATAGGGTGGGGAAGGGCACTGGCAGCTGCAGCTGTAGGCTTTAACTCACAAATTTTGCCATTGAGATTCTTTTCCTTTGCCCCTCTCTCTTCTGGGTGGTATCCAGTCTTCCCCTGGTGTCTTAAGCCCTAGAACCTTTTTTTCCCCCAGGCTGTTTCTGCTGTCTTCTAGCAATTTTTCTGGGGGAGGAGAGAGTCCCAAGTCTTTCTAGTCTGCCCTCTTCCCAGAAGCAGGAGTTACTCTTAAATCTCTAATAATTTTCTTCATTTCTTTTATTTGTTAAAGTCGTCGTCGACTTCCCTTTGCTAAATCAGTGGTCAGTTCTCAGTTCACATCTTACTTGACCTACCAAAAGCATTTGAAACCACTTCTTTACTTTTGGCTTCTGGTTTTCTTCCTGTTTCACTGCTGAGCCTTCTCAGTCTCCTTTACTAATTCTTTCTCTTTCTGTGTCACTAAATGTCACAGTTCTATAGGGCTTAGTCATTGAACTTTTTAATCTGCACTCCATAGGCAATCTCATTTGCTCTATTGGATTTTTTGTTTGTTTGTTTGTTTTTGTTTGTTTTGTAGGAGGTACTGAGTATTGAGCCTGGGACCTCATACATGGGAATCAGGCACACAGCCACTTGAGCTATATCTGCTCCCCCTCTCTTGATTTTAAATACTGTCTCTCTCTGTATACTCTGATGAGTCTCCAATATTACTTCCAGGTCAGACTTTTGCTCCACTTGGATATTAAATAGACATTTCAAACTTAATATGTCCAAGGCCAATCTCCTGTTATCCATTACCCACAATATACCTAAGTTAGTAAATGACATATTGGATTGTAGTCATTTGCATGACTTGAGTTCCCTGGAAGGCAGATTAAGACAAGGATGAGAAATCTGTGAGTTTATTAGGGAGTGCTCTTCAGACCTATAAGTCTAGAAGGAAAAAAAGGGAAAAGGATTGGTGGAGGGGAGAATTTAGATTGTGATGCTGTCTTAACAAAGACCTCACCTACCCACGCTAGCACTCTGAAGCTAGGATAGCTCATTGTGGTTATCCTGAGTTGGGGGAAGAGGCAATGAGAGTAAATTATATCACTTAGGAAGTAGTATAAATTAGAAGTCTAAAGACTGAACTCCAGAAAATTGCAACCTTTATACTCCCATGTCAACCAGTCATTAGATATGGTTGCCCCAGGAAGGGAGCACAACCTTGACTTTCTTCAGCCAAGGCAATTGCCAAAGAGATCTGGCAGTTGAGAGCTATCTGCCAGCAGCATTCCCAGCATCTGGAGAGTAAGTCTTGCATTCCTGAAGGGATATCTGGAAAGCTCCACTACATCATCTATAACTTCTATCTTTTTCCCATCTCCAGTATTCAATTCATCAAGCAGGTGTTCACTCTGCTTTCAAAATCAGTTCAGAATCTGACCAATTTGGCTTCTCTGCTACCCTTGATCCATTCCACCATCATCTTTTGCCCAGATTATTGTAATGTCCTCCTAACTGGTCTCCTGCGAACCCTTGCACATTTCTTTCTTTTCTCCACACAGCAGTTACAGTAATCCTTTTAAAATAGAATCAGATTATATTATTCCACTGTTCTCACTTCTTCTCTCACTTAGAATAAAATCCTAAATTCTTTCCATGGTTTACAAGGCCCTACACAATCTGACCCTTTACCTCTCTACTACTTCTCTCTTCTTCGCTCACGCCTCTCCAGCCATTGACCTTTCGATCCAGTTTTCCAGTCTTTCTTGGTCTGCTCGTTTGCTATATTGACTTCCTCCCCACTCTGTCAGTTCTTTCCCTTCTTTCTCTATCAGCCAATCTAGCAGATTAAAAATATGCCTGCTGGGAAGCGGCTGTGGCTCAATCAGTAGGGCTCCCGTTTACCATATGGGAGGCCCTGGGTTCGGTTCCCGGGGCCTCCTGGTGAGGGCAAGCCCGCCCGCACGGCGTGGTTAGCTGACCCAGCGAGCACAAGCAGCAAGGGGGGGATAAATGAATAAATAAATAAAATCTTTAAAAAAAAAAAAAAAAAATATGCCTGCCATATCAACATTAAAGGACTTGGTCAGGATTATGCAGTGAGAAAGTTATTGCAAGTTTAGAAAAAGTTCAAGCATTTTGCTTCTAGTCATCTCTTTTCTTCAGCTATATCTCAGTGTGGAAAAATTAATGTACTTTGAAGTGAAGAAAATTTTAATGTTTTTTTAAGTGTTCGTTTTGGTCATAGTTTCTTGAAAAGGATCATTGTTTTGTGCTCCCCCCTCCCCCCATTTCAAGTTGACTTGTAAAATGCACTCCTCTTCCTGCAGCTATGTGTTGGGATTGAGGTCATACCATCTCATGCATGGAACTAATTATTTTTTGTTCCTTCTTTCCCGTACAGAGCTTTTCATACTACTATAAAGGAGGATTTGAACAGAAAATGAGTAGGCGAGAAGCTAGTCTTATTTTAGGTGTCAGGTAGGTGTGCTATATAAGTATTATTTTTGTTCTGTGTCCAAGGCTTTGCATTGAAAAAGTAGAAAATGTTACAGTAATATCTTTACATTTAAAATTAGGAGTAGGAGGGAGAGGAGAAAATATCAACTGTTTACATTTTAAAACCTCAAATTTAAAAGTTTCCAATTCTCCTGAAAAAAAAATTAGACAAACTTAAGATGTGTCTTTATTTTTTGACAAAGAGCTATTGTATTTGAATGCTATTTAAAATTATAATTATAAATCAATCAATCAAAATATCCCTTACTATGACACTGAATTCTTTCTGGACTCATTTTTTTTTTTTTCCAGAGATAATTATCTTTTTTAGAACTTTTTTTTTTTTTTTTAATTTTTAAAAAATTTATTGAAGTATATCACTCATACATAAACAATAAGTGTATAGTAATAGTTGTGAACTTACAAAACAAACTTACGTAACATCATATAGCGCTCTCATGCCTCACCCTACCACCAATACCTTTTACTGTTGTGAAACATTTTTAACTAATGATTAAAGAGCATCCTCAAAATATTACTACTAACCAAAGTATCTTACATTTGATGTCTTTTCCCCCCAACTCACCCTATTATTATTATTATTATTATTATATCATTTATACATGAACATACATAAACAATAAGTGTATAGTAAAAGTTGTGAACTTACAAAACAAACATGCATAACATCATACAGGGATCCCATACATCACCCCACCACCAACACCTTGCTTTATCGTGAGACATTTGTTACAAATTATGAAAGAATATCATTAGAATTTCTTACTACTAACTATAGTCCTTATCTTACATTTGGTGTATTTTTCCCCCAACCCACCCTATTGTTATTTGTTAAATATATTTTTATGACAGAAGTTGTAAGCTTATGAAACAATCATGCATATATGCAGAATTCCCATACAACACCCTTCGCTTTTCCTTTTTAAGATTTTTCTGGCTGTTTGGGACCCCTTACCCTTCCAAATAAATTTGATAATTGTGTTTTCCATTTATTTTTTAAAATGCTGGTGGAATTTTTATAGGGATTGCATTGAATCAGTATATCAATTTGACATCTTAATGATATTTAGTCTTCCAATCTAAATGAGCATGGAATGTTCTTCCAATTATTTAGGTCTTTTTTGATTTCTTTTAACAATGAGTTGGAGTTTTCTGAATACAAGTGCTTTACATCATTGGTTAAGTTTATTCCTAAATATTTGATTCTTTTAGTCACTATTATAAATGGAATTTTTTTTTCCTGGCTTCCTCCTCAAATTGCTCGTTACTAGTGTCTTTTAAAGCCTATTTCATCTGATGGAAGTATAGCTACTCCGGCTTTTTGTTGTTGTTGTTGTTGTTGTTGTTACTGCATACGTGGAATATCTTTTTCTAGCCTTTTATTTTCAATCTATTGGTATCCATGGGTCTAAGGTGAGTCTTTTGCAGACAGCATATAAGTGGCTCATATTTTCTTAACCATTCTGCCAGTCTTTGTCTTTTGATTGGAGAATTTAATCCATTAACATTCAATGTTATTACTGTAAAGGCAGTTCTTATTTCACCCATTTTGACCTTTGGGTTTTATCTGTCATATTTTATTTTCACCACTCTTTTGAGACTTTCTGTTACTTTTAATGGTAAAATCTTCATTTCTAGAGTCTCTTCCAAGCCTTTCTCTCCTGTCTTTTCATTTTAGACTGTAACACACCCTTTGCTATTTCCTGCAAAGCCGCTCTCTTGGTTACAGATTCTCTCAGTTTCTGTTTATCTGTGAATATTCTAAACTCACCCTCTTTTTTGAAAGATAATCTCGCCGGATATAAGATTCTTGGCTGGCAGTTTTTCTCTTGCCTTATCTTAAATATATCATACCACTGCCATCTTGCCTTAATGGTTTCTGATGAGAAAACAGCACTTAATCTTATTAGATATCCCTTATATGTTATCCATTGCTTTTCTCTTGCTGCTCTCAGAATTCTCTCTTTCTCTTTGGCATTTGACATTCTGATTAGTATGTGTCTCAGGGTTGGTCTATTCAGATTTATTCGGATGGAAGTACGTTGTGCTTCTTGGACATGGATATATATGTCCTTCAGTAGGGTTGGGAAATTTTCTTCAGTTATTCCTTCTGCCCCTTTTCCCTTCTCTTCTCCTTCTGGGACACCCATGACACATATGTTTGCACGTCTCTTGCTGTCGTTTAGTTCCCTGAGACCTTGTATGTTCACTTTCAGAGGTCATTTCTTCAAGCTCACCAATCCTTTCTTCTCCCTCCTCAAATCTGCTACTATATGATTCCAGTGTATTTTAAATTTCATTTATTGCACCTTTCATTCTCATAACATCTGCTATTTTTCTATGTATGCATTCAAATTCTTTTTGCTCATCCAATGTCTTCTTAATATCCTTAATCACTTTAGCCATCTCATTCAATTTATTAAGGATATTGGTTTGAACATCTATGATTATTTGTCTCAATTCCTTTTTGTCATTTGGAGGCTTATCTTGTTCCTTTAACTGGGCCATATCTTTCTGTTTTTTGGTGTGGATTGTAATTTTTTGTTGGTGTCTTGGTATCTGGCCTACTAGATGTATTTGTTCTTGGTGCAGTTTCTCTTTTTAGTTTAGGGCTTTTTTGCCCTTTCTTCATTGCTGGTTGTGTAGTATGAGCCGAGGATGCAGTTGGTACTATAAGCTTTGGAGGCTGAAGCTGCCCCAGGGATTGATGAAGCTTCTCCCTCCTTTCTCCTCTGCCAGGGGTAGGGACAGAGCCACAGCTGTGTATAATAATCCAAGTTGTGCAGGCCATGACTGTCTGTAATTGTCGGGAGAGACTGATGATGCTTCCTGCCCTTTCTCCCCCTGGAGTGGGGGTGGAGCTGTAGGTGTGGGCAACAATCTATGCCATGTGGGTCCAAAATGACTGCATTTGCCCCGTTAGGCTTCCGACTATTCGGTCTGTGCCAGCTGAATGTACCTGCAGTTACCTGGAGAAGGTGGTGCAGGGCCTACCAGCTTCCTCCCTGCTAGAGGAGAGACTGAAGCCTAGGCTATGGCTGCAGGCTGATCTGGATGAAAGAAGCCAATCCCTAACTTCACTGTGATTTTCAGTCAGCCCGGCTTTCCCTCATGCAGGGGTCAGAGTTAAAATGGCAGTTGCCGGCCTGTTTCCAACTTGGACAGGTTCAAACTTTAGCTGTTCTTAGGGTTATACTTTGGTCAGCCAAATTTACTAATCAGTAGCTTAAGTCAGTGGCTAACTGTCTCTTCCTCCCCTGTGTTTGAGAAACGGAGCTTCCAATTCCAGCCACAGAATAGCTCTTGAGGCGGTTTGCACCGCCAGAGTAGGATGATCACCACCCTCCATGGCATGGAGTGCTCTACTTAAAAATGATCTCTGCAGGTGGCAGTCTTCTCCTTGCATTCCTTCAAGGATGTTGCAGGATGCTTTTCTGGTCTCCTAGAGCCCCCAAGCAGATGCTTTAGATAGCTCTGGTTGATTACTAACTGCCCTGTAGGACGAACTGACTCTAGGAGCTCCTTACTCTGCCGCCATCTTGCTGGTTGTCTCGACTCATTTTAATGGTTTGATAAATATTATATTATTGATTACAATGAATAATAAATACAATTCACAGTTCTTTTCTAGTAGCACAGTTGGACATCTAGCATATGCTATTCCACATTTCATCTGAGCATCCATTTATTGTCTAACTTTAAACAGTATGGTAGAAAGTTAAAATTGTTATTGTGTGATTGCTATGTGATATTATTTGGCACTTGGCATTAAGAATATTTCCCCTACCATACATTTATCAGAAGCTGTATTCATTTCTTTCCCTTATTTTCCCTTAGGGCCCACTCTCAACTTTTTGTGGGAGTTGTTACAATAACTTATCTACAATAACTCTTCTGTTTAATCAACATAAACAGAATAGCTCATAAAGTCCTATTTTAACTTTTTTATCTTACAGATCAGCAGTTTTTTTTAAAGCCAAAAGCATTTTATTATTTCTTATGATTTAGGAAGGAAAAAAAAGTAGTTTTCTTTTTCTAAATCTAAGAAGAGATGAGATCTCTCTTTATCTTGAATTTAGAGAATAGAATATGGAAAATGATTTTAAGCAGGAGACCAGATTAGGAAGTTAGGTATATTGCTAGCTCTTCCTTGCTTAATATTATTCAGAATGGCATTGTTATTTTTCTTGAACTTTTAGTGAGCTCCCATAACAACCCACTCATGTTCTTTAAATGTGAATATGAAATGCATTATAAAGCTCAACTCAAACGTTTTTGCATTTATTATTTAATATCATCCAAGCCACCCATATTGCTTAGGACAGATAATTAGGAATTGCCTGTATTTTATTTCTCTTAAGATATATGATTATAAAATCCGATCCTATCGGGGGGTGAATGTGGTTCAAATGGTTGGGCGTCCTTCTGCCATATGGAGGGACCTGGGTTTGATCCCCGGGACCTCCTGGTAAAATTTTAAAAATTAAAAAAAAAAAAAAAATCTGATCCTATCGAACTGGAAAATAAGTGAAAACAAGTGAATTTATTGGTTAAGACAGAGACTCTCCAAGAAGAGCTGGGCATGAATACCAATTTTACCACCTACTAACTATTTGACCTCAGTTTCATATTTATAAAATGGAGATGATACTGGTTTTTACTGCCTAGGGTTGATGTGAAGAGTAGATTAATGCACATGAAATTTTACAAACAAAACACGGCACATATTAACTACTCAATAAGTGTTAGCTGGGCAAAACATATTCTTGTCCTGATTCTGCTTCTTAGGTACTGTATCTTGGTCAAGTTATTTTGAGCTTTTCTTTGCTTTAGTTTCTTCATTTTTAATTTGGCATTGATAATATTTGTCTTGTTTAATATAAGACTGATGTGATACCTTTTTATAAAACTGTCTGCCAAATAACGTGTTGAATAAATGTTGTCTCCACTCTCTTCATATCTCTATCATGAAAGAAAAGCTAATAACTATTTGCCCCTGAAGTATTAAATAGAAAGTTAAAACTTATTTGATTTCCTTTAGCCCTTTCTTTCAATCAGGCAGTGCTGATTATGACAAAGCACTTTAGGATATGAATACATACATTGGTATGGTTTCATTTTTTGTCATCATTGAATCTAAAATATGTAGACCATATAGCAGGTTGGTAAAGACGCAATGGAACTGACTTCATTGATAACCTTAAAGAAAAATATGTTACAAGCTTCTAGGTCATTCTGCGCATACTTACATATTGGAGTTAATGGTGATTATTTGCCAAGATGTTATATTTGAGTCTTTCCTTCATGTTTTCCCAAGCAGGAGGATGGTTTTATGAACCATAACTTATGTCTACAATAAAAAGCCTAAAATATTTTACTGAGCTCTCAGGAAAACTATTACTATACCTGGTATTTTCTGAAATGATACACTTACTGATTTTCAAACTTTCTAAAAACTTCTGTGGAACTCCGTTTAAGCTGAATATTATTCAGAAGGCCAATTGTGAAAAAGATAAAACCAAAACAGCTCTGTTTGCCAGAGAATTGGGGGGCACCACTCTGCTGCACACATCCCATCCCCCAACCCCCACTCCCAGCCATGTATGCTCCACAGAGCACAGATTGAAATCCTTGATCTAGTGTGGCATGATGCTTAAAGTTATATTTTCAATTTCATGTTGAAATTTTGTATAGTAGAAGTATATCACATACGCATTTCGTTTTTATACTGTTTGAGATTAAGATCCTCCTATCTTGTTTAATCTTTGTAACAACAAACAAATCTATTAAAATGTATTAAGGGGAAGCGGATGTGGCTCAAGCCTGCTTACCACATGGGAGGTCCCGGGTTTGGTCCCCAGTGCCTCCTAAAAACAAACGAAAAGCAAACAAACGAAAAAACCAACTCAGGGGAGCTGATGTGGCTCAGTGGTTGAGCACCAACTTCCCACATATGATGTCCCAGGTCCAATCCCTGGCTCTGGTACCTCAAAAAAAAAATGTATTAAGGCCATAGAGACTTTATATAACAATTAAGGAAAAACTAAAACAAAACAAGAATAAATTCCTGCAGGCAAACAAGAATACTCCCATTCATCCCAAAGCTTACCACCAGGAGCCTGATCATAGAGACAGAATGTTTTGGATGTCCATTCTTGTGCATATGAACTTTACTTGCATTTCTTACTTTAATTTAGCTCACTGGTTGGCAGACCTAAGTGCACGTAATGCTTTACAGTTTTATATTCAAAACTGTTGTACTGTTTTTTATAGGCACCATAAGTGATTTTCAAGCTCAATTTTTACTGAAGTGATTTCAGATTTTGCTTTTTATGCTGAATTAGAACTTAATATACAGAATAACTTGCAACTCTAATATGTACCCCCCCCAATAACATATGTACCATGGGAAATTTGGATTTTACTGAACTTAGTTTTCATTATCTAGTAGGCCACATTTGATTAGTTTTATGAAATAAGGTTTTTACACACACCCCCTTTTACTTTATAATTTTTTGTCATACAGTACTCTTCTATAGTGTTAGTATTTATTAATATCAAGTCTTTGTTCTTTCAAGGCGTTGACCTTTTTACACCCATTTTCTTGTGGAGGGAAATGTAAAATGCATTAAGTACCTCTTGCATATATAATATTAGATCCTGTTTTAACATACAAAAATGGCTTCTGTCCTTAAGTAACTTAGAATCTACCTAAGGAGACATGTCAAATACATACAGAACAACTGGAAAGCATAACTAATCAATGAAAGGAATGCTATAGAGCACCCCCTCCCCCCAAAAAAGCAGAAATGTCATTTAATCATAGGAAACTAAATCATATTAGAATTTTTTCCCAAGTAATTTGTTTATCGTTCCTTAATAGCCAGTTAAGCAATATAGTGTTCATAACCCTGATCCAGTGTCTAATGGTTCCTTCCTCAGAATTCAGTAGTCTCTGTTCTCAGACAATCTTTGGTTGTCCATCTGAGAGATCCCAACAAACCAATAAGTAAGCTTGAAGCAGTCTCCCAAAAGACTTCTGTAAACAGCCAAAAGAGATACCCTTAAGTCCTTATGTGAAAAGACTCATTTTATTCATGGAAGAATATTTTATGTGCTTGTTCAGCACTGGATCATACATTTTAACAGGCTTGGCTTTCTGTTTTTTATCCCTAGGAGATTAGAAGTAACAAGTAACTGGAGAGGAACTGCTCGAGACTGGGACTTTAGCAGATTTAGGAATTGACAACTGACAAACTGACAGCAAGAGAGGCACTGTGCAGAACAGGCAGAACTTAAAATGAGTAGCACTTCAAAGCCACTCAGAAGGGCAAACAAACCTCTGCAGACCTTTGTACTTAATTGATACTCATGGTGATGCTTCTGAGTCATTCAAGAAATGCCTATTTAGGTTATTTACACTCCCTTTTTAAAAAGTAGGATATATATAATACATTTTTGTAAAAATGCTTTATTTGCATAATAACTATTGTTCTTTGAACACTAACTGTATGCTAGGTCACACTAATCCTTTTACTTACATTATCTAATTTATCTTTAAAATGAATCCCGAGAGGTAGGTTTATGATGTCCATTTTACCTATGAGAAAATTAGAACTCAGAGTTTAAGCAGGATGAAGTTTCATGGGTAAGAGTGATAGAATCAGGATTTTGAATCCAGATCTTAATAACTAAAAGTACATGGCTTTAGCCACTACAGTATATGGTTTATACTTAAAAATTAAATTATTTTGTGCTTCACAACCACTACCCTGTACTTTGTCAGCTGTCATTATCCCCACCCCTTTTAAAAAAGATTTATTTATTCAACTCCCCCCAACCCCCACCCATATTGTTTTGCACTCACTGTCTACTCTCCGTGTGTTCTTCTGTGTCTGCTTGTCTTCTCTTTTAGGCAGCCCTGGGAACCGATCCTGGGACCTTCCAGAGTGAGAGAGAGGCGCTCAATCTCTTGCGCCACCTCAGCTTCCTGGTCTGCTGCGTCTTATTGTCTTTCCTCTGTCTTTTTGGTGTGCCATTTTGCTGCGCCAGCTCTCTGCACAGGCCAGCACTCCATGGGGGCCAGCACTCCTGCGTGTGACAGCACTCCGCGCAGGCCTTCTTGCCTTTTACTAGGAAGCCCCGGGAATCGAACCCTGGACCTCCTATATGGTAAATGGGAGCCCGGTCACTTGAGCCACATCTGTTTCCCTGTTATCCCCATTTGAGGCCCAGAAAAGTTAAGTAGCTTACAGTATTCAGTAGCATACTAGGAGTTTGTTGTGAATGTGATTTTTTTTTCCTTGCCTAGCAAATGCAGTAATGAGAAACCTTTCCAATACTGAATAAATAAAGTCTTACCGAAATAATTTTAGGTTTATTTAACTTTCTCCTTTGAATTTTGTTTACAGCATTAACTATTAAAGCAGCCAATCTTTTCCCACAGATTTCTCACAAAACTAACTTAATTATGATGGATGAGGGTCTTTTAAAAAATAATAATAATGAAAGCTAACTTATTGAGCACTCACATGCGAGGCATTGTTCTTGCACTTCGTAGGCATTAATTCATTTAATCCTTGCAATAGCCCTCGGGAAGATGCTATTGGTGGCCCCATTTTGCAGTGAGGAAACTGAAGCACAGAAAGGTCAAATAATTTGATCAAGAGGTTAAATCAGGGGTTCTTAACCTTTTTTGTTCCATGGACCCCTTTGCCAGTCAGGTGAAAACCACGGACTCTTTACTAAGTCCACACTTTACTGTGTATTATTTAATAAAGAGATCACACCTACACCAACATGTCCCTACAGAATAATGGTTTTCTGAATTTAAATTCAAGCATTGACCCCTTGTTAAGAACCCCTCGGTTAAATAATTAATCTCAATGAAAGAACTGGGATTAAGATTTGATAGTCTAGCCCTGGAGTTCAAACACCTATTTGTTACACTATATTTACTGCCTTCCTGAAAAATAAAGCATAAGTTTTCATAGTCTGCAGACTATGACTCCCCTGCCCTGTATATTGTGTTTTGTTCTATTTTTATTTTATTTTTATATTGATTGAAAATAAGGACTAGCATTACAAAAGACTGAAGAAAAATACTTGGCACCATCAAATCAATGATTTGTTTTGATGGTTAGTAAAATTAAATGAGAAGCTGTAATTTCTCATTTGTCCACGAGATGGGGAAATTCTCATTAGTTTTTAATTTCTTGAAACTGTTCATTTATAATCTGCACTTTAATTTATTTTTACAGCCCATCTGCTGACAAGGCCAAGATTAGAACAGCTCACAGAAGAATCATGATTTTAAACCACCCAGATAAAGGTAGGCAGAATTCCTATTTTTCAAATTATGTGGATCATAATATGCTCTGAATTGCTTTGTTTACTTTAATTATAAATGATACATAGTTGAGATGGAAGTTTATGTGCCACATGTGTTGTGATTTTTTCTCATAAATAAATGAGCCTTTAGATTAGAGTTCAGTGACCTGCAGAAATGGTAGATTTATATTATCAGCTTTTGAGAATTTCGTTGCTGGTTTTTATATAGGAGCACCTGAACCCCTTTTTGAAGTTCCTAGCATTTTGCTTGAGAAAGAGAAAACGTGAATTGTGGAATTTGATTGCATATGCTGAATTTGGGCATCATGAATTACATTTGTTTAACTTTAAACATAAAAGCACAAAATTGGGAGAATAGATCTAAATCTCTGGCTGTAATATATTGTAGATGGTTCTGAATTTCTTAATTCTGTTTTGGAAGCCTCTGAGGCTGAGCCATTTGTGGTTTTTGGCCAGGTTTTTAATGTAAATTTATCTTACAGAAAGACAATTATTATAACTTTAACTACACTACAGCTGCTTGAGAGAGAAGGCCCATATGTTCATTACTGATTTTGCCTTAAAATAACAGATGGTAGAAAGTTGCACTGTATTTTAGAAGTCAAGG
Source organism: Tolypeutes matacus (assembly GCA_026826555.1). Classification (NCBI taxonomy): domain Eukaryota; kingdom Metazoa; phylum Chordata; class Mammalia; order Cingulata; family Chlamyphoridae; genus Tolypeutes; species Tolypeutes matacus. The sequence goes on from JAKSZT010054334.1 coordinate 57,350,515, forward strand.
GGGTGGGAAGTGGTTAAAGGGTTTCTCATATCTTATTTACAGACTTTCAGTTTTCTAATTATTTTTGAAAAAAAAAAGTTAAAAATTTTGGATTCCTACCCATCCACACCATTCTTACGTAATTAGCTACTATAAAAATTCTTTTCACTAAACATCATCTTCTTCAGTTTCTGCACTTACTGTTCTGTAGGGTGAATAAACAAGAGTATAAACTTTGAAAAGAGGTTTTGCTAAACAGCTTTAACAGTAACTGAAAGATCCACTCAACCAATTTACTTTACATTGTGGACTTTCAGAGTAGAAATGTATTGAAATGTTTCCTTTAAGACCTCTGTCTCCTAAACTTCCTCTGCTTTCCAGGTCAAGTATATGCCCTTCTCTGACTGACTGTAGTAGGGTCAAGGACTCTTGCCTTTCAGGTGATTGAGCAGTTATTGATTGTGCCTGCTGTCAAGGAAGCAAGTTCTCCAATGTATCTAAGAGAATATGTATTTTTAGATACCTTTAGTTAAAAAGAAAATGTTTGTGTATCTTATCATCCAATAGTGTTTAAATAATTACTTGATTTATTACTCAATTACTGAGATTGGAGCAGAGTGGGCAGGGGATGTTGACCTGTCTATAGTGTGCTAATAGCCTCCTGCCCGGCACTGTTGGAGTAGCAGGGTGTGAGAGAATGAACCAACCAGAAAGCAGGAGGCCAGTGGTTTTCTCTGGCTTCTGCCATCCAGCTACCACTGTGGCCTTGAACACTCATTACCTCTCCAAATCTCAGTTTTATCATTTACAGAATGATGGGAATTATTTCTAAAGTCCTTTTTGGTTACATGATTTATTGTAGTCCTTTCATATGTCTCTTCAGTTAATGAAAAACCTGTACTCATACAGATCATATTTTTAACTTAAAAAGTTGCTTTTAATCTTTCTGAATTATCATACCCTGTAAGAATGTGAGACAGATTGTGGATACTTTCCCCATATAATTGCTTATTCATTGACAATCTTTAAAAATTTGCAGTTACAGAGAGTTCACAGGCTTCCTAAAACCCATCGATATGCGCACACTTAAGAACCCTTCCTCTAGTAGAAGTATAGTGAATTAAGAAATAGTGTAACTACTGGAGGGAAACAAATAAGAGTATCATGGAGCTGGGAGATGATAGCTCATAAATCTAGAATTGTCTCATTAAAAAGTTGTGTTTTTTTGTTTTTTGTTTTTTTTTTTTTAGCTAGGAAGAAGATAACAGAGTTTTAACAAAAATGTCTTATTCTTGGAGAG
>JAKSZT010054334.1:57351803-57390700 GCA_026826555.1 Tolypeutes matacus
CAGGTGGTTGCAAAAATTTAAATCCTCTACCCAGTGCTTCTGAAATTCATGAATATGTTCCCCCACCCCTCCCCCAAGTTACTTTTCTGTTGGTTTTCCTACCAGCTGGTAGAATAAATTTGGAACTTCAAATGTGTCATCAGCTGCAATTTGTTGCGCATTTCATTATCAGCTCCTGCAAAACATGTGACATCAGAAAATTAGTTGTGGGAAATGACTGAAAATAATTTTTTTGTAACCAGTATTAAATGAGCATTCTGATGTGTTTTGGTGAAAAGGAAATTTTGCTTTTTTGGTTTAATGAGATAAAAGGTTAATGTGGTACACTCATCTCAGGTCCTTGATCTAATGCTTTGAGACTAATTTCTTTTAAATTACTGCTTTTCGTTAATTACTAAAAAACAAGAGTAGTTGTTATGAAATCAGTAGTTTGATATTAATACCTAGTGAATATAGAATGGAGGACAGTCTAAATAAATTTTGAAACACTATGAGATTTCTTACACGTTTTCTAATCCAGTGCTATATGCAAAGTGTAGTTCACCTATCAGGCCTCAGTTTACCAGTGTGCAGCAAGCTCAAAACAGAAATGAAAAGTAGGTGTTTAGAAATAATTATAGCAATTTGAGATGGCTGTGACATCCAAATGTCCGATCCTTTTGTCTTTTTGCAAAAGTATTGATATACTACACATTGGGAATTTTTTTTTAAAAAGTGCTTCTTCACCATAAGTTTGAGAAGCACTAATTTAATCAATGCTGCCCCCTAAACCAGGACTCTTTGTGTTCCATTCTAGGGGAAAATGACCCTTTAGCTTTCCTCAAAGACTTTTAGGGGTGGAGAGCTCCCTGCTTTGCAACTCCACTGGTAGCTAGCACTAACTACTAGAAAGATTTTCCTTACATGTAGCTGAAATCTGCCTGCTTTTCAGTTTATGCTTCTTTCAGTAAACATACAGTACTCTCATTTTTCTTTAATAGATATAGGGGAATGTTATATGGTGCAGCCACAGTGAAAAGCAAGGTGGTGGTTCCTGAAAAAGTTAAATGTAGACTTACCATATGATCCAGCAATCCAACTTCTAGACACATACCCAGAGTTAGTGAAAACAGGTTTTCAAACAGATACTTGTACATGGTTGATAGCAGCATTATTCACAATAGCCAAAAGGTGAAAACAGCCCAAGTATCCATCAACAAATAAATAGATAAACACAATGTGGTACATACACACAATGGAAAATTAATCAACCATAAGAACGAATTAAGTTCTAAGACATGCTGCAACATGGAAAAACCTTGAAAACATTTTCAGTGAAATAAATTTGCAAGACACATAAGGACAAGTATGATGTCACTTCCAAGAACAATTTTCTAGAAGTAGCAAATCTGCAGCGACAGAAAGTAGATTCAAGGTTACCAGGAAATGGAAGGAGGTGAGAAGGGCGAGTATATTTTTGGTGGATATGGAGTGTGTAAATAAAATTAATAAAAACATTAAATTAAATATTGAGATTAAAAGTAAGTCAAAGTAATTGTACTGTTGAATGAATGTTTCTAATTACTCTTACTGTAGAAGCAGCTAAATTTGACATGAAGTCTTAGTAATAATATATTACAATTTATTACACTACATTACATTTAAAAGATGGATTGCAAACATTTAGAAAAGAAATATATGGTCATCAAGAGACAACATGGATACTTTGGGTGATAAAATTGTTTTGGAAGTAGATTGGTCATTGCACAGCATTGTGAATATATTAAATGCTGCTGAATTTTTTACTTTTAAAATGGTTAATTTTATATTATGTTCTTCTTTCCTTCTACTCTCTTTGAGTTTAATTTGCCTTTCTTTTTCTAAAAAAAATCCATGTTCATTTCATTGGTTTCTGCTATCAGTTCAAAATAGTAGAAGTTCTATAATGATTTCTTTTTTGACCCATGGATTATTTGACACGTATTGCCTAATTTCCAAAGAATTGGTGGATTTTCTAATTACCTTTATATTATTGATTTGTAGCTTAATTCCCTTTGGTCAGAGAATGTATTCTGATTTGAGTTCTTTGAAATTTGTTGAACTTCCCTTTATGATACAGCACAGCATAAGGTCAATTTTGGTAAATAATTTGTGAGCACTTGAACAGAGCATATACCCTGCAGTTATTGGTATATATATTAGTAAGGTCACATTTGTTGATTGTGTTGTTCAGGTCTTCTGCATTTTCACTGATTTTTTTTTGTCTACCTTCTCTGTCATCTGTTAAGAAAGTTGTAAAGTCCCCCACTATAATTGTGATTTTGTCTATTTCTCCACTTAGTTCTGTCATTTTTTTCTCTTATTTATTATGAAGGTATGTTTTGGGGCTCATATAATTTTAAATGATTGTATCTTCCTTGTAGATTAACCCTTCATTTTGAAATAGCTGTACTTATCTCTAATAATGCTTCTTGCCATAAGTATACTTTATCTGAAATTATTTACAGCTACACCAGTTTTTTTTATCGAGATGGAGATGATTTAGAGGAGGAGGTGGATTGTGAACAGGTTTGGGAGAAAAATCAAGAGTATCATGGCATGTTAAATTTGAAGTACCCAGGATACAATGCAAGTGAGAGGAGAGGGAGAGTAAGAAATTGAATAGATGAGCCTAGAGTTTGGCGGAAGGGTCTGGACTTAGTAATTTGAGAGTTGTCCATTTAAGATGGTGTTGAAACTAATTTTAAAAGCCATAGAGTGAGAAAATATGAAGAGAGAAAAGGAGGGGGCAAGTTAGAGAAGTCTGCAGAGTAGACAGAAGGAGGAAAATAAGGAGAGAATTGTTCCATAGAAGCAAGACAGGAGTAAATTTACGGAAACCATATGATAAACTGCTGAGTGCTGAGTGGTATGAGAACCATTAAGATTAGGATAGAACAGAGGGTCCATAGAATTTTTACAACATTGGAAGACTAATGATCTTGAGAAGCAGTTTTAATGGGTCGTGAGTGAAAGGAAGATAAGGAAGTAGAATTTGCTTATATGTAAAACACCTTTTTGGAGAAATTTTCTGATGAAGAGGAGGAGATAACTGGAGCAGTAGCTGGAAAATGGGGATGTGACATCAAAGGAGAGAGTGGTGTTTTTGTTTTCTTTCATTTTTTTACTTTTTAAATATAGAACATTGTTGAGTAGGCTTGCCTGTCAATGGAAATGTTCAGCCTAGAGAGATTGATGTTTTAGAAGAGATTAAATTTAAATTCAAGAGGGATAAATATACTGTTCTTTCAGGTCTCAAAAATCAATTGTATAAATACAGGAGAGACTTAGCAGTGTTTCACATGAAAAAGCCATGACGGTATAGTTGATCTCAAAGCCTTTAAGATTCAGTATAAGAGCTGCTAAAAATAAATTAATGTATTCCTAAGCTATATCGAAGGACACACAGTGTCTTCACTACAAGAATCCAACATTAATACAATCTTCTCTATGTGTCATTCATTCATTCCACTAACATTTATTACTCAAACTATTCTGAGCTAGGCAGTCAGACCTTATGTAGACTTTTGTGTCCATTTCTGGGTGCTAGTTTTGAAGTACACTGACAAACTAAGTAGTGTTTGAAGGAAACCAGTCATGATGGTGAGGAGTCTGGAAGCAACGCTATACAAGTGGTCATTCAACAAATGTTTATTGAATACCTATTGTGAGCCAGACAGTGTCCAAGATGCTAAAAATGTAGCAGTGAACAAGATATCCAAGACCTTGTTTTCATGGCTCTTATAGTCTACTGGGAGAGACAGATAATAGACAGGTGAACAAATAAAATGTAATGTGGTATATATTAAAAATGACCACAAATTCTCCACAGCTCCTCTATCAAAAAGTGAAGTTTATTTCGCTACCCTTTGTGTCTGGGTTAGCCTTGTCACTTGCCTTGACCAACAGAATGTGGCAGGAGTGTCATGGTGTGAGTTCTGAGGCTAGGCCCCAAGAGGCCTTGCAGCTGCCACTCTTATTTTAGACCTCTGTGGCTACCATAGAAAGGAGGCCAGGCTCAGCTCCTGGAGGATGAAAGACCAAGAGGAGAGAGAGGCCTAACCATTTTAGCTGAGGGCCCAGCAAGGCCATCCAGTCCTAGCTGACTTGACCCAGATCAGAAGAACCACCAAGCCAATCACAGAACAGTGAGAAAGAAATACCCATTGTTGTTTTCAGCCACTAGCTTTTGGGATGGTTTGTTATGTAGCAAAGGCTGATATAGAAAATGTTCCATGATGTTAAGTGCTTTGAAGAAAAATAAAGCCAAGAAGAGGGTATAGAAATTGACAGCTGGAGAGGGAACAGTTGCAGTTTTACATAGGTAATCATAGAAATCCACTCAAAGGAGGTAATATTTGAGCAGAGAGCCGAGAGACTCAGTCATACCAAAATCTGAGGAAAAAGTATTTCAGGCAGAAGCAACACCAAGTGCAAAGACTCTGAAATGAGAACACATGTGTTTCTAGAATTTTCAGGAGGTCAGCTGGAGCATAGTGAGCATGGGAGAGAAGTAGGAAATAGGATTGGAGAGGAAAACTGGAGCCAAATGATGGTGTGGCTTGCAAGCCATGGTAAAATCTGGGATTTTACTTTTTAAGTGTGTATGGAAATATTACTTGATTCACAGTGCTGGGAAGATTACTTTGGCAGTTATGGAGAAAGTAGGAGCCAAGGATAGAAGCAGTGAGTTAGTAGAGAAATTGTAGTAATCCAAAAAGACTGATAGCAGTTTAGACTAGGGTGGAGGTAAAGAGTAGTCTAATTCAGGATATATTTTGAAGGTAAAGTCAATAAGGCTGATGAATTCAGGGGTAAGAAAAAATGAGGAAGGACGAGTCCTATGTTTGTGGTCAAAGCAATGGTTGAAAGAACAAGAATAGGAAGAATCTTAGAGGGGATCTATAAGGCATCAAATATTCAAAATACAACAAGTTTATGTGAAGTTCCTCTCCTATGCCTTTATGAGGGCAAAATAATATTCACTGAGAAGAAATCCCAAGCAATGAAGATTTGGCCTCTATAAGAAAGACCCTTTTTATAGTTGGAGCTATCTTAATTCCCCTTCACAAGAGATCCATCAACCAATAATTCTTTTTTTAATCAACTTTATTGAAACATATTCATAAACCATACCATCCATCTAAACTGTACAATCATTGGCATTTGGTATAATCATGGAGTTGTGCATTCATCACTGTAATCAGTACTGGAGCATTTTCATTACTCCATAAAGAAACACCTCCTAACCTTTACTAGTCACCTCTCAATCCCTCTATCCTTCCCCTGCCCTACGTAACTGCTAATCTAGTCCCATATATATATTTACATTTTGTATAGATGGAGTCAAACAATATATAGTACTTTGTGTCTGGTTTCTTTCACTTAGCATCCTTCCTTTTGCCTTTGTTTTGTTTTGTTTTCACCATTGATGGAAAACTATTAATATACTACTATTTCCTGTAGCCCATAGTTTGCTTTAGTTGTACTCTTGCTCAACTATCACCCTACTATTAACATCTTGTAACATTAATGTACATTTGTTCTGTTTCAGAGAAAAACATTCATATTTATACACCATTTCCCATTCCCATTGTCCACAAGAGTTCACTACACTATACAGTTCCATGTATAGCTTTCCTTGATATGCATGACCTTAGATTTTCCCTTTCAACTCCTGTCATACCCATATATTAGTGCTGCTGATTACAAACACTAAAATATGCTTTCATCATAGTTATCCATTTCCAAGCATTTACAAACAACCTTTTTACCAATTCTGTACAGATTAAGCCTCAGCTTTCCATTCTATAATCTCATTTTGTCTTCTGGTTACCTATATTCTAGCTATTGACTCCATGGGTTTGCTCATTATATTTATATATTTCATAATAGTGAAATCATACAATATTTGTACTTTTGTATCTGGCTTGCTTCACTCAACATAATGTCCTCAAGGTCCATCCATGTTGCCATATGCTGCACAACTTCATTTCTTCTTATAGCTGAATAATATTCCATCATATGTATATACCACAATTTGTTTATTCATTCATCATTTGATGGGCATCTGCGTTGTTTCCATCTTTTGGTAATTGTAAATAATGCCACTATTAACATCTGTGTGCAGATGTCTGTTTGTGTCCCAGCTTTCAGTTCTTCTGGGTATATACCTAGTAGTGATATTGCCAGATCACATGGCAGTTCTATATTTAACTTCCTTAGGAACTGCCAAACAGTCTTCCACAGCAGCTATACCATTCTACATTCCCACCAACTGTGAATTAGTCTTCTTATTTCTCCACATCCTCTCTAAGACTTGTAGTTTTCTGGGTTTTTTTCAATAGTGTCCATTCTAATAGGTGTGAAATGATAATTCGTTGTAGTTTTGATTTGCATTTCCTCTTTGGAAAAAGGTCTAATCAAGTCTTTTGCCCATTTTTCAATTGGGTCATTTGTTTTTTTATCATTGAGTTGTAGGTTCTCTTAATATATAATGAGAATTAAATCCTTAATTGGATATGTGATTTCCAAATATTTTCTCCCATTGAGTAGGCTGTCTTTTCACTCTCTGACAGTCCTTTAAAGTGCAAAAGTGTTTAATTTTGAGGAAATCCCATTTATCTACTTTTTCTTTCATTGTTCATGGTTTGGGTGTGAGGTCTAAGAACCCACCTCTTACCAGAAAATCTTGAAGATGATTTCCTACATTGTTTTCTAGGAGGTTTTTGGTCCTGGCTTTTACGTGTAGGTCTTTGATCCATTTTGAGTTGACTTTTGTGTGGGGGGTGAGATAAGAGTCCTCGTTCATTCTTTTGGATATGGATATCCAGTTCCCCCAGCACCATTTGTTGAAGAAATTGTTTTGGCCTAGAAAAGTAGGCTTGAAAGACTTGTCAAAAATCAGTTGACCATATAGATCAGGGTCTATTTCTGAAATCTCAATTCGATTCCTTGCTCAATATGTCTATCTTTATAACAATACCGTGCTGTTTTGACCACTGTAGCTTTTGTAATATGCTTTAAGATAAAGGAGCATGAGTACTCCAACTTCACTTTTCCTTTTTAGGATGTTTTTGGCTATTTGGGGCCCCTTTCCCTTCCAAATAAATTTGGTAATTGACTTTTCTATTTCCATAAAGTAGGCTGTTGGGATAGTGATTGGGGTTGCATTGAGTCTGTAAATCAATTTGGGTAGAATTGACACCTTAACATTATTTAGTCTTCCAATCCATGAACAAAGAGTGTCCTTCCATTTGTTTAGGTCTTCTTTGATTTCTTTTGTCATTTTCTGAGTACAGATCTTTTACTTCCCTGGTTAAATTAATCCTAGATATTTGATTCTTTTGGTTGCTATTGTCACTGGAATTTTTTTTTTCTTGATATCCTCCTCAGATTGCTCATTACTGGTCTATAGAAACACTACTGATTTTTGCATATTGATCTTGTATCCTGACACTGCTGAACTCATTTATTAGCTTAAGTAGCTTTGTCATAGATATTTCAGGCTTTTCTAAATATAGGATCATGTCATCTGCGAATAGTGAGAGTTTTACTTCCCCTTCGTATGCCTTTTATTTATTTATTTTTTGCCTAATTTTTCTAGGTAGAACTTCTAGCACAATATTGAATAACGTTGGTGACAGAGTCCTTGTCTTGTTTCTGATCTCAGAGAGAAAGCTTTCAACCTTTCCCCATTGAGTATGATGTTGGCTGTGGGTTTTTCATATATGCCCTGTATTGTATTGAGCAATTTTCCTTCTATTCCTATCTTTCAAAGTGTTTTTATTAAGAAAGGATGTTGGATTCTGTCAATTGCCTTTTCTGCATCAATCTAGATGATGTGGTTTTTTCCTTTCTCTTTATTTATGTGGTATATTATGTTAATTGATTTTCTTTTGTTGAACCACCCTTGCATACCAGGAATAAAACCCACCTGATTGTGGTGTATAATTCTTTTAATATGCTGTTGGATTTGAATTGTAAGTATTTTGTGTTCTTTTATCTTTATCTGCTTTTGGTATTAGTGTGACATTGGCTTTATAAAATGAATTAGGTAATTTGCTCTCCAATTTTTTGGAAGAATTTTCCCAAGATTGGAATTAATTCTTCTTGAAATGTTTGATAAAATTCACCTGTGAAGCCATCTGGTCCTCAGCTTTTCTTTGTTGGGAGCTTTTTGATGACTAATTCGATCTCTTGTGATTGCTTTGTTGAGGTCTTGTATTTCTTCTAGAGTCAAGGTACATTCATGCATTTCTAGGAATTTGTCCCTTTCGTCTAAGTTGTCTTAATTTGTTGGCATACAGTTTTTCATAATGTTCTCTTATGATTTTTTTTTTTTTCTGTGGGGTCAGTAATAATGGCCCCCCTTCATTCCTGATTTTATTTGCATCTTCTCTCTTTTTTTTTGTCAGTGTAGCTAAGGGTTTGTCAATTTTATTGATCTTCTCAAAGACCAGCTTTTGGTCTGGTTGATTCTTCTGGGGTTTTTGTTGTTGTTGTTGTTGTTCTCAATTCATTTGTTTCTGTGCTAATCTTTCTTATTTCTTTCCTTCTGCTCGCCTTGTGATTAGTTTGCTGTTCTTTTCCAAGTTGCCCCAGGTGTTCAGTTAGGTTTTTTATTTTAGCTCATTCATCCTTTTTAATATAGGCATTTCGGCCTATAAATTTCCCTCTCAGCACTGCCTTCACTGTATCCCATTGGTTTTGATAAGTTGTGTTCTCGTTTTCATTCATCTCAAGATATTTACTAATTTAATTTCTCTTGCGATTTCTTCTTATACGCACTGATTGTTTAAGTGTGTGTTGTTTAACCTCCATATATTTATGTATTTTCCTTTCCCTCCTATTATTGATTTCCAGCTTCATTCCATTTTGGTCGCATAAGGTGCTTTGTATAATTTAAGTCTTTTTAAATTTATTGAGGCCTGTTTTGTGACCCAACATATGGTCTGTCCTGGAGAAAGATCCATGAGCACTTGAGAAGAATGTGTATCCTGCTGATTTGGGGTACAGTCTTCTGTATATGTCTGTTAGGTCTAGCTTGTTTATCATATTGTTCAAGTTCTCTGTTTCCTTGTTCATCTTCTGTCTAGTTCTATCTAATGATGTGAATGGTGTGTTGAAGTCTCCAACTATTATTATAAAGATATCTATTTCTCCCTTCAGTTTTGCCAGATTATGCCACATGTATTTTAGAGCACCCTGGTTAGGTGCATAGATATTTATTATTGTTGTTTCTTCCTAGTGGATTGCTCCTTTTATTGATATATAATGGCCTTCTGCATCTCTTACAAAGTTTTTGTATTTAAAGTCTGTTTCAGCTACCCCTGCTCACTTTTGGTTATGGTTTCTGTGAAATATCTTTTTCCAACCTTTCACTTTCAGCCTACTTGTATCCTTGGGTTTAAGGTGAGTCTGTTGTAGACAGTATATAGATGGCTCTTATTTTTTTTAAATATACTTTTATTTCAGAAGTTGTAAACTTAGAAAAGATTCATGCACAAGTGTAGAATTCCCATTCAGCACCCCTTCACCAACACACCACACCATTGTGGAACATTTGTTACAGATTATGAGATAATATCAGACTGTTATCTCTAACTATGGTCCATAGTGTACATTTGGCATATTTTTTCCATACTCCCCTGTTATTAACACAGTACATCATTGGCATTGACACAAGAATATTACAATATTGCTGTTAACTATATTCCATAGCTTACATTAATTGTATTTTTCCCATGCTTCTCCCCATTCCCATCACTCTGCAATAGAGGTGTACTTCTTTTCTATTTCACAGAAGGACATTCTTGCTAGATGGCTCATATTTTTTTTTCCCATTCTGTCTGCCAGTTTCTTTTGATTGGGGAGTTTAATCCATTGACATTCAATGTTACTACTGTAAAGACATTACTTTCCTTGACCATTTTATCCTTTGGCTTTCATATGTTATATTTTTGTCTGTCTTTTTACCCTTTTGGTTACCCTTTCTGTTAATCTTCATTTCTACACTTCTCCTCCAAGCCTCTCTCTCCTGTCTTTTCCTTTCAGGCTGCAGAACTCTCTTTACTATTTCTTGTAAAGCCAATCTCTTGTTTACAAATTCTCTTAGTTTCTGTTTATCTGTAAATATTTTAAATTCACCCTCATTATTGAAGGGCAGTTTTGCCAGATAAAAAATTCTTAACTGGCAGTTTTTCTCTTTTGGTATCTAAATATATCATACCACTGTCTTGTTGCCTCCATGGCTTCTTAATGAGAAATCTGCACTACGTCTTCTTGGGTGTCCCATGTATGTGATGGATCTTTTTTCACTTGCTGCTTTTAGCATTCTTTCTTTATCTTTGGCCTTTGATGTTTTGAAAAGTATGTGTCTGAGAGTGGGTCTATTTGGATTTTTTCTGGTTGGAGTTTAATGTTTAATAAGGCTTTCAATCTTACATGGCTTTCATTTCCTCCCCTACTTGCTAATTGAGTGTATTATGTGCTGTGTAGAATGCATATCAATCAATTAAAGGTTAGGTTTGAGTTCAATTAATATTTTAATTTTTTTGAGGACATAACAATATACCCAGTATTTCCTTGGCTACTGTGAAATTTTAAGCAACTTATCAAGATTAACATCACCAGATTCCAAGATCAAGGATTGACATTATCTAATTCCAAAATCATTTTCAGAGATAATCATGAAATCAACTTATTTCATAACCTAGTGCATATATAAGACTTGCATTGACTTTATTTGTAATTTTTATTGTATATTCAAAGACATTCTATGATTTATCCTGTGTTTATAGTGATCTTGACATAAAAATGTCAGTGGTATCCTCAAGGCAAAAAGCTAAATATAGCTTCCTCCATCACTGCCCTGTTTTACTATATCAGGTTAGTTGATTTTGCTTCCCTGCTCCCATTTTCCTTCATACAGGATATCCATTAAAGGCCTGAATAAAATCAGGACAATTTACCTAAATACTATCTAGATGCTTTTTGGTGTGTTGGAAGCTACTGAGGCCTTATGATGTTTTCAACAGCTGTAGATGGTTTGTACTCAGAGAGAGAATGAAAAATAAAAACAAACACAAAGAGACTAGTGAACTCTGCTATGATTGTTGGTCTGAGCGTTAAGCACTGACAGCCTTCAGGCTAGAAGTTAGAAGGCATATGATGTTTAAATAGCGTGAATGTGACAGTTTGGGGCTAGGATTTTTTATATGTCAGAAAGGCACTGTTTGTGATTTATAATGATTCTGCTTTTGAAATTCACTTCAATTTTCCTCTTGCTGCTTGTATTAGAAAGACTGCATTGCAATAAACTCTAAAAAAGAACCAACTTAATTTTATTTTAAGACACGGTGAATCCAAGGCAACGTCCTAACTATTCTAATAGGAGCATTTCAGAGAACAGAGAGCATTTCCTTGGACATTATTTTCACTGGTTCATTCATCTGTCTTAGGAAATAGGCTTTTTAGAAATTGGGTAGTGCATATTGGCTTTTCTAATAGGTATTTTATTGTGAAATCATAAGGTTTGATAACACTTTGAAAGATCTCTTGGACTGATATCCTTCACAGATTACATTCATCCCTTTTTTAAAAATGTCTTGGGAAAATAGATTTTATAACTGTGCACTTAATTTCGGAAAATTCTCTGGTCAAGTGTTTGGAATGGTAAATGTCTGACAGTGAAATGTTTGAATGTTTTTCAATTCATTCCTGATCATAACTTTCTTTCATTATCTTTCTCAGGGGTTATCTTTGATTGCTAGTTGTCTGTAGCGCTTCACTACACAATTTAATTTATGCTGTTTTGATTTCTAGTCAGCTTATAAAATAATTTCTCAGAAGATGAATGTGTGGGAAAATATCAGAGATTCATAATTAAGTGGGTTTTTTTTTGTTTTTGTTTTTTTTTTAATATTTGTAACTTTAAAATATGTCAGTAATGAAGTGTTTTCTAATTCATTGATTTTTCTTTGTCATTTCAGGTGGATCTCCTTACTTAGCAACCAAAATAAACGAAGCCAAAGACTTGCTAGAATCAAGCACCAAACAGTGATTGATGCTCACGGACCACTGTGAAGGAAAAAAAGGGGGAATGTTTGGGAAAAAAAAAAAAGTTCTGCAAATTAATTTATACCATGGCCTTCACAATCTTCATACATATATTGACCACAATCATTTCTTCCACTACTAAGCTATTAACAATAAATGATTAATAGTCTTGCTTTTTAATGTACTTTTAAAGGACCCCCCCTTAAAATTCTATAACTGATCTTTTCCCCTTGTTTTTCTTCCTTTTTCTGTGATATTCATGTACCTTAAGATTTTTTTTATCTTAGTCCTAAATTTCCTGCATTTAAAGTCTGTTTCAGCTACCCCTGTTGGATTCAAATTATAAGTATTTTGTGTTCTTGACACAAAAAGGTGTGCAAAATCTATGACTATCTGTAATGCATTTGTGTTTTGTGAGCAATGTATAGAAATTTCCTTGCACTGTCAAAGGAATTTGGGATTCCACCTCTCTAAGGTGCTTTCAGTGCTTTAAGACCAAACTCTGGCTGCTACCCCACAGGCAAATCATCTGACTTAATGGAATTCACTAAATGGTGTTTTGTTAAGTAGTAGTTAGGACTCGGTAAAGAACTCTGCTCTCTTGAGACCCCATAGCTGAAGCATGAGAACTTGGAGATCTACTAAAATGATTAAAGATTTACCAAATGTGCCTATGAGGAAAGGTAAGAAAAAGCTGGGAGAAGTCTAAGGAGTTTGTATTTAAATATAATCTTTCAGTACTGTGTTTTTATTCAGTTATTCATTCTACAAGTATTTATTGAGCGCCTATGATGTATAAGGTACTATAGTGAGTCCTCTGAGAGTTATAAATGTGAACTAGTCATAGATCCTGACCCTTAAAGAAAGGTGAAATCACATAAATCTACACTATTAGATACAGGTGATATGCTAAGGAAGTTCAAGAGATGAAAAGAATACTTTTCACTGAATGCATCAGGGAAGGCTTCATGGAATAAGTGGCATAAAGCTGGGCTTTAAAGAAAGTTATTAGATACTATATGAATGATGAGTCAGTGTTGTTTCCCCTGAGATCAGCATTAAGAAAGAGATATATCTAATTAGTGTGATTAGAGTGAAATGTTTCCCCAAAACAAGGGATGAATAGATGGTCTTGAAGCACTAGCCCTGTGATTTGTACTGCATTAAATTCAATTCTGAAAACAGCCCCTGATCTTTCATCACTTTACTATTCCAAAGATGAGTAAACAGAATTCAGATATAGAGTACCTGCATTATTTCCCATTACAAATCCTGGTTTCATTACAGTGAAATTGGCCTCCTGTATTTCATCTAAAAATACATTTCAAAATACTCTAGAGATGTCTTTCAACTCATGGCATTCCGTAGTTCAGGTGTTTCCACCATGACACTACTGACATATTGGACCAAATAATTCTTTGAGGGAGGCTGCCCTGTGCATTGTAGATGATTAGCAGCTCCCTGGCCTCTACCCACTACAGGCCAGTAGCATCATGCTCCCCAGTTGTGAAACCAAAAATGTTCCCAGACATTGCCAAATGTCCACAAAATCACCTGTGATTGAGAGCCACTGTTTAAAAGGTTTAATGCCACTGCATTCAGCGAAAAGTTTTTTTTTTTTCTTTTGGTACATAAAATAATGGTCTGACTTAAAATTGATCAGATCTTAAAGTCATTCAAATACGGTACTTGCTTTAAAGTCCTCATGCGTGGCCCGGTTTTCTCCTGTTTCAGTGTTTTGGTTTTTTTTGTTTTTGTTTTTTCATTTTTCTGCTCACAATTATCCCTCTACCTCGACAGTTCTCCTAATCCCAGATCTAGGCTTAGTTCAAGCCAAGTCAAGATGTAGCACTCCTTTTCTGGGGCTTCTAGCAAAAGTAATGTTATGAGTGGTCAGCCCTTAGAGAGCAGAGACCAAATCTGTCTTGTTCACTGCTACATGGGCATCCAATAAAATGTTTGTTGAATGAATGAATAAGCTCTCAGCACTTTATTCCTCACTTAGACAACTTAATTTTTGGTACCTTGGGATACAGCTCTTTGTACATGTCTTCATTCTCTCATTAAAAGGTGAGAACCTTTAGAGCAGGGATCTTGGCACTGATCTTTGTAATAGCCTCTCAGTCTGGAGCCCTTGCACTTGGTAGGCATCATAAAAAGTACTAGGAAGATGTTGCTGTTTTCTGAATACTATGCTTCAAAAAACTGTTACTGTTAATTTGGAAAGTTTTATTAAGCAATGTGGCAGACTCTCAGAACACAACTTTTAATGACATATTTTCCTAATCCATACTGTAGTAGTGAAAATTTGAGTCACCTCCAGCATTAGTTTGGAATTTCCTTCTTATATATAGACTTCATTCCCATTTCTCCACTAAGTACATGCCTCAGACTTAGATCTGATTTTGCATACTATCCTCCTGGTTATATGATCTTGTTCAATTAATCTGCAAGTCTACAGTTGCCTCATCTATAAAATAAGGAAAATAATCCTATCTGATAAGGTTATTGTAAAGAATAAAGTTGTATAAAACATTTAGTCACATAAGCAAATGCTCAAAAATAATCATTACTCTTTTCACTGCTCCATTTAATTAATTTTAAAACTTTTAAGGTAGCTTGAGTTGAGGTTTGCTCCAGTAATAGTTTATTTTGCTCTTGAATCTGCAATTTGAGCAAGACATAGTAGAAATGGCTCATTTCTGTATTCCATGCAGTATCAGCCAGGCCCACTTAGCTGGGGCTTGAGGATCCACCGTACAGGGCTGAAAGTTGGTGCCAGCTGTTGGCCAAGAGCCTCCATTCCCTTTCTACATAGGCTTCTCCATGCAGCAGCTAGAGCTCCCTTATACCATAGCAGCTGTGTTACAAGAGACAGTGGTACAAGCCAACAGGAAGTAGAAGCTGCTGGTCCCAACCTGAGCCTGAAAACTGGCACAGCATCACTTGCCATCTTCAGTTGGCTCAACAGTTACAGAGCCTGCCTAGATGCAAAGGCAAAAAGAGATACAGGCAGGACTGGGAAAGAATCAGTGGCCACCTTTAGTATATATAGCAGGGCGGGGTCGGGAATTTTTCCCCTTAAGTCAGTTAAGGCCCTGCTCAAAACAAAACAAACATTCAAGAATGTAGAATTTAAGTGGTTAGAGTATGAACTCAAAACTTTTAGATCACGGAGCTGCCATCTTAGGTAGATAATTCAGTAGCCATAATGCAAATGGTAGTGTACTTAAAAATTGGATTTTTACCAGCTTCCCACTATCAACTCATTATCTGTAAAAAGCATATTTGATTACCTGTCTTCTGTAAAGATTGCTTTTTCATTTTTGCTATCATTGCATATTCTGCTTAATTAAGTTCTTTGTTGATAATGCAGTTTCTTTTTATTCTTACATCTTAGATGCAATTTGAGGGACAGGAAAGACCTTTTAAAAGCAAAACAATTACTTTCCAGATTCTAGAGAAAGTGTAAATCAAATGGACAGTTAATTAAAGGGGAGGAAGAAATGCCACTTAGACTCTAGTTGATGATGCCAATCTCCAGCATAAAGTCAAAAGTAGAAGTTTAGGGAGAACAAAAGAATGGTGATTGTGGAAAACTCTTTGTCTTCAAAGCATTTCCTTTATTTTCCTTGAAATGCTTTTTATTCAGTCATTCAGCAAATATTGGACACAATATGTCAGGCAATAAAGATAGAAATAAGTGGATTCTTAAAATATCCAATAGGTTCACACTAAATAGGAAAAAAACATTCTTAAGCACAGTTTTTTTGTTTTGTTTTGCTATTTGTCTCTTTAGTTAGGGCCTAGTTGTTTTGCATTAATAAGAAATACTAAGTTTTGTACAAAAGCCTTCAGAAACAACATTTTATCCATGTGCAGAAATCTTTGGTTGTCATGAGGAAACTTGCATACAGAAAAGAGCTTTTAATGACTTTCTCTTCAGTACATTTGGCAATTATATAAGGTAGTTTAATGACATTTGTGGGAAAAGATTCATCAGCTAGACCCTTATTGTCAAAAAGATGAAGTTTCTCTGACTCTTCCAACTTAGTGTGTGCTACAAAAGCTCTGCTGGGGAACTGTGGGAGAGAGTGTGGTCTACAATGTGAACTATGGTCCATGCTTAGTGGCAAAGCCCCAGCATGTGTATATCCATTGCAGGTGATATACCACACTAATGAAGGATGTTCATGTGGGAGGTAGAGCATATGGGAATCCCTATAATTTTTGTGTAACATTTATGTAATCTAAGTATCTTAAAAAAAATTTTTTTTTTAATTAATAAAAAATTTAAATTTAAAAAAAAAGCAAAAAAAACTGCTGGGAAGTTAAATGCTCACGTAGGCCAGCTCAGTTCACACAGTGGGAATCAGGCCATCCAAAGGCACCCTCCACCCCACCCAGCAGTCATCTGAGATGAAGGCCTTTGACTTCCAGGAGTATTTGCTGGGAGTAAGTAAATGTGTCACCACCACCCCTCCCTTCTAATGGAAAACCAGCCCAAAGTGCATATCCTATTAGCCCTAGTTCAGAATCATCTACTTGTTAAAAACATCCCATAAATTACAAGCCAAAATTTTATTTATGGAAGAGTTATATATTAGGAAATTAGAATTTTTGTTACCACAATTTATTACCTGGAAAAGTTGAGAAGGTTCTCTGGATTCATTAGGTGGAGTCTAAGTGATCTGCATCAGTGCCTATCAGCAAAATTTTGGGGCATGGCAAGCAAAGAAAACTTTCCTTCTAATGATTTTTATGAGCTGAGTAGCTATTGTTCCCAGCTGAGTGCTCTTTTCCTTTTTCATTGTTGCTGAGCAAAAGAATTTATAAAGAGCTCACTTTTTTATTAAAAACCCAGCTCTACTGAAATGCAAGTTCATTGTCTTCTGCCATATAACCCCTCTCCTTTATTCAGCAATGCCTAGCAGCCCTGATCAACATTTAAGTCCAAACAGACTATTATATAGACACTGGAATGTAGATGTGCAATCTCCAATATCAAGAGGAAGTTTGATTTCACATGAGCAGAATATGACCGTTAAGTCTAGGTTTTGGCAATAAATTTGAAATTAGTTACACAACGTAGAGGGGAGAATTCCCTGGAAAGTTAAACAGTGGCAAACTACTTCGATTTTCTTTTTTTTATTTCTCTATTTTTTGTACTTAGATTTTGACAGATGAAAATGATGTTAAAATACTGGTTCATAAATTATCCCCTGGCCAAGTCCCTCCTTCATCCCTGTTGAAACAGCCCACCTCCATTTCCTTCTCGAAAGCATCCTCTGTCCAAACACAGAACCTCTGATGTCCAAGCCACACACGCTGCCTTTGCAAATTTCTGATCAGGCTTACACGGCGCTCGACAACTGCACTCCCACTGTAGGCTCCCATGCACCTCCTTTGTCTTATGTTGGGAAGGTGGAGTTAGAGTGAGGTGGCATCTGCCCAGGAGGTTGTTTCATTGTCATAGAAATCATGGCCTCTTGTCCAGTCAACATCACCAGCTTAGATATGCAATCAAGGCCATGGGTGGGGAGTGGGGGCAATGAATTGCTCAGCTGGAAACAGTCTCTAGAGATGGCTACATGTTTAGAAAGGTTAAGGAGATTGAAGTTGGGATCCCCAGCTTCATGATTTGTGACCCTGTCCAAACTCTCAGGATTTAAGAGTCCCAAAGGATTGCCCCTAACCCTTGGCATTGGGGTCCTCCAAGTGAGCTGATATAATACTCCTGGAATGAGAAGGGAGATCCAAAATGGCTCCCTAGAACACAGAAGGGGCATCTCATGCTGAATATCTTTATTGCCACCACTTGACCACATCACCTAAACCCTCTTCCAAATGCCAGGCAAAGCAGACTTTTTACACTGATTGCCCAGGACATACTCTCTTTCCACTCTCTCCCCTTCTCCCAGTTTTCTCTTCATCCATTCTGCTTCCCCTGGCAGTATGACTCTATGATGGAGGTTACTGGGGAAACAACTGTAAATTTTTAAGAGACCAAGCAAAAGGCCTCACTAGGAAATTTATCTCTTTTAAAACATTGCTTCCTTCCTGGCTCTGCTAAATTGAATGCTCTTTTTTTTTTTTTTTTTTAATTCTATGTTCAAATCACTGCGTGCTGTATGACTCTAGAAAGCCTTAATTTACTACCACCAAGAAATATAGCAATATGTTGGTAAAAAAAAAAAAAAAAAAAAAAAAGATACTGGTTCAATATTGACATCTAATAAGTTATAGTGGTAAAGACCAAATACTCTGTCAAGAAAGTGGAATCAGGTCATTTTCATAAATTCAGCAATATTTTTAATAATAGTTAAGATCTGTTAAGCACCATGTGCTAAACACCTACCTACATTATCTCATTTTTCAGAGCAACCTTAAGAGATAGGTATTATCTTCATTTTACATATGAAGAAACAAAGGCTCAGAGGAGTTTAGGTAATTTTCCAAGGTTGTATAGCTAGTAAGTAGGAGTACCAAGCTCCAAATCCAGTTTGCATTGACTCTGAAGCATATTCTCTTTACCTCTCCATCATATTACACTAATTCTAAGTATGTGAGAATGATATTTAGTGGAATGAAGGGGATCTGCATGTCTCATTCTTTGGTGGCCATAACCTAAGATTATAGATGTGAAAACATGTTGCTAAAAGGATCTAATATTGTGCATTATGAGCAAGGAGTACTTATGTCTATAATTCTGCCCTGGAAACTTGATCTCCATCTAACGGCATGTCACAGAGGTCCAGTTGTAAAGCTTAGCAAGTATGGATAAAGTGTAGGTTACTCTGATAAAAGAGTTCAGTTGGAGAAAGTTTTGTGGGCAAGAGCTTTCATGGACAGCCTCCAGAATGAGGTTCAGGAGTCAACTCATGATTGCAAAGGAGCAGACCTTGGGAGAGTAATGAAGAGCGAACTTAGTATATTGAAAATGAGAACAAGAAAGCTGAATTTATTGAAGAGGGCAGAGAGGAAATGAAACAAAAAGTAAGATTAAAAAGGGGAGACAACCAAAACAAGAAGAAAAACAGCATTTGAAAGGGAATTGTAGTGCATTAAATTTTTGAACACTGTTTTCCACTGTTTATTCCCAGCTGTGTACTGGGTTATTCATCCATGACATGGTTTCACTCTGAATTCCGAAAGTATATTTCACACAGTATAGGGTGGTCTAGGAGAATCAATATAACTTTAGTCACTAATCTAAGGATGTGTCTTTGAGATTATCACTTGACTCTATCCTTTAAGCTGCTCTAATCAAATGGTGTTAACATTCTACTATATGTCACAGGGCAATATGCTTACTGCAGTTGCATATTATTTTTTTATTAGCGCAGTTGTAGGTTTGCAGAAAAGTCATGCAGAAAGTAGACAATTCCCATATACCGCCCCTACACACAGTTTTCCCTATTATTAACTTTGTGTTCATGTGGTACTTTTGTTCCAATCAATGAAAGAGTATTATTATAATTATGCTGTTAACTTCAGCCCCCTGTTTACATTAAAGTTCATTCTTTGTGGCGTACAGTTCTTTGTTTTGTGTGTGCAAGGTAATTTATATGCAACCTAAAATTTCCCTTTTTATTGCAGATTCTTTGTAAGAATGCATTACGCAGGTTCAGGGAATTAATCTAGCGTCCTCTTGGCACTGGGGCATATTAAGGCTTATCTGGGCAAATTTTGCCTTCATACCTGTTGAAATTGTCTACTCTGCTTAACTCCTGATGTATTTTGTCTCCCCACTCCTGAAAATCAATATCAAGCAGCAAGTTTAGAGAGAAGCCAGATCTGTTTTAGCTGAAAACTGACACTGATCGGCCACTTAAATCTGAAAGATATTATTCAGGGGCTTTAGGAGGGGTTCAGATGAGACCAACTGGAGGTTTCCAACTCCTCGTTAGTACAATCTTCCTAGCGGATTTGTGAGTTCCTTGAACATTAGATATACCTACATTCAGAAAGCAGCACATCCCAATGCCAATTCTGATCTTCCATTTTATCTACTGTTCTGGATTATCAGTGCTTTGGCTCTTACGTTTTATAAGTGTCGATGATCGAGAGACGATTAAAAGTGTTTTCATTTTGGCTTCCATGCCTCTGGAGTAGTCCTGGAATTATGTCATATTCTTCTTCCTCTGGTGGTGAGACGCGAGACTATTCGTACAAGCTGCATCTCTCAGGCTGTCCTGGGATGTTGTCTAGTGCAGCATTGCAGAAAGAGCAGTGTGTACTCACAAATACAACCTTCTCAAAACCCCACTTGGGTCTGATTTATGATTTGTATTTCTGCTTCTCAGTACTTAGATATTTGGTTTGCCATCTATTTCATTTCCCCTTTCTATAAACTTGAGCCTTTTTTCCCTGTAGACAGATTATTTTTGGGGAAAAAATAAAATATATGAAAATGCATTGATACTGAAAAACTAATCAAACGCTGTTTGGTTTGGTTTGCTTTAAAATCATAAAGGATGAACTGTAAGATACTTTTATCTATCTAGTTTTCCCAGTATGGTCCAAATACAATCTGCTTTGCCAAAATCGAACTTACGCGCAATTTTTCAGTTGTACAGCTTCTGAATAAAAGACGCTATCCTTCTGAGTTATGTCACTTCATCTACACTGGACAGAGATCTTACACAAGCACTGATTTTATTTCTTCCAAGCCTCCCTCCCTCTAGTTTTCTTCGGGAATGCTCGGCCCTGTTGTTGCCCATCAGGACACAGCATTGATTCATTCATGTCCAAAGGCAGCTGTCAGAGGCCCAAACCATCAACCTGTGGATTTTCTTAGGTAGAAGCCACAAATAAAAGTTGGATTTTCACCTCTTATCTCAAAATCAGCAAGGGGGAAAGTGAAAAATCAGCCCCACAATACTTTAAAGTTGATTTCTGTATTTATCTTGTGGTGGAAATACCAAAGAAAAGTGCCTGGCTTCTCAGTCTGCTTATTTCTTGCCTCTGGAATCTTCCTATCAATTTTGGCCCACAGCCCTTTTGACTGCTTAAAGAACTCTAAACGCAGGCACTGGTGATAGAAATCCTGACAACCAAGCTGTCACCCTCAGAATGGTTTATTGAATATGTCTGCACAGATGATGCCCATATCCTGTATAGTGTTAAGTGAAGGATAAGGCCGCTGTTCAGTTTTCAGCTTCCTATGGGAGAATACAGAGATATATGCCCTCTCTTTCTCCTCCTCGCCCTTTCATCGTCCTCCTACACTTCACATGCTCATGCACACACACGCTCACACACACACTGCTGTGTGAAAGACTCACATCTTAATAATCTTATCTGCCAAGGCCAGTCAGACATTCTTTGGAGACAGAGCCTGTTGCAGTCCCTTAGTGGCCTTGAAGAGCCTCGTGTTATTAGACACCATTGTGTGATCTGTTTTCAAGTAAGTAGAGGAAGGAGGACTGGGGAGATTGGGCTAACATAAAAAGCTGTCTACCATGAAAGGGGAGCTTGGATTTTCTCTAGCGGGGCTGGGGGTGGGGCTGGAGGAGGTGGGATATGTTTCTCACAGCAGTCCAGTGAATTCAGAACAATATACAGAATCCCACAGTGAACACCTTATAATTGACTCTGTTGATGGGATTTCTGTACGCAACATCAATTTTCTGTACAGACGTAATTGAGTACACATTACCATGACATGAAAACTGCAAGGAAATGCCTATGGTGTATGGGATGGTGAACTTTAAGAAATGTAATGAAGGGGAAAATTGGAGAAAACCCAAAAA
This sequence comes from Tolypeutes matacus, assembly GCA_026826555.1. NCBI lineage: Eukaryota > Metazoa > Chordata > Mammalia > Cingulata > Chlamyphoridae > Tolypeutes > Tolypeutes matacus. The sequence goes on from JAKSZT010054334.1 coordinate 57,373,637, forward strand.
CAGATGCAACTGATGAAATTATTAATCAGTTGGAGCAGAAATTTCTTTGCTCAAAATATACCGGAAGCAGCTAATCCTCTTCATCTACCCTATGTGGAAATGCAAAGACAAATATATGGTTTTAATGTGCTACCATCTTCCTTTGGGGATTGCAGTTGCCTGAAGGGCAGTTCCTAGGGTCTGTTTATTATGGTTTCTGCCCTTAGGGCTCTGAATTGTCACTGGTGTCAGCCCGGCAAGAACTTTTGTATTTAATAGTATCCAAGGAGTAAGGTGCTTCCCCTCAAAGCCTGGCTGACAGTTACTCCTGGGGAAAGAAGAACAATCTGGCTGACAAATGTGTCATTGGTCGAACCTGGCCAGAAATATCTGAAGCCCAGAACAGCTAGTTAGTGGAGGTGAACCGGAGGGCAGGCAGTAATTGGTCAGTGTCTTGTCACTCCTCAGTGGGACAAATTGGCTTGAGGGGACAAATTGATCAACCAAAAGAGGTTTAAAGATTTTTAGTGTTCAGGTTACAGACAAGGGTTCGAACTTTCTGGATGATATGATGACACTCATGGCTTGCTTCAAACTTTGCACTCCCCTCTCTACCCCCAAACAGCAATCGGTTCTTGTTCTCCGGGCTGCTTCACCTAAGAGCATTTGAGCTTTGCTGCTGCAAGTTCTAAATCCACAATGGCAGTGAAGATTTTTCTTACTCCTTAGAAGCCCCCTGCCTTTGTCCTCTCCTACTCTTGCCCTTTAACTCACTTTTGTCCCAGTTGCATCTACGGCAGCCTGCTAGACACACTCCTAGCCCGGGAACCCTGGGGTGGGATTACTGCAGAGCCGTGGGTGAGCTTCCCATCCTGCCTTGCCTTGTTTTCTCCTATTGGAATACCACCTACCTACCTGCCCACGGAGTGAGATGGTGAGACTAATGAGAGAGAAACCGGGAGTAATGAGGAGTAATGAGGAGAAAGGCATGGTAAGTTCTAGATCCTTTGAAGAGAGGTGTTTGTTCAAGGCATAGAAACATCGATTTTTAATGTGAGAACCATCCTGCATTTTGCATGGAATCACTAGAGGGTTGAACGTTTCTCTTTTTTAAATGGGTTAAGTACCTCACCCACTACCTTGAAGCACAGAATTAGAATTTGGCTTGTTTGTTTGTTTAATTTCCAGCTCCACGCATAGATCTTTGCTCCCTTTTGCAGGCAGCTGAGAAATCTTCTGTTTGTTTAGATCTATCTGGGGTGAGACTGCATCATTATAAGTTTTCACCTGGGTATTGGTGTAGGAGTTAATCAACCGAGCACACACTGCATTGTGCATAGAATGTCCTGTAGAGGCTCCATGCTGCCAACCTTCCACACCACAGCGATGGATTTAACATTTTCTCTGGCAACCCAGCCAGTCAGTTGTCTGACTCTACCTTGAGGCCAATGAACATTTTTCGCAGAGCCAGATGCAAAGCAGCCAGGTAACATTTGCAAGTGACTTGCATTACTCTAATGGGATCTGCGTAGGTTCAGCTCTCTATGAAGATGTTTTTCACTTGACATGGCATGGTCTGGGGTCTTTTTCTCCACCCACTCCATTAAGCAAACACGCCTACACGTGTTGCCGATTTGATCTGCTTTCAGAGGATGGGGCCTCGTGTTTCTCTTCATGGTGTTAATATTGGTGTGTGTTCCTGCGGATGCCCCTTTGGGAGGTGCTTCTCCGGGAAGGGGGTAACAACCCTTTATGTTTTTATCAGGGCATTGTCTGATAAGACTGCATTTCTGACCTAAATTATCCGATAAAGATTTATTTGAGGATTTTGTGTTTTCTTTTGTAAAAATATCTTTAAAGACTGATTTTTTTTCCCCCTAAAGAAAGAACACACCTGAGTTCCTGGATCCCAGAGGCCTGAAGATGTGGGTTCTAACCTCCTAGCTCTGCAGCTAATTAGCTGTGTGACTGTGGGCAGGACACTGCCTTCTCTGAGCCTTTGGGATTGGATGCTACCCAATGGGCAAACAAGGGGTAAAAGGAGGCTTCGTCTCAGAGGCACACAGACCTAAGTTTAAATCTTAGGTTCTGTTAGCAGAGTGATCTCTCTGTAATCTCTCTTTTGGTTTCCTGATCCATAAAATGGGTACAATAATACTTACCCCAGAAAATTATTTGGGGAGTTTAATGATTTCATGGATGTGAAGGTGCCTATACATAGCAGCTTTTCCAAACATGTTAGTTTTTACTGCCTATTATTTTGACTCTATTATTGTCTTTTTTTTTTAATTTGCAACTACTGTGCAAATATTATAATATAGGGAGTTTTTAAAAGAATGAATGTGAGAGTGCCAATAATTCCTACATCCTAACAGCAACTGTTTTCTTTTTTCTGTGGCCTCTTCCAGTACATCTTCATATAGACTCTTAGGAATCTGCCTTATAGAAATCTAGAAATTATTTCTAGAATTATACAAAATGCCTCTGGACAAATATGCATCTCTCTAGATTGAGAATCTGACTCTAGGTAGTATATAACGACGTAATGAAATTTGAATCATTTTACTAAAATATATAACCGACTATCGATACTTGGGACGGAGTGAAAATTCAGTTTAACAGCTGAAAACTTCATCCAAGGGCATTTAGAGAAAAAAAAAAGTCATTTGGTCAGGTTTATGGCAAAGCAAGGTGTAATAACATTAAGAGCTGTTGATTATTGAATGCCTAAGTTCTGTCCCAAACCCTCTTTATAAACATTATCTAATTAATCCTTACAACAACCGGTTAGCTGGTTATTTTTATCCCCCATTGCATCCATGAAGAGGGGACTCCCAACATCACACAATCAGGATGGGGTAGAGTCTGATCTGCTACCTGGTCATCTAACCGCGAAGTCTATCCTCTGCCCCCTTACTCTGCTGCCTCCCTGGGATGATCCCCTGGCTCATATAGAACTTGCTCTCTGAAGATTCTTAACCTCAGTTCCTGAAAACTTCGCTCATGGCTTAACGGGGATGCCGAGTAATTGATTACGTCTCCTCGGAGTAGTCGCTCATTCTGACATGATCACAGTCCAAGGACCTCCCTACCTTGGAGAACATTCACCACTTGTCGCGTTGCATTTAGGAAGCCAGAGGCGGTACTCAGTGAGTCGAACAGGAGGGACTTTTGTGACATATATAGTCTTGGAAGTTGGAGCTGGAGCTGGAAAAGGCCTTGTAGCTCTCTTCATGCTTCCTTTAGGCGAGGCCTGATGGATTTCCAGACTCATGACATTTTTTAAGCATTTGATCAGAGCAAAGATGTTAAACACCGAGTTAGAAGGACAGCGTGTTTTACTTATGCACCCACGTGCTTTACTTTCTGTTTGGTTATGTTCCATATGACATGGCTCCTGGCCTGGGGCTCTGGGTCCCTGGGGGATTTTTGTTTCCTTATAGACCACTTTGGAGGGTGGTGTATCTAGGCCAATGGAACCAGCATTAGTTCACTGAGCACAGCCCATCTGGGGAGCCCTGGGAAGCCTGGGGTTAGGACGGAAAGGCAAGAGTGTTTATTACATACCTACAGAGTGCATTTTACATTTCTTTTTACAGCTAATTCTTCGTGCACAGCAAGGTACGTAGACTTATACTCATTTCACAGGCAAGGAAAATGAGGTGTTCCAAAATCACCCAGCTAATAAGCAGGATCAGATTTGGCATCCAAACCTGGGTCTGTCTGCCTGACATGTAAGGCCAGGCTCTTTAAAACACAAGGCCCCCTGACAGGGTGCTGAATTCCTGAGATTGTCTGCCCTGCCTATAGTGTCTAGATGTCTCTAGAGCCCTGCTGTTTGAGGCACTGTTTACTATGGCAGTCAGTGACATCCTGCTGAGACATGCATAAGTGTAACCTCTGAAATGAGCTCCCAACTCACTTTGAAATCTCTTAGACATAAAAACTCATCTGTATTTAATATTTCCCTCTTTTGGTCAAGGCCTTTTTCCAAGTTCATTGCTGGTTGGTGCTTGGTAATAATCCCTCAGTGCCAGGGAGGCTCATCCCCAGGAGTCATGTCCCACATCGGCGGGAAGGTAGTGCATTTATATGCTGAGTTTGGCTTAGAGAGAGGCCACATTTGAGCAACAAGGAGGCTTTCAGGAGGTAGCCTTTAGACATTATATAATACTAGGCTAAGTTTCAATTTCACTTTGGAATATATGCTCCCCAATATAACAGAGTTAGACTCATTTATAATTTCCCTACACATGGCTCTTCTGCCCTTTTTATTTGAACCTATAATTAGCACTATGCTCAGTAAATATATGTCCTAGAGACTTAAGTCTTCAGTCTGTTCATATGCTGGTGGAGCCCTGAATCTCAGCAGAGTTGCAAAATCTACTCTCCAGTTCATTGGACTTGCCCAGGACCACTAACTAAAGGATGATGATGGACAACACCCATCCCAAAGAACAGAGATTATCTACAACTGCAAGCAAGATTATCTACATCTGCCCCATGGGATCTAAGCCCCCTCTCAATCAGAAACAGAGTGGGCATCACCATCCCAAAATCCTCAAGACTGAGGAATGAACCAACATAAAGGGGGAATGCAACTATGGACTAAAATAGACTTCTTATTAGTCTAGCAATAGAAGAATTTGTATCATTGTTAAAAGGCAGTGGCATCCAGAGGTCCTGAGGGGAGGGAGAAGGAAGAATAGGTGTAACATGGGGGCATTTTTAGGACATTGGAATTGTCCTGCATGACATTGCAATGACGGATACAGGCCATTATACATTTTGTCAAAACCTATTAAATTGGGAAGCGGCTGTGGCTCAATTGATTGGGCTCCCGTTTACCATATGGAGGGCCCTGGGTTCGATTCCCCAGGCCTCCTGGTGAAGGCAAGCCGGCCCGTGTGGTACAGTGAGCTGGCACAGAATAGATGACTCAGCAAAGCAAGACAAGCAGACATAGAAGAATGCACAGCAAATGGACACAGCTAGCACAAGCAGCAGGGGGGGATAAATAAATAAAATAAATCTTTAAAAAAAAAAACCTATTAAATTGTGTGGTGCAAAGTGTAAACTATAATGTAAACTCTAGACCATGGTTAGTAGCAATGCTTCAATATGTGTTCATCAATTGTAACAAATATACAGCATTAATGAAAGATGTTGTTAAAGGGAGAAAGTGTGGGAGGGGGGTGGGAGTGGGATATATGGGAAAACCCTATATTTTTATGTAACATTTATGTAATATAAAGCTTCTTTAAAATTAACAAAACAAAACACTAGGTGTCACCTCGCACAGAAGGCTCCAGGCCCAGGAGAGGCCCCGGGCTCCCAGAGCTCCCAGGTTCCCTAACCCAGGAGAGCTTCCCTCCATGGGTCCACCCCGGCCCCACCTTTTGTGTGAGGTTTCCCTACCCAATGCTTGAGGACCATCAGGAAGGTTCTAAATCATCAAGTAAAGGAGCCCTCTAGCCTCAGGCAGGTCTCTGGAATATTACACCTCCATCCTTGGCTCCGGAGCTTGGGTTTCACCCAGAGCTCTCCGGCCACTTGACCCCCTCTGTATTGCACTTCACCATGACCCTGCCATGTCCTCAGCTGATGAGAATATCACATGGGGGAGAATCAAAAGCTTTCCAGCAACCCCAGGAGATTGCATCTATTGCTTTTTTCTTTATCTGTGCTGTCTTCCATTCTATCAGACAAGGAAATTAAATTGGTCTGGCACCATTTGCTCTCCAGAAAGCTATTTTGGCTGCTAAACCCACCAAAGAGGGTGGATTTATTTGGGTGTTTCTTTCCAAATTGAGCGAACAGGACTTTTCAGAGCCACCCACGGTTAACGGAAAGACCCGAGCCGCAGAGCCAGGTCCACCTGTCTAGGGACAGGAGCCAAATGCACAGATGGGAAATAGTGGAGCCAGGGAGTAGCTTCTTAATTTAGCCCCAGAGTCTAAGGGTCCTTTCCCACTCTGCTCCAGGGCTCCCTGGAAACAAGAAAAGTGTAGAAGGCAAAAACATGAGTCGTTAAAAACCACCCAGAAGGCTTCTGCATTAAAAAGTCACCTCTGGACTGCAGAAGCCAAGGTTTTGCAAACAAGGTGACAATTAAATATTGGTTTTTCTCATGCTGCCTGGACGGCTCCTCCTTGCCTTGTCCTTTGTGTGGATGAACATCTACCTCTTCATCCATCAGGGATCACCTCTGCTTGTGAGCTCTCCCTGGTCCCCCCTACCACCTCCCCAGGCACAGCCCACTGGCCCTTCCTTGTGCCTCCTTAGTACTTTGAAACTACCTCTTGGCACAATTATGGGCTGATGTTTATTTGCTTTGTTCCAATAGAGGAGTTAAGGTGGAAGACAAATATACCATTAAAATGTAAAATAAACCACTTTAAAGCAGGTAACAAAATCAGGGCAAAGGGTAATAAGGATTAGAGAGGTAAGGGGGAAAAAAGAATGAGGTTTATGCATAAAATAATAATCGGGAATCTTCTATCAGGCTTCAGCTTTCTGGCAGCCAGGCCCAAGACATGCCCACCAGTTTTTTGATTCACGCCATTCACCACTGGTCTGGAGAGGCACAGCTTTTCCAGTTCCTGAGGCCAAAAACTAACTTCTTTCATGGTTTCTCATTAAAAAAGGACCCTTTGTGGGGTCACAAGCTGTGTCCTCAGCAACAGCATATGTTTCATGGGTCTGTGCCACATAACACCCTTTAATGTCCACCAATGGCACCAAACAAACCAAAGTGCAGTTCGGGGAAAACGACGCTGACCAGCAGCCACACTGACCAGCAGCCAGTGACCGGTGTTAGTGGCATCAGTCATGCAGCCCGTGACGTCCCACCTTTACCCAAGCCTCTGTTCTCGCTGCAGGAGCCCTGAACCTGGTTCTTCTGCCCTCCAGGACATTCTGTGTGCCCCTCAATGTCCTTGTAATGAATCCATTTTCTGCTTAAAGCTGCCTGAGTTGGTTTCAGTCGCTTGCAAGGAAGAACCTGCCTGATGCATGTAGTTATTCTACTTTGCCTCCCCTCCCCCCACATGCAGAGCTTAAGGAAAGTCAAGCTCATGTGAAAATCAAGGGCGCATAAGGACACGAGCCAGGTCTGCCCACAAAGAGGCCTTAAGAGGGCATGAAAAGAAAACTAGACCTTCCAGATAAAGGATGACTGTCCCAGTGCTGGCTCAACTGGAATTCCAACGCCTAGAGTTGTGCTGTCCAGTATGGTGGCCAGTAGCCACATGTAGCTGCTTAAATTTGAATTTAATTGCAATTAAATACAATGAAAAATTCATTTCCTCAGTCGCACTAGCCACATTTAACAGGCTCAAAAGCCACATGGACCCACTGGCTACCATTTTGGACAGCAGAGATGCAGAACATTGCCACCATCTTGGAAAGTTCTACTAAATAGTGCTGATCTGGAACCTTGAAATTCCAGGCTGAGCAGCAGGATTACTGTCTTGTATTGTCACATCCATTGTTTCCAGTGGCTGACAAGCCTCAGCCTAAAAGGGCAGAGGCAGAAGCCGTTCTATGCTTCTCCATCCTGGTGGACATCAGATGCACACCAACTGCCAGGGCCACACAACAGTGGCTGTGACCCATGGGACACAGGGGAGGCAGGAGGAGCCCCCGTTAGCCTCCTGCATCTTCATCTTAAGTCCTTTGCACTGTTTGCTGTCGGCTGCTTCCAGGGACGCAAAAGTAAAGGTAGCTGTGAATCATGTCCTTGCCATCATCCTCAGGCTCTCTGGACCTGGTCCAGGCTCTGCCGCCCAGCCCAGCACAGAGCTGTCTCCGGAACCGAGCAAGTGCCTGAGCAACTCTGCGGCTTGCACCAGTCTTGGTACATCTGAAGCTCAGAGCAAATATTCACTGGGTTGATGTGGATCTAACACAGTCTGCCAAGTGTCTAAAAGTGATGATATATGTATGAAAGAGATGGTATATGTATGAAAAAGTAGGGATGTGGAGTGAATGCTCACCGTAACTAGAATTATGCAAAAAAAAAAAAAAAAAAAAAAAAATAGGTGTACTGGTGTGAATATGTATGGAGTTATAGGAAATTTTGTTCTTTTTAAATTCTTTGACTATTGCTGCTATCAGAGGGGTTAAGAATCTGTTCAGACCGATGTGGCCCCCATCTGTCAAACCGGAATGAGGAGAGAGCCTAGTCATTGGGTTGTGTGAGGGCAAAATGAAATAATACACAGAAGTATTTAGCATGGTCCTTCTGTGGTGCTAAATACATGTGGTAATTCTTGTTAATTTTGTAGTAAAAATCTGAGTGAAGAAAGAGCGATAGCTCTGTGCCACTGTCACATTGTGGGTTTTGCTCCTGCAGGGGCATGGTTGTGAGGTTCTGTGCCCGGAGAGGGGTTTTCTAGATGCGGAGAGCTGCAGCCCCTTGCCCACGGGCCCTGTTCTCAGTCCCACTGCTCGCTCCAGCCACCTTCTCCTACTTTTTATGCTTCTTGGTTTAGGCCATGGCGGATGGAGGGACTTTTTTTTTTTTTTAATTCCAAGTCTGCCATCTTTGCAAATGATTTTGGCATTTGTGGCAAATCCCTACAAAATGGGGACACTCTCCAGTTTCTTTTGTTGTTGCTTTTGCCCCCTGTCTTCCCTTTTGTTAAAGTCCTTCCACCGTGAATTAGGACAGGTCCTGCTCTCCTCTCACAGGTGCTCCCTAACTTGGGAGGGCTGCTTTTCTCAGCATTCTGCCTTCACTTCCTGTGACTGTTTGAAGCTTTTTGTGGATTCCGGAAAAGATCATGTTCTTGGAGCTGGTCTATTCCTATAGGTGTGGGAGGCTTTGATTGGATTCTGTTGGGGGACTTTGATTGGATTGCTTCAGTGAGGCGTGACCCAGGGTGGGTCTTGGTCCTCTGGCTGGAGCCCTTTATAAAAGGAGGACTGAAAGCAGAGACACAGAAAAAAAAGCCTCAGGGACAGAAGGAGAAATCCCAGAGGCTGGAAGCTGGAATCAGTGGAGCACATAGGCATGGGAAGAGGCCCCCAAGAGGGCAGGTCCACAGAGCAGCTCGAAGCTGTAGAGATGAGGAGGAGGGGAGAGATCAGCGTGACCCACCATGTGCTTAATTGTCCACAGCTGCAACTTGGTGAGAAACCGTTTCTTCCTGATGTCTTGATTTGGACATTTTCACAGCCTCAGAACTGAAAGTGTTTACCCTAATATAGTTGCATTATAAAAGCCAACCATTTCTGGTATATTGCATTGGCAGCCTTCAGCAAACTAAGATACCTCCTCCCCTACTTCCCTTTGTCTCTTATCCTGCTGTTTTCTCTCCTTGGCTTCCATCTCTCCCTGTCACCCTCTTCTCTGAATCTCACCGTCTCTAGGTTCCTCTCTCTCGTAAGTGCTGTACACACATTTGCTATGACAATGATGTCTGTCTTTCTCTCTCCATGCCCCTTCTCCCTCTTTTCCTGTGTCTCTTTGTCTTTGTGATCTTGTCTCCCTGCCCTCTTCTCTCTCTCCTCCTGGGTCTTTTACTTTGTGATCTTGCCACCTCCCTTGATGACTGGCTATTTCTGTCTCCCAGTGGTGAGCTCTCTCTCTCCTGCTCTCTCTCTCTCTCTCTCTCTCTATCTCTCGGCTGTATTTCTCTGTACACCCCCCCCCTTTTTTAAATTAGAGAAGTTACAGGTTTACAACCATTGTTGACACTTAGCATTGGTGTGGCAACTTTGTTCCAATTGATGAAAGAATATTAAAATATTACTGTTACCTGGAGTCCATAGTTTGCATTAGGTATGTTTTTTCCCATATACCATCCTCTCCTCTTTCTTTATACCTGTCTCTTGTTTGAAACTCCTCCCCCACCAATCTGTCACTCTTTCATTGCTTGTTTTGCTTACTTCTTCTAAGCACTGGGGGTTGTGGTCCGAAGTGAGGGACGTACCACCAGGTGTGCTCTGCTTCTACACTCTGCTGCACCCTTGAGGGAAGTTAGTTGGTGGAGCGGGGAAGGGGCTGCACATTTAAAAATGGATCCTCCTTCCCTAGGCCTGAGGAAAAAAAATCCCCACCCTATCTTTTTTAGCCCTTTTTCCTAAAAGAGAAAATATTGCATATAGGGTCCTGCCTGGAAAAATGTCTGGTTGAGGATGTTGTATCCCAATGCCTGCAAACCAAACATTCGAATACCAAAGGTCTTGAAACAAACACCTTGTAGCTGTTTAATTGATTTATTATATTCATCCACATGATTTAAATTGAACATAAACTATTTATAATTAAAGTATTGTACTCTATCTTAACCCTTTCACAATCAACTTTTTAAGGTTTTTACCCCATTCTTTTCATTTCCCAGAAGAACCCTGTCAGAATAGGGGGAGTGGTGTTATTATCATCATCTCCATTTTAAAAAATGGGAACTGAGGGCCAGAAGCATGGAATCACCTGTCCAGGTCCAGAGCTAGTTGAATAGTGCCAGGGCCCACAACCCTCACCTGCTCTGGGCAGGGACCCTCCCTCGGTCCCCTCCATGCCCCTGTCAACATTAGGGGGCTGTGGTTCCCACCAGAGCAAACTCAAACCAAACTCACCCAAGAGAATCTGTGTGGCTTTGATACCGGCCGTGCTCTCTATAAATCATCCTACACAGCTGCACGCGCTCACACAGTCTCCAGGCTGCACAGCCGCTCAGAGATCTAATCACGTTCTCAGACTTAGTCCAAAGCAGTGAATCTTACAGCAGAGAAGCGAGGGCTAAAGCAGAAACCCTGGTGACAGAGCGAACTCTGGGAGGGTTCGGTGGAATAAATTACTCAAACACTTGGGTTTCCACAAAAGCAGCGCAACTTAATTCCTGGTATGATACTGGAATAAACAAAATGTAATCTACAGCATTGTCCTAGCTCATCCAAATTTTATCTTCTTTTTCTATGGGAGTAATTGAAAAAAGAATTGCAGAGACCTTCTGGAGCATTATCTTATTTGGAGCCGATTTTAACCAGAACACGGAATATTTCATGCTGAAAGCAAGAGCAGAGTTGCTGTAAATGTGGGCGAAACTGCAAGGTGAAGGAACTCCCCTGTACAACCGCAAATGCACATGTTTAAAGCGACTCGGCAATTTTCCCCTTGCAGCTGCCCATTTTATCTCTTGCAAAACTAGTAATGATACAAGCAGTTGATTATGGTTTACAATAGCAATAAACCTCTCAGAATTGGTTGTTTTCAAAATAAATAGCCATTCTGTTAAATGTTAAATAACAAGTCATAAACTGCTGAAAACAACCAATTTCTTGTGGATTATTGCCTGAATAAATTTCAGCAGGAAGCGCAGATCATTAAGCTGTGAACGCCACAGAGCAAGACCATTGAAATTTAAAAAAGAAAAATCAATCAATCAACTGATCCATCAAAAGGAATTCCCACTTTACAAACCAACTCACATCACATATTTCAACATATTCTTTGGGGCTTCGGGACGTTTGCTAGTCATGGTTACTGCTATTCTTACCGAAATCCTTCTATACTTTTTCAGAGATTAAAGAAAACCCAGCATTGTGGTTAAATGACCCCATTCCAAAATGGTGCAGTTTCACTCAGCCTTATATAGGTACCACATTTAAAGCCTACAGTAGTTCAGTTGATAAAACACAGACCTGTCCACCAAGTTAACAGTTGAATCAAAGCTCAGTAAATATATTCAAACTGCAGCTCTAGCAGAGGCTCTCCTTGCAAATGGAGCCAACTTCATTGGCATGATTGACAGAAGATTCCTCACCATGGCAACCAGGGTTATCTCTCTGGAATAACAACATTAACCTCCTTCACAACCAGTTTTTTCATCCTTAAGTATAAAAGGCAGTTGCATGTATCTTGTCTGAGCCTTTATTTTTATTTTTAAATGAACATTTAGCACTTATATAAAAATTGGGCAAGATGCAGGGAAGCCAAATTAATTGTGAATTCCTCCTGAAAAAATAAACCTTGCGATGATCTTGGAGGCAGGACGGTTAAAGGGCAGGAAGGGTCCCTGTCTCTTAAGAGCACAAGACAAAGGAGGAGAGATTTCTGTTTACCAGCTGCCTCTGAAATATCCTCCTGCATTGATTTGCTTTGCACTGCCAGTGCCAAGCGTGAGGCTTGAGCCACGAGGAATGGTTCAGGCTGGCCGGACCACGGCCAAGTCAGGTTCTACCCATCTCTCATCCCATCTCAGCTCTATTTCCCACTGGGGCCAACTTAATTGCAACTGCTACCTTGAAAGGTGGTACAATCTTTCTTGGGGCTTCTGTGTTATCCGAGGTAACAACCTTGTGACTCGAGGTCCCACTTGTAACCTCGGAGAACTTCAGTTTTCAGCTGAGGAAAGAGGCTGGGAAGAAAAGGAAAAATGTGCCCCCCGGGGGCAAAACAAAAAGAATCTGGAAAATGAGCTTGACAAGAGCAAATAAGCGTGTGGCCCAGGCTGGGGAAGGCAGCGACCCAGCAGACCTGCTCCTGGTGATTTTCTGACCTGATTTGGACTTAAGCAAAGAAACTAGCAAAAAGTCATGAGATGTCAAAAGAGGTTCTGTGAAGCAATTTTGTACTAAGTCTGGGCCCAGGAAGAGCTCTTTAGGATCTCCATTACAGTGGATGCAAACTTCCCATGATTCCCCAGATTCCAATGGATGCCCCCTTATTTCTGAAGGTGTATGCCACTCCCCACCCCCTCCGCCAACATTGCTGCTGCCTGTGCCAAGCTCTGGAGCTACCTGGGATCCGAGTTGAGGACCCAAGCCTGCTTGACCCACGGCCCTGCGTGCCTAACAGTCATTGCCACTTGCCCCTCCACCCCAGGATTTGGATAAAACGCCACGCACCAGGTGTGTGGGATCTGCCTTCCTGAGCAGTTCCTGAGGGACCGATGGCACCCAAGAGTTCTGGGTGTTGCCCCCCTGGGGAGTGAACCTGGACCCAGGTAACTGGAGACAGAGAGGCCCTTCTCACTCCACGCTGAGGTGTGGCTTCCCCATGCAAAGCTTCTGGAGAGGTTCCAGGCACTGTGGAGCAGCCTCCATCTCCCAGCTGCTCATCAAGAAGCAGCTCCAGGCACAGCCTTATTGCATCACGTCACTTCTCTTCCCTTGCCTCGCTTCGCCTTTTCTTCCTCAGTTTCCCCTGTCTAAGGTCTCACTTCCCAAACAGAGTAGCAGCCCTTTCATCCTTGCCTCAGGTTCTGCAGAGGGGATTGGGCGAAACTACCTAGGCAAGCCACACGCGCTGCTTGCGGTGGTGTTCTCTAACCGGCTTTTTTAGGCAAAGGAGTAGATGGTGTGTGTGTGTGTGTGAGAGAGAGAGAGAGAGAGAGAGAGAGAGAGAGAGAGAAAGAGAGAGAGAGAGAGAGAGAGAGAGAGAGGGAGAGAGAGAGAGAGAGAAAGAGAAGCCTGGCCCTTTTCCACAACTTGCCCCTTCATTTGCTAAATGTTCCTTGACTTTACAGCCACATCATGAAGCTGCAAGTTTCCTGAAGTCTGAGGTTTGAGGAAGGGTTGGTTGATTGCTTTTAAGAAATGGTGTAAGGGGCCTTTGTCCTAATCAACAAACAGCTTGGACGGGTAGAAAATTGAGCCCCCTTGCTTCCACGATGTTTGCAACTAATTTCCCTAAAAACAAAGAAAAGAAACTTCTTTTACGGGTCCAAAAACTCACTACCATAAAACTATTCTGTATGATACTGTAGTAGGGGACACATGACAGAATGTATTTGTCAAAACCCATTTGCAGCACAAAGTAGACTATGGACCTTAGCAATAGCATAGCAATATTGGTTCATCACCTGTATCAAACGTACCACACTGTTGCAAGGTAGCAATAGAAACTGGGGGGGGGGGGGGGGGGGGGAAAGAGGGGTGTTATGAGAAGTCTCTGTACTTTCTGCACAATGATTCAGTAAACCTAAAATTGCTCTATGAAGTAAAGTCTATTAAAAAAAACGAACAAAAACAAAACAAAACAAAACAAAAAAACACTGCTAGGACAATTCCAACAACCAGCAAAACCCCAAGCCACAAATGGCACGTGCTATCAGGTTGAGCTGACCTGATGCCTCCCTTAAAAACACACCATCATAAAAAAAAAAAGTAAATAAATAAATCTTTAAAAAATAAAACTAAAAAAAGTAAGTAAATAAATAAATCCTAAAAAAAAAAAACCACAAAAAATACCATCGACATGCCCTTCCCTGGCTGGGAGGACGGTCAGCGGGTGCTTTTCCTTGCCCATCAGTGCCCTCCTCACAAAGTCCTGCTACGCCCTTTATCTCCTGAAAATATTCCATTATTTATGCATGTGTTGGTTTATTCATGTGCTCTGGCCCCAGCTGTCCTGTGATCTCTGTGTTCCCGTGGAATCTAGGTGTGGCTAATAAGGTGGAAGCCTGGACTCCATCCCCAAGGGGGACAGTTAACTCTACTCTGCTCCACAGCCCGAGGCTGCCCCCTCTGCGTGTGCCGCTGGGTGAAGCTCCAGCCTCGACTGGAGAAACAGCAACTCCCATTAGCGGCTTCTTGGTTTGCAAAGGTCAGCATACTTACCTAAGGTGTGTGTGTGTGTGTGTTCAGATTTTGCGGTTTCATTCAGTCACCAAGTATTGGCCAAGCACCTGTTACATGCTGAGGAATATGACCCACTTCTTGTCCCTCGATCCCCCCCTTGCATTCATTCTTTCACTAGAATGCCATGTCCCCTGAGAAGAAAGATATGTGAATATCAGAATATAAATTAGTGGAGTTGCAGGCTTTTGTATAAAGATTTGTGAAAATATATGAGGAAAAGTCATTGATTTAATCACTCAACAAATATTTACCGTGTGCTAATTATGTCTTAGGTACTGGGGATACCAGATTAAACACTTAACTGTTCCTGAGGAGCTTATAGTCCATTGGGGGTGGGGGTGGGAGGAGATATAGATAATAAATAAGAAAAGTTAGTAAAGAAAAAAAATCTAGTGTGTTACATGGTGACATGTGCTAAGGAGAAACATTAAGCAGTCACCATGGACAGAGGTTGCTGGGAAGGATATCACAACTATAAATGGGGTGATGGGGGTTGACCTCATTGAAAAGTGACGTGACGACAAGGAGCTAATGGGAAGAGCTGTTGTGCTGTGTGGGGAGCAGAGGAAGAGCTTTCCAGGCAAGGGTTAAACACACATGGTGTGTCTGAGGGATGGCAGGAAGTTCAGCGTGAGGGGTGTTGGGGGCAGAGCGAGCCAAGGTGATGCCTGGGAGACCCAGCCAAGAAAAAGGGGAGGAAGGCATACCTGGAAGGATGTGCAGGCCACAGAAAGGGCTTGGGCTTCTCTGAAAGAATCAGAAAAGGTTCCACAAAAGACATTGCTTTTAATCTTGATCTTAAAAGCTGAGTAGTACTGATAGATTCACCTGCATTCCCACTGACCCAGGCAGAGCCAGGTTTACTGTGCAACTTTGGAAGGAAAATGGACACGTGCCGGTCATGGAGAAACCATGGCCGGAAAAGCCACACAAACACCTCGGCTTACTTTACCCACTGGCTGGGTAGATGGGGGCTGAGAAGAGACACAGGAAAATAAAGAAATGGGTTATTTCTTGCACTGTAGAGTCATAGACATCAGTTCCTTCCTGCCGACGAATCCTATGGGAAATGACCTGGCAAGGCAACCCAAAGCCAAATCCAGTAATAGAGAAAGCAAACTCTCTCCGGCTTCCAAGCAAGAAGGGATCGCTTTGGGGTATTAGGGGACATTGGGAAGGGGTACTTAGGGAATACTTGGAGGAAGAGGTGAGATTGGAGCTGGTCTTGAAGCATCGGTGGGATTTGCATCTGTGGGAAGGAGGGCAGGAGCATTGCATGGGGGCTTCCGTATAAGGGACAGTAGGAATTTCATACTCAGGGGTGAGGAAGTGGACTGTCTAGATTCGAAGGGAGTGACTATGATGTCAAAGAGAAGGAAAAGGACAGATTGTGGAAGTCCTGGAATGCCAGGCAAAGAAGTTTAGACTTTTCCTGAGGACAGTTTTCCGCTTTCAATGCAACAGGCAGAACCATGTCTGCTTTCCTTATACATATAAGTGTATCTGGTAGGGTTACCTGGTGAGATACAGGAGACCCAGTTAAATTTGGATTTCAGATAAACAGGAATAATTGTTTTAGTATAAGCGTGTCCCAATAAATATTTGAGACATCAACTCAGGATTACCAGTTAACATCAAATTTCAGATAAATAATTGCCAATCTTTTAGTATGTCTCATACAATATTTGGGATATACCTACAGTAAAAAAAAATCTCTGTTTATCTGAATTTCAACTTTAACTGGGCATCCTGTATTTTTATCTGCTAAATCTCGCAGCCCTCAAATGGGGTGCTGAATAAATGCTGTTTGTCTACACGGATGACTGTCATGCTAACCACTCTGGCAGCTCCGCCACCAGGAGACTAATGTTTTGGCCACTTTTGGGTGCTGGCCCAGTTCTCTTATGGTTCCAGTATGTGAGTTACCTGTGAGATCTGCCGGGCCCTGCGCTGTCTCCCTAAGAGTGAGCCCTCAGCTTCCCAAATCTTCAGAGCATGGCAAGCGAATTCTGACTTGCTAGCAGAGCAGTGGCAGCGGCTGGGGATTTAGAAGCAGTGCTGATGGATGGGTGGGCTGGGATACAACCTGCTTCCCAGAGCCCATGCTGATTGTGCAAATGGGCTGTCTGTGAACCAAGCAGGCATGCTGAAATAAGACGCTACCAGTGGCCTTTCCTTTCAAGGGAATGTCTCTTCATATATCCCTCAAAGCCTGAGAGGCTCAAAGGGAAAACCAGCAAGTTCTTTCCCTTCACTTAGGTAATGCTTTGGGGAGTTGCATACCTTCTCTCTCTCTTTTTTTAACTTTTTATTTTGAAATACTTTCAAACTTACAGGACAATTAAAAAATAATTAAGAACTCCAACATACCCCTTTCCTCCCAGATATCCAGAACCACCAATTTTAACATTTTCCCACATTTGCTATATCATTTTATCTATCTATTTATCTATCTATCTATCTATCTATCTATCTATCTATCTATCTATCTATCTA
>JAKSZT010054334.1:57390710-57413711 GCA_026826555.1 Tolypeutes matacus
CTATCTATCTATCTATCTATCTATCTATCTATCTATCTATCTATCTACCTACCTACCTACCTACCTACCTACCTACCTACGTACGTACCTACCTACCTATCTGAACATTTGAGTGTGGGTTGTATACATCATGCTCCTTAAACACTTAATACTGCCATGTACATTTCCTAAGAACAAGGATATTCACTTATGTAACCACCTTAAGTGCAGTTATCAAGTTCAAGAAATTTAACATTAATATAAAGCTTACATTCTATAATGTGATTTTATCATATGTCCCAAAAATGTCCTTTTGAGCCTTTCCTCCTCCACTATTAGATCCCATCCAGGGTCACATATTTTGTTTAATTGTCATTATCTCTTTCCTAGACATCCTTATTTCTTTATGTGGCTTTAATCTATCATCTGGTGTCCTTTCCTTTCAACCTGCAGACTCGCTTTAACAGTTTTTGTTGGACCAGCCTAGTGGTGACGAACTATTTCAGCTTTTGTTTATCTGGAAATGTCTTAATCTCTCTCTTATTTTTAAAAGACAATTTCACCAGATATATAATTCCTGCATGGCAATTTTTTTGCTTTCAGAACTTTAAGTATGACCTCCCACTGCTTTCTTGCCTCCATGGTTTCCAGTGAAAATCAGCACTTAATCTTATCGAGGCTCCCTTGTATGTGATGCATTGCTTCTCTCTTGTGGCTTTCAGAAATATCTTTATCTTTGGGATTCAACAGTTTGATTATGACACAGTGTCAGTCTATTTGGGTTTATTGTTTTTGAGTTTGTTGATCATCTTGGATGTATATATTCATATGTTTTATTAAACCTGGGACATTTTCAGCCATTCTTCAAATATTCTCTCTGCTTCTTTTTCTCTTTCTTTTCCTTCTGGGACTCCCACAGTGTGTATATTGGTACACTTGATAGTGTCCCACAGGTTCTTCAGTCTCAGTGCATTTTTCTTCATTCTTTCTTCTTTCTGCTCTTCAGACCAGATGATTTCAATTGTTTAATCTTCAGAGTCACTAATTCTTTCTTCTACCAGCTCCAATCTGCTGCTGAACTTCTCTAGGGAATTTCAAATTTCTGTTACTATGGTCTTAGCTCTGTTTGTTTCCTTTTCATAATTTCTATCTCTCTATTGATGTTCTCTTTGTGTTCATTTATCATTTTCCTGATTTCCTTTAGTTTTTTCTCCATGTTTTACTTTAGCTCTTTGAGCATATTTAGGACTATTTTTAAAAAGTCTTTGCATGATATGAGGCAAGTCTGCCATTCCTCATTGATGGTTTCTAATCCTTTAATTTTCTCCTTTGTCTGGGCCATCACTTCCTGTTTCTTTGTATGTTTCATAATATTTTCTTGAAACCTGAACATTTTGATATTTTAATATGTTATTACTTGAACTTAAACTCTGTGACATCTGTTCCTTACATTTATATCAGCTAGTGGATGACAGAGCTTTCCTTGTTAGCTCTTGTTAGCAAGAAGGAAAGAAAACACCTTTCCCAGTCTTTGTAGATTTACTTGTGTGAGTTCTGTCCTTAAGATCATATCCATACAATGAGTTTAGACAATAGCTTGAGGCCAAAGCATAGGGGCCACTGCTGATCCTTTTTGCACATGCCTCTTTTCTTGGGTATGCTCATGTGGCCCAAGGAATCTCCCCTTGGAATTTAAATGGATATGACTTTCCCTTCTTCCCTAGGAAACAGTTTCCTCATGGTCTGGGGCATTGCCACTGCTTATCCTACAGCCAGCAATTCCTGGCCTCAGGGAGCCACTAGACAGCTTTCCCACAGTGTTCTGTAGGAGCATTCTGTGATCTGCTTTCCACATGCAGAGAGGTTCTGGGATGGTGATTCCCTTAGGCCACCACCAGATGATTGGGCCCAACATATATGCCCTCAGTATGTACACGAGGGTTACTCTGCTCCCTTTGTAACCAGGACCAGGGATCTGCACCAGGGGTAAGGGTTGGTCTGTGCTGAACAGATGGGGGGAAGGGTTGTCCAGGGAAACTTGAGAATTATAATCACAATGTTATAAATTCATCATCTCAAAAATTTTAGAACAATTATATTACTCCAAAAGGAAAGACGCCATGCCCTTAGCATTCCTTCCCCAGCCCTACATAACCACTAATTTAATTCCATCTTTATAAATTGACTTATATTTACATTTTATATAAATGGAATCATACAATATGTAGTACACTGTGTCTGGTCTCCCTCACGTAGTGTAATGGTTTTGGTCTGATATTAACATTTTGTAGTGTTAACCTACATTTGTTCAACTTCAAAGAAACGTAGTTTTTTTTTTTTAATTTTTTAAAAAATTTATTTATTTTTTATTGTGGGTAAAAATCAAAATTTTCACAATGCATATGAAACATAGTTTTATATATGCAATTTTACCCATATTCATATTTCACATAATATATTTAGTTCATAACAGCACAGTCATACAGTATTTGTCCTTTTGTGTCTGGCTTGCTTCACTCAACTTAATGTACTCCAGGTTCATCTATGTTTTATGTTTCACGACTTCATTTCTTCTTACCACTGCATAATATTCCATTGTGTGTATACTCCACAATTTGTTTATCCATTCATCAGTTGATGGACACCTGGGTTGTTTCCAACTTTTGGCTGTCATGAATAGCGCTGCTATGAACATCGGTGTGCAGATGTCTATTCATGTCACTGCTCTCAGTTCTTCTGGATATATACCTAGCAATGGTATTGCCAGGTCCCATGGCAAGTGTATATTCAACTTCCTTAGGAACTGCCAAACAGTCCTCCCTAATGGTTGTACCATTCTACATTCCCACCAACAGTGAATAAGTGTACATATCTCTCCACATCCTCTCTAACATTTACAGTTTTTTGACTGTTTAGTAGTGGCCAGTCTAATAGGTGTGAAATGATATCTCACTGTAGTTTTGATTTGCATTTCTCTATTTGCTAGTGATGTTGAACATTTTTTCATGTGTTTCTTTTCCATTTGTATTTCTTCTTTGGACAATTTTCTTCCAAGTCTTTTGCCCATTTTTCATTTGGATAGTTTGTCTTTTTATAGTTTTTATAGTTTATAGTTCAAACTTTTTATAGTTTGAGTTGTATGATCTCCTTATATATCATGTGGATATTAAACCCTTATCAAATATGTGATTGCCAAATATTTCCTCCTATTGAGTTGGCTGCCTTTTAAGCCTTTTGACAAAGTCCTTCCAGGTGCAAAAGTGTTGAATTTTGAGGAGGTCCCATTTATCTATTTTTTCTTTTGTTGCAAGTGCTTTGGGTGTAAGGTTTAGGAAACTACTGCCTACCACAAGATCTTGAAGATGTTTTCCTACGTTTTCTTCTAGAAGTTTTATGGTTATTGTTTTTATATTTAGATTCATTTTGAGTTAATTTTTTATAAGGTGTGAATTAGGGGTCTTCTTTCTTCTAGTTCTCCAACACCAATTGTTGACTAGACTGTTCTGCCCAGCTGGGTGAGCTTAACAGCCTTGTGAAAAATCACTTGGCTGTAGATGTGAGGGTCAATTTCTGAGTTCTCGATTCAGTTTCATTTGCCAATCTGTCTGTCCTTAGGCCAGTACTATGTTGTTGTTTTTAAAACTATAGCTAAGTAATATGCTTTAAAGTCAAGAAGTGCAAGTCTTCCAATTTCATTCTTCTTTTTAAAGACATTTTTGGCTATTTGCAGTCCCTTACCCTTCCAAATAAATTTCATTATTGGCTTTTTGATTTCTGCAAAAAAGGCTGTTGGGATTTTTATTGGGATTGCATTGAATCTGTAAATCAGTTTAGGTAGAACTGACATCTTAATGATATTTAGTCTTCTAATCCATGAACACAGAATAGCCTTCCATTTATCTAAGTCTCCCTCAGTTTCTTTTAGCAATGTTTTGTAGTTTTCTGAATACAGGTGCTTTATGTCCTTTGTTAAGTTTATTGCTAAATATTTGATTGTTTTAGTCACTATTAAAAATAGAAATTTTTTTTCTGATTTCCTCCTCAGAGTGCACATCAGTGTTGTGTAGAAACACTATTGATTTTTGTGTTAGTTTTGTATCCTGCCACTTTGCTGAACTCATCTATTAATTCTAGTAGCTTTGTTGTGGATTTTTCAGGATTTTCTAGATATAAGAACATGTCATCAGCGAATAGTAAAGTTTTACTTTTTCTTTCCTATTTGGGTGCCTTTTATTTCTTTGTCTAACTTATTTGCTCTAGCTAGAACTTCTAGCACAATATTGAATAATAATAGTGACAGTGGGCATCCTTGCCTTGTTCCTGATCTCACCGGGAAAGCTTTCAGTCTTTCACCATTGAGGACAATGCTAGCTGTAGGTTCTTTATATATATACTTTACCATATTGAGAAAGTTTCCTTCTATTCCTATCTTTTGAAGTATTTTTTTTTTTAAATCAAGAAAGGGTGCTGTATTTTGTCAAATGCCTTTTCTGCCTCAATAGAGAGGATCATATGATTTTTCTTCTTCAATTTATCAATGTGGCTTATTACACTAATTGATTTTCTTGTGTTGAACCACCCTTGCATACTTGGGATAAAACCCACTTGATCGTGGTGTATAATTCTTTTAATGTGCTTTTGTATTCTGTTTGCAAGTATTTGTTGAGGATTTTTGCATCTATATTCATTATAGATATTGGTCTGTAAGTTTCTTTTTTCATAGTATCTTTATCTGGTTTTGGTATTAGGGTGATATTGGCTTCATAGAATGAGATTGGTAGCATTCTTTCCTGTTCAATTTGTTCAAAGAGCTTGAGCAAGATCAGTATTAGGCCATCTTTGAATGATTGGTAGAATTCACCTGTGAAGCCATCTGGTCCTGGGCTTTTCATCTTTGGGAAGTTTTTGATGACTGTTTTAATCTCTTCATTTGTGATTGGTTAGTTGAGGTCTCCTATTTCTTCTAGGGTCAGTGTAGGTGGATTGTGTGTTTCTAGGAATTTGTCCATCTCATCAACATTTTCTACTTTTTTTGTCATACTGTTGTTCATAGTATCCTCTTTTTTTTTTTTTTTTTTTAAGATTTTATTTATTTATTCATTTATCCCCCCCTTGCTGCTTGTGCTCGCTGGGTCAGCTAACCACACCGTGCCGGTGGGCTTGCCTTCACCAGGAGGCCCCGGGAACCGAACCTGGGGACTCCCATATGGTAAACGGGAGCCCTACTGATTGAGCCACAGCCGCTTCCCTCATAGTATCCTCTTATGATCCCTCTTATTTCTGTGGGGTCAGTGGTAATGTCCCCCACTCATTTCTGATTTTATTTATTTGTGTCTTCTCTCTTTTTCCTTTGTCAGTCTAGCTAAGGCTTTGTCGATTTGGTTGATCTTCTCAAAGACCAAACTTTTGGTTTTGTTGATTCTCTCTATTGTTTTATTGCTCTCGATTTCTTTTCTTTCTG
Organism: Tolypeutes matacus; assembly: GCA_026826555.1. Lineage (NCBI taxonomy): Eukaryota > Metazoa > Chordata > Mammalia > Cingulata > Chlamyphoridae > Tolypeutes > Tolypeutes matacus. The sequence continues at coordinate 57,396,151 of JAKSZT010054334.1, forward strand.
CTCTGATCTTTACTATTTCTTTCTTCAGCTTGGTTTGGAATTAATTTGTTGTTCGTTTTCTACTTCCTCCAGGTGTGCAGTTAGGTCTTCAATTTTAGCTCTTCCTTTTTTTTTTTATGTAAGCATTGAGGGTTATAAATTTCCCTCTCAGCACTGCCTTTGCAGTATCCCATATGTTTTGATATGTTGTGATCTCATTTTCATTCGTCTCAAGATAATTTGCTGATTTTTCTTGCAATTTTCTTCTTTGGCCCACTAATTATTTAAGAGGGTGTTGTTTAATCTCCATGTATTTATGAATTTTTCCTTTTTCTGTCCATTATTGATTTCTAGCTTCATTCCGTTATGATCAGAGAATATGTTTTGTATCATTTCAATCTTTTTAAATTTATTGAGACTTGTCTTGTGACCCAACACATGGTCTATCTTGCAGAGTGATCCATGGGCACTTGAAAATAATGTATATCCTGCTGTTTTGGGGTGCTATGCTTGATAGATGTCTGTTAGGTCCAGTTCATTTATCATATTATTAAAATTCTCTGTTTCTTTATTTATCCTTTGTCAAGGTGTTCTATCCAATACTCAGAGTGATATATTAAAGTCACCAACTATTATTGTAGAGACATCTGTTTCTCCCTTTAGCTTTGCCAGTGTGTGCCTCATGTATATCAGGGTATGGAAGTTAGGTGCATAAATATTTAGTATAGTTATTTCTTCTTTTTGAATTGCCCCTTTTATTAATATATAATGACCTTCTTCATCCCTTATAACAGTTTTGCATTTAAAATCTATTTTGTCCAATATTAGTATCGCCACTCAAGCTCCTTTCTGTATTATTTGCATGACACACATTTTTCCAACATTTCACTTTTAACCTAGTTGTGTCCTTATGTCTGAGATGGGTCTCTTGTAGACAACATACAGATGGCTTATATTTTTTTATCCATTCATTCAATCTGTGTCATTTGATTGGAGAGTTCAAGCCATTAACATTCAATGTTATTACTGTAAAAGTATTATTTACTTCATCCATTTTGACTTTGGCTTTCTGTTGTCATATTGTACTGTTATCTATCTTTTAACCCTTTAATTTACCCTTTCTAAATATCTTCATTTCTAAACTCTTCTCCAAGTCTCTCATCCTTGTTTTTTCCTTTCAGGCTGTAGCACTCCCTTTAGTATCTGGTCCTTTGGTAACATATTCTCAGTTTTTGTATGACTGTGAAGACTTTGAACTCCCCTTCATTTTTTTTTTTTTTTTTAAGATTTATTTATTTCTCCCCAACCCCTTGTTGTTTTTCCGTCTTCCTTGTTTCTTTAGGAGGCACCAGGAGCTGGGCCCTGGACCTCTGATGTGGGAGGGAGTTGTCTAATCACTTGAGCCACCTCCACTCCCTGCTTTGTTGTGTCTCCTTCTTTTTTTCCTCTCCACATCTCTTATTCCATCATCTTGCTGCGTCATCTCACTGTCTTCCTTTTTATGCAGCTTGAGAAACCTCTGCTCCCTGCTTTGTTGTGTCTCCCATTATGTTCTTTTCTTCTTGTGTCTCTTGTTGTGTCTGCTTGCCATGCCTGTCTGTTGTGCCAGCTCACTGTCTTCTTTTAGGAGGCACCGGGATCTGAACCAGTGACATCCCATGTGGTAGGCGGGAGCCCAGTCACCTGAGCCAAACTGCTTCCATCTCCTTCATTTTTGAAGGACAGCTTTTCTGGATACAGAATTCTTGGTTGTCAGTTTTTCTCTTTCAGTACCTTAAATATATCATACTACTTTCTTTTTGCCTCCATGGTTTCTGATGAGAGGTCAACAATTAATCTTATTGAAGTTCCCTTGTATGTGATGCTTTGCTTTTCTCTTGCTGCTTTCAGAAGCTTCTCTTTATCTCTAATATTTGTCATTCTGAATAGTAGATGTCTTAGGGTAGGTCTATTTGGATTTATTCTGTTTGGGATGCATTGGCCTTCTTCAATATTGATATTTATATGTTTCATAAGGTTAGGGAAGTTTTCAGTCATTATTTCCTCATATATTCTTTCTGCCCCTTTTCCCTTTTTTTCTCCTTCTGGGACACTGATAATGCATATGTTTTTGAGTTTCACACTGTCATTCAATTCCCCGAGACCTTGTTTCATTTTTTCCATTCTCTTGTTTTTCTGTTCTCCTGTCTTTTCCAGTTTAGATGTTTGCTCTTTGAAATCACTAATTTTATCTTCTAGAAATTCAAATCTGCTCTTATGTGCCTCTAGTGTATTTTTAATCTCATCCATTGTGTCTTTCATTCCCATATGGTCTGTTACTTTTCTTTGCAGAATTTCAAATTGTTCTTTATGCTCTCCCAGTGTCTTCTTAATATCCTTTATCTCTTTAGTCATATTTTCTAAATTGGTTTAAGAGAGTTGTGTGATTATCATTGATTAATTGTCTTAAATCCTGTACCTCTTCAGGATATTTTGTTTGTTCCTTTGGCTGGGCCATCCCTTCCTATTTCCTAGTATGGCTTGTAATTTTTTCCTAATGTCTAGGCATTTGAATATATTGATGAATTTACTCTGATGGCTAATTTCACTCTCTTGGCTAATATTATTTTTTCACAGCTCTTCTTTGATATTTGGTTCAACTTATACTAAGTCTTTAAAATTGCCTCCCTTAAGTTATCAAAACCATGCCAGGGACTCACTAATGGGGTGCAGATTTTCTCCCAGAAGCTAGGGAACAGAATGACCCAATTGCAGTTTTTGTCCATGCAATTTCCAGACTTGCCAGCAGATGGCGCTCATCAATGCACCTTTCCACTGAGGTGTATCTCTTGGTTTTCCTTTGTTGTGGCCTGGCCAGAGCCAAGATTCTGATGGCCAAATTCACTGAAGAAGAGCCCCCCAACTCTCCTTCCCTTTTCCCTTCTAACAGCTGATAGGGAGAAAGACGTCTGCTCCCCTCAGTCAGCTGCAATGAGCCAGGGATTTTACTCTGCTTAATATGTCAGGGGTGGGACTCCACTGGGAGGTTAGTAACTCATAGTTTGTTGTTTTGGCTTCTTTGTTTCTCTGTCTCTCACCCCTCTGGGAGTTGTGCAGCACTGTCCTGGTCTGCTCACGCCAAAGCAGGTCCCTTGGGCAGCTTTTGGCTCTTTCTCCATTGTTTTTGTGAGAGACTGACCCTTGTTTGCCTAATCTGATGCCATCATCCTGCATTCTTATCTCCTGCGACTTTTATGTAGCCTTTTTCTTGTTTGGGTGCTTGCCCTGTTACTATAGTCCTTTAACTGTTTTCTGGAGCTTTGAGCAAGATGTTTCTGCCATTTCTTGCTGGTTGGTCAAAGTTTCTATGGGGGAACATAGCCCTACAGTGTCTCAATCCCCATAGATTCTCTTTTTCCTTTTGTTTCTTTAAAATAATTTTTATTGAAGTTTATCATTCATACATGAACATCCATAAACAATAAGTGCATAGTAAAAGTTGTGAACTTACAAAACAAACATGCATATCATCATACAGGGCCCCCATACATCACCCCACCACCAACACTTTGCATTGTTTTGAAACATTTGTTACAGACTATGAAAGAGCATCATCAAAATATTACTGCTAACTATAGCCAATATCTTACATTTGGTGTATTTCCCCCCAACCCACCTCATTATTAATACCCTGTATTAGTATTATATATTTGTTCTAGTTCATGAGAGAACATTCTATTTGTTCTCTTAACCACAGTCCGTCTTCTAACACAGGATTCATTGTGTTATACAGTCCCATGCTTTGTACAATCCATTCAAAGTGTGCCCTCAGTGGCTCTCATTTTCATCAGAGTTGTGCTGTCATCACCTCAGTTAATTTTAGAATGTTTTCATTACTCCAAAAGGAAAAATCTCATACCCTTTTGTACCCTTCAATTTTTGTCCCTTAGAATTGATATATATATATTTGCCATTGCTGCAAAAATATTACAATATTACTGTTAACTATTGTCCATAAGTTACGTTAGTTGTAACTTTCCCATGTCACCATATTCTTAACACTTTGTAAACAAGACCATTCTTATATTTATACTATTAACCACAATCTTCATTCACCACTGTAATCACAATGTTATACAGTCTCTAGATTATTTTCTAGCTTCCTTTCGATAGACATTTACATCCACAAACTACCCCTTTCAGCCACGATCACATTTATAAATCAGCAGTGTTAGTTATACTCACTGTAATGTGTTACCATCAACTCTATTCATTTCCACACTTTTACAATAAACCTTATTAAAAATTCTACATACATTAAGCATCAGCTCCTATTGTCAACTTACATTCTACCTTCCAGTAACCTACACTCTAGAGTTTACCTTGTGCATTTACTCATTATATTTAGTTCATAGTAGTGAGACCATATGATATTTGTCCTTTTATGTCTGGCCTATTTCACTCAACATAGTGTCCTCAAGGTTCATCCATGTTGTCATATGCATCCTGATTTCATTTCTTTTTACGGCTGGATGGTATTCCATTGCATGTATATGCATTCTCTTTTAATGCAAAGTTTGGAGGAATAAAACCACACTAGTCTTCTTTCCTTTGGGATTCTGTCTTAAATGTGGCCCATCATTCACTTTAAGGACCAAGGAACAAAATATGAAAAATAATAGAATTTGCTTTGTGTTGAAATTCTAAAATATTCTGGGTCCCCTATAGAGCATATTTTATGTATTAAGCTGTTTTATCCTTAGAATAATTCTGTGAGATAGATATTAATATCACTATTTTATAGAGCCTGAAATGGAGCCTCACAGAAGCAAAAGAATTTGCTCAGAACAGTGCATCCTACTCCTGGGTCAGAGCCTTGATTTAAACCCAGGTCAGTTTGACTTTTAACACTTGACTGCTTGCTCAGTGAACTGAATATGTTGTATCTGGTGCACACTGCTGGATTGTCATCCCAGCTTTTCCTTTTAAATTCCCAAGTGATAAGCATTCTCTGAGAAATTGTCCCTGGCTGCTCTGGGAAAACTGGGCACCATTCTCTGCTGTCAGGTGATTTCTTCCCCATCTGTGTTGTGGAACCTCTTGCACTGTGCTGTAAAACATGTTCACCTTTCTTGGGCCCCATTTGTCTGCAAAATCATCAAGGGCAGCACCAAGGTCTTATTCTACCAAGTGCATCCATCTATTCTTGTAGGACCTTGGCAATAGTAGATTCTCAATAATTATCTGCAACTGAACACTATTGATTCTAATTCTCTTCTCCCATTTGTTCAGGGAGCTCTGAGGATGTTTTCATGTTGGCACACTTTATTGTGACTGCTGGTCTTCTGAGTTCTTACCTAGTTTTCACATTGAGTTTTGTATGTGTTTCTTCACTGGGAATTCATCTGGCCAGTGAATACCAATATTGATAAAAGAATTTTTCCATAGTTGAGTGACTAGATAAGCATGGTTCATCATTAATTTGGCCGTATTTGCAGAAATCCAAGCTGGTTTTCTCAACTGTTCTTCCCTGTGGTTTAGTGGAAGGGTGTAGGGGAAAGTGAATCCAAAGGGACACATAACTTCCAGGACCTGGCATCATAAGGTCAATGTTATTTATAGTCATGGTGATATAAAGATGTACTCTCAAGAATAGGAGAAAGAAGAGGGCAACCAAAGAGAGTGTGAGATGACAGATTACTCTGGTCCTACTGTCTCATGAAAGCATCTTAGAACAGTGATCCCATATTTGAGAAAAGCACACTTTCCCACAAATCCCCTATAGGAAACTGATAAGCAAATCTCCCCAGAATTCTGCTTCCAGGAGGAAATGTGCTTCTTCAGGGAAATGTTTGATCCACATGTGTACTCTGGTTCTTCAGGGATGAATGGGCTATGAAGCTGACTGTTGATGCTTGGGAATGGGCATTGGCTGAGATGACCAGGTAGATTTCCATCTTACCCGCCTGTATTCGTTGCTGAGGAATGCTAGAACAAGTTACCATAAACTGGGTGGCTTAAAATAACAGAAATGTATTCTCTCACATTTCTGGAGACCAGAAGTCCAAAATCAAGGTGTCAGCAGATTCTCTCGAAGAAAGAATCTTCCTTGCCTGTTCCATCTTCTAGTGTCTCCTGATAATCCTTGATATTCCTTGGCTGGTAGCTGCATCACTCCAATTTCTGCCTCTGTCATCACCTCTTTCCTCTGAGTATGCCTGTCTCTCCAAAGCTTTCCCTCATTATAAGGGCTTCAGAAATTGTATTTCAGACCCACCCTAATTTAGTATGATGTCATCTTAACGCATTACATCTGCAAAGACCTTGTTTCCAAATAAAATCACATTCCTGGTACTGGAGGTTAGGATTTGAACATATTTTTGGGAGGATACAATTCAACCCAGTACACCACCTGAAGCCCAAAGACGTCTATAAATGTAGATTACAGCACTCAAGCAGTTTTGACCTTTGGGTTCTTTTGAAAGTCTGAGGCTAAGGGGGTTGATGGCCAACAGTGTTTTCCCTGTCATATGAATTCCTCTTTCATAGGCTGTTTTTCTTATAGGTCCTATCTGGGGTTGTAACAGAAATCTGGGCTTGTTCATGCAGACAGAGTTAAATATGACCCATGTTTTCTCTGCACAAGAAGAAAGCCTGAACTGTACTGTACAACCATCTGAGGGCACATCCAGAGTTGAGTTTGTCTCTCTCATGTTCATTCTTTTGTTGCTTTTGTTACTGTCCATATTTCAGTGATGTCGGGATTTTTTAAGGCTCCACCTTGGGGGAAGCTTAAGAAATGGTCTGTGTTAGCTCTGGTGAAGCCATGACAGTTTTATGCATATGAGCCAGGCTGTTTATTGATCCCATGGAATGAGAAACCAACTGGAAGATACTTGCTGGGAAAAATATAACCCTTGCTCATCTGAAGCCATTCATCTGCCTTCCCTGTCTAAAGCAGCACATTTAAAATTCCTCACCTGGGAGGAATTTCTTGGAAAGAATATTTCATGCAAACTGATATACTTTTTGGACTTGAATTGCAATTTGTATTAGAAGGAATGAGCTCATTACATCAGGGCATTTATTTTGTTAGAGCCCATTTGACAACGAGGGCATGGATTATTCAAGGGATTCTTGAATAGCTTGTGTGTGATCTAAATCCTGGAGTAGATTTTGGACATATTTTGCTCCACATCCTGCATGAGGGATTCGAGGCATGGACTGTTGATTTAATACTGTCTGTTTCTAAGGAGGAGGCCCCAGTAAAGTTTGGAATTTTAAAATAAAGTGTTAAGATATGCTGGGAAGAAATGCAGAACAGTTCTCAACTCCCATGCTGAAAGCCTTAAGGATAGTGACTGGAGAGAAAAAAAAAAGAAACTACCAAAAATTAAAGTCAGAGCTTTACGTTTTGTGCCCATTTTGAATTTGGGAGAATGTCACATTTTCCTCCAGAGGCCTTGTTTTATTGTATAATAACCAGGTTCTTTGAAATTCATTCTCTAAGAAATGTCGAAGAGGCTCCCCATTAAGACTTTCAGTTTCTACTGTTAGGGTGCTCTGGGGTCACCAAGGGTGTCCAGAACTTTCTCTCTTCCCCACAAGTGCCACTTCCTAAGGCCTGGGTGTGGAAGGCAGCCGACAGAGTGCCACTCGACTATCTTGCTGGAGAATGGGTTGCGGGGCCTCCTCTGAGGCAATGTAGGCAGTGAGCTCTGCCTGGTTAAGAATCTGTCACCATCACACACTTTGCCAAAGACGGATGATGAGTTAGCACGACCACCGAAACCTTAGACATTAAAAAAAAATAGTCATCAAATGGTTTCTGAGAAATTGCCTTTCAGAGAATGACCGGGAGGGATAAGACTATTTCTGATCCTCAGACTCTTGCACAGCAGATGGGCTGTAGGAAGCCATGTCTGGCTGGTGCCATAGTCTTGATACAATTGACACCAACAAGGTATGGGCTGAAAACAGCTTTCAGCCCTGGATCTCTCCCCAAGAGTACAGTGGGTTAGGGCAGTGCTGCTCAAACGCTAACGTGCTTACGAGTCACCCGAGCATCTCGGAGCAGGTTTTGGCTCAGTAGGTGTGGAGTCAGGCCTGAGAGTCTTCTTTTCTAATGAGCTCCCAGGTGACGGCCATACAGCAGGTCCAGATGTACCTTCTCCCTCCTTCTGGTGTCCATAAGGACTGAGCTGAGTGCCTCCTTTAGGGTCTGGCAGAACCCTGCCTACTAAGGTTTGCAACCCAGGGGATGAAGCTCCCCTGGGGAGGGGAGGGACCGGGGGTAGAGGCTAGGAACAACTCTGTGGCAAAAATAGGCTATTCACAAGAGAGAGAGGAAGGGCGTCGGGGAGGGAGTCTCTCCACGGAGGCCTCCTTGACCACTATCACCTTTCAAAGACTCAAATCTGAACATACCTTTTGGGAGGATATGTTCTTCCTTCTGTGATATAATTCTGTGGTTTAATGAAATAAACTTACTTTGTAACATTTATGTAATCAAAGTATCTTTAAAAAAAAACAACAGAAAAAATAAAAAAACAACAAAAAAAGAAAGAAATAAACTTAGAGTTTCTCTTTCTTCCTCATGGTATTAATATTTTGAGATACAGTTCACCCTTCAGTAAAGAACTTTACTAGTCCATCTTCATCCTCTATCTAGTCTAAGATGAACAGGTATAACCAGCTTAACAGACAAGCTGGACACAACAGGATATCTACAGAAAGCCACTTTGTTTTTGCATACCATTGTCTTTTTTTTTTTTTAAGCAATTTTATTGAGATATATTAAACATTTCAAACAATTTCAAAGTAAACAGAATACCATAAAGGACCCTGAGGTGCCCATCAACAGCCAACTTATCAAGGTTTGGTCATTCAGTTGTATCTTTACTACTCCCACTCGATTATATGTGTGTGTATATATACATATATATATTTATAATTTTCAATGTACCTCTTAAAAATATGGTTGAGTCTTAAATCTTCAACCAATCTTTCAATTCCACTCTCCCCTGCCCTTGGACAATATCTAGGGCAGAGTGCATAGCTTTTCTGGTTCCTTCCAGGTAATCATGTACCTTCTCATTTTCAGAATATAAAAACTCCCAAAACATCTAATATCAAAACTGTGATCTCCCCTCCCTCTAGCTCAGGCCAGACTCAAGTTCAGAAAAACGGCAGGGACAGGAGGTGAGCACAGTTTCCTTCCTCTGCTCCTGCCCACGCCCACCCCTGACCCCACCCCCACCTGCTCTGCCTCGGGTCATGGGGGAGGGGAGGCATGGTACGCAGTGGAGAGCTGATGCCTGGCACTGGGGCCCTCTGGGTAGCCTGACTCCGAGCTTAGCTGGGGCTACTTCCCTGAGGGTAATTGCAACACTGTTCTAGAGACTCTAGGGAACGAAAATAATAAAAATAATTCCTGCTCTGAGCTCTTCACAGTTTGCAAAGAGCCCTTCCTTCTCTTTCTTGGGCCATAAACTTCCACCCCCAAGGAAAGCTCTGTAGTCTTCCAAGCCTAAAAGTGGGCCTTTCCCGGGGGGCCTGTGGGCAGGCCGGAGGCGTTTCCCTGGGAGGCTGCCGTCATCCAGGCAGCCCTTGAGCTCACATGGGGAACTTCTTTGTCCTGCGGTCCCCAGTCTAAGCAGTCTGCTCAGGAATGGCTTTTGTTCAAAAGATATAGACCAAGTGGGAAGCTGCTGGAACGGAAACTACTGAAATGACTAAGCCACAGAAACTACTAAAAATTTTAAGGCCTCTTGGAAAGAATTTGATTGGATAATGTCTAACAACTTGTGTTCCAGGGTCCAGAATAAGACACCATGGGACCAAGATAGAAGGAAAAGAGAGGAGGAGGCCACACTCCCCACCGGTCAGACCTCAGAGGCCCAGTGTGGTTCCTGTAGGGCCAGCCCTGAACGTGTAGGGGGAACACCTGACTGGGGCCAGGGGAAATGGCGACCCCTTGGCCAGATGAGCTGGATTGCATTCATGCTTTCAGTCCTGCACAAAGAGTAAGAATGAAAGCCCAGCTGTGCCCTCACTCACAAAAGGACTTCAAGGTTTGAAGATCCCTCAGATGGCCCTTGGGGCAGGATTGCTATTCCTTTTCATTGTCGGTCTGTCTGCTCTGTGTTAGTAGACTGGAAGCTCCAGCGATTCCCTAGAGCCCATTGCCTCCCACGGAACGCAGTGCATGCCGGGAAATGTGGCAAATTTTAGGACGTTGCATTTTTTAAAACTATAATAAACTTTATTTTTAAAGAGGTTTTAGATTACAGAAAGGTTACATCATAAGTATAAGGGATTCCCATATACTCCACCCCCTCCCCCTCCCACATCTCCAATTAATAATATCTTACAATTGTGTGGTACGTTTGTTACAGTTGATGAATAAATATTGAAGCATTGCTGCTAACCAAGGCCTATAAGTTTACATTGTGGTTTACACATAATTCCAATGCCCTAAAAATGCCCTGTGTTCCACTTAGGATCCTTTCCCCCTCCCCTCAGAACCTTTGGTAACCACTATCTTTATAACAATGTTACATGTTCTTCCATTGCTACAATATTAATGTTTACCTTGTCCATGGTTGCATTTGCCCCTTATGTTTGCTCATTCCTCAACCTCAAGGATTTGGGGATGGTGATGCTCACTCTGCCTCAGATTTACAGGGGCTTAGATCTTATGGGGCAGGTGGAAGGAACTATTTTGCTTGCAGTTATAGATACTTTCTGTTTTGGGGGATAGAGGTTGTCCAGCATCATCATTCTGTTAGTTGTTCTGGGCAAGCCTGATGATCTGGAGAGTAGGTTTTGGACACAAATCTTCTGAGATTCAGAGCTCAAACGACATATTAACAGACTGAAGATTTAAGTCTCTGAGACATATACGTAATGGGTATAGTGCTATTTATAGACTCGAATAAATAAAAAGGGTAGTAGAATCATGTGTAGGGAAATTATAAATGAGTCTAACTCTGTTACACTGGAGAAATAGATTATCATATATTCCAAGGTAAGGCCTACCGACAGGTTGCAGTTTAATGTCCCATTAAATACAAACAAAATATAAGAATTAATAAGAGGGAGGCGGCTGTGGCTCAATCAGTGGGACTCCCGTTTACCATATGGGAGGCCCCGGGTTCGGTTCCCGGGGCCTCCTGGTGGGGGCAGGCCCACCCGCACGGCGTGGTTGGCTGGCCAGGCGAGCACAAGCAGCAGGGGGGGGGAATAAATGAATAAATAAATAAAATCTTAAAAAAAAAAAAAAAAAGAATTAATAAGAGAGAAATGCCTGCCCAGATGGGTGTGCGTATTTTATTCGTACCGACATTGCATAATCTCATTTATGATCTGCAGAAATGACTCTTAGGCCATAATTAAACACCTGAATCAGTGGCCTCCCTCCCCAACGTGAATGAAAGGAAACAAAAACCTTCATCTCCTCTCTAGACGTTAAGGAGGAGCATCGCACTAGTTAAGTGATGGGTCCTGGTCTTTATCGCCTCATAACTTCCCGGCATCTTTTCTGGTTTCTCACTGGAGCTGGAATGGCTGCTGTGGGACTCTTCCTGCCTGTGAAATTTACATTATTTGAGATTTAAAGCAAACACTATCTTTCAAAACTAGCAGTATCTTCAATAATTGACTGAAGTTAATGCCCCACGGCAGAATCTCAGGTCATCAATTTAACCTCCCTGGTTCTGAATTGCTAGGAGAGCTCTGGGGTGTGGATTGCTGCCATAGGACCTGAGGCCATGATGGGAGAACCTGATGCTCAGGACAAGATTTGTGATGTTAATCTCTTTGGGTCTTGACTTGTTCATGGATTCCTTTCTGAAGAGCCACTTCATAGATACTCAATTAAGAGGAATAACTGCATGTGTGCTTGCGTTTTCATGCATCAACCAGGGCAAGCAGGGGTAGGGGACTTGGGAGAACCCATATTGCAAGCACTGAAAGGAGGGTATACAAGGAAATATAAGGAATTTAAGACAAAGAAACCCCTGCTTTGCTAGGGAGGGTCCCAATTCCCTCAATAATTCTGTCTCTCTTTTCATAATCCTTAATTCTTTATATTTAAAGATTCTGCTTTGATTTGGTGGTGTCATTTACTTCTAATTCAAAAGAGATGAACAGTGACATTTTGGGGACTTCCTTTTGACTGACTGAGCCCATGCCCTTTGACCTCATTGTCAGGGTTCTCTAGGGAAACAGAAATGATGGGGGATATCTGTAAGTAGTATGAGATTTTATAAAATGGTCTCACGTGGACTTGGGGTGCACAAGTCCACATTCTGTAAGGCAGGCTACAAGCCAGGGGCTCCAATTAAGGTCCTTGATGAGCTCCCCAGGAGACACTGGCTGTCTGCTTTAGAGATGGGGATTCTCTCTCTGAATGCTGAAATCACTCCTTCTTTTAAGGTCTTTAGCCTGATCCAGTGCTTGACCATTGAGAACAAAGATGAGTAAGACACAGCTTCAGAGAATGAGGAGTTAACAGTCTGACAGGTGTGGCAGGGGCCCTTCAATTTCTGTCCTTAAAGGTGAGCTTGGGGTATGCTTGGAGAGCAGTCAAGGGGTTAAGTTTTATTGCCTCTCGTATTAGTCTGCCAAAGGGGTGCTGATGCAAACTACCAGAAATCTGTTGGCTTTTATAAAAGGTATTTATGTAGGTAGAAGTTTATAGTTACAAGCCCTAAAGAGTCCAACTCCAGATTATATCCTCACCAAAGTCTGTTGCCATGTATTGAAGCAAGATGGCAGTTAACCTCTCCCTGGTCTCCCCTTCCTTTTTCCTCTTAAGTCTCCATGGGCCCAGTCTCTTCCAATCTCATGTGTAGGCTGGCATAGGGCTTGTCTCTATTCCTGGGGCTTTAGCTGTTTGAGCCTTCTCCTTTCTGCCACATGGCAGGACCGAAATGACCAAGTTCTCTCCTCTTCCATATCTTCTGTGTCTTTTTCTGTGTATCTTCTTGAGTGAGTGTTCATTTATATAGCCCACCAAGGGGGTGGGGACTTAAACTGAATTATACCCTACTAAAGTGATCAAATCAAAGCCCTAATGTTAACATAATTTAATCAAAGACATCTCAGCCGAATCAAATATAATCAAAGGGGATCACACCCAGAGGAACAGACCAATTTACAAACAATCTCTATTTTTGGAATTCATAAATAATCTCAAACTGTCACACCTCCCAAACCTGGGGTCTTTTCCAGCATCTCCTGGGCCATGAGTCTCTTGCCTGCAGCTGATTCTGTAGGTGATCTCAGAAATAACACATCTAAAGGGCTGGACCAACCCATTTCTCCCTGGGCTACACTGTACTTCAGCCCCTGCCAAATCCAAGACTTGAGACTAAAGTGTAGACACATGAAATTCTTTCTTCACTGAAGAGTTATTGGTTTGGAGATTCTCTTTGAGTTCTAAACAATCCAGAGATGGATTTAGGCTGCCACCCTGAGAAACAAAGGGTGGGGTCCTGGGGAATTTTGGCCTGGAGCTTCATGGAGCACCTGGGACCAAAACATGCCTTTTTATTCCCTTCCCCAGAATTGAAGTTGCATGGACCCCAGCAAAGGACTGGCCTGACTTGCACAATGAGTCATAGAGGGAGAGTCAAGAACTGAGAGCAGAGACCTGGCAGGGCCTCCCTATACCAAGTTCATTGGATTTGTCTAGTGGGAAGTCTGGAAACACAAGGGACCCATTGTGCCAGAGCAGAGATGGGTCAAAAGAGCAAGAGAGGGTCTGAACCTCTTCCCCATTTTTAAGGCCAAGCGACCCCAACCCACTGGTATGTGGAACATGATTCCAGAGATTTCTGGATTTCTGCCTCTCTCTAGGCAAGTCAGTCAGGCCAATACTCCTCCTCCTTTGGGAAGGAGGAGAGGGTGAAAGGGGGACCAAAGTGTGCTGCATTCCAGTACTTCTTTCTGACCTTGGGGTGGAAAGCCTTCCTCCTCCAAGAAAATGTGTGTATGCATTGGGTGGGGGAGACAGCTGGGGGATGTTCTTGACATGGAGACAAGGCAAATAACCACTGGACAAAATCTTTGACGATAATTCCCAAGTATATGGGGAGGATCTGAACTGAAATTCCAGGTAGAACTTCCCTTGCCCCCACCCACCAGACTTGGGCCTGAACAAGGAGGTTGTCTCCTCAGATGCTCCCCCAGTTCTGGGTTGGAATTGTTCCCTCCACTCCTCCACCCTGCAGCTACCTCCTCCCATCTCTTAATGCAGAGACCTCCCGCTCGCTCATGGGGAAAATGCTGAGCCTAAGGGTTTCTTTAAGAATCCTGTAACCTGGACCTTCACCTACAAGTGCAATGATGTTCTCTGTTCAATCATTACAGCTGCTGGACAGCCATGGGTCGAGGCCCCCGGAACATGGCGCAGAGCAAGCTGTGGGCAGGCCACGTGCCTCACTTGGTCGTCTGTGAAGTTGCATGCCTCGCAAGACAAGCAGCACTGTTCCTCAGAGACAGCACAGTCTAGTCCTACATGGAGAAAGAGACATTCTTCCAGTTTGCCTGCCTTTGGCCTTGCCTCTTAAGAACAGGGGGCCCCTCCTTGTAGGGCCGAGAAGCACCAGGTTCTCTCTCCTGCCTTTCCCAGGCCTGGCTGCCTTCGGAGGTGGTTTCCTGTCCCCAGAGGGAGCAATGGTGCCAGTTCTGCTGCACTGCCTTTGATTCAGTTGTTTTGTTCCAGGTCTTCATCTGATAAAAGCAGGCAGGAAGGAGGCCCTCGAGTTCATCCTACTAGAGATGTATAGATAAATAAGCTTATTCAGGAGAGAGAAGGGTAAGTGCCCCTGTGGGAAGTGCAGAGCAACTTTGGAAGGGTTTCAAAAGACTGGTGGAAAAGCTCAAACGGAGGCAGGCACCAGAGGACCACCCTGGAGGCAGGACAGTAGAGCAGAGACCCAGAGGTAGACCAGCAAACCCAGCTGGATGGTAGTTTGGCTGTGAATGAGAAATAAGGAAGGAAGTTGGGGGAATAAGACTGAAAAAGCCTACGGGTCTGAAAGCCAAGTGCTCATACTTAACACGAGAGGCATCATTCGGTATTGAAGGTGTTTATGTTTGCCTGAGCTTTTATGACAGATACCACGCAATGGGTCAGTTTCAATAGCAAGAATTTATTAGTTCACCGTTACAGAGGTCAGAAGTCCCAATTTGAGGCATTGGTACAGATGTGCTTTCTCTCAGCGCCTTGCGTCTGGTGCTGGCTGGCTGCAGTCCTTGGTGTTCCTTGGCTTGTCTGCCTGCCTTCGTCATGTGGCGATGTGCTTGGTCTCCTCCTGTGGCTTTCTCTGACTCCTGGCCTCACAGCTTTCCCTGCTGTGAACCCACCCTGATTCAACTTGGCCATCCCTCATTATAATACCATTTTCAAAAGGTCCTAGTTACAGATGGGTTCACACCACAGGAAGACGGATTCAGGTTAAGAACCTATCTTTGTGGAGGTACACGATTCAATCCCCAGCAGGAGGTGTCTGAAAAGAGCGCTCTGACTGAAGCAGCAATTTAGGAGGATCAATCCCCTAATGCTGTGTAGGAGGGATTAGAAGAGAGAAAGAGACGAAGAAGGGCCAACAATGATGATGATTGATGATGAAGAAGATGACGGGAGCTAATGTCTGCTGTTTACACTAAATTCATGTTCTAACCACTGTGCCTCTATTATCTCATGTAAAACCCACTACTCCACCAATCACGTACCCCAATTTCATAGATAATGGACCTAAGGAACAGAGAAGTTAAGTAATTTGTCCAGAGTGATCCAGCTAATAAGTGGACGAGGCTACGGACCAGATGTTCTAATCTATTAATCCAGGCAAAATGCACTGAGGGCCTGAGCAAAGTGGGGCAGTGGTAACGCAAGGAGGAGGTGGGTTGTTTTGTGGTATCAAAAGCCACAGGACTGATAGGTGGCATGAAATGGCAGGGGAAAGTGGGGAACTGGGAGAAAGGAAAGTCAAAAAGGTCGTCAAAGCTTTGTCATAAGTAACTGGGGAAATGGTGCAATTATCAATTAAAATAGGGGGTGCCAGGTCGAGGCACTGGTTTTAGGAACAAGGTGGTGAGTTGAGGTCAGGTGCCAGCATCTCTCCTCGGTGCTGCCGCCAGCCTGCAATGGCCCCTCACAGCTTTTCCTGCTTTCACCTTGTCTCTTACAATTCGTTCTTTGCACAGCATCCTTAGCCATCTTTAAACGATCTTGTGGCAGTTTGAGATTATTTATGAATTCCAAAAAGAGAGATTATGTTTGTAAACTGGTCTGTTCCTCTGGGTGTGATCCCCTTTGATTGTATTAGATTCAGCTGAGATGTCTTTGCTTAAATTATGTTAACATTAGGGCTTTGGCTTGAACACGTCAGTAGTGTGTAACTCAGGTTAAGCCCCTGTCCCTTGGTGAGCTGATATAAACAGGCACTCACAGAAGAAGAGAGAACTTGGTCATTTTGGTCCTGCCATGTGACAGAAAGGAGAAGGCTCAAACAGCTAAAGCTCCAGGAAGAGCTGAGCCATTCCCCTGATAGTTTGCAGCTGAAGAGACCAGAGCCCTGAGCAGCTGAGAAAGCCTGGAAAGAAACGAGCCCTCCAGCCTACAGCTGAGATCGGAAGAAGCTGGGCCCATGGAGCTTTAAGAGGAAGAGGAAGGCTGAACCCTCACAGAGATCAGCAACCCTCTTGCTTCAACACATGGTGACAGACTTTGGTGAGAAAGCACTTTTTATGGTACCTTGAGTTAGACTCTTCAGGGCCTTGTAACTATAAGTTTTTACTTCAAATAAATACCTTTCATAAAAGTCAACAGATTTCTGGTACTTTGCATCAGCACCTCTTTGACTAATACAGCTCTAAAGCAGTTCACGTTATCCCCTGCTAAAATCATTGCAATGTCTTTTGCAGCTCATAAATCAAAATCCAGGTCCTTTCCCTGGCTCACAAGCCTGACAACCGGAGTTGGCCCCAGCCTGCCCCTGGGACCATCCCCTCACACGTCACCCAGGTCTGCTTTGCTCCCATCTCCCTGGCTTTCTCCCACCCGCCGCCCGCCACCCTCCAGCCATCCTCTCTATGCCTGGCTCCTGCTGCCTCCTCCAGGCTCGCGGGCGCCACCAAAGTGCCCGTTGCAGAGAGGTCTGCCCGCGTGAGCCCTCAGAAGTTACCCCTCCACTCCCTGTCTCTCATGTCACCCCATTTTGTCTGTCCCCACCACGCTTGTGCATGTCTGTATTCGTTTCCTGGGGCTTCTGTAACAACAATCACAGACTGGGTGGCTTCACACGACAAATTATTCTCTCACCGTTCTGGAGGCCAGAAGTCTGAATCAGTGTCAAGGGGTTGAAATTGGAATGAAGGTGTTGGCAAGACCACGCTCCCTCGGAGGCTCGAGAGGAGACTCTGTTCCTTGTATCTTCCAGCTGCTGGGAGCTGCTGGCGGTCCTTGGCTTGTGGCCACATCACTGCAGCCTCCCAGGCCAGGATTTTATAATCTCTCTCCACTCCATCTGTATATCCCTTCTCGTGTGTGTGTGTGTGTGTGTGTGTGTGTGTGTGTGTGTGTGTGTGTG